>OX638396.1:24567500-25767500 GCA_951813805.1 Limnephilus auricula | reverse complement strand
TGTAAAGAAACGCTGTGATTTTTTTTCAATCCTATGATGGTAAATAACAGAACCGTTCTTGTTTTTTTTTTTTTAATTTTTGGATCATACTTGGCATTTTTTTTTCTATTATTTGTGTGTTTACCGTTTCGGCTTGACGTGTTCAGTGATTATCTTCAAAAATAACATATATATATTCAGAACTTAGAAACGTAAAGAGTGTTCAAAGGATATAATATGTTCTAAATCGGTAGAAAATTGGAATTCCAAGCCTTAACTTTGAAATAATATCATGTAATGGGCACCTTTAATGGTGCAGTCCATTGCACAACCTCACGTGAAATGCGAGATCTTCATTATCTCTCATTAAGTGAGTACCTTCCTACATATCATGCCTATGAAACTATGAACCTGGGTTCAATGAAGAGGTCATTATTTTTAAACTGAGAAACAGACTAAGCCCACGTAATCAATACCTACCTATATCCTACACCTCTCACGTATAATTATGTAACTTTCTTCGTAATAATAAAATCGTTAAAAATATTATTGTGTTGAAATAAAATCTACTTGAAAAAAATGTGTGGGAAGTTGTGATTGAGAAATGTTCTTTGGCCAGCATTGAAAAATATTCACCCTGAAGAAGGCACGCTTGTATCCGGAACTAGTTACTATAATTTGGATTCATCCAAGGAAACCCTTCACAAACACAATTTGAGGGCACCCGAGGGAATCGAACTTTTAACTCAAAGGTAAACGAAATAATACGCACAGATTATTTTGTGCTTCTTTTATCTCTTCTGTCCTCGAAAGCGTTTTGTTTTACAGGAGCCAGTAGAACCATGGCATCTTTGGGCTGGTAGGAGGTCTGAGAATTGGAAGAGGGGAAAGAAGACGATTAAGAAGTACCCTGCTGTACATAATATGTGATCACAAACAAATCAGTTAAACACGCCTGAAGCCATTTTCCCGCAACTTTCAGCTTAGCTGATCACAAGGGTGACATAGAGATATTTATAATATATATATCTAGCAGTTATGACTATTGATTTTTCTCACTTACAGCATCATGAAAATTTAATTTTTTCAATGTTTTACAATACAAAACTCAGTACTACATAAAATTGAATGCATTCAAAATGCGGTTCTGCGACAACTCAATAAAGTGCCACTTCAACAACCTTTTGAAAAGTAATTATAAGTTGTGAAAAAATAATTGAAAAATAGCCTATAACCTAACCTAAAGTAACTTATTTAACCTTTTTTTTTCATAACTTGTAATGGCTTTTCGAACGAGGTGTTGAAGTTTGCATGATTCTGAGTTTCTCAATCATCTCAAAATACAAAATTTTACTGTTGTTTTATAAATTATTACCATGGTAAAATACTTGCATGGAATAGGTACACTTAAAAGAATTCACCACGTTATTGTGCATAAAGTCCAACACATATCGAACGTCTATTAAAAACTGGTTTTCATTGAATTTTCAATAATAAAATGATTATTAATGTTTAACTCCCATAAGCCTTGAAGAGATTATATTATTTATTATGTATGTTGCAATAATTATTGTGATTGTCTGCGGATATTGATTCTTTTTTTCGTGGCTTCGGTATTATCTAAAACAATATATTTTACATCTCAGTAGTAAATATGAACACTCGTAATACGTACCTTCAAGCAAAACATAATATTAACAATCAGTGATTAACGATTCAAAGTCAGTAATTTTCTCAGAAAGATGACCACATTACTTTATTGAAGGCCCAAGGTAATTATAATGCGTGCAAAATTTTCTCATAATAAAAAAAACTGCCCCTAGGGTACCTAAGCTCAATTAAACGAGAAATAAAATTGAATGAATTCTATCGAAGTTTTCTCATTAAATATTCGTGTCAGGTCGCAAATCTTCAGAACGAAAACGTATTTCGGCCAGTCAGTTTGGGCATAGAATGAACAATCGCCGTATAATACGTTTTTTCATATTCACGAAATAGATTTCCAGCATTTTGTGTAGCTGGTACACAGTGATATTATCACGAATCTAGATTCAATCATTTTTTTGAATTGTCGTTATTATGTTCCGAATTGGTATTCGAGTAGCGTGAAATTAAACACAGCTATATAAACTATTAAATTGCTGTCAGGCTGTTTAGTTTGTTTCATTTGTTTGGTTTATTTACCCCATAGTTTGCTTTTCAGGTTCATCGAGCTTGGAGGAATCTTAGACTAGTTCAAGTTCAAAGGTGCCGACTATTATAAGGCTAATGCTAAGATTAACTTGGGTTAAGTAGGGAATACCACAGGGTCGCGGGCTTAGCCCTGCTTATTTGTAACAGTAGCTAAAGCCTTGCTATTGTAAGGCTTCGGCTATTTGGGTATTAAAACGTTGCATTATGAGATTAACAATGATATAAATACTTTTATAGTGGAGCATTTCATTGTTTTCTATGGTAAACAACGTATTAGTCGTAGTGATAAGTTTTCGAATTTTCAGACACACGCAAAAATACTTTTGTCGTTAGTTTTCAAGGGTGGTACCTTACCATAAAGATATGTTTATTATACATGGATACACAACTTTAATTAACTGTGGGTCTACGTTGAGAAATCAAAGGGCTACTAAATATTTAAAAAATGTAGTTGGTAAACGAGTTTTGAACGAATTACGTTTGCTATGATGATTATGCGAATGCGAGAAATTTTGCTAAGGTAAAAAGAAATGTATGTACATAATATTTGTAATTCCCCACTCTCATTGATTAACATTGATGTAGGTCCACTTGATTTGGCACATTACGCATAAATTATTATACGCACATTTAAAACTTTAATTTAAGTATACGAATTTAAATTAAAGTATTAAATGTGCCTAAAATGCCTGTGTCTGCATCAAGGAGTACCTACGTGCGAAAAATGTTTTGTGTGCAATTCATTCTCTGTGCCTTCCCCTTCAGATTGGACTGATAGTTTTGCACGAAGCAAACAATTCATTGTTATATTGTTATCGGTAATAGACATCTTTATATTCGTTAAGTATGATAATTGTAGTTTTTTTCCCCATACCCCCAGTGCCCAATTGGTATCGAACAGAACGGAAATTATGAATAATATAATAACCACGGCCCACTGAATCTTTGTAGGACAAAGGGCTCATTATACTCTACCGAATAGAAGCGCCTGTTCTAGCGGGGCGCAGAAAGAAAGAGTGTTTCCAACTGTTGTGAAGGAGAACAAAGGAATAATGATAATGAATGGATGTTTTTAAAAATGGTTTTTTGTCTTTCCCTGTTGCATGTGGAACGCGTCAGAGCAACACACGAAAATGCTCCAGTTTTCTTATTCCATCAAAAACGTGTATTTTCTTGTGCACAGAGGACTTTTTGACTTTGGCAGCGTGTTTTCTTTTGAAAGTTCGTTCACAATTTTTTTATAAAAATAATACTGTTTTTTTCAATTACTGGTATGTTAAGTAATTGATTAGATTTAAGTTAAGCGAGTAATTGTGATATTTCATTATGGTATATTCAGTTATATTAGGTCATTACATATGAAATTGGTGTTTTGCCGTACTGGCAACTTTGATCTCAAATATCTTCTCTTTCGTTAAGAATTCCAAATTCAAATTTATACAGCTATTTACTCATGTATTTGTGTTTCGAAAATTATAATTCATCTGTTTTTTCCTTATTTTTTTTTTCTTTGCGTCACTTAGTTTACAAAATGGAAAACTTGAAATATCGCGTCATTTACGAGTACGAGTTCCACCGTGGCACCAGTGCTGCAGAAACGGCTCGAAGGATTAATGATGTGTATGGCGACGGTGCCGCAAAAGAAAACATAGTGCGTTTTTGGTTCCAACGTTTTCGTTTTGGAAATTTCGACCTGCAGAACAAGCCCCGTGGACGGCCGGAGACCAAAGTTGATAATGAAGAATTGAAGGCTGTTGTGGAAGCGGATCCATCGCAAACCACGTCCGAGTTAGCTGCAGGCTGCGGTGTTAGTGATAAAACTGTTTTAATCCACTTGAATCAAATTGGGAAGGTGAAAAGGCTTGAAATGTGGGTACCTCACGAATTGAGTGAAGCAAATCAACAAACGCGCTTTGACTGCTGCGTTGCATTACTCAACCGGCACAATAATGAAGGGATTTTAAATCGAATCATTACCTGTAATGAAAAGTGGATCCTGTACGATAATCGGAAGCGCTCATCGCAATGGCTGAACCCTGCCGAACCAGCAAAACTATGCCCCAAGCGAAAATTGACTCCAAAAAGTTACTTGTGAGCGTTTGGTGACGCAAATAAAAAAACAAATGAATTATAATTTACCAAATACAAATACATGAGTAAATAGCTGTATAAATTTGAATTTGGAATTCCTAACCAAAGAGAAGATATTTGAGATCAAAGTTACCAGTACGGCAAAACACCATTTTCATATGTAATGACTAATGACCTAATATTATTGGGATCGGCGGCCATCTTGGATCTCAGTATATAGTATATAGGCCCTTTTACCGACGCTAATTGTGGAATCAGCTTGGGGAGACCTATCTCATCCAGCACTTCATAGGATGAATCAACCATGAACGGTATAAAATTTTTAAATTTGTTAATTATCTACTTTCGCTCCCACGATAAATGGCGAAAGGCTATTTATTTTACTGGCAAATTGTCGTGTGTTATTATTTTTGTTTTGTAAAATTTGATTTAAATTACGCCTTTGTTGCCAACATTATACCCATCAACCATGAAATGATATCTCATAAAATAAAAACCATTACCTCAAATAATAGTTATCATAGAAGTTTTAAAATATTTTGAAAGCTAGCTGTTAGTTGTTGAAGAAGTTTAATTTTTAAATTTGCCATATTTGAAAAAGCAGTTATTGTATGATTAACCGAAGAACGTTTCTAGGTAGGAACCCATCAACTCAAAGACTCTTTCGATACCTTAAAAATACAGGAAAAGTATCGATGACAAATTGGCAAGGAGAAAAGCAGGTAAACCTTAAAAGTTTATTACGAATTCTGCTGTGGGAAATCAATATCCCGTGTAGTCATCGATTCACCTGGACCTTGTGGATGAATCACACTACCTGTCTACATTTTTGTATGTTTTTAAGTGCATTTTTGTAATCCTTCCAGTAAATTTTTGTTGTCGTACGTTTTCATAAAAATACTATTATTTTTTTATTTTCATATCTGGATTATGAGTAAGAGGAACGCTTGCGAGGCCTTTTTTATACAAAACTAAAATTTGGATTTGAGATCAAAATATTCAACCACATTAAATAATTGTTTTTAAGAAATATTTTAAAAGATGCTATGAAGCTCTAAAGTTTGTATTAAAATCTATGTAACTCCAACTATTTTTCAGTTATTTCATTACCTAATCCATTACAGGTCTTCAATTATTCGACTCTCAATATTCAGGTCATTCATTATACCCTTTCTTGTTAGAATAAGTGTACCTTTGAATGTGATCTTACAACATCTCAGCGTAATGACAGTCAGTATATAAGCTCCATTCAATGTACCGTCTAAATACTACATTGAAAGGTGCGTTACACTCTACAAATCTTCCTTTATTCATTTCGAAACCTGTCGATGAGGAAACTGCGCTTCTATCGGAAAGGCATGCCTGGTATGTCGGCCTTGAAAACAGTAAAGTAGATAGATGTATCTCTCCAGTTTCAGAGAGGTTAAGTATTCAGGAGATCAATAATTATTTGATACCGAATACCGACCACGCCTGCCTCACAGTTTATCCAACTAAGACCGAACCCACAATACCCATGAACCAAGGTAGTTTATATAAATGACTGCCTCTCTCCTTAATGACTTGTTATTGCATTATTATTTAATGATTACCGATATTTAAACGTTTCTCACGCTCGTTTACCCCGTGCGAAATATTTAAAGGTTAGTTCTGTTAGTACCTGACTTCTGACGTCTGTATATGTACATGTACCTGAGCTATTCTTTATTGTTCTTTTATGTGACACTTACAAGAGCTCACACGTACACGCGTGTGTAAAACCAGGAGATCCATATCGTCTCCCTGTTTTGCGACATTGTGAGGCGTTCAACTTTGTTGTTTTTGTGAAACAATTCCTTTTTATCCTCGGCATTTTATTCAGAATATATTCTCATCTAAAATGCTTAGAGTCTAGTCGATTGTTTCTTTTTTGTCAAACTATACTGTTTTGGCTCTCTTCATCTTGTTATCTTTGTGTCTTCCTGAGACTGTTATATATTATTATATAATATATCCTCGACTATATATATATATACTTATTTTCATTCCTTTAGATGAGGACAAGTATTAACAAGTGTGTTAACATTCTTACCTCTCCTTCGTCTACCAAGAATTTACAAGGTTTTGATATGTTTTTTTCTGTTTTTCTCCTCTCCATAAGAAACATATCTGTTATCCCTCCAAACAATTTTTAAAATAGGTTCGCATCTTTCAGTATTTCCACTTCGGAATTTTTTTGTATTGTTTTTATATTTATTTATTTTTTTATTTATTTGTTTTATTTTTCCCATTTTTTTTACATGTTGACATTACAGTTCAATAATAATACGAAAGGGAAACCCACTAAGGCGCAGCCTGTGCGTGGGTAATATAAGTGTTTACATTTTATTTTTGTACCTAAAAATAACATAGTGCATCTAAAGAATAAACCAAAATTAAAATCTAAAAAATAAAAGAGGTAAGATTATAATTAAAAGTTGTCTAAAGAGTTTACAAGACGTAAATACTTAAAATACATCGAAGTAAAAAATTTAAATTGTAAGCTACTAAAAATGTAGTAAAAGAAAAGAAAGTAAAATATACAGAAACAAAATCAATACCCTTGGAGTTCTTACCTGTGTACTTGTGTGTTATTCTAAATCATTTTGAAAAGTTTATGTTAGGTTTTCAAAATGATTCTGTATTCTCGTGCATTCCTTCTGGTTCGATCCATGATCGCCTGCACGTACCAAGAGTAAATTCAATGGCCGCTCCGAGAAATAGCCGCGTCGTGTTGTGTGGTTCCGATACAAACGTATTTTAACGGTAATTTCCCATACAAATAATACATAAATAATTATTATTCCACGCCGACCAAATACTACTTAAAAATAATGCATTGTTTGTGGCACTTTGTGTGAACCTATCGCGAATATAATGGAATTGACTATAAGCATAATAATAAATAACATATTTTATGGTATACGGCGCTATATTGCTAAATCTACCTAAATCTTTTGTCCAAGAATTCAAGTTTACAGTTAAGTTTCTAGTGCTTTTCTTGAAAATGCATTTTTTTGTACGTTTGTTAAGGTGTTTACACCGTCTGTTTGTTGTACACGACGAAGTTTCTGAAAACATCAAACACGCACAAAAATCCAACGCGTTTGTTTATTTTGTTAAACGTTTCATTGAACTGTGTTCATTATCACATATTCAGGTTTGTTTACTGTTTTAGTTTATGGTTGGGGGGGGAAAGCAGTAGTAACGTAAAAACAAGCTTAATTAGATTTCCCTTCGGAAACATACGTCAGTGTAAATTATTCTGTAATTTGTTCTCCTCTCTCAACCCGTTCTCTCCTTTTGTGACTTTTAGTCATAGGATCCCTTGTCCACTTCCAAACCTAAAACATCCCTACACATTAAAATAGATTTTGAAGTACTAAACCTACTCAAAAAAAAATTTTTTCTTGAGGTCCGATAAAAAGCACTTAATTATTAAAGACAACGGCTAGCAAATATATAATATGACAGTATATTTATTTCGCTGTCCTAGAACGTAATACGTAAACAAACACAATCATAATATCTATGATATCTTTCTTACTAATATTATAAATGCAAATGTTTGTATGGATGTATGTATGTTTGTTACTCTTTAAATCGAAATTTAATGAATGGATTTTGATGAAACTTTACAATAATATAGCTCATACATCAGAATAACATATAGGCTATAATTTATAAAGCTAGCTATTTATTTTCAATATATTGAAAATAATAATTGTTGTTTAATAGAAAAAGTCAAAATCGGAGATTGACATTTTGTAAAACAATGATTGTTAAATCAATATTCTATTTTGGAAAATATTTAAATTAGTGAATTTATTTGAAGTACTCGCCTAATACTTTGAATCGAATCAAGAATTATATATATTTTAAATAAATAGGTTAAGAATTTTGGGATAAACGTAGATGGGACCTAGGAAAAAAAATAGATTACTCGAAGTACTAATCCTATGCAGACGAAGTCGCGGGTAGAAGCTTGTAATATATAAACCTTAAATATTATTTTATATGGAGTAAACAAATTCAGGGACAAGAAAGTGTAATCGGTCACATTTGTTAGTTGTGAAAGAAATGGGGGCTGGTTAGGGCTGTGTTTGCCCCGAGGCCCCAGTAACTCATTAAAACTTCATGTTAGTTTTTTCTTCAATTGGTCTATGTTAGCTCACAAACCGTGCATTACAAGTGAAAAGCTAACACCTTTTCCGAAATAGGTAATATTTTAACACGATCATAGAGTACAGTTTGTTTTACCCGTTTATGATTATCTGCTTTAGGTTCCCAACCAAAACGTTAATAGGAAAGTTTCAGTTTACTTGAAAGTAGGTACTAACACACTTGTTATTTTAACAGCTTCACAAATTGTACAAATAGCCCCGGTTTAGTTCCATTGAATTCGATCCGTTGGGGAATGTCTGCCATGTCAGTCTTGTCTATGTTTCAATGGAATGTTTATGGTAGTATAACTTCTTTCGAAACTTGAATAATTGATGTGTATTATCTACGATTTTATTTTGTTGAATTCTTTGAGCATTCTAGGCTATTTCCAAATGACTATCTATGTTTGATTCCGTAGATTATTTCAATAGAGTTGCAGCATTTAAAACTACGTACGTAGTTTCGTAAATAATATGAGAATAACGTAGCTTTTTTTCTATTTTAATACCGCAAGAGTTCCAACTGCCCCCACCATCTGGAATCAGTGAGGCTATGGCATCCACAATCGGGATATATTGTGAGGCTGAAGGTATTGGAGAAGGAAAGATGGGGAAGAGGAAGGTGGGGAAGTATTCTGTTATCGATTTGTTGTCTTTTTTTCTCCCATTCAGTGAACGCTTCAGAATAATCATTACGTAACCCATCTTCAAGGTTTTATTGCTTCCATGCTTATCGGAGTGAAAACCACGTCCGAAATTCTCAAGGGTCTATTCCGTTTTCTAATTTAATTAATTTGATAACCTTCAGAGTATAAAGTACTTTATTGGAATTAATTTCGTAATTCTTATATTTGAATGCAAAGAAAGTTATGTGATCTCAATGAATATAATTTTAAAAATATATTTTAACGACCTTTTAACATTATCTGCTCTTTGAAAGTGAATCGTATTTCATGTTTTTTTAACGGTTTTTTTAATTTTACCACCTTGACATCTAAACCTTTGAGAAATTTAGGTAATTTATTTAAGATGGATCTCTCATTCTTTATAAAAATACAAATTTTTAATTTAGTGAAAAAATAGTTGTTTATTATTATTTATCATCAGCCTAAGCCAAGCTAATTTCTTACATTAGACTGTCGACTAATATGTATAAGTAAATATTTATTTTGAGAGTTAGCTTGTATTGAAACGTGTTCACGCCAGTTTTATAATCTCCCCTTACATAGCTAAAACTTACTAAGAATATTTTTCAAATAATAATAATAAAACATCAGAATATCAAGAATCTCAAATTTAACACATTTATTGATAAATAATCGACAGGGTAATTGATCATTGTAATATTGGTATTACTTTGATTTCGCAAGAATCCGTTTGTGACGCATTTCACCGTACCATAACCGATCAAAATCATCGAGATGATTATTGTAAAACACGGATTTGAGAAAGTAAAGGATAAAGGAGAATCTGGGCCCTGTGACGGCGGATCTTGATTTGTTTACAAATCTACTGTTTTATTCCGAGATTTATGTAATGAAGCAAAACAAGAGAACGGTCACGGTTTTTCTCAGATTTAAAAAAAACTCTACTACTAATATCCCGAGAACGCCGAGGATTTAAGCTAGTATGGCAATAAAAATAAAATGAATGAAAATTTTAAAAAAAGTATTTATTTCGAAGAAAACTTCTTCTTGTGAGGGCATTATTTATTTTAATAAAAAGACGAATAACTTTAATTTTTTTATAAGAAAAACTCTCTTTTTAAATTTTGAATGTTATTCCCGTCAGTGTAATATAATATCGTTGAAGAAAAAGATAACAATAATAAACTAATTAAAAAAAAAAAAAAATTAACAAGACACGGAAAAATAATAAAAGATAATGGTCACAAAAAACAAATCACAAACACACACATAAGACGATGAAAAGAAATGAATTGAGACTTCCCTTCAGGAAAAAAACACAGAGTCATAACTCGTTGATGTACGGAGGTGATGTATGTTGAAGATATTTGGAGAATTACCAGAAGAAATAAAATTAGAAGAAAACATGAAAACATTTAAAATTAAATTACGAAAATATGTGATTTGTAAATGTGTTACTTTTATTATGTATATAGATATATAAGGATTGTATTATGACACAGATAACTAACTACGTACCTAATTAAAATGCCCCATCTTCTTCAATGATACAAATAACTTTGTTTACACCACTGTATTGATTTATAAACAATGGTGTACACACCTTTTTCTGTCGGGATTTGTTGGTAGGTCAACACAACTCTTATTTTTTGGAGCTTTGAAATTAGCCCTGTCTCAAAATATAAGACATTCATCCCCAGTTTCATTCTTGGGTGAAATGTGGTAGTAAAGGTAGTCAAATTTTTAAATAATAACAATGAATAATAAAATAAAACAATTTTCTCTGACCGGTTTAATTCATCATGTGAAGTAGTTGTAAATGCGTGAATGTGGATTTACCGTCTTAAAAGCTTTGAGTGGGTTTGAACGAAATATCAAAACAATAAATTGTTGATGATTGTTTGTTTGTATTCGGCACATTCAAATGGCATTGCGGTATGCAGATACGTTTTGCTTTTTCATTTTGTGCACTGTGGATAACGAATGAAAACAATATCTTATAGGTATATGTTTTTCATACGAACGATTTGTTCTCAAATTTGATATATTTCTTCTAATTTCTGCTCTTGTCTCCAAGCTTGTTTCCAATGTAATAATCATTTAACATCTTTCTGTATTTATCACACATATTATGTAATTCGGTTCCATGTCAACTCAGAATGAACTCAACTCAATAACTCTTTAAAAATTCGTTAAAACCTACGAAAAAAGATAAAAATAGCCCTTACCCTAACCTAACACAACCTATTTAACCAATCTTTATATATAAAAATCTTGTCACAATGTTCGTCCGAGGTAAACTCCGAAACTACTTAACCGAGTTTGATGAAATTTGGATTATTGTGTGTTATTTGGTCCAACTTAAAAGATAAGATAGTTTTTATCTCAATTATTGACCTCTATATTTATTATTGCACAACTTTTTATGACTTTTCAAAGGAGGTGTTGAGTTGAATTCATTCTGAGTTATCCGGTGACCATGTAATTCAGTTCGGATAAAATTTAAAAAAACCGCCAATTTCGGTGTTTGTACAATTGTCTTCAAAGCGTTTATAAATCTAGCTTGAATTAAAGCTTGATAGACAGATTGTCCCTTTCGCTTAGTTCACTGCTCTTTGTCCTCATTCTTGCCGATTTTTTCTCAGAATAATTTGATTTCTAGCAGGCACTTGTAAAAATAAATAATGTACCTAACCAAATTAAATATATAGGTATATTTTTTGCCAACCTGGTGCATAATTTCATTTACTATAATTAAAAGTAATATAGTATTTATTGATTTTAATGTGGTACCCCCGATTCTCTCCCTCGTGTTTATTTAATTTTGTATATAAAAAAAAAAATTATAAGTCTTGAAAAATAAGCATCTTTATAGATTAAAAAATAAGCATGTTTATAGATTCACTACAAAGCTCATCGAATATTCGTGTTAAGAGTTCATCGATTTGGCCTGGTTTCTGGTAATATGTGTACATATTGATATGCTGCATTATTATTGTAATTATTATCGATTCGGAACGGGAAAAATAACAGATCTTTTTTCTACTACGAAAGACGAAAGAATGGTTTCTTGAGAATGTGTTTCATTCAATATTTCATATTAATATTTTGCAAATTTAGCTTTTCCACAACTACTTATATTTTATATCATCCATTAACAATAATATTATGCTACTGAGAAAATACCGTTTCATACCCACAGTGTTATGTATTTTATTTTTTTAATTGATTTTGTGAGAATTTACGTTTATATTAACGGGATTCCTCCTATTTGGGCAGGCAAAACATTTTATAAATAATGTATAATATATATAATCTTTTACTAAATAAATAAATATTATCTACCTTGACTTTAGTTTATGATATTCCGGTAGTTTTTCGAAAACGTTGTATTTACAGTTTTATAAATTTGTATTTGTATTTATAGTTTTATAAAATTTAAAAACAAATGAGTTCGAAATTTTCATTAAAATATTTTGGTAAACATGTACGTAATAAAATATTGTAGATCGTAATATTATCGATCATCTAGTATCTAGTTTAATATTAGTATTAATATCTATTAAATATTATCTAATAGGGAAGAATGGAAGAGAAAAATAAAGGAAATTGCTGCAAACCAATCCCAGGATTGAAACCAGAGAGAGAGAGAGTATCTAGTCAGACATCACCTCCAAAAATCGAAATTTGAGTTAAGTTTCCAGTTATATGCAAGAGAGTACACTCTATCTGGTACAATACTCAGATTTCTTATAAACACCACCAAATAAATAATTTTTTTTGTGAAACAATGTTGATGTATCAAAATATCCTAGTACCGGACCGTTATGCCTCGCGATGTCATTTTACAGCTTTATATATGTAAAACACAGACACATGTAAATAATATTTGATTTATGATGAGCATTCGAATATTGCTTTCCTCATAATGTCAAAATTTTGTACTTGTAGAGATGTCTGACGATCGATGTATCTGAATTATTTATAGTCTTAACTGCACTATATATTTATGGATTTAATTTTCTGATGAGAGTAGTTTTGAATTTCGCTCTGTTGTTCAAAATATATAAAATTTTACATTAAAATTATTTTTATGAGGTATCTTGTACAGGTCTGCAATCTAAATAAGCAAGAAATAATAATGAATCTGCTTTTATTTAGTGGCAGGTAGCCGTTTTTACCGTTCCGCGCTTTAGCTTAGGATTTATCACACGATGTGTCTCATTTTAATAAGCAAATCAATATTCACCGCCTCTTCTTCTATCGGTCTATTCATTTTTTGTACCCACATTCCGATAACTGTCCAAAATATTAACACTTGTTTCACGTACGGCCGCATCGAGAAGCCAGAACGTGGTCTATGTAGCTAAATTGCTTTTAGGAAACGGCGACAAGTTACTCGAATAACATATTACCTACGCAATTCCTTACTAAAAAAAAACTAAAAAAAATATATTTTTTTGGTTAAGTTTTACGGTTTTTATTTACAAGGGGCCTTACTAATAAACATGTTTTAAATTATACACAACTGATAAACATCCATTAGGTTAGTGAGGGTAAAGATAATAATAATTGGATAATTTGTAGACCGCCGTTTTTGTAAGAAATCACCTCAAGGACGCTAGAGGTATAAAATTATTCTTTATTTTCATATTATAGCACGTTTGTGATTTGATTATTTCAAGGGCACTTTAAATGGATAATTGCAAACTGTAGATTTCCGAAAGAAATCTGTATTTTTTATTTTACATAATTATTTATTATTTTCATTCTTAAAAATAGATATTATGTACCTACTTTTAATATATATCTATATATACATCTTTTTCAAATTTCCAGACGATACGAGCTGAAAATAGTTGCATTGACCTAGAAACTTTAAAAATAACCTTAAAAACTGTTCAAATTTCATGATGCCAGAACTCACCATTTTATTGTTTTACTACACACAGATATTCTGCTTTATAGTTAAAATTTCAAGGAGATAAACATTTACATGTTTACTAAGTATTCTGACTCGTCTAAGCGACCATTTTCTTATCACCTACATCAATCATCTTACAATGAAATAATTTTACAACAACGTACACTTTATCAAAGTGTTCTACAAACATGAACAAAATAATTCTTTTTTATTTAGCTTCATCTACCTTTTATTGTTTGTTCGGAAAGATTAACAGCTCACAAGTGGAGAAATAACACTCCATTAATCTACGAATGTTCCCACGAGAATTAACTTGGGATGCGTTTCATTTGTCTGCTCTCTTCGGCGTTTATTATCGTGTTACCTACGTTCATCCTTGTTATACTTGCTAAACATGCCTGCTAACTACACTATAAAAATGTTTAACGTTTTGGTTATTTTTGAGATATCATCTGCGCTTCATCATTTCAACACCTTTATAGAAATAGTTTGCAATCTCGTTCTCGAGATACGAGTACGAAATGAACCGTCATAAATTAGTTTCATTTTACCGTAAAACCTGGTAGTTTTGTCATTTCGGTGATAAATTCGCGGAACACATCCATTTAAAATTATGAGTAGAAAATATCTATCATTAAATATATCAGTGGCGCACCGATCACATGGGGCACTGGGCATTGGAAAATCGCCCAATGTCCGAATCTAAAAGGGAACCATATTTCACCAATGCACATTCAAATGCAAGATAATTATGCTATGTATGTGACAATTTAACGTTTTTACTCCCCATTAATATATAATAGATATTGTAGTGTTTTATTTTACTTTAACTGTTAATTAATTTTAATTGCATAGCTGTAAGTTTAGTTGTTGTATACTTCGTAAACCCTGTTATTGGGATAATTCGAAGTAAGAAGAGCACTCCTAGGCAGGTTACTTTATTAAATTTGTATTGTACTTAATGTTGTTCAGTCAAGCGCAATTTGTTAAGCGCAAGGCTGTTTTAACGACGTACTTGACTTACTTTAACCAGTGATTTCTGACATTATTTGGAGTAAAATATGTAAATAAAAAATTTTCCAAATTTTTTTTCTTCAAAATCTTTTTTTTTCTTCCGCATTTTGTCACTGGTAAGTCAGCCGAGTGACCGCCCAACCTATTACCCCGCCCGCAACTGTCCAACGCCTACTATGTTTTTTATGTTTTTGTTGAATAAAAATCAAAAAGGAGACCAATATTTAATTTACATTTTTACTCCAAATAATGTCAGGAATCACTGGTTAAAGTAAGTAGGTATGTTCTTTACACCCTTTATAAATGTTATGTTATTTTTGACCCGATTGAGGCTAGAATGGGTGAATGACATGTCAAATACTTATTTTGATTTTATAGTATAAGAAGAGAATTAGTTGGGGCCAGTTTATAAGTTTGAGATTTTAAGGCTACGCCACTGGGTGTTATGAATGTTTTGTTTCAAAGAACAGTAAATGGTTTTAACAGTTCCGAGTTTAGATCGAGACCTGGTTTTCCACTTAGCTCGGTCAACGGTCAATATTTGACAGGTGTCCCGCGGTCAACTGACGCCTTGACCGCGGTTGACTGTTGACATGCGATTGACGCTAACAGGATTATGATAACCGACTAATGCTAGATTTCTGTGGTATAGTGAGTATTATTTTTAACTAACTACGTTTCAGAAATTATAATAAACGACTAATGGGCTACGACTTGTATAACTTATATAACTTGTATTGGTAATAAAGTAATAGCAAAGGCAGTACCAGACAACTTGCAAATAATCAGAAATACTAATTTCGGTCTATCTGTGACTGTAAATCTGGTTCAATGTATCTTTTAAACATCAATAGAAACTGATTTGTTTTGAATTTAAATGCAAGTTTAAAAATCATCACATCATTTCCTGTAATATTATATATTTTTTAACCAGAAAATTATTTTTATTATACTGAAAAAAAACTTTTTATTGTATTTGAAAATTAAATGTATTTCTTTTGTATTAATATCTTATGGTTAATTTTGACAAATAGAGTCAGATTTAGTTATTTTTAAGGGTCTGCGCGCTTTTTCCATTCCAACAAGAAAGCGTTATTGCTAACTTACTAGATTTACTAAAGGTGTCCATTCAAAAAGTTAATTTATGAATGTACCTATCTCCTTCCTCTCTTTAATTTTTCATTTGTAATATCCCGTGATTTGTCACGCGTCTGCGCTAATACTTTTAGGCATATTTTGTACATGTTTTTTTAAAAACATATTTTACATATTTTTTACTGTGGTAACAGACGTATCTCGAAAAAATTATATGGAAATTTTACATTTCTTAGGATGGATTTAGCAATTTGTATCTCTTCGGGAGTTGTTATGTATTATTATTTCTCCAGGAATATATTTTTTCTTAAAGTTTTCCCCCATTTAAAAGATCAGTTTTAATTTTTATTCACATTCTGTTATTTAGTTATTGTTATCATATTATGTTATGAGTCTTCTGGGTCTGAATCAAAATAACTTAAAGCCTGTAAAAAATTGTATTTCTGTACAGTTTGTTTTTATTTTTTATTAAAGACATAAAATATCTAATATGAAATGGGAATACCTGTTCATGATTATATATTATAACATTATGACATTTATCGATATGCATTAAAACGACATAATATTTGTTTAAGGCCAATTATTTACACTGTTTTATGGAGTTTGCTTTAACACGTGTGAGGTCATCTCAAGACTTGCCCTCGAATTAATATGACCTAATGTGATAGGTGATAACAACTGATAACTTAACAAGAGGGTTATCTTTATCTTGGTAGTTACTGGTTCACTTTATCTTTTGACAAGAAATGCAAACGTGCAGTTGATAACGTTCAACGTTTATTTATAATTTTGAGCAATCGATAAAGTGATCTTAACCTATTTCCATTACTATTTTATTCTTATGTGAATAGTTGATACCCACTGTAGGTACATATTTATTTAAATACGCATTAAATTGAATAATTTTGTAATGTTTTAAAAATAATATACCTAATTGAACTGAATTTCCTGACCCTGTGTATAAAACGTTTATTATAATTATGAAAAAAAAGTTTATGCGATACCTCTAAATGGGAGAGTTTGGATACTACCCACTGTTGTATCCCTCTGATTTTCTCGCCGGAATGCTGGGAATATATCGTCTAGACGTTAGGAGAAAGATTACAATGGTGTTTGTTAGTGGCGCACAAGCTGCTAAATGGGCACATTTGCAATCCTGATATTCTGGAACAAATTTATGTCCCCGATAATTTCATCAGAGCTAGACAGCACAGACTATTTATTTTTCCAAGAGGCAGGACCAACCTACCAAAGACCATGCCTTTAGGGAGAATGACTACTTTGCTAAACCACATTTCTTCTGTGATTGACATTTTCAATATAAACAAAAGCGAATTTAAGATTGCAATAAATATATTCTTTAACATAAGGCTCCATCTCCACTGATGTTATTGATGTATTTACCTATGTAATTAAATCTATATATTTTAAACTTTAATTAGTGAAATGTAGTTGGATTATACTGTTTTTAACAATAAATGAATAAATAAATAAGTATGTTTAAAAGAATCCCAATAATTAATAATGTATTATCTTGTTGCTGTTCTTATGTGAAATAATCTTTTTAACAATCTGTTTATATTTATTTGTATTTTGATAACGATGTTTTCGCAAATCTTCAACTCATCTCAGTTTTGTTTTTGTTTTCACAGTAAACTGATGTCTGGAGCGAACACAGACAAAACAACTGCGCAGTGAACATCGAGTAAGTATTTTTGTTATCATAATTCTTGTAAATTAGAGGTTGTTAGACCTTACTCTGACGTTTTCACAACCAAAATGCTATATTCTAAGCACTTGAGGAACAAACGCATATGGTATCGACTCCTTGCTATCGACGTTGTTCTCAAAAATAAACTAGACCCAGCGAGATCTCTTACGTTTTCCTTCTCACGCTCCTTGTTTGAAAACGAAAAAGACAGCAGACAGATACTAGAACGTCGACATCACGTGCGATCTCTCGCTAGGACTAGTATATTCTATTATATGTAGCTGTTCTTAATGAATTAAATATTTATAGGTGGTATACTTTATATAAAATTTTTAAAGAAAAATTCCTGCTACCATCCTACTAAATGGAAACTAGGAAATGTTACTTGTGTCATGGAGGATAATAATTGACAATTATATTTGAAGAACAAGATAATACTAATATATCTAAACGAAACATGATACAGAACAAGACATCATATAAAATGAGGATAATATTGTTTATTCTGAATTTATATATAATTTATATAATATGTGATCGATAAAAATGGAAAATAAACCGATAAACTGAGAAAAATAATTTCGCTCGGGACCTGTGTCATCTTTGGGGATGCTGTGTGGAGGGTCTTTTTGTGGAAAGGAAGGAGTGTACCTGGGTCTTTAAGTGTCCCATGGTTTAGGAGGGAGGAAACACAGAGGCCGGCAAATCGTTCCACATCCGAGCTGTTGAACTCAAGAATCGTAGAAACGACCCGTTCTTATGTGACAAATGGTTTTTTCGTGTTTCCCGACTGTGCATCGGTGTCGAATGTAGGTCCCGATGACCGGGTTAGTTAATGCGCTGTGTCCCGGTAAGACAAGAGAACCTGGGTTCGAGTCCCAGTTGCGACCATTACCTTTTTATTTTTCGGGGTCTTGTTCTGTTTTAAGTTTCGTTTAGATTTATTATTATTATATTCTTCTATAATGATATATTCCATTGATGGGTATAACCTTGCAAAGTTATTAAAAAGTTATTCCAATAAACATTGATTTATTATTAAACCCACGATGCCACGTCTAGTGGTAATCCGCCGCATTTATCATCTCAGCGACTAACCGGTCAACTGTGAATATTGTTCTTTGGAATTATTGTTCTTTCCTCGTCCCAATTTTATTATTATCTAACTCACTTTGGTGGGAAGCTGTCTAATACTTTATGATATGCTCTTTCCGATCAATTTCTGATGTACTTAAATCATAACTCCGTAGCATTGCATAAGCACGATGCACCCACGTGTACACGTGTACATTTCAATGTAAATCCGTAGATAAGGTACCTAATAATACTAGGGAGGGGATATAATATATTTGAACGAGTAATCCCAGCAAAGCAGTACCTACCGCCTCAATGAAGATTTCGAAAGTAGATTCATTTCAATAACAAACCAACATTACAGACTGCAGGTACTTGGTACTTGCCTGGCTGATATCTCCCGCCTCCCATCGCACAGGTGTGCTCACGATCAATATTCTGAAACGTGCTCTCCAAAAGTGGAAGATAAAATAGTCCAATAAGACTTTCTGTGATTGGAAAATTCTTCAATTAATACGATTTTTCCTTCAAATAATGGGTTTGTTTTTCTTAACGATTTTTAATGTTTTACTATAAAACATGTACCTGAGAGCCTGTAAAAAATCCCTTGCAACCACTGAACAAAGTTCACGACGAAAATTATGTTGCGAGTTCAGGTGCGTTGATTGAAATTCTACATAGAAAAACTTGTACAAATTTCTTGATGCCCAGAGATCACGGTTCGAGAGATTTTTACTGCTTGGGACTTCACACAAACCTAATTAGATATTTTAAAGTACAATATATATTATTCTTTTCTTCTTTGTGTGCCCTATCAGGTCCCCCCGACGTCGGCCTTCACTTTGGTAAATATATCTCTATCTTGCGGTGCTTGGAATACCTCCACACACTTCTAATACCGGTCCACTCTCGTACATTTCGCAGCCAATACATTTGTCTCCTACCAGGCCCTCGGCGACCCTCTATCTTGCCTTATTACTTTGCGAAAATATCGTAGAGGTCGCTTTTGTGGCCATATATATTTGAAGCCGATTGTAGGTGTGTACTTAGCTACAGTCGATAACAATGATGTTTCGTAATTGCGTGCAGTGGGCGCCATTAATCGAAGCAATTCGATGCGGGGCCTGCTCGTCGGGTAGGTACTGTCAGTATCGCCCTTGTCGGTGGGTTGCGGGAATTCCGACACCAATTACCTGATCGATGGTAATAATATAATGGTAGATACTACTTTCTCTTTTGTATCGAAATCGAAGATTGTTGTTTGTATTGTGTAGACGGGATGCAGATCAACGATAAAAGTAAAAATCTTAAAGAAACAAGTTTTAATTGGTGTTTCGCGCTGGTACAATCTTCGCATAGTGCGTAGTGTTTATCATCATGCAACTAACACATTTCTTCACTATTAACAATACGGGAATTACAGTCATATTTGATGACCTATTTTTATTATTTTTTCATTTCTAAAAACTAACTAACCTTTAGGCCGTTTCTCCAGATCGGTATACAGAGAGGTCAGTCCGCCCACAACTCTGTCTTGACACATGCTTCATTCTTTATTCGGATTCAGGCATCTCTCCTCTTACATGTTTGGCCTTCTATTATCCTGAAAATTAACGTTTTTAATATTAAGAGAAAATATTTAGAAATACATAGTGCTCCAATATGACATTAAGTGGGTTTTGTAACAATATTATTAATCATAAAATCATTTGCTTCAGGAAATAAAACACACCATAAAATTGGTTATTGCTGTATTCGAGATTTAAACGCCGAGATCTTCCCCCTTTTGGCTGACAATCTTCAATCCATTTTTCTTTCTTGTATATGTTGCATTTAATAAAAACATACCATTAAGTGTGTAAATTACATGCGTACATTAATTTGGTGCTACAAAGCGGCCATCTTAAAAACAATGCGAAAAGACGCGGAATAAATTCAACGCGTCCTTCGTTAAAGTTATTTCATCATTGGAATGCTGAGTATCACGGTCATGGCATGACTCAAGGCTATTGAGAAAATACAAAAAATAATCTGGGTGCGGAACAAACTCTACAATATTTATTACAAGATGATATTAACAACTTTGACGCTACCTTCGCATAGATCGGTGGCAATGCCAGCCTATAATTATTTCAATCGGCCCCTAACGCGTGTTTGGAGATTAGATTTTACACAATGTTTTTTTTCACCTTAAACACAACCATAGATCATATGAAAGCATCGGCCATTTGCCTTTGCCGTTGCCATTAACAAATCATTAAAAATTCATGCGAAATTCAAACCCGAACAGTAATACACGTTCGTATTCAGTAAAAAACGTATATTATAGTATCTTTTATCACTATTAAAATATAAAACGAAAGGGATGACCTGATAACGATTAATCAGTGGAACGCGAAAGAGAGGGCAATCCCCTCTTTCTCCGCAGTAATGAAATAGCCGGATATTTACCAACCTTCTTCTTCCTCATCTCCTTTCCCTTCCCACTCTTTTCAGTCTCACAATATCCCGGTATTCATTCAAATAAAAATAAAGTAAAATTTTATTCATGTTTCAAGTACCAATCGCCCTGTATTTGTATGTAAGCTCAATTTAAAATGCCAAGTGAATTATGCAATACATTGTTCTAATCGGTAGCTACGTTAGCCACCCATTGTTTTGATTGCGTGTATAATTTAGTACGTTCTGCAATGTTGTCCCATCGGTATGCTAATCGTTATTATTATAGGTCTAAAGCTGTTTCACGTGATTTATCTACCTGCCGGAATTCATAACGCCCCATTACGCACCAGGGGTTAGCCCGGCGCAAGTCGTTATCAGAACCAAAAGGTCAACATACTCGTACATAATTAATTTGCCTGTTTTGTTAAAACATTTGGCATTTTATCTGTAAATTTGTTTATTACGTTCTGGTTCAGGTTCAAAGTGGTAGCCGTGTTGGGTAATACCATTTTATCCCGTCAGAGTTCGCATAGTCGTGGTTCCTACTACAAGCTGTCAAAAAGGAATAATCGACATTATGGTACCTACCGGTCTGAAGAAAGTTTGAAAAAGAATTGTCATTTAGATGGTGACTAATTCGTCTAATTGTTCAATATCTTGATTGAAATAAAAATAATAAATCTTTATGATTTATTAAATAGATCAGGTATTTACGTTTTAAAATTTAATTTTTTTTATTAATTTAGAGAAAATTAGAAACTTGTTTTTTGTTGCCGATGTCTTCTAACTGTTACAGAACTACTAACTGCTTATATCATCAAAAATTTACACTTGACTCTCATATTTGACACTATTTTTCTGTTCTTTTGAGCCACTTTTCCAAACCATATATGCATCTATCTTTCTTAACCTCGTTTATTCCGAGTAAATAGAATTTTAATCAGTTTTGTGATTCATCTTTCTACAATATTCGGACTAGTTTCGTCCTTCTTTTGTCAGGTCCAGGACTCACTACCATAAATTACCATAACACATATACCAGTGTTGGTATCAGCACCCTATTATGGACTGCTAGCCTCGCTTCTTTTGGCATTTTTTGTTGGTGACTTCCGCATTCAGTCCATTCATTAATGGATTCTTAGTAGACTTTCCACCTCGCACGAACATACTTCCCAAATATTTATACGAACTCTTTCACTTGCTCATAGTATTAGCCAAAACCTCAATACCGTTGACATCATCAATCATTTATTAATCTTCAAAATATCTGGTAGGAATTTTGTTCAGAAATTCCGGATTGTTAAGTGGATAATACAAATAATTGATTTACTATCTGTAGTATGTTGTAAAACGCATCTGGTTGGTTCAGATAATGTATTTTCTGCTAACGTGGAAAACTAACTTAAACCTAGTTTTACGGCTGCTGAAGCATATTATTATTTCAACGGCAGTTAAAGTTACACGATCAATAATATAATACCCTACGACATCTTTCAACAGAAAGATGTAGGTTTTTACCCCTGAACATAAAGTTTAGTTATAGATAAGGGTTTTCTATTTCCGATCTTCGAATTATCATACCATTGCAAATGTACTCCAACCAACGTTCAGGCAGTTCGGAGTCACGGAGCTCTGTAAACATGGAGGCTCTGTTTTATGCATTTCTCAAAAGTATCTATGCTTCTTTAAAATATTATCAAACCAAGAGTAAGAACAATTGAATACCTAAGTAGCGCATTTGGTGTTTTGTGGGAAGGTTTGTTATTCTTTGGATTCTTTTGGCGTTCTAAGAAATTTTCAGTCATTTTTCGAAAAAAATAATTAGATTTTCAAGAAATTTTTGACAAATTAAAACGAGCCACTTTTTCCAAGATGGCGGAGTTTCCGTAAGATTCTGAACATGTTTAATTTATCGATCAAAGCCTAAAGGAACATTATATCTGTTAAGTTTTAAAACTACACGGAGAAAAATGTTATTCTAACATACAATCAATTTATTCGTAAAAACGGTTAAAAATGGGACTGAATTTCTTACTAACAAATTAACAGTGTTTCAATGTTTATTGGCGGGAAAATGTAAGAATAATTTGTTATATATAATACGTACGAAATTACGTATACCGACAAATTACTCTTACATGTTCCCGCCAATAAACATTGAAACCCTGTTAATTTGTTTGTATGAACTCAGTCCCGTTTTTAACCGTTTTTACGAATAAATTGATCGTATTTTAGAATAACACTTTTCTCCGTGTATTTTCACTTATTTACATCTCCGATACTAGTTTTTTGATAATTACAAAATTGGCATTTCATTTAGTTTATCGTAAAATCCTTCGATTTTACTCTCCAAAATTTTATGGGTGAAGAAAAGGAAATATCATGAATATTTTACAAAAAGTCTTGGCATTATTATTCGAAAAGCAACCACAAAGATCTTTCTTACATTCGCGGTCAGGAATGGTGTTTTAGTGTCGTGTTGGGTAGCATTTACGGGTAGTTTACCAGTTTTACTACTCGTAAAACGTAGAACTAGAAATGTTATGGGATTCCTATGAACATACATAAATGTTATACAGCGAGAGTATTGTTAACGATATTTCTGTTCAACCAACCAATAACTTATGCGCTCCTGGAATGATCGCATCTCGAATATAAATTATTCAAATATCGTATGGACCTACCGCTGAGAATTCTGAAGAGGATGATGAGTGTGTGCTATAATTGAAAAATCGAAACTGACTAATTGAAAATGACCCTATTTATTAATGATTGATTTATTAAATACAATAATATATCAGAAGGACGCTATACTACGACACTGAAGGGGGGTTGTTAACCGGGGGGCGATGGAAAGCGAATGTGCTAATGTCTGGGTCGTCTTCGTCGATTTCTGATCAAAATTCCTCAGAATATTTATAATGTTCCCCAGGATCGCGAACGCGCTGGCTGGTGATACCATAGCGCAGAAATTTATTGAAATTAGGAACTGCTGAATCGACAAAATTCCACTGTAAACTTTTTCATGTATTAGAAAGTTCATACAGCATCTTAAAAGATGACTTAGGCCCCGAGGGATACTATTTTACCAAGGGCCTCCTGTGTGGATTTAATGTAAAAAAAAGTGAGTGCAATAAAAATACAAACGGAGAGTTCCGTTGTAGACAACCTTTATTTCTGTTACACACGTCCTTTATGAGAACTACTTAACGATTAATACGGTGTTGTCAGTGATACGTTCTTATTTCACCGGTAGAGGATGTAGGTAGAAATAAAGATCCGCGACAGACAATAAGTAGACAGTCAGAAATGCAAATAACAGCGTGAAGATACTCACATAAGGGCACCGATGTCACGTCGTATGACCGTCATCAAATTATCCCTTATCCTTTTCCCAACCCCGATTTTTAATCTAAATTTTGTTTTTCCGGAACGGAAGTCAATATCCTCCACCATTTCCGGTTTCCCCCAGAAACTCAGCACGTAGGGAGAAACTGCAAATTGGACGCGGAAATGATCTGTCCGTTATAAAAATTGGAAACTAATATTTTAACAGCTTTTAAGCCATAGAACAGATAATCCTTAGATGAGTGATCTATGTACAAGTGAGACTTTAACATAATACTTTTCGACTCCTAGGCCCCAGACAGGCTAGTGAAAATTATTAAATCTGTTCAAGAACTGTTTGATCAGTCCGGCAAAAGTATGGAAAAATTTAGCTTTCTTTGTGCACACCACTGTCACTCCCAAAACACACTCACCGAAAAACCTCTTCAGTTTGAAGCCAACAAATAATTTTACTTTGAAAAAAAAATTTCGTCAGGCTGAAAATAAAAGCAATGTCAAAATATTATTGTTAAAAGACCAGAAACATAAATATATAAATATTTTTTGCTTTCCTATTATCTTGTTTATCTTTAGTAAAACTCTATTATAAATGGTTTATAATTATGTATTTTCCAATCGATAATCACAAATTCACTTTGTGGCGCATTTAAAATTATTTTATTCATACAGAGTGATTGTTTTTATTTTTATTAGAAAATCGTAATACCGTGTTAAAAACCATTTCGCATAAAATTTATTATTGCTGGTGGTTTAAAAACACGTATGTATTTAATTAAAATCGATTCAATTTTGTTTCAAAATCATCGCTTAACCAAACTCAATTTCAAAGGCTCACTAAAAATTATTATCGTAAAAACTAAATTCACTCTCGATGTCAAAGGTTTTCGGCGGATTAATTCCGACCAAAGGACGACCCATCCATCACAACTTTTGCTTGTTTAACTTCGACGGTTCTCTTTATTTTAGGTTTTATACTTATCGGTGATCGGTGAATGTGATCGGCTTTGTCATAGCTTGTGGTACGATTCAATGGACTTAAAATATCAATAGATCTATAATAATTTATTATTATTTATTTTATTTTATTTATTTATTGAATCTATATAATAAGGTTTACATTTTTTTTTTGGCCTTGCCTGTCTCACTAGGAACTCCTGTGTCGAGACAGACTAGTTTACAAATATTTTCTAATTATAATATGAAGTACATTTTTCAATAAAGCAAAAATATTTGACAAAATTTTCAGGTTGGTAGGTAGTGGTAACAATAATGAGATATACGATTATATTTGGGTGAGGTGACTAATTATTGCACGACCTTTTTCGATGATCCATTGTTTGATCAGGATTTTGTATTTTTTAATATTATTCGGTTGTCTTGTTTTGTCAGGTAGGTTATTGTATATTTTAGACGCAATGTATTTGAAATTTCTTTGACCAAATTTTGTGTTTGTTTTAGGTATTTGTATGAGTTCTTTGGTTTTGTGCCGCGTGTTTACAATATTTTGGGTATTTTTATAAAATGTATGTGTTTTATTTTTAAACAGATGAGTTAAGATAGTTTTTGTGTATATTTGTCGAATATCTAATACATTGAATTTGTTGAATATATCTACAGTACTTGTTATTATGGGAACTTTAAGAATAACTTTCATAATTAATTTTTAATAATAATAATATTATTTTATATTATTTTTCATAATAATAATATTGTGGGCACTCTGTGCTCTCTCGACCTTGCACCCAGTGGAAGGGATGCTTCATACGTCTTTCTTTTCTGGACAAACTGACCCACAGATTCATACCCACCCCTCTTACCCTTTTCCTTCCCAGAACCTACTTTCTTTGATGATGACATAGGCCCTAAGAAAAAATATTTTAAAAGAAACGGATTAGTATTAATTAAAAATTAAAAATCATATCGTTTTAGTCGGATATGCTTTTAGATTTTCACGGCCAAAAGTATTATAGTGATTTACTTTTGGGGTATTATGCCGTATTGTGCTACCTCCTTCTTTCGAGCATGTAAACTCAGCCACCCTGACAAATCGGCATTTGCTGAGCATTAATTGAAACCGGCCATTACTTTGGAATTGTTCCGGAAAGACTTAGGAACAATTTTATTCCTTATTTTTAAAGTATGTAGTTGCTGCCTTCCTAGTTGTCATCTTTCTTCTTTTCATAACCTTTTCTATAATAAATGTCTGAAGTTTGCGCTCTTAAAATAGATATTTTTGAAAGAACTCTTGTCAGAAACTTTTGAAAAATTTCACGAATAAAAAAATTGATTCATTTCGAAGGCCCTTATATTTTATAAAGGCCTAATAGGGTCTGGCTTTTCTTCTTTGCTATACTTTCCAGGATGTTGTAAGGGACGACATTTTTCCAAGCTTAAATTACATTTCAAGGGCTTTAAAGATTTTGTAAAAGGCTTTCACCGCCAGGCTTTTATTTTTGGATTTGAAAGGGTTCGAAAGGGTCGTATTTATTTTAAGCAACCCTCTATCAATGTATTATTTTAATTTTTTACAAACAACTGAAGATAAAATGCGTGTTTACTCAGTCAATACGGTCAGTGTTAAAAAATATATATATCAATTTTTTAAACCAATAGGACGTGATTTTGTATTGTTTTATAAACTTGATTGTACCAATATCTTCTAAGGGTGTCTCAGAGTTATTCAATTGTTTTAATTCCTACCGATAATCCTTTCTCGATTCATCCGATTTCACATGTCCAAACCGTATAAGCGGCCCTTTCTAAATCTTGTTCAATACAAACTTTCAGTTTGCCTTTTTTACATCAATTTTATGTATATGAGCATTTGTATTTTGAGCATTTGCGAGTATGTACCTAATATCTTTTCATTGCTTCTTCGACAGTCATTCAGTCAAGTATTCGTACAACATTTTATCTGATATTTATTCATTTTACGACACAGAACCTTTCACATGATATGCTTACGATGAACTTTTTTATCTATTAGAAAAAAAGATTTATGGTTTTATTACTCTTTTTGACACTCAATTAATTATTTTTAAAGGTCTATAAAATTATATCGTGTTTAAAAAATATTGATGTTTTTTATGGAGTCATCAAATTCTTGTAACACCATCAGCTAATTATATCGCGGTGGGTAGGCTTCACCCGAGTATTCAATATTGATATGTAATAACAATATACTTACTGACAAAAATGAATATTTCTCTAAAAAAAATTCGAACCCAGGTTCTCTGCCGCGACTGGCCTGTCCACAATACTGTTGTCGTAACTCAAAAAAACCAAGCATTCCTTGAGATTCTCGAGGAAGTCACAATGCTTAAAATACTCGCCTTAACCTATGAATTTTAAATTTCATGACACCAGACTCACTTAACGATAGTTTTAACTGCTACGGGTGAACTAGTAAACAGAGCTCTGCTTTGTTATAAAATCATTATTATGTATCTAATATGTTTTCGAAATTAGGTAATAGGGTATTAGGTAATTTTTGAAGTAAATACTTCTTTACTTGACTTGGGGGGTAAGCTGGCGAATGCGTTACGAAAAGTGAAATGCGTTGCTAGGCGAACGGGCTGTATCACACTGTAGAAGCAAGAGAGAGCAGTGCGCGCGCACATTATCTTTCTCTCATCCTCTCTCATAGCCAGTGCATGAAATATCTCGTGCGGATGCGGATGTATAGATGGAGCTAAAGAAGTATTTACTTCAGTCGTGATGTCTAAAGTACACTCGTATTTTTTTAAATTTATGTACGTGTACAATTAGAAAAATTAATAAATAGAAGTGAATATCATAATATGATCCTAGTCTCCCCTAGACTGTAATGGGTGACCAGGTGGTTGGTTGTGTTTGGTTTGTGTCGACGCCCAGCAATTACTACCATTTGTTTGGGAACCACATTCCTCGGTACTTCAGTCTTACAAAGTCTGAGGACCAGGTTTTGTATACCACGCCATTAAACTACCAATGAGCCAGAACGGATAAGAGTGTACAAAGAAAACGAGTTGTCGCTGTTTTTGGAAACAGCGAATGGCTGCTAAACGACTTGTATGAATTTTGATTTACGGCTTTGGGGTTTATTATCACTATAGTAAACTTGTAATATTAAAGTTGAATTCCCGCCCTTTATGTTTTTACCACAGTCTTAAATGTGGTTTTACTAGATTATTGTTTTATTACTACACGGTGATCTTTTTTTATATGAATACCGCACAAGAGTCCCAACTGCTCCCGTCTGGAGCCAGTGAGATTATGGCATCCCCAATTGGGGTATGTTGTGAGGCTGAAGGTATTTTGGGAGAGGAAGGAGAGGGGAAGAAGAAGGTGGGGAAGTACCTAGCTATTCAGATCTGGTCACCAAACATGGCTAAAGCCGTTTCAAGCAACTTCTGAAAGGTGGTCTTACACCAGGGCGATACTAAGAATATCTTCCACTCTTAAAGGTGCCGCAACTATACTACATATTATTTTTAATCAATTAATTGTGAAACAACACAAATTAATCAAATGAAATTTATTTGCGCACGCTGGGTGCGAATCCGCGACCTTCGCATTGGGAGTAGATAACCTTGCCTCTCGATTGCGCCGGCCGTCAAACTTCCATAGACCTCCGATATCTGTTGTATGAACATTATTTTTAGGGTCGTTTATATATATTTCACCAACTAAGCGGGAAAGGGTAGGGCGGAATATCCATTTTCTGAGGTTTTTCAAACTTTACAATTGACTTCATAAACATTATCATAAGCAAAATTACAATCACCATAATCACTACACCACATCAACAATGTCAATATCATCATTATCACAATCTTCATAATCAATGTCAATCAACATCACATTCAAATTTACAATCAACATCTCATTCAATTTTACAATCATCTTCACAATCAACGTCACAATTATTATCAAATTCTCAATTTCACAATCAACATCGCAATTGATATCATAATTGACAACATAATCAACTTTAACATCAAAATCATCAGAATCACAAGTCAATATGAACGGTAAATCGAAATAACTATTAAAATTATTGTTGGCCACATTTTAAAGGTATCGAAAAATAGTTTTCCGTGTAAACACTATGTGCACCGGTGCAAAACTCAGTTTGCAGTCAGTTGATGTCGGCTTCAAGAGAACGGGTCGTTTCTCCGACAATTTTTTGTGTAAGTCGGCTCGCATTCGGAACGAGCTATGGGCATCTGTTTTTTCCTACTTCATGTATGTCTCTTCAACACCCACATTAAATGAATCCCTTCCCATAATGCCTCCCTTCACTTGCTACAGTTCCCTTGTACAATTGTACAGTCAGGGGCGCTCTCGTGAGGTGTAACATAAAAAAATAATATTACAAGTTTCTTTGTTTTCCTCGTGCCATATAAACACGCCATTCACATTTTTACCTGCCATAAGCAGTCTGCGTTGCGATATAACATTTTATGCAGCTTCCCAGCGCCCTTCGCTGTGCAGTGTTTCATCTCAAAACATATTCAAATTAATTGCAGTGTCTTGTTGCGTCGTTGTAACTTGTAACGCGCAAGCTCGCCGTTTAGCTCGTCCATACGTCGAATAAATTATTTTTTCTCGGAACTTTTAATGGCGTATAAAAAGCAATCACCTCCATTCCGGGAATATTACCAAATAATTAACACAGCACTCAAAATTTTGTATGAAAATATTCCGAGAATGATAGGTAATACATACCTTGTCGATGCAAACAGAGCGATGGACTGCAGTTTTATGGAAATAATAAAATTCGATAAGTAGTTTAAAACATGTTTTTCTTTCATGAATAATCTTTGATCTGTTTTTTTTTTATTAGTAGGATAATCCTACTACCTAGGAGATTATATTGGCGGCACTTTTTAGAGTTTTAGAGAACAGTCCCAACTGCTCCCATCTGGAGCCAGTGATGCTGAAGGTGATGGGGAATAGGAAGGTGGGGAAGAACCTGCTATTCAGATCTGATCACCAAACACGGTTAAAGGCATTTCAAGCAACATTTCAATTCTGAATGGTGGTCTTACACCAGAGCGATACTGATAGTATCTTCCACTCTGGAACGTGCCTCAAATATACTATATATAATTTTTAATTAATTAATTGTGAAATAATACAAAATCTTCAAATAAAATTTATTTGCGCACGCCGGATTTGAACACGCGACCTTCCGATTGGAAGTCAAGAGCCTTACCTCTAGACCACGCCGGTTGTCAAAAGTATCGCAAGTGTGGCCCTACTTAAAGTTCACCATTCAGAATCAAACTTGAACGTTGCTTGAATTGGCTTTAACCGTGTTTAGTGATCAGATCTCAAAATTCTCCAATTGGGGATGCCATAGTGCCTTCGAACACAAAGTTTCACAATAAGAGGAGTCAAAGATTGATATATTTCCCGACCGTTAAAAACGATCCCATGATAGACCTCGACTTGAGAATCCAGCGTGCGCCACCCAGTATTTGCAAACAATACACACAAGAAAACATTATCTACCATTACTGTATCGAAATCGCACTGCAACAAGTTTATTTTCATATTTTTTTGAATCTTCATCATTTACAATAATTTGTGACCTGAGCCTCTTGGCTCTTTGTGTATTTTCAATTCACTTACACTCATGTGTAAAATTTCGCCTTCCTTAAAAATATCTCCGATGTCTTCGTAAGATTATTATTTTTTCAAGCAAGCGGTGAAAACTAAAAGTGATCACACTGATCATTAACCAGGTAACTTAACTTTTAAATATTATTTTTGAAAGCGGGGAGAAAAATATTAATTACAGGGTATTGTAGATTGTTGATTTCGGTAGCCTATGTTTATCGATATTGGCAAAAGTGAAATTGAATGCATAAGCGTTAAAATTGTTGATATTCAGTATAGTATAAAAGATTATATAGCTTTTACTAAACGTTTCGTCTATTTTGTTCGGTGTGCTTTGAAACGATTTTTTTTATTTTATAATTGCTTAATTTACTTGGGAGTTTTATTGTGTGTTCATGATGCCGTAAATTAAATTTGAGAAAGAAATCGATCTATAAATCGTTTAACCATGTATGGAAATCTCATTATATTTGTTTATGTTTGGAGAACTCAACAAGTCTAAACTTTATTAAAATTTCTTAATTTGCGTCGCTTTTTAATTTGCCTTTTTATTACGTCTTGGAGCAAACGTATTTGTTTACTTGAAGTATGGTCGATAGATAGGACTTTTGCTGGATGAATACAGAAAATTCATTTAATGGAGTAATAAAGTTTTTAAGGAAGTCAGGCTGGCCGTCTACAATAGAGTTATGATGCCAATCCTAGTTTATGGCATTGAAAGAACTAGCAGAGAAAGGGCGAAAGTGAAATGAATGTAATTGAACTGTTACAACATGTATGACCATGTTACTAGTGATTAGATCCATAAATGATGTCAACGTAATGAACAACATTGTAATGCGCGCTTAAGCTGGAATCAGACAGTTCACTCGAGGGAAGGTTTCCGCCATGTTTTTTCGGCCTAATCGTCCATCTTCGTTTCATTCCATGTTCACACGGCGCTATAGAAATAAGCGTTCACTCGTCCATTCCGACCACAGCGTCGCCGAGCGAGGTCAACCGCGCTGGAATTCGTTTGTTTTCCAGCGCGGTCCGGCCCCGAATTTTAAGGAAAACATGTCAGATGCATCGATTTTTACGAAATTTTGTTGACACAATTAAATAAAATAAATATAAAAAACAGTATTGTTTCGTCTTATAAACCTTTTTATTTTTTATGACATAATAACACAATTTGATTTTACTTTTTTTATTACGAACATTTTCCTACAAATTAATAATCTTACATTTATTAAAAAACATATAAAATACATGGATAAAAAGGGAGACCCAAAAATTTATATGAGAGGTGTTCCCAAAAGCAAACAAATTAGCCGAACGAATACCATTTTAGCAGCAGACGTTTTGCGTGCGATGTAATAGCGTCCTTCCATGGTCCTTCCCGTACAGGACGCGAGACAAACTGATTGAGATTTCAGTCGGTGTTCAGACGTTTCACTTTGCTTTCTTCCGCGCGCCTGCGCGCGCAAGTGAAGGATGCCGAATGAAAATATCCAACATTATTGGATCGGTTCACTTGAAGATTTCATTCGGCGGTGTTCGGCACTTTCGATTCATTTCATGTTCAGACGTGTCATTCCGAGTAAACTAGGCCGAATGAAATGCGGAAAAGAGCGATTAGTGAACCATGTGAATGGCGCTTTAGGTGGCTTGGACATGAAGAGTGTCTCATTAATATGAGCATATATAATAATACAAAATAAGTCACATAAAATCTAGGAAAACGTGGGATTACTTGGGAAGTCAAATTTTTGAGTTGTATAAGGCCAAAAGGTCGTATGAAGCAAGGACTGTGGACCAGGAAAAAGGTGTATGGAGTTCCATCTTCTCAGCCCTCCACTGCTGTGAAAAGTGATGGTTATTTATCCACTTACATTTTGCACTATAATTTCTTTTATCGCTTGGGGCATTATGTTTTATAGAATTACCGCCATTATTTAATTTTCTTTAGAGTGCATTACTGCAATTGAGCCATTATAACAACTGAACTGAAATGCATTCTAAGTTACGCGTGCATGTCATTATTGTTTCGATTGTATTGTTAAGGCCATTAGGTATGTATGTAACCTACAATAATGCATATAGAAAAGGAGAAAGTTTCATAATACCGCCCCAAGCCTTTTGTTTGAGATAGATTATTATGTATTAAGACTGCATAGTCGTAAAGAGTTGTTTCAAAGTCGCTTTCTTCCCAGAGCGGTTACAATGTTTCGAGTGCCCTGTGTTTGGTTACTAAACTTTCTTTTGTTAAAGCCTGTCATTAGCGATCGATATATTTTATGGGGGTAATTGAAAAAGAAATGTTACATAAATATCTGATCGATATCTACAGAGAGCTCGATCTTGCGTCATAAATCACATCAGTGAGAAACTCAAAACGGACAGATCAAATCGGAACATCTGTTCAAAGTTGATGCCGGCAGCATAATCATGATTCTTTACCCCAATTAGTGTTTATGTAAATGGCACACCCATTTTACCGTTTTTAGAAGATGCGTATGAAATATGAATATAAAAGAGATGTAGATTATTTTCTTAGTTCTCCTCACTAGGAGATCGTCCTTCTTCTTCTTTTTTTTTTAGGAGAGACTTCGTTTTTCAACGGTTTGGGTAAGGTTTTTTTCAGTAACTTACTAGCTGACCCGGCAAACTTCATACCGCCTCAGAATCAATAATTGTTGTGTTTAATTTATTAGCTGTTCGAATTGATTCAAATTATTTTAACCAACGCACATTATTTGAAAAGCCTTTCCATACAAAATATATGAAAAAAATTATTTTCTTAATAATTATTTTTCCTATGATTTTTTCCAATATTTATCGTTATTCTGTTAATCGGGACGGACACAAAGCCAACAAATCAAAGATCATAAAAATCGGTCCAGCTGTTCTTGAGTTATAAATGGTGTAACTAACCCGACTTTCTTTTATAAATTAAGATATGACGATGTTTTTAATATAATTAGTCGGTTCTTTTTCTGATAGTTCCTTCAGCCAACATTTGATATCCATTATGTAGTAATTTTTTGTTTAAATTTGTTTGATACTGGGTGGGGGATTGTTATATAACTATACCACAAAAATTTCGGAGCTCCTTTGTCAAAAGGTAAGTATTACATGGTATATTTAGCATGCCTATTTGCTTGGCCTCTGGTTTTGTGGTTGTGTGAGGTGTTTGCCTCTGTGCCTTTTTTGAGGTGATGAACCAGAATATTTTTTGCACACATTTTTTTGAAATTCTTAGATATCTATGATAGATTTGATGCTTCTGAGCCCCATCCTTGTTTAAACTGCTTTTCAGTTCTTGATGTAAAAGAGGTCTCACAAGCTTTTATTTTTCTGTCTTACAATTTTATATTCACGGTTAAATGTCTGACTCGTGGGAATTTGGAAAAGCTCGAAGTTAGGTGCGCTTTTTTGTGCTTTGGTTTTTTGCACCACTCATTCCGAGATCTTTATGCTATATGCATTCCACATTTTTCTACTTTGCTTGATGGCTTTACTCCAACCAAAGAACCTCTATCTTTTGTATTCATCTCGCAACATGTTTTTCAATCACTCGAGTAAACATCCAACCGCCCCCTTTCCCTTTTTTTCTACCCAAAACCTTAATCTGATAAACCTTACTTAACTGTGTGCTTGCCTTTTCTACCCATTTCGAAGGACGTCTCAAGCCTTATAGAATACATAATACATAATTACTAAGTGTTATCTTTTATAAGGTCTTTTTTTCTTCTTCTATGTAGCACTTTCTAATCACGTCAATTTTTTTCAATAGAGTTTAGGAATCGAGTTAATGAGCGGTTCCCGTTTCATCAATTCGGTGAATCGGGTATTTCTTTCATTAGTTTATTTGAATCATGTCAGGCCGAGTGCTTTAGACTTTTATTTTATTGGTCTTAATTTATCCAATTAGGTACCTTTCACACTTGTCTCATTCTAAATTCCCGACAGACGAAATAAATAAGTAAATAATTTTTCTGTTTTGTTGGTGAATTTTTGAATAGACCAAAGCACTTTCTTCTTCTTTACGTGAGAATTTGAGTTAAGTTTTTCTCTTAAAAAGATAGTCTAATGGTGATCAGTTGAGAGTTTTATGCACTGATTTTTTAAAGCTCACGTATTAACATTTTTTAATTGTTGTGATTGAGGGTTAAGGTATATAACTTTTTAACTGTGTCATTTCACATTAAAATAATATATAATAGTCGTATATTAACGGCAATACTGTACTTACTTACCACCATTCAGAATCGAAACATTGCTTGTAATGACCTTTTTCATGTTTGGTGACCGGATATGAGTTATACTATATTTTACCGGATACTTCCCTATCTCTTTCTGTCCCATCTCTTTCCCTTCCCGTACTCTTCAGTTACACAACATACCCCAATTGGGGATGCCACAGTCTGGCTGACTCCGGCTAGCGGAGAGTATTTAGAACACTTGTGCGATATTCACATAAAAAACAAAGGATTAATACGATTTATGAAAGTCGTTGAGGAAAGAGGTATGTGCCGACCCGAGTTATCACAGCACATCTTCCATACCTTGAGAGAGCAAGTGGCGTGATCGTTAGTAGTAGTCAAGTTGTAAGCCATTAAAAGAGTTGCAGTTTAAAATTCCTGATTGATCCACCTTCATCAGAACACCCATATAAATTAACTATTAATACATTCTCCAATCTGACGAGAGATTAATACCCCATGCCATCAGGTACATACTTATCACCCGCCGCCCACTCTGATATAAGAAATATCGTTTTACCTTCACCTTGCTGTGGGCGGACGGTTATCTCCGTGGGTGGGAGTGGCCGCCCACCACCCTGATCTCCCGCCCATCCGAGAACCTCGATACTATTAATAACCCTAGATTCTTCTTGTCTATACTTGTTACTGAGGAGATTTATAACCCGCCATCTAGTTGTTCTGCATCCAGGAGTTTCGGAAAGATCAAAGAGAATTGGTTACATTTATAAGAACATTTTCATTTATTTTGCTTTGATTTTAAAACCATTTTGAGACACATACGTTCTCTGATATCTGATATAAAGCTGATTACATAAAAGAAAGCTAAGTGAACGATCGAGTGTTTAATTTTTTACACTGCTTGGTCCAGACACTCCACGTACGTGAGCCGTTACCAACAAGCTAGTAAGTATACTTGAACATTGATGGAAGGCCCGAATACATCATCATAATTGATTTAATGCACTTGCCTTTTTTTTTTTTTTTTACATTAGGTCCACACAGGAGGCCCTGAGGAAAATAATTTCCCTCAGGGCCTATGTCATCTTTGAGGATGCTGGGTGGACGGTGTTTTTAAGGAAAGGAAGGAGAGGAAGTTCTGGGAAGGAAAAAGGTATGAGGGTTGGGTAGGAATCTGGGGTTCAGTGTGTATAGATCATCCGCCGCCAAGACCTAGATAAACCTTACCCCATGAACCCGGGCACCCCTGCTAAGTCACCAAACGTAGCGAACCACTTGGGGTGACTTATGGCAGAGGTGTTGGTTATCCAATAAATGGTTCCCGGGGCGGCGGTACCCATTCCCGCCTCCCAAATTGAAATCTGCCTTGATTTAATTATTTATTTGCGAGTTTGAAAGGCTCACTTGCGTCGTTTAATTTGTACGGACGAAGCTAATGTATTTCAAATAATGGAAATTTTATAGGTACTATTTTACTTCTTATTTTGATTTTGACTGCGCTGGAAGTTAGGCAGTTTTTGCGTAGAGATAAGAAATTGTAAACAAGAAGCATATTTTTTCTATTCGCCTCCTTTTCAATTTTCCCACCTTCTCATTGCGTTTTGTTTCTTATTGTTCTCATTAGCTCCGATTTTGACGAAGCTTTTCAAAATGTCCCTGAATTCTGGCTCTGTACCCTCTGGTTGGAAAAAAGCGGTTATCCACCCTATTCCAAAGAAGGGTGACCGCTCCAACCCGGCCAACTACCGCCCCATAGCGATCACATCAGGTCTATCCAAGGTGATGGAACGGGTGATCAACGACAAACTGCTCACATACCTCGAGAAGAACAAAATTATTAACGACCGTCAATACGGATTCCGGCGGAACCGCTCGCGCGGTGATCTTCTGGCGTATGTGACGCATGTTTGGGGGTGGTGCCTGGAACGTTTCGGTGAGACCCAAACGGTCGCACTGGATATTTCCAAGGCTTTTGACCGGGTCTGGCACCGAGGACTTGTCAACAAACTGCCTTCTTACGGACTTCCCGCATCCTTGTGTACGTGGATTGCCGACTTTTTGAGGAAGAGGTCGATTCAGACGGTTGCTGATGGCTTCACCTCTTCCTCGCACTCGATAAATGCTGGCGTCCCACAGGGATCGGTTCTGTCTCCGACTTTGTTTTTGTTGCACATCAATGACCTCTTGACATGTGCACCAATTCATTGCTACGCGGATGACAGTACAGTCCATGATAGCTTTTTGTTTGACAAGCCCCCAAAGGGTGCACAAATTCCAACGGCTCGGAGGGCTTTGAAGCAAAGAATGGACGGTTACCTCGAGAGTGTTTTCTCTTGGGGTAAGAATAATCTCGTCGAATTCAATGTTTCAAAGACCCAATCATGTCTGATTACGTCTAAAAGGGATCGAAATGACAATCTAGTCTCCTTCAACGGTAGCATTTTTCCAAACAGGTCCTCCATTGATATGCTCGGTGTAACTCTAAGTGACCAGCTCAGGTACGGGGGCTCCATCGAGGCCAGAGTTAAGTTGGCCTCTCAGAAACTGGGCGTACTGTACAGGGCCCGCAGATACTTTAATTGTACACAACTGCTAACCCTGTACAAATCGCAAGTGCGCCCCACTGTTGAATTTGGCAGTCATCTCTGTTCTGGAGCCCCGATGTACCTGAAAAACACCCTCGACTCTGTGCAGAAACGGGCGGTCCGCTTGATAGATTCTCCTGTCTTAACAAACGGATTGCAATCTTTAGAGCACAGGCGTCGGGTGGGAATGCTATCCTTGTTCTACCGGTATTTCAATGGAAGATGCTCCGAGGAGCTAGCGTAATTGATCCCCTCGGCACCGGTGCATAATCGGGAAACACGCCAAACGCGCGCCCAACATATGTACACAGTTGACATTTGTCACATGAGAACGGGACGCTTCTACGACTCGTTTTTGTGTTCAACAGCTCGGCTGTGGAACGATTTGCCGGCCTCTGTGTTTCCTCCTTCCTATAACATGGGTCTCTTCAAGACCCACGTTCACTCCTTCCTCTCCTCAAAAAGACCCTCCTCACAGCATCTTCAAAGATGACATAGGCCCTGAGGGAAATTATTTTCCTCAGGGCCTCCTGTGTGGAGTTAATGTAAAAAAAAAAAAAAATCGTTCATACCTCGTACTTCCGGTTCCGCGCATTCCTTTTTCATACAACAAATCTCATCGCCTCAAGCCTTCCCCTTCCTTCCATCAAATTTCGTCGTCTCAAGCCTTCTCCTTTCTTCCGTCAAATTTCATTTTTGCAAGCCTTCTCATTCCTTCCATCAAATTTCATCGTCTCAAGCCTTCCCCTTCCTTCCATCAAATTTCTTCGTCTCAAGCCTTCCCCTTTCTTCCGTCAAATTTCATTGTTGCAAGCCTTCTCATTCCTTCCATCAAATTTCATCGTCTCAAGCCTTCCCCTTCCTTCCATCAAATTTCATCGTCTCAAGCCTTCCCTTTTCTTCCGTCAAATTTCATTGTTGCAAGCCTTCTCATTCCTTCCATTAAATTTCATCGTCTCAAGTCTTCCCCTTCCTTCCATCAAATTTCATCGTCTCAAGCCTTCCCCTTTCTTCCGTCAAATTTCATTGTCTCAAGCTTTCCCCTTCCTTCCATCAAATTTCCATTGTCTAAAGCTTTCCCCTTCCTTCCATCAAATTTCATCGTCTCAAGCCTTTCCCTTCCTTCCATCAAATTTCATCGTCTCAAGCTTTCCCCTTCCTTCCATCAAAAATTCATCGTCTCAAGCCCCCCCCCTTCTTTCCCTAAAATTTCATCGTTTACTTAATTTCAACACCCCCTTCTTCATTTCCATGCATCTTGAAATAATTAGTTTTAACTTTTCAATCAGAATCTACGATGTAAATAAAGCAATAGTAGTGTTGTTGTTATTGAAACGGTTTCATTCAGACTAGCGTGATATTTTCCTTAACGCCGAATGCGGCCATAAAATAATATTTACACATAAAGGCGGCAATGGCTGGCGCTATTTACTCGGGGCTAAATTTCGTTCTACTTTCCCCTTGGCGGCGCGTGTGAGGAGTGAGGACCACCGATTGGAAAATAATCCCGCGAGTATAAACATAAACAATGCTTATGCGTATTATATGCTGTCTGGCTTTCTCGAAATACGACCGATTGTCGAAAGCATCAACATAATCATGTCGAATTTCTCGAAATATCACGGTTTTTCGAAAGCAGACGTGGACAATATCTCACAGTACGTTTCACGTAGGTACTAATTTATCTGTGTTTTTTAATTCATAATATCTGCATTGGCGATGGCCCCTACTAAATTGATAAGTTTGTAGATGTAAATTACAAATAAATATATTTTGGGCATTTAGTCTACTGACCACCGGAACGTGGTACACGGAGAAAAATGTTATTCTAACATACGATCATTTTATTCGTAAAACGGTTAAAAACGGGACTTAAGTTCTTACGAACAAATTAACAGGTTTCAATGTTTATTGTCGGGAGAATGTAAGAATAATTTTTTTTATTAATTATTAGAACACGTTTCGTACGTATACATTGTTGGTACAACGTATTTTTTCGTTGTATCGTCATGTTGTATTATCAGGGCAACTAGATAAAACCTTTCTAAACGAATGTTTAAATTTCGTGAGGGAAAATCGATTTTTCTCCGTGTAAGCGCCCTGGCTACGGAGAGGTTAATCAGAGGTAGGGGATTCGAAATCCAGATTTGGCGAATAAAATTTAATTTAACTTGGATGATTTTTGTTTTCCGCTAAGTTTTTCACGTAAGCGACTTCTGGCAAATGGGCACGTTGGTTTTAGCTTACGTAAGCGACTTACGAGAATAAATTTACGTGTGTAAAGGCATCCTAAGGTTGCCCTGCTTTGCCAGATGAATAAATCAATTTTTTTCCCAGTTATTGTTGACGAGTTTTGAAATAGTGTAAATATATTATATTAAAATTGAATAAAAATTTATATTACCTACTGATTACATTCTAGATAAAGTGTTAAAAACCAAATACTAATTCTTATTGCCAATCTTTAAATGAGTCCTTTCCACAGACCAGTTTGATGAATGAATGAATGCTAAAAATAACTCTTTGATTATTTTCTATTCAGATAAAGCAAAGAAAGTTGGCATTGTGTACTGGTTTAATTCAACAGATAGACAGTTCAAAGTAAGCAAGAATGATTGTTATCATTGTCTGAAAATAAATAAAGTATCATCCAGCTAGAATTTAAAAAGTAGGTTTGTTGTCAATGAAAACATTCAGTAGGTCTCACTGCTTCCCATGAGAGCTGTCAATTTCATTCTGAAAGTAATTCGTTATTTTGGTGCCTGAGGCAATCGATTCCATCAAAAGTTTTCGTCGGGTACGTTCTTATTGATGAAAGAAAACCAATTAAAGACGATAAAATCAATTGAGTACTTGCAGTTCGGAGATTTCCATATTGACAGCCATACAAGTCAAACTTTCTTTCTATAATTAGTGCAAAACGTTCAAAATGTAATGTGAGAGATTTGAGATTATGGTGTTAACGGCTGCTTTCGAAAAACAGCGGTTTTTTGAGAAATTTTTATTTTAAATTCTTGTTTTTTTTTGTGATGTCGCACAAGAGTTTTCAGTTGTCCGACGCGGCACGAAAATTTTGTCACTAATCATAGCAACGTAGCAATGTTTCATTTTATCAAATTAATCTCTCACCGGGGCCACACGAGGTGCAAATATACTAGTACCTGGTACTGGGGTATTATTTATAGTTTGCCATACAATTAATCTTTTAGTTATTCAAGTGATTTATACACCTATGTATTTACGAAAGTTCTAACATTCAAATGTATAAAATAAATCGTAAGAACTTGGTATAACCGATAGAAAGCAAACCGGTAAGCGACAAATTAATATTTTAATAATTTCTGGGGTCTTTTGAAGTGATTGCTTCCTACGAAAATAGGAAATAATTATGTCCTAAAAAAGGTAGCTTTTTTAGAATACATTTATTTTTATTTATTTATTGTTTATTCACATCTTACTAATATTATAAACGCGAAAGTTTGTATGGATGTATGTGTGTTGGTTACTCTTTCACGCAAAATTTGCTGAATGGATTTTAATGAAACTTTACAATAATATAGCTAACACATCAGAATAACATATAGGCTATAATTTTTAAAGTTAGCTATTTATTTTCGATATATTGAAAATAATAATTATTGTTTAATAGAAAATGTCAAAATCTGAGAATGACATTTTGCAAAACAATGGTCGTTAAATCAAAATTCAATTTTAGAAAATATTTAAATTGGTGAATTTATTTGAAGTACTCGCCTAATACTTTAAATCCAATAAAAAATTACACATATTTTAACTAAATAGGTTAAGAATTTTGGTATTTTTATTTTTTATTTTTTATAGAGAAACCTCACAAAAGTCCCAACTGCTCCCTTCTGCAGCCAGTGAGACTATGGCATCCCCAATTGTGGAGTATGTTGTGAGGCTGAAGGTAAGTGGGGAAGAGAAGGAGATGGGGAAGAGGAAGGTGGGAAAGTACCTGGCTATTCAGATCTAGTCACCAAACACGGCTAAAGCCATGCAAGAATGGTGGTCTTACACCAGGGCGATACTGAGAGTATCTTCCACTCTGGAACGTGCCGCAAATATAACATATATTATTTTTATTAATTAATTGTGAAATAACACAAATTAATCAAATAAAATTTATTTGCGCACGCCGGGTTCGAACCCGCGACCTTCCGAATGGGAGTCAAGTATCTTACCACTTGACCACGGACGGTCTAAACGTCGGTATAAACGTAGATGGGACCTATGAAAAGAAAATAGATTACTCGAAGTTCTAATCCTACGCAGACGAAGTCGCGGGCAGAAGCTAGTGTTAGATATTACATTTAATAATACAATTTTTAACCTCACTAGGTAAATTTTCGTTGTTTGTTTTTGGGGTGTTATGCCGTGTTGTGCTACCTCCTTCTTTAGCCGACGTTTCGGACAGCGTTGCAGTGTCCATCATCACTGCAACGCTGTCCGAAACGTCGGCTAAAGAAGGAGGTAGCACAACACGGCATAACACCCCAAAAACAAATAACGAAAATGCTTTTTTGGCCGTGAAAATCTAAAAACGTATCTCACTAGGTCAAGCCTGTGTTGAGGTTAACAATTATTCAAAGTAACAAAAATAACACAAAATAATATAGGTACTACAATAGTTAATTGAAAGAACAATTTTGTTACGCTAATATTTCTTATGGTGGGTACCCACTAATGCACTAAACTAAAGGCGCCTAGCCCATTTCATTGTAAACAATATGGGGTTACCATAGTTGATTTGCGGATATTAAATATGAGTGGAGCCTGATCAAAATAATTTCTTTGTGCAAAAGAAGATTTAGTTTGAATTGCCATAAAGTTCAGACCAGAGCCAATTCTCGTAGTACGAATTTTTTGTGTTCTTTCTGCTCTATCAATATTATTAAAAAATCTACAAAGTGTTTGTGTAATATATAACTGTTTTACATTCATAATATTACATTCATTAAAAAGTGAATTAGTTGGATACCTACATTTTTTTTTGAACATAACTTTAAGAATCAGTTTTTGGGCAATATTAAGTACCATCGAGTACAACGCCCACTTTATTTTTAAACGGTATTTATATCTCTTCTGACACAAATGAGTCAAATATGCCGTACGTTATTTCAGTGAACTGATAGGAAAGTTTTGACGTGTCCGGTTCTCACATATCGCCTCTTTGAACAATATTGTTTACTTTTGTTGACAGCTACGTTGACATACAAATAATACAGAAGCGATCCTTGACTAAACCCACTCGAGACAGTTATGTAGTTATCAGATCAGGCACTTATAACAAACAAGTTTTTTTTAAAGGAGATAACTGATAAGAAGGAAATGCCTCTGTTCCGTTGGCCTAATCTCCTCATTGGAATGTTATGTTGATGTTTTTATGACTAGCTCATCCAACGGAATCACAGATTTAGAATTCTATTCGATATATTTGGTTTCAACTAGAGATCTATGTGGGCGTGTCCATGCGCCTGAAGTTAGCTCAATTTTGCCATACTTCTTGTGAAAGTAATTATATTTAGAAATATCAAAATTATTTTCTTTATAAATGATGAAATTCAATCTGTCTGTGGCATTGGAGTCGAAAAGCCTTATGTAAATAGACGATTTTTTTTTACAAAGCTTTGTAAAATATATCTCATATCCGGACTGCGCTTTGGTTCCTTCAACCTTCTAATATCTGATGATAAATTAAAATTATGATAATGATGCCTTTTACTTAACCGTACTTTCTTATGTATGGTGATAGTTGATACCACGAAATTTTTAAAAAATAATAAACAAAATGGCATTTATACCAATGTTTTTTTCTTAGATTTCTTATTCGAAGGTTCCTGTAGAATCTGTGGTATTGATATATAGTAATATTTCTACATCGCCGTTTATGTGAAAAATCACCTTAAGGGCGCTGTATCTGTTTAGATGTCAGTTATGCCTCACACCAATATTGATACATGTTACTTCTTTTTAAATAAATGTGTGTTCTTAAAATCCCGTGCTGTTTTTCCATTATTGCAGCTGTCTCTCGGCAGGGCTTGCACACGGAGTCAATCTATCCGTTTTATTTTTACCATCCTATGTTTTAATAGCTACAATTTATAACCAATTAAATTTTGTGGCAATTAGGCACGCCCAAAACGTGAGAAAGTCGTCGTTAATTTAACATCTAACCACGGCCCATCTGTCACAGTGCTCGTATCCCACATTCTTATATATGGTCTTGTATCTCTTATCGTATCTTCTTGCATCTCCTGGGCTACTGTTTGTCCCATCCGAGCACGTCCCCTGCGTGTTGCATTGCATTTACGAACACACCAGTATGATCAATGATCAGTATGGTTATTATTACGATCTCGCGTGTTCGATGATGCACCAGGATGCAGTGAATGCACCGCGGGGTTTATGTATGTTTATTTATCACCGGAACACGTGCGAGCCACGCCGTTCGTGAGCTACTGTACTCCGAGTACAGCCGCCTCGGAAAATGTCTTCGTTAATTTATGTTAAAAAATGTATGCAGCTGCCAATGTAGAAATCCAAGAACGATGTTTAGAACAAGAAGCATTCTGATGAAGCAACTCGCTTGAATCTCTTTCTTCTTCTTGCCTGCTTTCAGGTGTTCTCTAACATCTTTGTTATTTTTATTTCCAAGCAACCGCTCTAAATAATTGACCCGTAATTCAATCAGTACCTATTTTGTGTAGCGGCGCTTTCTTAAATATGTCTAGGAGTGATGGACGTGTGAAGCCATCTCTCCCACTGCGGTGCAAGGCGATGTGTCGAGAGGGTCCGGCTGGAGAGATCAAAAGGTCTCCCTCAACCAGGCTCCCGATCTCCCGGTCTCATCCGCCCCAAGTCACGAACCTAACCCCATGAACCCGAGCACCCCTGCTAAGTCACCAAACGTAGCGAACCACTTGGGGTGACCTGTGGCAGAGGGTTTTCTTCGTCCAATAAATGGTTCCCGGGGCGGCGGTACCTATACCCGCCTCCCAAATTGATGTTGTATTAGTATTATTTTATCTCAATTCCTCTAACTAATCAAACATCACAAGGGTAAGCAGACATGATGAATGCCGACAACATTGTTTTTGCACGCACTACTTGCTCATTGACGTTCCTTCACCGTGTTATAATTCTTACGAGTATAATAATGGTATAATCGTCTTATTATTCCACCTCTTGACGTTACTACTAGACTTAAATATTTGTCTCACTTGATAGTGCCAGTCTTAATATTCGGTATTTAGAAATCAAATCAAAAACATTGAAAACGGTCTAAATAATTCTAACAGCCTGCGGTTAAAACTCTGCTATAACTATTGGGCTAAATTTTGAGGAATGTTATGAGTATGAGATAATATTCTTAAATATTTGGAAATTGGGAAGGCGCGAGCATAGAGAACATCGTGAGAAGAGTGATTGGTTATTCAAATCTGATCACTAAACACTGCTAAAGCCATTTCAATAAACATTTCAATTCTTGGCGGTGGGATTTTTACCAGAATTATGTGGATAGTAGCTATCTACTCTATCTTGAGCACCCTGTATTTAAATTCATTAAATTTTATAGTAAACCTCAACCCTCCTATAAAATATCCTGTTTTAGAAACTGTGTCTTCTTAATCGGTTATGATATGGTTTTATCAATATGTGCTTAGCGTAGAACGCTGTAAACGTAAACACCATATTTTATACATTATTAGTACGCGTTTTTATGGATTTTCTATCCAAACAGAGATAAATCTTGGTTTGGATAGAAAATCCAAAATTCTTTTTCCCTGAAGATTCTCTTTTTAATAATGAAAATGACACTTTGTGGAGTTTTTTTTTAAATTAACTCCACACAAGAGGCCCCGGGGAAAATAATTCTATGGAAGGTATTTTTAAGGAGAGGACGGAGTAAACACGAGTCTTGAAGAGACCCATGTTTATTTATTTATTTATTAAACGCCCTTATGGGCCTTTACATTTTAGTTAAATAGATGAGTATAACAGTTATTTCAAAAAAAATCTAAATTAAAACAATAAAGAAAGCATAATACAGTGAAAATAAAAAGCATATACCTACAACAAAATATAACAATAAATGCATATTGGTTGGGCATTTACACAGCTACACTTACATACATACATCTATACAAAACTATACACATACATGAACTGCTGTACTTGTAGCTAGTATTGTCACATTTCCTTCCTACCCTTCCTTATAAACCTGTCACTTTTTCCTGTTACCCACATCAGTCCATAATCGACCATCAACCTGTGAACATCAACATTATTTATCGCATCCGCATTTTTTCGCTATTGACCGCCGCAGAGAAGAAAGTACAAGTCCCGCAGTGAGTAATTCTCTCCTTTTCCTTGTGTGCTTACCTTCTACTTGTGCAGTGGTTCAAACACATAACATACACATTTCAAGGTCCTTCTTTTAAAAAAACTACACAAAACACGCATCATTCATGGTCCAAAACGAGCCGGAGATATATAACTCTTATTTCAATATCTCTTATAAACTTTCAGAGTGTATTACGCTCACCCGCAATTTAAATTTTTTCTACCCGCATTGTATATTGTTCATAGACCTCGTGTCTTTACTAATAATATGTTATTTTGTTTAATCTACTCCCAGTACTGGATAGATCAATTGAAATAATAAATTTGTTATTCCGCAAACATTAATTTTAAATTTAATTCAGTGTTGTTAACCCCTCACGGTTGTCGGGGTCAAAGATAACCCCACTGAGTACTGCGCGCAAATTGAATATTAATTAAATTATTTTATTATAAATATTATAAGCACATTCTTGGTCTGTATTCTTGTTACATTTAATAAATAATCGGAACAAGAAAATGGCTACCGCACCGTCTGGTTCGTCGTCACGGGATGACAGACGTTTAAAACGTTTAAATGCCAAACTAGCTTCAAGTTTTGCGACATTACAGTCAGTCTTTGACAAAATTAAGAAATCTTCCGATAGCGCTACAAATCGTCAAGCATTTTTATCGGGCGCTGGCACCGTAGAGAGAATCCGTTCGGAGTTTATCACCATTCTAGACGAAAAGATCGATTGTGAACTTGAGATCAATCCTCAAGCGGTCGCCGAGTACGCTCAACGGAACGCATTTGAGGAAATGTACGGTGTCATTAAATTTACCGAGTCAAGCATGCTGTCAAATTCAGTAGAGAAACCGCACCGTCAAATCAAATTACCGCCTTTAGAAATTGCATGTTTTGACGGAAATTTGGAAAATTGGCCTCTGTTTTATGAAACCTATGTCTCCGTTATTCATTTAAATAGTTCATTAGACAACACTGAAAAGATGCAATATCTCATGTCCAAGTTAACGGGAAAGGCATTGACTATTTGTAAGACGATCACACCCACTGGTACAAATTACCAGGTGATCTGGAACGCTTTATGTAATAAATATAACGATCATCGCGTACTCGCAGAATCATACTTTGACCGGTTATTGAAAATGCCTGTGGTTAACTCGGTCACTCCCGCTTCCTTAGAAAATTTTGCAGATACGTATGCGACAAACATTGCCGCGCTGAAACAGTTGCAAATCAAGGATCTCGCAGAATTTATGTTGCTACATCTGGGTCTTAAACGCCTTGATATAGAGACAGTAAAAGCTTTCGAATCTTCTATTCGAGACAATGAAAGCTTTCCGTCGAGCTCAGAATTAATAGAATTCGTAAGAGGACAGCAAAGGATACTTACTCGTGCGCAAGTTACGCCAGCAACATCCAGCCGCCTCGGTTCAAATATTAATATTTCTGCTAAACCGCAAAGGACAAATTCCGCAAAGACATTTATGAATGTCGAGAAAAGTGACAATCACTCCATTGACATTTGTTTTTGTTGTCAAAAGGGATCGCACCTTTTATATCAATGTTCTAAATTTATTAGTCTAGAACCACGCAATCGATTTAATTTCATTAAGTCATCCAATACGCAAGTTTGTGTAAATTGCCTCAGTACTAGGCACAACACGAAATCATGCAAATCAAAGAGTACGTGTAAATCATGCGCTCTTAATCACCATACCTTATTGCATTTCAAGCAAACTGATACGCGAAAACCACAGTCAGACCCAATACCGTCTTCCGCGTCACAAGCAGGTACCGATAATAATAATTCAAATTCTCCGAATCCAGTATCGCTGTGTGTGACAAACACAAACTCTTGTGCTAATTCTACGGTACTTCTGGGAACCGCCATCTGTTTAACTCGAGATCTTAAGGGACAGGTTCAATCTATCCGTGCGCTAATCGATAGCGGCTCCCAAAGGGACATTATTACGCGTAAATGCTGTTCACGTTTGAATCTTACGGTACAATCATCTCCCAGCACTTACGTCACGGGAATAGGTGACGTAAGAAATCTAACAAAGGGAATGACTTGTCTCAAACTGTTCTCCCATTATAACGACGCTCACTCGTATACTATTCAACCGTACGTGGTAGAAAATATCACTAATGAACTGCCTACTGTTAACATAAACCGCGCCTCATTATCATATCTCGACAATTTACCCTTAGCAGACAAAACTTTCTGTACGCCTGGTGAGATTGATATTATTTTGGGATGTGACATGTTTGCTCGCATTTTAAAGACCAACAAAATATCAGGTTCCCCTGGTCAGCCATTTGCTATTGAAACTACTTTAGGGTATTTAATCTTAGGCACTGCTCCGACGATGATTGAAACCCCAAGTAACTACGTCACGCAATCATTTTGTACGTTCGCTGAAAATGAGGATTTTTGTCTTTCACGCTTCTTTGAATTGGAAGATATTCCAGATGAGAAGTTTTTAACGCCTGATGAACAAGAATGTGAGAACCAATTCAAGCTCACCACTTCTCGTGACACGACAGGTCGTTATATTGTCGCGTTGCCGTTTCGAAAAAGTCCATCTGTCCTTGGCGCGTCGTTGCCGCCAGCCGAGCAGAGGTACCGATCTCTCGAACGCCGCTTAAAATCCCAACCCGCCATAAAAGTAGAATATGACAAAATATTGCGCGAATACCTTCAGAAAGGTTACATTTCCCCGGTCGACAATTCTGATTTACCGCATTACGTAATCCCGCATCATATCGTAGTTCGCGAGGATAAACTGACCACTAAAATTCGCATGGTGCTGGACGCGAGTATGAAATCCGATTCTGGTTACTCGCTTAATGATATTCTACACTCCGGTAAGAATTTACAAGGTGACTTGTTTCGCATTATCCTCAATTTCCGATTATTTGCCATAGCTATAACCGCTGACATAAAACAAATGTATCTACAAATTGTAGTGCAAGAAGAATGCCGTCGTTTTCAGCGCATGCTGTACAGATTTAACGATAGTGACCCTTTGCAATTGTTTGAATTTAATCGCGTCACTTTCGGCATGTCTTGTAGTCCATTCTTGGCAATGCGTACATTGCGCCAACTTGCGTCGCATGAACAACCTCGTTTCCCACTTGCTGCAAACCTGGTAGAAAAAGGCTCATTCTACATGGACGATTTTGTCACCAGTTGCTCGTCGGTCGAGGAAGCTACCGAGTTGTCTACGGAATTGATACAACTATTTGCCGCGGGAGGATTTGATCTTGTAAAATTCTCTAGTAATACTCCAAACTTTTTGGCCACAATTCCTTCAGATCGTCGTGTCAAGGAACATGTGGAATTTAATCCCGATGAAAACCTAAAAATACTGGGGCTTCATTGGATACCCGCTTCTGATAATTTTATATTTGTTGTAAACGCTAACGAAAGAACTTGCACCAAACGAAACATCCTATCGACGATTGCTCGTCTTTGGGATTTGATGGGTTTCGTCGCACCGGTTGTTTTATTAGCTAAGCTTATAATTAAATCTCTATGGGAGTACAACCTGGATTGGGACGACACTCCTCCTGACACCGTGGTCACGCTTTGGCGCCAGTTTGAAAAGGAATTGCCATTATTGCAATCTATTAGAATTCCTCGCTTTTTAGGTATCGAATACCAATGTGTATTAACACTCATCGGATTTTCTGACGCAAGCGAACGCGCATTTGGAGGTGTTGTATACTTACACGTTTACTGTCCGAATACTAATAAAATCACAATTAGCTTATTATGCGCCAAATCCAAGGTCGCTCCTGCGAAGACGATTTCACTTGCGCGTCTAGAATTATGTGGAGCGCTGGTACTTGCGCGATTAATGCGTACGGTCAGTAACACCTACGCATCAAATTCGATAGTTCATACGACTTTAGCCTTTTGTGACAGCACGGTTGCGCTAGCATGGATAAATTCACCACCTGCTAGATGGCAGACATTCGTTGCCAACCGCGTATCACAAATACAAGATCATCTGCAGGCTGAATGCTTCCATCATATAAAAGGTAAAGACAATCCCGCTGACTGCCTGTCGCGCGGTCTAACCCCCGCTCAGCTAATAGACCATCCATTATGGTTTAACGGCCCCGCATTTGCTCAGTTACCTAAAAGTGATTGGCCTCTACAACGTTTTGATTCAAAATCTGTATCTGAACCACCCGAACTGAAAACAAAAATTTTGATGGCAGTTCAAAACAATAACCGCCTCAAAACGATTGCACCACCGTTATTATGCGCACTAGCTTCTCGTGTCAATTCTTGGCTGAAATTAATTCGAATTGTAATTTTTATTTTTCGTTTCATTAAGAAACTACCGCGAACATTCGAATTAAGTCATACTGCCGTTGCAGAACTCGCTGTTAAAAAATCGGTACAGCAAGAACATTTTTCCGAAGATATGAAGGCAATGACTGACGGGAAGAAACTTCGGCGCGCTATTGCAAAATTGAATCCGTTTCTTCATGAAGGTATTCTAAGGGTAGGAGGCAGGTTGAAAAACGCTGAATTAGAATTTGACAGTCGGCATCCTATTCTTTTACCCCCACGTGCTCATGTAGTCAATTTAATAATAGATTACTATCATATCAAGAACTTACATACAGGTCCTACCTTACTCATGTCTTTGCTAAGACAAAGGTTCTGGATTCTTTCCTCGCGTAATCTGGTTAGGAAGCGCGTGCATCAGTGCAATACGTGCTTCAAGATTAATCCCAAACCGCAATTCCCAATAATGGGAGATTTACCCTCATGCCGCGTCCGCGAAGCCAAAGCTTTTCTACACACAGGTGTTGACTACGCGGGCCCGCTTCAAATAATCCCTTATAGACGTCGGGGTGTTCGAAGTCAAAAGGCGTACATTTGCCTTTTTATTTGCTTGGTGACCCGTGCTGTTCATATCGAACTCGCTTCAGATCTTTCCACTGAAGTCTTCCTTAATGCTTTCAAACGCTTTTTATCACGTCGTGGTCCTGTGAGCGTTATGTACTCTGATAACGGAACGAACTTTGTGGGCGCTAAGTCCCAGTTAAGATCTCTATTCGAACTTATAGAGTCACCAAATTTTAAGAATGAACTCTCAGATAATCTACGGGAAAACCGCATCGAATGGAAAATGAATCCTCCTCAATCACCACACTTTGGTGGAATCTGGGAAAGTAATATAAAGTGTGTGAAGAGTTACTTGAATAAAATAGTGGGTACATGTCTACTCACGTATGAAGAGATGCAAACGGTGCTTTCTCAAATAGAAGCACTTCTAAACTCACGTCCGCTGTCCGTACTGAGCGTAACTGATGTCTCAGCTCCGTTGCCTCTTACTCCTGCACTTTTTTAACTCTTACTCCGTTAAAATCTCTACCCGCTGCTGACTTAACCAACGAGTCAGTAAACTTGTTGCAACGGAAGCATCTCGTGGATCATCTCGTCCAGACTTTCTGGAATCGTTGGCGTATGGAGTACCTAAATACTTTACAATCTCGTCAAAAATGGAACACGAGCGCCAATCCGGTAACTACAGGCACTGTCGTAATCATCAAGTGTGACAACATCGCGCCTCTTCAATGGCCCATCGGCATAATAGTCAATGTTAATCCCGGTGTAGACGGAGTGATTCGCGTTGCCGACGTTAAAACAAACACCGGTACATACCGCAGGGCAGTGGTTAAACTTTGCCCTTTACCTTCGCAATAACATAGTCCGTTGACTTGGCCATCAGATATTGCATCTATGGCCCTTCTTTTAGCTTTAACTTTCACCAATTTTTAAATTTTGTTTATAAAGTGATTAGTACTACACTCTTAAGGTTTATGGAAGTGGATTCGTTCATCCCCTTCCAGGCGGGGGGCATGGTTGGGCATTTACACAGCTACACTTACATACATACATCTATACAAAACTATACACATACATGAACTGCTGTACTTGTAGCTAGTATTGTCACATTTCCTTCCTACCCTTCCTTATAAACCTGTCACTTTTTCCTGTTACCCACATCAGTCCATTATCGACCATCAACCTGTGAACATCAACATTATTTATCGCATCCGCATTTTTTCGCTATTGACCGCCGCAGAGAAGAAAGTACAAGTCCCGCAGTGAGTAATTCTCTCCTTTTCCTTGTGTGCTTACCTTCTACTTGTGCAGTGGTTCAAACACATAACATACACATTTCAAGGTCCTTCTTTTAAAAAAACTACACAAAACACGCATCACATATAATAAAATTAGATACATGGGTAAAAAATATAAGAAGTTTCACAAAAAAAAGATATTCAATATAGACAAAAATTGCAGAGATTATAGATGTTGTAGGAGGGGGGAACACAGAGGCCGGCAAATCGCTCCACAGCCTTGCTGTTGAATTCAAGAACGAGTTGTGGAAGCGACGCGTTCTCACATTTGTCGAGATTTGTTTTTAGGTATTTCAGGGCTCCAGACCGGATTTGGCTGCCAGTGGCTGGAGTTGTTATTTAGGGAGCTTTCTGACTCCTGATATTACAACACCTTTAAAGTTATTTTAATTAGCATTAAGACAAAAGCAAATCCTTTCGTTTACCATTTGTAAAGGATTTATGATTTAACTCTATTGCCTGCCCAATTACTTAATAATTAGGATTCCTGTGTTTTTTTACTGTGATGTGAATATTTTATAGCTTCATAGCCCATTCGCTTTGTAAAGGATTTATGATTTAATAAAATGTTTTGGAAATCCACGCAGGCAGGTACATTAGGTTTAGATAATAGAAACAAAGCGAATTATGGCATGAAAGCGTGTTGACTATCACTGAGGACGGAATATCAAAGCTAATATAACAAAAGCTAGCGCCGCTGTGGATAAATGCGATTTAAGATAGTATGTGTGAACGATGTTGGCGACTTCATACTGATAAAAATGTCTCCTTTATTTATATTATCTACGTAGGTACTTAATGAGTTTCGAATATGTACCACAGTGGGTTCGCTTTCATGAACACCGTAGGCAGGTGTAGGTACCTGCTCGCCAGGTAGGTACTTGGTACTCGTCCCAGCCAAATAGCCGGAGGAGGTAAAAGCATGAAGAAGTTGTATTTATCTGGTCCCGGCCTTGTATGGAACCGAGCTCCATTCACTCCTCAAACCTTTCTTTGGAGATATTATCTCCCGTCCACCTGGGCGAACCCCGCACGCCCACATACTTCCGGATTTCTTTCAAATATTTCTTAGATTTAAAAAAGCTGTGCATTGAATGAACACGAGCATTGTTAGATTTAACTTAACGTTGTAACGGGTCATTTTTACGTCTCAGTCAAGTTGTGGAATGAAGTTTCCTCCTTCCTAGAACAAGACCCAGCTTCACGCCTTCCTTTTTTTAAGCATACTCTTCTCTCCACACAACTCAAGTGTGGAGTTTTTTTTATATAGTTAATACCTCACAAGAGGCTCAACTGCTCCCGTCTGGAGCCAGTGAGACTATGGCATCCCCAATTGGGGTATGTTATGAGGCTGAAGGTAAGTGGGGAAGGGAAGGAGACGAAGAAGAGGAAGGTGGGGAAGTACCTGGCTATTCAGATCTAGTCACTAAACACGGCTAAAGCCATTTCAAGCGACGTTTCAATTCTGAATAGTGGTCTTACCCCAGGGCGATACTTAGAGTATCTTCCACTCTGGAACGTGCCGCAAATATGCTATATATTATTTTTTTAAATAATTAGTTGTGAAATAACACAAATCAATTAAATAAAATTTATTTGCGCACGCCGGGTTCGAACCCGCGATCTTCGGTATGGAAGTCTAACGCTCTATGGAATTTTTTTATTTTTTTAAATTAATATAATTCAAAAAAGATACATAAATTACAAATACATTTTATACACTAATTAATTATATAATATATATGTTTGATGTACCCCCATAAAAAAGCAGGGCTTGTGTGTATGGGGGGAGGGGTGTTATTATATGGTTTTTATTTATTTGTTATGATTTAGTTCAGGTTTTGAGTGTGCTTTTTAAGGTGAGTTTTAAATTTTTTTAAATTAATGAAATAGTATGAAAGTATTATAATTTTTTCCTTACCAATAGAGAGAGTCTGATCTATTTTAATGAACTGCCGCCTCAGTAGATAGTTTTATTTTATTTTTGTATAAACTCCACGCTCGGATCCTGAGGGAAATACTTCCCTCGTGGCTAATGGCTAATGTCGTATTTGGGGATACTGATGGGGGAAGCATGCAGCTCTTCGGGTGGGAAAAACCAATAGGGATGAAAAAACATGGATTCATAATAATAATAATTGGATAATGTGTAGAGCGCCTTTTTTGTAAAAAATCAAGGATGCTGTACGATTTATTATGATTTCTTAGGCTCTATCTAATTTTATTATTTACAAACTGATACAGAAAACATACTTACCTGGCAGGTCACTTCCGATAAATACTCTTTTATTAGACAGTTTATGCTTGGAGAAGATACGACTGTGCACGCGAGGACACTATATTTAAAACACTGGACATCGAATGATTTTACATAAGCTATCCCCATCTCTGTTCATGTTACATTTATAAAAAGATTAGTGCCAAAAGTAGAGTAATTATTTATTTTAAAAGAACTGGAGAATTTAGGACTCATTGGGCCTGGAGACTTTTTATGAAATACCTTTACAAAAGCTTGCTAAATAGAATTTGAATTTGCTTATATTTTTACATAATTATTTATTTCCAATGTCGCGGGCTGTGAAGGTAAAGGTGAAACGTTTTTGACTTCATGAATACGACTGTCGTCTATACATCTATGGTGGCAATTTTTAGTCCTAATGGAAACAATGGTCAAAATAAAAAAAAAAACCTTCTCATTTCCCTGTGAACTTTATCAAAGCGGGTAACCCGTTTAATCATAGGAGATCATATTTGTCCCAGCTCACATAGGTCTCACATAAATCGTTGTTTCTCCCTTACTATCATGGTCAGAAATGTGATCTAAACGGTATTGGAAAGAGAATAAAACAAACTATATACTCAAATCTAAAAGAAACCCACAAAAAATTAAAATTTACCCCTTTCTGAAACAAAAGTTTCCGATAGCAATTTGAAAAAGAATTATGGAACTTTGTGAATTTTTTAAGATATTTTTTTACATGAAACGAAAAAAAGTGAGGTGACAGTAAGGTTTATAATTCATTTATCTAATGAAATAAATATGTGTTTTTTTTTTTCATTATCAGTAATTTTAGTTAGAAAAAAAAGTTAAGTTAGCCATTTTGAACAAACACTTTTTAAAGTTTTCGCAAAAAAAAAAATTATATTTAAAAAAATACATAGTAATTTTTAATATTGAAATTTGAAAGCCTATTTCATCACCTTTCGAAAACAGTTTTTAGTTTTCGAATGCGTTAACAAATGTTCAATTTATTTGGATTTTATTGCAAAGCGGGAATATTTTTAGTAAATACGCCAATTTTTTAAAGGGGTAACATAAAATAGAAAGACATTAGATGTTTTGTATCAATACGCTTAATGCCCTCATGTATGTTCTTAGAGGAGTTATTCGAATAATTTCTAAATAGTAAATCTATTGTCTAAATATCAAAAAAATAATTCCCTTCAAATTAAATTTCCGTGTACTTAAAGCTCTATCCTCAATACAGTTCTACAAATATTCAACTTGGTAGAATAAACGTGTACCTAATAGCTTTACAAGCCAAACTTTAACATAAAGCTGGAGCATTTGAGCAAGTCAATAAAGCTGCCGTTGAAAGAAGTTTCGAGCTGTTGAGTCTGTGTGTAAACTAATATTTAATAATATGGCCAACCTAAATTTTCATGATAATTACTGCTTAATTTATTTTTGTTATTGTAAATAAAAGAATTATATCTACTTATTACATACATTATTTTTTTACTTGAACACCTTTTTTTAATGTTCCTGTGTTTAAGAAACATTTTTCCAGATTAGATTTTTATAGATTTTTTCCACCACTAATATTCTTCTTTTTCTCATAATTATTATGCCTTCTGGCTTCGATCTTTTTTTCGAGGTTTCCATAGACATTAAAATTTGAAAGACTCCACGCAACTTGGGTTATTCCCCTTTCCCTAATTTATTGGCTGGTCTATTAATTTGAATGTCTATTCAAGTTTCCCTCAAATTTTTCTAGTTTTGTTATTTCTTCGCGGATCTCACTCGTTCGAAACGGATGTTTAATGATGTTGTTATTCAAAACCGTGCTACTTGTTCAACATAGCCCCACGTGGGATATTGTGACCGTAACGTCGTTCATTCAACTTGCCCTAATGCACTTGTCTTTCTATCTTGCAACGACATTGTCTCTTTGTAGGATGGCCTTTTGTAACAAGATTATTCATTTGTTCACTGTGCTCTCATTAATAATTGTCATCAACCATTCGTTGGGTAACCTCTCTATACTGAAAGTGCCCTTTAGTGAAGAATTAGTGAAGCATCATCTCCATTCCACAATCCCACCTTTCGTATGTAAGAGCAATAACACCCACTACGTGCATTGGGTTCATAGGCAAGACACGAGATTCGTTCTGCATATTTGCATACCCGTTTTGTATAGGGAAAAGGTCTATCTATATATAAAATCTATCCAGTGTATGAATGGAAATTCCAGGAAACATTTGCATGTTATTATTTACATTTTCAATAGATAACATTTATATCCCTATTGCTTTCTCGTTTGAAGGTGGAAGTTTATCTCCCCCTTTCAGCTTTTGCAGTAGTAAAAAGCAAGTCACAAAAATACTTGTTACTTTTGCCCCGTAACAAGCGCCGTTCGAGAAACCTCACACCCTATTTTAAAGTTCAAATATAGATCTTTTACCGACAGTTTCCTTGTGTTGATCTTAACCAAACAAGTTGCCTTAAATCTTAAACAGAAATAGAGTGTTATAGTTATAGTTACCTACACGAGTAATTATTATGTATTCCTAACTAGATTTAAGAAATTAAGTAATTTAGAATTTATTCTTTGTTTTTAAACGAACTGTGCAGAGTGGTCGAACAGAGAATGTTATGACGTAAGACAATGTTTATTTATTTATTCTATGCGATAGTGAATTAAAGAAGAATTCGGGGACACCCCAGGAAGAATTGTTGAAGTTTACATATACTCTATTCATAAATAAATATTAAAAACTTTTATCTTTTAATTTTTGCTCAATTATAAAAGTAAAACCATTTACAAAATATTTCCCTGCATATGTAATCTTGGCATGTCAAAGTAACAATTATATTCTGTTATTCTTAGAACTATTTAATTTAAAAAAAATTTGTTGCTATCCTCTTATTAGTGACTCATTGGTATTCTAACATTTATCAATGGAAGTAATTCCGAATTGATAATTAAAGTGTGTAAAAGCAAAGGCAGAAATCTCCATTTCGGCTAAATTGCTATGTTTGCTTTTGAAATGACATAAAGATCGTCATCTTTGCTTTTACATACAATATTGCATACAAATATTGTGTACACGTATCTTACATACAATATTTGTATGTAATATTATACTTAAAAACAATATCCACGTAATTTCAAAAGCACACATAGAAATCTGACCGAAAGGGAGATTGCTGCTTTTGCTTTTACACACCTCAATAATGCCATTCAAGTCATTACAACAAAACAAAGTCTCAAAACCCGTCTCTACGATTAATTAAAAATTAATTTTATTTATATCCCTTACAATAGCTATTAAATATTGCAGTGAATTGGCCAGACAGGAGAATTATTTGGTTGTAATTGTATTCATTCAAATGAGATTATAAAAACGTTATTCATTTGATTCATTTCGCTCCATTTAGAAATGAATAGTATGTGTTAATTTATTGGATGTTATAAAGGCCAATTCATGGCAAGGGGACGCCTTTCTCCATCCATCATACTTCTTTTGTTCTCTTCTTCATGCTTTCACAGTAAACAACGCCTAAGTGATTATTTGTGAGTATTTCTTGTGAATAGTGAACAAAGTATGTGGGCATTCCTGGATCCAAGGAAAGCTGGATCTCTCCCAAAACCCATTTGCAATTTCCCAGATTGTCGGGGACAAAATATGTTTACGAGAATTGCCATTATTTTGGGAATTTTTCGCTGGAATTACGTGATAATGGAATACTAGAACATTTCGCCTGCAATAAAATATGTTTTTTTTTTTATATATTTTGTCCCCTGGAACTCCGTTTTAAAATATCTTTCTGTTACACCCGTCGTTTATGAGAAAAAGGATTGAGGTTACAACGGAACTATCGGCGGTAGATCTTCATACCAGCGACGTCGTTTGGTCCGGCGACCGTGAAAATCTCTCCACTCATCTGTGGAAAATTCCTCTTCTTGAGACTTTGCCAAGATGACAAAGAATTCCTCGTGGAAGTATTATTAATACTAGAAATGTTTTTACCAGTATTGAAGGTCACAAAACACGGCCAAATTTTGTTCGGAGGCTAATAAACCACTGAGCAGATTGCCTTTGTGATATTTGGATCGAGAAGTCGCGTCGCCAAAAGCTTTTAAGCGAATATTTTATATGTTAGGAAAGAATATTTGTAGCAAATTTTGCGATGTAAATAAACCTTTTCGAATGAAGTAATATGCCAAAAGCTACTCCAATTCATAGAAGGTCTTTAGAATTAGAGAATCTACCTTCCAAAAGATTATTAATTCACGTATTCACAACACAACTACGCAGGGAAATAAAATATTTAATCGATTTTCTCGTGCCTTATAGAATTAGAATATTTTTGGTACCGAATATTTGCGCCTCGTCCCAGAAGAAGCTATCTGTTTCACTCTGTTGAGAGATCGTTTTTTTAGAATTACCCCAAAATAAATGAATATTTGTGTTCCAAAGTATTTCTATTTGTGCTATTAAATTTGTAGTAAATATAATGTAGTTTATACTAAATCGATGTACCTGTAGGTACTATAATTATTCATCTTTATTTACACAGAACCATCGAAGCACAAATTTATTTATTTATTTATTTATTTACACATATACGGCACAACATGTGCCATTAACATAATTGACATAACATATAAATAGTACAACAACATGAAGAATAACTAAAAGTATAAATGTAAGTTAAATATAAGGAAAAAAAATGTTAACAGTAAGTAGTAAGGTAATAAGTAGTAGGAAAAGGGTAAAATATAAATGTAAAGTGAAAAATATGGTACAAAGTATAAGTATAAAGTACAAGAAATAAAATAAATAAATATTAAATTAAGAAATAATATATCGTCGTTGCATGTTTAATATGAGCAATGTGACGATTTTGACGAAAATGAGTTAAATATACAGTTATTTTTCTTGTTTTTTCTCCATCTTCTACAATTTGAACCATGTAAAAATATCAAATATTTAAGGCAATAGAAAATAAACCATGTGAGGACAATCAAAATAGTACATAATAAAAAAATTAAAAAAAATCATATCCTCTGCATACCACTACACAATTCAATTGCCTATGATTGATGCCTAGCTGTCAAATTTGAATTAATTTAATCGAAATATTTTGACATTATTATGGTATCTAAAATTATGACGAAAATTGAATATAGAATATGAACCACTGAGAAAAATTGTGCATAGAATATGAAGCATGTGGGAAAAACGCGTTAAAATTCAATTTTCTGGCATAAAATAATTAATGTTTGCCATAAATATATTCTTATAATTAACGAAATATATTTTTCCTACTTTCTCCATAAATAGAATTGTTTTCTAATTTTCCGTTTCGTTATTTTTTTAAACAGTTTTCATCGATTTTCTCAGAATGTACACAGTCTCACATTTTTTTTATTTTTTTATTTATTTATTGGCTCGCCAACAGAATACATCACATAATTTTTACAGTAATAAGTACATTTATACATGGTTGTAATGATGTTTCTAATTATAGGTGAGCACAACATTCATCTCAATATTCTTTATGTAATAATGATTGGTTAGTTACAAGAGTGATAAATTTAATTTCAAATATGTATATAAAAATAAGGAGGATTGAAATCAGTTATTAGGAAGAAAAAAAGCATACATACTTATAAATATAATATAATATACATATACATATATACATACATACACACACATACATACATACATACACACACAAATATACTCACATAATCATATATGCATATATGTGCACAACGTACTCATATATATATGTATATGCATACATGTACTTACACTTGGACATACAAATACATTTCTTGCGGAGCCAATGCACAAGTAGTAATTGTTAGAAATTTAAAAAAAAAAATGGCTTAAGTAAGGAGATCATCTGGTAAAAGTATGTGTAAGTTCCTTCTGAAGGTATTAATTGAGTTTGAAAATATATCTAAGTCTTGAAGATTGCAGTACCTATTGTACAATCGAGTCATTCTTGATGTTGGTTTGAAAAAACTTGTATTACTACGACAAGTGTCGATCCAAAAGGTTACCGGATTTCTTGTGGATTTCGGCCTTATATTAAAATTAATTTGATTAATTAAAGATGAATCATACACATTGTTAATGATTTTAAACAGAGAGATTATATCGGATACGTTTCTTCTTTTGGCGAGTGAGACTTCTCTAAAGTGAGTAAGTCTTTCAGTATAGTTACGCTTCATATTCTATATGCAACGACGATATGTATATTGATTCAATTTGTATTGACATTATAGGGATTACAATTGTTCATAAGTATAAAAGTGTATAGACTAATTACGACAAAGAAAATTATAAAAGTTTAAAAAAATGGTTTTCCGTGAATAATGTGTTTTTTAGTAAATCTGCCACGCAGAAATACAACCCAAATTTATTTTCTTGTCCATTTCGGTTTCCAATTTATCCAAAACTACCTCTACCCTTGTACCCGGGTTTCCCGACCCCTGCTCTTAAAAAGTAATCCTTAACAATAAAAGTCCGCCTGTTTACCATCTGTTAAAAATAATGATGCCTCCTTACGTCCCTGCACACGCAAACAGGAGTCCAATTGATAAAACCGCAATTGGCAACAGAGACAGTTTACCAACTCCGCGCTTGTACTGCATGCTGCATTCACAATCCTTTTTTTCTCTGTTCCTCTCCCGTCTCCTCTTGTCTCCTGATCCCCGGCGCTTTGAAGTTTCATCTTGATTAATGCAGTCTCCCTTCCCAGTCCCTTGTTGATCTTCATGTTCATGCGATACTCAACCTTTGTGTTCTGTCACCCTGACTGTGTTACGTTACGACTTCTATTCAACTCGGATTCACGAGTTATTTCTATGTGTAATAGGATTAAACTATCTGCTTTGAAGCTCTAACGGGGTTAAATCCAAGGTTTTATTTACCTATATTTATCTTATTATTTATTTCTCTAATACTTTATTCATATTTCACCTTGGTAGTCATTCGTAAGAATTTGATAGGTTGTAAATGATGTAGTAAAATTGTAATATTAGGACACGCGAGTGGTAGAAGAAGTCAGGGAAGGTAACTTACCTTACATTTTAGGCTCTTGTCCACTCGAGCGCTTTTTGCCACATTATGGCACTATTTCCAAAACCTCGGATTGCTTTCTTGCCAAAATGTGGCAAAATTAAAAAAAAAAAAATTTTAAAAGACTATAATATATTGTAAATTCAAGTTATATAACGAAATAAATATTCTCTATATTCTTTTAAATGCTTTAAGGTTAAAGATTTAATTATATATTTTTTTATAAATCCTACAAATATGTGATAATAGACAAAAGATAGGGGAATTCATTGGCTACATAGAACTATAATCAGTTTGTATGTCTCCATATTCAAATTCGGAGGTATAATTTTTTTAATGTAGGCGGAAAAAATTACTTTAGCAATCCGAGAAAAATTATTTTAATTGCTCTGTCGCTCCAGTGGATAAACCCTTAAATTAAATATACCTACGTGAGAGTAATAATAATAATAATAATTGGATGACTTGTATAGCGCCGTTTTTGTGAAACATCACCACAAGGGTACCATTCTTGTATTGCCTATAAACTTTCTTAATCACACTTTTCTCATTAGATTAACATTCATTCATCATTCGAAACTGCTAATTTTAAAGTTAGAAAAATTAGTTTTATTTGTTTTTTAGTGAAAAGTAACAAAGATGTTTTGTCACTCCCACCCAGACCGAAAAAACTTGTGCCAAGATATATTTAGTTTTGCTATTTTGTTTGTTGGAATTGGACTTTAATATTTTCAACGAATTAGATCCAGATTAGTGTTCCTCTCTAGTGCACTTCTTAAATTTTAGAAAGCCTTTATTTTAATACAAATAATATGTACACAAATAAATTATCTTATTTATTATTCACAGAAGTTGGTGAAGATAATGTCACTACACGTGATGCTTCTTTCTTCCCATAAGCTTCTGTCGGCATCTTGGACTGCTACAATATGACACATTTCAATGAATAATAGTAAAGAATTTTTTTTTAGTTCTTCAACATTATTCTTCTTCTTTATGTCTTTATTGTTGACAATCCTAGTCCCGCCATCCGTCTCCAAGTTCCCCTGAACAATGCGAACACAGATGAGACTTAATTCTCCGGTCGGCGACCTTTGAGACTTCCCTTGCCATCGTAATTAACTCGGATGGTCTCTTACTAGTACTAATTTAAGATCTACATCTGAATATGGCCAATCAGCCGGTCCAAAGTTGGAAGTTTACTTATAAATTATTTAAGGGCAGATGAAATTATTAGGGGTATTCAGTAAGCTGATGAATTATTCATTCGTTAGAAGTTTGGAGACGTAATAAAATGTAGATATTTTTTTTTATTTCACCAGCTGCGGGGAAATGAAATAATCTACCACAAAGCGCTTTTATTAAAAGTAAAAGTGGAAGCTTCCAGCAGATAAATCTTGACAGAATGTTAGTTTTATTATGTTTTTAAAATAAGTGTGGGACTGAAGCTTGACGCAATGGCATTAAGAGAAAACCCCAAGTCGCCGAGAAATTCAAACTAAACTGTTGCTGTAGCTGCAACTCCTACTGAATGTATCAGTCACCTTTATAAAATCATCAAAATCGAGATTTTGTATTCCCGGTTTTTCTCCTCCAAAATTGGACCGATTTCATTTTACTAACTATATTAGAAGAAAATACTCTTTATGTCTGTATGTTTTGGTTTTTAAAAAATACATTGTCTAGTTTGAAAACTGAATGTCTGTTGGTGACGTTCAAACCAGACAATTTTAACGATTTTAGGAGAATGTGTAAGATGTGACTTATCAAAAAAAGCAAAACGTTCTGACACGATAGAGGTCGATATCTACATTATATTTTTTCGAAATATTTGCCGTATTATCAAAATCCAGATAGAAAATTAGGGAAAACGTTTGTATGGACAAAATGCGGCCCGACTTAATTGTGTTAATCTTGATTGCCACAATATTATTTTTACTCATTTGGTTTTTTTAAGTATAATTTGAATATTAATATTGTTTCAATGCTTTCAAAATGTTTTAGGATAGGCATCAGGCAACCGAATAATTACGATGAGGACTTTCTCGGCAGTATTTAAAAAAATGTTTAAAGTGTCCTTATGGTACTTTAAATGGCATTAAATATTTTCTTTTCTCTGGCTCAGAAAGAAAAGCCCAGCTGAAGACTAATGTATAATGTGATCTGTGATCATAAAACGATGTCGTCTCGCATTAAACTATCAATCTGTCACTCGTTGACTGTTGAAACGGTTGGCGCGTGCATAATGATGCAAGCACTGCACTTCTGCACTGTAATACTCTCAAGGAGACAAGTGACTGCACTCTCTTGGCCATTAATCATAACTGTCGTACTGTTAGCTTAGTATAATTTTCATTGCACCTTTTGTGTCATCATAACATTACATTAACCTACCCACTAGAGTGCTTCAAAAACTTATGAAAAATATTTTATTTAATTTTTTTTACGGGGCATTTAAATGTCTAAAAAATACACTTCATGGGATTTAAGGGGTCAATACGAGCTGTGAAAATGAAGGGGTTCGACCAAAAATTATAAGAAGTTGGTATTTTAAACTAACTATTTTTGTAAAATGTGATTTAACAGAAGATTAAAATCAAAGCAATTATTATACGTTACACGTACTCTTGAAGGTGCCATTTTATGTCACGTTTGTAAATTCAGTCTAAGAACAAAAAGTACGTTATTACTCGAGGACGTTATTATTATCATTGCGTTACACTGTCCATCATCAGGGCAGTTGATGAACACTGTAATGTTGTCCGAAATGTTGGCTAAGGAAGGAGGTAGCGCAACACGGCACAACACCCCAAAAATAAATAACAAAAAAACCTCTTCCTATTGTTTACAATACTGCGGGGGTCAGGAGAGGGGTGTGTTTAACCTGCTTAACGGCGAGTTCATCGAAAACGAGTTCAACCTAACCTAACCTCTCGTTGTTGATAAATTGGCTTTCGATGTATTGATTTTCGATGAACTCGTCGGTTACCGTTTCAATGTTATCAATGGTAGCGACCCCTAAAATGTATTTAAATGAAAAAATAAAAAAAAACATGTGTTTATTTTTTTGGTTATTGAAAGCAAGGTTGCACCAATAAGAAAGACGAACTTTTACTTTTTGAAGCACCATTTCACCATTCCACCTTTGTGGAAAATTTATTGATGTTCCAATGAGGCCAGCTTATAGACAGTCTAAATTCGAAGCGAGCCAGACAGTTACTCAATATGGATATAAACACACGACAAATCTAATAGGACTTTACAGTCCACTGCCACTTTTTATTTTAATGCCATGATGTTGGTTGCGGAAAGCCGCTTTCGATTTCGGGACAACGTCTATAAGACATATGGCATCGTAAGCACTTGCTTATAATAATTTTTCAATGTGACTACAATTAAAGCAAAACACGAATTCAAAATCACTCAGAATCATCAGGCTTAGGAAAGCCGGGTGGAGTTTCGAAGCTTTTTTACGACAAAAAGCTTCTATTCGATAAATTCGAAATCTGTAGAATCTATCAAAGTATCTAAATTCCTAGAACGTTGTTATTTTATCACCCGCATTCCCTAAACACGATATTCGTCTTAGTTTTACTTCTACCGTCGTAAAATAAAATTACTTTGTAATCTTGGAAAGCCATAATTCTGTGGTTAAATCTCAATCGATTTCCGTTTTTAGCTCTCTCACAGAATAACGTGACATTGTTGAAATATTTTCGTGATGTGTGTTCGCTGTTTGAAAGGATTCCGTACCGTCAGCAAATTGGTATTCGGTATTCATGCTAGGCTCGAACCTCCGTCCTGATATTCCATAGGGCTGACGGTTATTTACCTGGCCTTCGAAATGAGGGTTCAATGGAAGATTGATGGCTGATTTTATCTTTATTTTCCTCCTGAATACTTCTGAGCTCCCGGTACGGTGTTTGAGAGCAATAGGAAATTTTCAGTTCACGTTTTCAAACCTTAGCTAAAATCTTTATTTGAAGATGTTTGTAATAATAATAATTGTTATTAATGAATACAGTTTTGAATAATAATGTCCTTAAGAATTAGGTGATATAATATAATCAGTTCTAGATTTTCTTGCCAATCTTCTTTGCTCTTGGAAATCAATTTATTATTTTTATAAAAGTATCAATTTTAATGATGCTATAAAATAGATTTATAAATGCTATATCCACGCCGTGCCCGGTTTTACAGAGTTTTTCGATATGTAGACAATGATATTTTCATCTTATTTTGAAAGTCAAGCGTGCAAAATTTCTCTAAGACGTCATCACCTTGTTAGGACAGTTTCTAACTTCGCCTTAACAGTCGATGAAGTGTCAAATTGTGCTTTAAGGGGTGGAAAAAGTGAGGGGGATTTGTTTTTCGAAATATCGTATAGACAGACAGTGAGTGACCTTCCTGTTTTGAAGGTCATGTGTGCAAAAAAATTTCAATTCTAAAATAAGATTTAAAAATAAAACAAACCCACACCGGGACGCATTAGGTAGAGTTTAACCGAATTTAAATGATTTTAGCCAGCGATTTCTGAACCTACTTGGAGTAAAAAATGTAGATGTTTTGATGTCCGATGACACATATTTTTTAAATTAAAAACAATTAAATGTTTTTTCATCACACGGAGTCGCCCTGTTAATAGTCCTCGCTTTCAGAGCATAGAAAAGTGCATGGGATATTCCACGAGTTTGCACATAAAAGCTAACCTCTTTCAAAATAGGTTAATGTTTTACCATTTTGAATATAAACCAAGAATTTATTAAAACTTTTGTATGAACACCTCATATAATTATTTCAAGTTGTAACTCGACTGGTGTTTCCGAGTTAACTATTGTGAAAAAATAAATTATGCTCTCATTCTTGAAGTTACGCCACGCCGTAATGCGTTCTATTTCTGGTCCATTGTTCCGAGAATTTCGCCTCTGCGTTCTCATTATTTTATTTTCCTTTACAAAGTAGAAAATCGCCGGACATTTTGTCATTATTTTAATCCCCATCCTTAAGTACACCCGAGCGATAGCTATAAACGCTCTGCAAGGTGAACTTTTCTATCGTCTTACTTTTTCCATAAATTGTGAAAATACCCCCGCGATATTTAAGTACTTTGCACCACTTCTTCACCCACGGCTATTAAGAGTGCAATAGATTAGGGGTGCAATCTGTGAGATTGCAAATTTGAAAAATAAATCCAACATATCGCTTGCTGAGGGTTGGTTTGTACTATGTCCATTTGTGGTTTTTTTAAACTATGCATGCAGTAATACAGCATCTACCATATCCACACACAAAAAAAAACAAATTTACAGCGAGAACTTACATTTTGATCATCACTTTTTGTTCTCTCCACAGTAATTACAAAAAAATGAGGATTGGAGTATACTATGTCCATTGGCCAATACTATTGTTTTACTATTACTTAAAAAACCTTTCGTACGTGTATGTAAAAAAATTCTAATATCTAATGAAGAATTTTTAATATTTTTTATTTTATTATTATTTATTAAACCAAGTATGTGAATGTTAAATTAATATTGTTTGCTGTGCCATAGGATGAAATTATTGTTGGTCTGGTCTATCTCCGCCCAACGTATAGATATAGTATAAACCAACATTAAATACGGTCATGGTACAAACCGACATTCATTTTTTTGCTATTTGTTTAATAAAAGTGTCCTTTTACGTTCTTGATTATGCTTTTATTTAAATAAAAAATCAACCAATTATGTTATTCTTTTACTTATAGGTAGAATAACCCTTGTATTTTGTATTATTGTTTATTACAATTAGTTTGAAGTAAAGGAAACCAAAATAGATATTGACCCTAAAGGCCAGTCTCTTGCGACCAATTTCACAAACAATACCTCAAACATTACTATAAACATGACAGGGCCACAACGTTTGTTGTTTTCCATAAGCCATGGAAAGTAAAAACATTGTGGCCCCGACTTAACTATCCACAAAGTGTGTAAACATTTTCGTCGGAGGAGACGCCGCTTTAAGTCAACATTTGTACAATAACATGGGAACATTTCTGAAGCCTAGAAGTAGCTCTTTGTAGGTCTTTGTAACTATTTTGGGAGGCGGATTTTGCTACCGTCGTCCCGGGAACCATTAATTGGATAACCAGGGGTTGTAGAGCCAAAAGTGATGATGATGATTGTGATTGTAAATTTTAGTTAATTTAAATCGTTTTTTGTATGTTTACACAGTACTGTATACAATTGTTTTGTAACCCATTTATTATGTAAAAAATGTTTTATTCGTTATTTAAAGGTATGTGTATCTTAAATAAATAAATAAATGGTTTTGAACCAAAAGGTTCAATGTCAGTGGCATATCGTTTGTTTTCATTCTAATTTATACGGAAGGCACTTCTAGTGTTATATTCTTTAGTCTGTGTATATTACTATGTTAATTAAGTCTATGTGCTCGATAAAGCTTTGGATTATTTAATTTTAATCTCCATTCAGGTGTCTCTTCACTTGGCCCGGGGCAATTAGGTCCAAGTTTTGTCGTTACGAGCTTACGAGTCTCGGGACGGTTTTTGCAAAAGGAGTTAAACGTTCTTGCTAATCACGGCACGTACTTGCGAAATTGTTGTTACGTTGTTTTTACGAGGAGCCATTAGATAAATTTAAAAGTAATAGGTACCTAATCCTATAGAAGAAGGTTATTCGCATTCTCAGAAAGATAGTTAAAGAAAATGTTTAGTAGATGGTTTAGAGATGAATAAAATTGTATAAACAAGTAACTAATATATCAATGTGTCGAATGATGTTTGCAAGATGATAATGACGCTGCCATTACGATGTGATTTTGTTCAGAAGTTCCCTAAGCAGAAACAGATCGACAATGATATTTTATCGATAATGAATAATGACGAACAAACGATAGTTCACGTCGACTAAATAAACTTGATTTAGGCTATTTAAATTTTTCTTTATTCGTTGACGATCTGCAGTCGTGCTCGGGAACAATGAACATTATCGATAAAACCTTCACCGATGAACTTGTGTTAGGGTCGAGGATATCTAGCACTGTCGGTCGATAAAGCTTTTTTTTTATAATGTCGGTAACTTGTCGTCGTTGCAGAGCACGTTTGCAGATCGCCAACGAACAAGTTTACAGCAATTAAGTGTTCTTAAATTGTTCGATTAGAACTGTGTCGGTGATCTTCAGTCGTGCTCGGGAACGATCTTAAGTTATCGACATTATCGATCTACCGTGCTAGATACCCAGGCTTATCGAAAGGTTGCCATCTATTTCTCTAGACTAGAAACTAGACTGTGGTACCAAAAAGATTTCGTTCGGATTGGCGTGTGCGATTTTCTATCCTATTAATAGTATTCGCTTTCTCAGAAAGTCGCAATATATTTTGTTTTGATTTCTTTGTTGACAACAGAGTAAACGCTCTTATTTATCTATCATCTTTTATTTATTTGGATTAACGGCCCGATCGAGATAAACACATTGCTCTCTCTACCCCCACGCGAAATCCTCCCGAGACAGCTATTTATGCGTTATCTTAGATATTTACCCAGATAACGCGTTTTCCATACTGCGGGAATGTTCTTTATAGCGCCATTTATCCTGTAGTGTTTCGGGATAAAATGCTTTGTTATATATGCGAATTGATCCACGATATGACAATTCAGAAGTCATAGACCCGGAAAATTATACCGAAATGACATCAAATTCAACGTCAAAATCCATACTTTTCATACAGCAAGAATGTTCGAGAAGCACCATAGACATTCATATTGATAGACTTGCTCTAGCGTGAAATTCAGGTATCATTTCGACGAGCAAGATCAAACCACGTGACCATATTTTTGGCACCAGGAAGGTTAATGCTTTGAATTTCTACGACATCAAACGATCAGTCGTACGTTGAACGCCGAAGAGCGCACATTGAAATAACCAGATCCAGCACCGAAAAGTTAGGTTCGCTAAAGTAAGACAACGGTTTGCAGCGCAGGATCGGATGTTCGTAAAAACAACCGAAACGCCTTCAAATCGGCTTGCGTTGCTTGCGACGCTAACAATTAGTGACGTGGGTAAATTACATCACTTGCGTCTAATTAAATAGTGTAAAAAAATATTCAGTTTTGGAAACAAGTACGAACTCTTTTTCACCCGTTTTGGGATTTGAGTTAAGGGCCGTGGTACCCGCCATAAAAGAAGAAGAAGGAGAGATACGACAATACGAATGTTGAAGGAAGCGCACTAATATTAAAATCTATAAAATTCAAGCGAAAATCGGGAAAATGTGTAATAAAACACGGCTCGTTTAAAATAGATCAAAAATCTCTCTTCAACACCTCAAGTAGCATTTAAAGAAGCACTGTGAATTTTTTCATTCATACAACTTGTAAAATAACAGAAACAATAATGTAAATAATAATTTTTGGATCATACTCCTCGATTTTTTTCTATCGAGGGAATTTTATGTAATTAACGTTTCGGCTGTACAAATCTTCAGATATTATCTTCAAAAATAACATATAGTTTTTTAGAACTTGAAGTGTTCAAAGGACATATGTTATAAATCGGTAGAAAGCAATTCCCAGCCTCAAGTTTATTACGCATCCAGAAATTTGCGCGCACTTGTAAACAGGACTAGTATTTCGAAGTCAAATTTTATTTTCGCGTGATATTACAATAGTAGTTGCCTGTACACATGTAATGGTGATATTACAATGGTAGTTGCCTGTACACTGTCAGATTAATTTTATGACAAATCACTGAAAGGGACGCTCCCACGCCACTCCCCTTGCTCCGTGCAATTTGGTTTGTTCCCCTCGCCCTTACGGGCAGCTCTGTCTCTCACTATTTAGAAAGCACAATTTATTCCTTAGTGCATGGGGATAAAATAACTTTGATGATGTATCAGCAAATCGATCCAAAGCATGAGAACCTGAAATACCGAAATTATTTCAAATGTCAGAATTCAAAGATTCCATATAGCAGGAATATCCCTTAGAGCAACCATTTGTCCCCTAGTGCTTCGGGATAAAACGTCTTTGTTATCATATTATATTCTCGTCAAATCGATCCGCGGCATGACAACTCAGAAGTCATAAACCCGAAAAATAATACTGAAATGACATCAAATTGAACGTCCAAATCACTCAATACGGCCGATGCTTTGTTTTCTGGTAAATTGGAAAGAAACACGCTATTAATGTTGTCAGTTTTACGGTGGATCCGCGATATCGCCGCTATTATTGGAATTTACATAAATTCGCTATAAAGAAATGAAATAATATGAAAAAGAAAATAATTCTATTTTGTCTTTTGTTTGGGGAAAGAAAATATTTTTGTCACGAAGGCTTTTTGCTCGTGACCACCGCGGAGGGAGCACATTGATTATTCCGGATTCTCTTCATAAATAGTTTTATTTTTCAGTTCAGAATTTGCATACATAGTTTCTAATTAAAAGGTAATTTTTAGTTTATTTTGCAACACTTTTTGTTAGCTTTTTGTTAACTCGAGCTGCATCACATTAAAATGTAATCTTTACTTTTTAATTATATTGGATTCCTCCCTGATACAAATTAAAGCCCTCACGGCCCTTGATTCGAAGCCAGACTGGTATTAATATTGGTATAAATATGAGACACGGTTTAGTTTTATTTGAAAAGTTGTCCTGTTTGTGTTATTTTAGCAATAAATTTCCGATGCAATATAGCAGCTCTATTCTATTACTATGAAACCATTTATGTTGAAATATGCACGTAATATACGCCTTCAAACTTACCAAAAAACATCCCCTAATATTACACCAGGACTAGGTACCCAGAGGGGCACTTTGAGCCCCTTGTGCGAAGTAAATATAAATAATACAAAGTTAGTTCAACCCTATTTTTGGCACGAAATTGCCCCAAACTATTTCACACAAAATTGCTCGAAAATGTGAAAATTTATCACACTACATTCCTTGCAGTGCGATATAGTCATCCATATATCATGGAAATGTTGTACATTAAATTTGTTCCTGCAAAGTGATACAATTTGGGGAGAATATGTGTGAGACAAATTCTCCTAAATGCAATTTATTTGACCATACATTTCGGGTGGTTTCTATTAGATTAAGAGCACTCCACCGGGGTCCCTTTATTCACATTTGAAAATTCAAATTTGAACGCAATATGCCATAATGTTTTAAAATCGAGCCACGTCCTGAACTGAAATACTTTGAAGCTTTTGTACCTGAATATGGAAAGATGAATTTTGAGAAAAGCTAAGAGTAAACCTAGATTTTTTTAAAATTGTACCTGTAAAAGGTTAAAGTTGAATCAAATTGACTGTCCACGTCAAACTTTCTGGAAATATTAAAAAAAATGTACTAGTAGATATCTATCGATGTGAAAACTTATTTGCAAAACCGGCGAAACCGTGGAAATGCGAATACCATATGTGAAAAAGTTGGATTTTCAGTTTCAAAATGTTTGTTTATCTCGAAAATTCTGTAGAGAGTGTGTGTGAATTTTCCTTTGATTATTGAAAGCTAACGCTTTTTGTGGAAATGAAAAACTCGGGTGATTCGCATCTTTACTAGGAAAATTGGAATGGTAGAGATGACAGTGAAACATTTTCACCAAATAACCAAAATATTGGTATGCATTCATGGTCCCGTGTTCGTGGCTTGAACCCTTATCTTTATATGGGTCACGGGAAAAGAAAACATTCGAAGGTTCTACGTTCTTCCCCCGCCCGTTTATCATTCCAGAATGCCCTGGAAGGCGGGCGAAGGGCGGATATACTTGAGGAAAGCGGGAAGGGCGGCAAGGGCTGGGGAATCGGTGGTGTATGGTATATATATCGAGCTCCTCTTCACTGTTTCAATATTTCTACAAACATGTCGATACCTTATAAAAATGTATACATTTAATGTGTTTGTTTATCCCGCTAAAATGGCTGATGATACGAGTAGCACCATATTTGTAGGGTTCACCAACGTTAACAATCACCATCGACTTTAATATACGCCCATAAAAAGTCAATGTCAATAATTAATATTTTGCGCTGTGGCGGTAATTGCACTCGTCGACATTGCGAAGGTCATCGAGAATGCCTTATTCGAGAAAAATGACTCTTAATATCCAGTTTTATTAAAATAATTGTACCGGATTTGGTTTCACGGAGCACACGCATGTATTTATTTGTTATCTTTCATAGCTTTTGCAATATTTTTTTTCTAGAACATTTCTTTCCATACCTTTTTTAGTTCAGTACATTTTAGTAATATTCTGCCAGGGAGGTAAGTACCCACCTACTTACTGTACGTGCCTTAGTACTTAACTTATAAATAGCATCACAAAGCAGGATTCTATTTTACTTCAAATCATTTCCTTTTCCGATTTTCTTGATTTAATATCGCTTATTTCAATTCAGATTTTTACCTTCGTTTCTGATTTGGAGTATTAAACTTTTACAGGTAAATCATTTCAAAGAGACCCTTGCTTTTGTAGTCGTGGAAAAAGAATATTGTCGAATTAAATGGCGAGTCTAAATTTTAACGGAATTGATAAAAGTCGCTACGCGCACCCAGTATCTTTGGGCATTTGCGGGGTAAGAGGGGAGTGTGGATGGGTGTTCCCAACAAGTTCGACAAATTTTTTGTGATACTTTCGATACTCTATCGCTGTGCATAAATCCATTCAACCGAGCGTCATTTTAAAAATAATTTTATTAAATCTCCGCCTAATTGGACAAAACTTACTTTATTTTTTATTGAACAGCAACTTTACATTAAGGGGATTTCCCATCCTTCCAATAGCTTATCTAACCTAATAACGAATATTATTATAAATAAAAATAAAATATTCGCAGTGGTTAGAAAACTCGGCCAACTTATCCAACATATAGCCACCATTAATAGGTTCGAGTACCGAATTATAAACTCCAACATTAAAATAAATAAACAGTAAATCGAAAATATTCGTTATTAGTGTAGATGAGCTATTGGGAGGATGGTGAGAAACCCCCTGATTCATTTTAATTATTTTTAATATAGGTATCATTTTATCTGTCTGATTAAATGTATATATATGCCAGAAAATTGAGTTGACAATTTCTTCGTATGTGTAGCCTTCTTTATGCAGACAAATGCTCTGCTTCTCTTCGGGCTACAAACCGGCATGTGTTTTGGCGACCTAGGAGCCATTTTCAACAATATGAGAACTAAAAAACTTCTTTTTTTCTTTAAGCGGTGGCTGATTAACACCAGTGTCAATGTTGCATCTAAAAGCGTCCTGGTTGAAGCATATGACGATCCTAAGTGTTCTGTGATAGGTTTAGACTTAATACGTGACCTTAAAGTTTTGCCAAAACTCAAAAACATTTTTTTCGATTTTTTCTTTATTTTCAATGGGTTTTCTTCAATTTCTCATAAATGGTATTAAGAATTTTTAATCACCATCTGGCATATGAAGTGGCATGTTTAATTATTAAATATAGCATAATGAACATGAACAAAATTACTTAGTGAGCGTTCACACTTCCGTTTTAAAAACGGAGGCGGGTCCCGTTTTTAAAAACGGATCCTTTTTTAAAACGGATCCGTTATAAAAACGGATCCTACTCGACGAGAACAAATAATTGTCGATTCAACCAAAAAAATTTAGGTAGATTATTTTGTAGGTACTTGAGTAGGTTCATATTTAGGTTCTTAGGTAGGTACTTAGGTAGATACTTAGGTAGGTTCTCAGGTAGGTATTTTGGAAGGTTTTAAGGTAGATAGGTATTTAGGTAGATAGGTACTTAGATAGGTATTTATATAGGTACTTAGATAGGTATTTATATAGGTACTTATGTAGATAGTTACTTATGTAGATACTTAGTTAGATTATTTTGTAGGTACTTAGGTAGGTTCTAAGGTAGGTATTTAGGTAGGGACTTAATTAAATACTTAGATAGGTACTTATGTACATAGGTATTTAGGTTGACGGTGATGGACGATGAAGCTAAACTTTATCGATTAACAAGACTTTATCGATTGTCTAAATTTTTCAAACAATCAGTCCAATTGTGAAAATGACAGCTAAATTCAAAGCAAATCCAAGTTGTAGAGTTCATTGAACCGGAGTTACAGACAAACTTTATTGATTGTCCGATTTTTTCAAACAATCAGTTTAAATTGTCAAAATGACACTTCAAATTCAAAGCAAATCCATCAAATTATGTAGATAGGTACTTATGTTATGATAGGTACTTATGGGTTGCATAACAAAATAAGTTGTTTTTTTCATAGGTCAAACAACGAGCTGAAAGGAATTTCGAAAAGTGTCCACACTTAAGTCCACTAGTGTATGAGCAATCACCAAAGGTTGGCTAGGCCCAGTGTCATGTTTTTATCTTCTGACTAGTCCCAGGTCCCGATTGATTGATATGGTGAGATAGAGTGAGTCCCCCCCGAAACATTCTGTAGGGGTATGATGGGACTCCTCTTATAGGCCATCAATACCCTTTTTCCCAAAGGGGAACATGTAAGATGCTTGGCGACATGAGTTTTCACCCGAGTTCCAGAAATGCATATACATATAGTTTTAATTTTATCAGTCCCGATAAATAAACCTGTATATTCAAATCACTGTTTTTAACCCTTTTTGTAAGTGGTTCCACCTGATCGTACAATTAAACTTATTTGGACTAAACTTTAAAATCCCTCTTGCTTTTAAGGCCGCGCTACCCCGCTCAAAAAGAAGAAGATGGAGAGATACGACAGTACGAACGTGGGAGCGAGCGCGCTAACATTAAAAACCATAAAATTCATGCATAAATTGTGAAAATGTTCAATAAAAGACGACTCGTTTGAAAAAGAGCAAAAATCTCGTGGGGGCTGTGTCAAGTAGCATTTAAGGAAATTTTGTGAATTTTTTCATACCTATAACTTGTAAAATAACAGAAATAAACGTGTAAATAATAATTTTCGGAGCATACTTTGCGATTTATTTCTATCGAGGGAATTTAAAATAATTACCGTTTTGGCGTGGGGAATGTATAGATACTATCTTAAAGAATAACACATATTTTTTTTTAGAACTTAAAAACTTCAAAAGTTTAAGGAAAACATGTAAGAAATCGGTAGAAATTGGCAGAGCGGCCCCTGAAGGCAAAGTTATTAAAAACAATGAGATTGTCTCCTATGTATTATGCGTATATAACGACAGGAAAAATAAAAATGTTTTTGTGAATGCCACACCAAGAGTCCACCCCTAATTTGGGTGGAAACGTGTTCACCTTTTGTTTCTATTACCTACGCTAACGTCTCTTTTATAATATTATTATTTTCTTTTAAATTTTGTGTATATGGCGTCTATAATCGTTTAAACAGTTCATAAAATAACCCTAAATTAGCGTTTAAAGTTCCCCAATACTCTTTCGCTATTCTTTGTCATGTTCCATTACTACTTTGAGTTATAGCCACTGGTCGTGTATAAATAATCAACTTAAATTACATAATAAATTGAACGTATAAAACTCTTCCAAAACTAATAAGGAGACAACACAATAATTAATCACGTGATTACATTTTAAGAATGCATGCATTATATCATGTGTTTCATCCAACACTCCATTCTGCCTTTAATCTCTCCGATAACTCATTCTGTGCCACACAATCGTTAATCAAAGCTTCCCCTTACATCCGAGCCCCTCTATGGGCAAATATCGTTTTGTTCGATCATTAATTCATAATTTCCTCACAGTTGCTGTAGTTTATCCCGGTTTATAGGAGAACAAACGGAGTTTTCCCCTAAAGGGCTTTCCGCTCCGACAATACGGAATGAAACAAACACAAGAACGTATATTTGTGTCACATATTTCTGGAAATAATTGTTATTTTATTCCATTGTTTGTTTTTTCTGGCCACACTTCGTTTTCTGCTCTAATAATGGCGTTGTTATTATTTCGTGACGAGAATGTGGTGGGATATTATGTCGTTTCCTTTATATTTATATCATAGAAAATTTATTTTATTGTATTTTACGATAACTTTATTGTCGATACAATGAATAATTTTTGAACGAGTGCCACGCAATAGAGAGTGAATATAATACGCATTTTTTTTTTAATTTACACGAAAATGAAGAAGAGATAACTTAATACTTCTGTAGTTCTAGTGCCCTCGTACATCGAAGGTTGGATATTATCAAGACAAACTGCAGCCCGGAAATACCCCGTTAAACTGCTCTAGTATAAGTAGATTTCAAAGCCATAAAGTGCCGTCTGTTACGTACCTTATCAAGCTTCTTCTGGATTATCAATTGGATAATTTTGTACATATTTGTGGTTCCTCATAATGCATATCGTCGTTGCATATAAAATAGTGTGAGACTGAGTACATCCTGAGAAAATCGATAAAAATTGTTTAAAAAAATAACGACAAAAAATTAATTATTTTAAGCCAGAAAAAAATAATTTTAACGCGTTTTTCTCACATGCTTCATATTCTATATACAGTTTTCGTCATAATTTTAAATACCATACTAATGTCAAAATATTTCATTTAAATTTATTCAAATTTGACAGATAGTCATCACAAAATGATGTTAATGTTATGTACATACCAATGCAATTGAATTATGTAGTGGTATGCAGAGGATATGAATTTAAAAATAATAATTACTATGTACAATTTTCTCACATGGTTTATTTTCTATCGCCTTAAATATTTGATATTTTTACATGGCTCATATTGTAGAAAAAGGAGAAAAACATAAACAAAATCACTTTATATTTAACTCATTTTCGTCAAAATCGTCACATTCTTCGTATTAAATATGCAACGACGATAATGACCAACAAACTAACTAGCTGTAAAAATAAAATTACTCCAAAAAATTGGTCTGTTTATGGAAAACATTACAATGAACCGTTCTGATGACGAAGAGTTGTGTCACCTTAAAGAATCCTCTCGTAAACATCTGAATGAACTCTTTCTTATACAATTAATTAATTAATTAATTATTAATTACCCATTAATATTTTTAATAATTATTGTTTGTCCTATTTTTTCTAATTATTTATTTTTCATTGTTTCAGGAATAGTCGTGGATACTTTTCTTCGAATGCTGAACTGTCAATACTCAGACAAAAGAGCACAAAAACTACAGGTTAGTTACATTTTAATTTACTCTCAGTTCAAGAGTCAATGCTTCAAATTACTTCGGCGAGCTTTTTGTGAAGATTGCCAAAAAGGGAAACGAACAATTTCACGCATTTATTTTCGTCGAACTTTTCCAACCCTTGTATTGTATGCTTTATTTACATCCCTCCAACTCAGCTTGTCGGTAGTTTGTTTACCACTTTGGCTCAACAAGTCCGGGGCAATCTCCTACAGAGCCTTTCAGCTACTCAATATACATGGTTTCCCATCTCATTTCCTCGCCAGCCCCACCTTCGCCAGAGGATATCTCCACGGGGTTGTAAACTTTTCAAATTTTCTTGCCCACTGTCTACCTTACTATAATTAATTTTCCTCTCGTTCGCCGCACCGTGGGGCCGTTTCCTTTGAATTTTATTCAAAATTCATACCGTGTTCCCATCTTCGGGCTTCAATTTCAGTTTATGGATCCAAAAACTTTATTTTATTAATTATTTGTTAAAAAATGTAAAAAAAAATTTACAATATTTTGCTTTGAAGAAATAACGCAGAAAAGGTATCTATATCCTCCTATTGCATACCTATATATATATTATGTATGTATAGTATAATATTCACGTTGAAAATGCATATCTTTGTGATGCCTTCATTCCTAAAAATAAAACTTTTCGTATGATTTATTATTGCCTACGTAAAAATCCATAATTTAGGGTAAATATTAATACATACACAAAGTTGTGTACAAAAGGAAAAACATTAGAAACAGAGATGTGTAAGGAAGAAGGAAAGAATCACGATTTTAATTTAAAATACTTGGTTGATCTAAATACTGAAAGGCATATACCTACATGGAGAAAAATGTTATTTGAAAAACGATCATTTTAATAGTAAAAACGGTTAAAAACGGGACTGAAGTTCATACGAACAAATTAACAGTGTTTCAATGTTTATTGGCGGGAAAATGTAAGAATAATTTGTTGGTATACATACGAAATTACGTATACCAACAAATTATTCTTACATGTTCCCGCCAATAAACATTGAAACCTGTTAATTTGTTCGTTAGAACTTCAGGCCCGTTTTTAATCGTTTTTACTATTAAAATGATCGTTTTTTTTCGAATAACATTTTTCTCCGTGTACACTAATTTTAATTATCTCCTAATTTCTTTATGCGACCGTTTTTTTAAACAAATTTTAAGATCTGAACTAGAATGACTTCTGTCAAAAGTAACGTGATACATAAACTTCGACGAATTACTTCGTTATTAGTTTTGTTTTATTTTTAATAGAAACAGAATTTTTCGCGAATATCCATCCCCTCCTTTGCTACGCCGCCTACGGTGCTACGCCGTGGCGTGCCACTGTAGCCACCCTATATCCGGCTAAAACTACCCCAATCCCCATTTGCCTTCGTGTTTTGCGAAAACTCGTATGAATATATGGCGTGCAGGCCGTTAATAATTTATTTTTTTTGTAGGAGTTGAAATAGAACATAATTTTTAAACCGATTATAATATGTTGTGCTTTGTATTTGGTAGTCATACCTATTTTAACAGGCTTACTATGACAAATAGCTTGTTTTACAAGTACAGTTTATTTTTTAGTAAATATTGTATACTATCTTTTTAATTAGCGTTTTTGTATTAAGTTTTGGTATATCTCTCGTAAGGCTGTTTCAAAAGTATGAAGTGTTTTTTAGTGGCATTTTGTATGATTTGTACCTGGCGGTGAGACGTCAAAGAAATTATTTACAGGGGCGAAGTTTGAAATTTCTCACGGTCACAAAAGAGCTGCTCAGTTCTGTCCTACAGTTACTGGAAATCCTGTAGGCATCTGTAACGACTTAATGGGAAACTAATTCCTTAAAACGTCTGCCTTTAAAATAAAAAGTTTTAATAAAGCTGATAATTCTGTTAAAGTCGGACACCCAGCCGACCCGTGATTGAATAGTGCCTACGTAGGCGTAAAGGCTCAAAATAATAATTACATCTTCATATTTTTTTATTTTATTTATTTATTTATTAATAAAATGCCTCAATTTAGACTAATGCCCATATTATGATGATAGCAACATAATGTAATAAAAGTGATATACATAATATATGTAGTAAAACTTATATTAATAATATTATAACGGTACAACTTTAAACACGTGTCGAATTTTATTTATCTTTATTTTCCATTACCCATAATTTGACACGCGTCTGCAACATTAAAAGTAACAAGTCTACAAACTCTCTGGAACTTTCAGGACATCACGCCGAGGCAACTTTTCGACTTACGCCGGAAAGTTTTTCGATGTAGCCACTAACATATCATATTGAGCCCATTTATCATGCGCTTTCTTCCCAAATTTATCTGACGTGAATATTTATAGCTTTGCTGACTTATTATAGGTCATATTTTTTCCGGGATGCTTCTCAGTGGCCCAACGATAAACTTTCGAGCCCCGGGGAAGCATATCCCAACTGGGACCATCCATTTTTCAGCTTGCTTTATTTATTTGTATGGATTTATTTCGTACAATCGAAATATAGTTTTATCAACCAATTAAGGGCATGGATAAAGTAAGCGGATTGCCTTAATCCCAGTTCAAATAAAATTATAAATAGATTAGCGCCGCAGGTGGAAAAAATTACTTTTCTTTTATGACAAAATATTATGTTGTATTTTTTATTATTAACTTAAGAACAGAAAATCATGATTATGTGCTGTATTGCCCGTTTCCCAATTTCATAAGATTGCCACTTTCAGATAAATAGTTTGTCTTGTTAGTTGCGCCGACTTTTGGGGCCCAAACCCCGAACCACTGCCCAGCTCGCTTTGGCTATCGATGTATGAAATATATCGATGGCTCTTGTACAGCTTTGAATTTCACGCTTAATTTTGTTTCTGCGTAAATAACATAAAAAAATATTTAGTTTTTTTGGGGAAAAATGTTTGAAACTGGATTCCAATAGAAAGATTTCTATACATTAAATACTTGTTTTATTTCAATACATAAAATTCCCATTGGGAATGTACACGAGAATAGGCCAAGCCAAATAACGCTGGCGCTTTTAATCCTAGATGTGACACTAGCAAAAAACTTAAATATAACTTCTTTATAATTATAACGGTTTAAGAGCCGGTAATACCCGCCCGAAAATAATAAGAATGAGAGATACGACAATACGAATGTTGAAGCGAGCGCGCTAATATTAAAATCATAAAAATTCGAGCGAAAGTTAGGAAAATGTTTAATTAAACACGACTAGTTTACAATAGATCTAAAATCTCTCTTCAACACCTTAAGTAGCACATAAAGAAACACTGAATTTTTTCATACATATAACTTGTAAAATAACAGAAACAAACGTGTAAATAATAATTTTTGGAGCGTATTTTGCGATTTTTTTCTATCGAGGGAATTTTATGTAATTCACGTTTCGGCTATACAAATCTTCAGATATTTTCTTAAAAATAACTTTTTTTTAAGAACTTAGAAACTTAAAGTGTTCGAGGGACATATATATTATGTTATAAATCGCTAGAAAATCGGAACTCCGGCCCAGTGATACAATATGTGTGCTACAATCCATCGACATCGCATCATCCGTATTAGAGTGATTAATTCGAAACAGTATTCGATTATTTAGAAATCGGATGTTTCGACTACTCCATAACTAATTTGCGTAAAATCATATTGTAATAACTTAATATTTTCACACAAATCTGATTACCTAATTCAACTGGCATTGATTTATGAATAGACATCCAATTTAAATTGTATTACACAGCTCTTTCCCCTTCGTCTATAATTTATTATTATCTCCTTGGCCCGATAAATCGCCCCAAATGTTTTGTGCGCAATAGGGATCCCGTAGAAAATTCGCGCACTGCTCAAATCCGAGAGGAGCGTGCACACGTCAGTAATGTAATCCCCATGTAGGAATTAATCCAATAATTGATATCGCGGAGCGTGTGCACATCGCCCTGGGACAAAGCCGTCTATATATTTCACATGACCCATATACGCGGCCTGCCACTGCGTCTTTTTGATGCACGTGTCGTTTGTGAGAAAGAGGGAGAGGTTTCAACGATGCTTTCAGCGGTATTCATAAAGCACTGTATTTATTAAGCATGCATGAAAAGGCTCTTTGCTTTGCCGGCCCCGTTAAGCTTTTGTTCCCTAGTCTCGCAATGCATTCTATTATTTGTGATCCTCACTTTATCTGAATTGTTATTTTATCTTTTTATTTGTAGTTGGGGTAGGTGTTTAAGGATGTGAATTCCGATTTTCATCCGATTTACAACGTACGTCCCTTGAACACTTTCCCTCTTACTCATAATCGTAGTAAAATTAATACGCGTCGTATTACGACGTCACACTGAAAAGCTTATTATCACTGCGTGTGCATGGTTAAAACGTCTTTAAATCGGGTTTGAGGCCAACTTTACAAAACCAAGGATGAGTCGTCGGGTACCGCTATTATAAGTAAGGGGGTTTATGTTTCAAGTTCTAAAAAAAATATATCGTCGTTATAGAATATGAACCAAGTGAGACTGAGTACATTCTGAGAAAATCAATAAAAACTGTGTAAAAAAATAACGAAATGTCTAGAAATTGTTACGTAGTTAATGCCCAAGAAATACAAAAAAATGTAAAATAACAATTCTATTTGTGGACAAAGTAGGAAAATTATATATCGTTCATTATAACAATATATTTATGGTAAACATTAATTATTTAATGCCAGAAAATCGAATTTTATTGTGTTTTTTTCACATGCTTCATATTCTATGCACAGTTTTTCTCACATGGTTCATATTCTATTTACAGTTTTCGTCATAATTTTAAACACCATATTATGTCAAAATATTTCATTTAAATTTATTCAAATTTGACAGCTAGGCATCACAAAATAATGTTTTTTATTTTATTTATTTATTTATTAATTTTTCAACGCCCTTACGGGCTTTTACATAGTAAGTGCATGATATGATATATACAGAGACACAATGTTTCCATAAAAAAGAAGATCAACTTAAAATATGAGCATTACATAAATAGTAAGAAGTATGAAGGTAAATTTAAGTGAAAATAATATATTATAGGAAAAAAAAGAGAGAAAAAAAAATAGAAACCAGTTTTTCAATTGAGGTATATAAAAGCAAAGGCAGCCATCTCCATTACGGCTAGATTGCTATGTTTGCTTTTGAAATGACGTAATACACATATATACAATATTTGTATGTAATATTGTACGTAAAAGCAAAAATAGAAATCTCCATGTCATTTCAAAAGCAAACATAGCAATCTGGCCGAAGTGGAGATTGCTGCCTTTGCTTTTACATACCTCAATTGTAGACAGCATAAAAATAATAATGCTTAGGTCGGTTAAAATATAAAATTTGCAGGGAAACAGGCAGTCGTCAAGTATGGTGATCTAATGTATCACATGTATTAAAATGTCTTATCATGTATTCTATAAATAAATAAATAAACGTACTGCCTAAATACGTAATCCGCAAATCTTCTGTAAAGGTAAATTGAGAAAGTATTTACATCTCTTCTATTATGTATACAAAAAAATTTAAAAAGCTAACCATAACGTCAGATCTTTAAATATTTTTAGAGGAAGCAGTATATGGTTACACTTACATTTACGAAATTACATTTCAACCAGCCATTAATTGTTTTCATTTGTTACGAGTGCTTATAATTTATTGAACATAACATTTCATAGCTGTTTGCACTAAATCATAATTGTTACTACTTCGCAATTGAAGATAAATTATCGTTTAACTTTTACTGTTCTTGGAGTAAGTACATTGACAAAAATGTTATTCTAAAATACGATCATTTTAGTCGTAAAACGGTTAAAAACGGGACTGAAGTTCTTACGAACAAATTAACAGTGCTTCAATGTTTATTGGCGGGAAAATGTAAGAATAATTTGTTGGTATACGTACAAAATTACGTATATAAAAAAAATTATTCTTACATGTACCCGTGTACCAAAAAATTATTCTTACATGTTCCCGCCAATAAACATTGAAACCCTGTTAATTTGTTCGTAAGAACTTCAGTCTCGTTTTTATGAATAAAATGATCGTAGTTTAGAATAACATTTTTCTCCGTGTAGGTACTTTACAGTTAACATTATTTTGAAATAGCAATTATTCTACATTGTATAAGAACTAAAAGTATCCACCCATTTACAATCTAAAATTTTACTTTACATCTTGACATAAAAGTAAAATAACATTATTTTTTTTGAGATTTTCACGGCCAGAAGTATTGTCGTGATTTATTTGAGGGGTATTATGCCGTATTTAGCCAACGTTTCACATTCATTACACCACCTGCCATGATGATGGTCACTGTAATGCTGGGTGAAACATTGGCTAAAGAAGGGGCCAGCGCAATACGTCATAATATCCCATGTAACATCCACCATGTAACAAATGTTGTCTGGAGCCAGTGGGACTATAGCACTTGGGTATGTTGTTAAATTGAATGGAGTTAGGAAGGGAAGGAGATGGGAGTAGGAAAAGTGATGGGAGTAGGGAAGGTGAAGTTTGGGATTTGCCTAGTTATTCATGTCTATGGTCACCAACCATGGCTGAAGCCATTTCAAGCAAAGTTTTGATTCTGGATGTTATTTTTTCACCATAAATCTATGAAAGTCATAAAACATGACTTCTACACTAATCGTTTGCCATTTAGACTATCTACACTACCTACTGCTTCCCACGTTCTACAAATAGTTAGTTACCTCTTAATAAATTTCCTTTCCACCTTCCACGTTCCATGCTAATTAATAAAGTTAACTAGGTTCTGGAATAATTTCAAGACGTTAGTTAACCTGTAGGTACCTTCCCTGGTTAATCCCATTCTCGGGTTGGAGTTACTTTCCGAGATAGCTTTCTGTCTAATTGGTGCATTAATCAGAAGAACGTTTAAAGTGGCTTAGCAATATAACGTAAGGCATGTAACGAAAAACTGTTTATTTCAATATATGTTTAGTTAATTATTGTTCCTATAAGATTATGATATTTTAAAGAAGTTTTCAAAATAAGCCAGGAGTGAAGTCCACCGTGGACTTTGATTATGATACTAATCATACGCCAAAAACATACCTTTCCTCTTCAAATGCAGAAATCTATTTGACAATGCCCAAACAACTGCTTGTGATTCTAGTTCCAAAGAACATAATTTCTTACTTATCCCTTTAGCCTTAACAAAATGGCCGAAGAAATGTTAGATTCTTTGCAACAAAACTAAACAATGCACTTCCACTGGCCATTAGACATAACACAATTTACGCTATATATTAATTAATCACCAAGTCTTCGATCACCAGCCAAGACAGTTTTTTTAAACCTCCTTATAAGAAACTATTGTTTTCAGACCATATATTGCAGTTGACATCATCGTGCTTCTAGAGTTTGTCATTGATCTTGCAAACAGTTTTCTAATTCCGAAGAAATATGGCTATGTAAAATTCAATAAAAGCTCTAAAATTGAATACGCCTCAGCTGTATGGCCCCCATACCAGCAAGAATTCATTGAGAAATTAGAACAGTTTCAAAAAGAGTTTCTTAGATACCTGAGTATGATAATACAAGTAGAGTATCCGCGATTCACGCATCGCGAATATTTGCTCGAGGTACCTATTTTAATGACACGAAAATGTAAATAATTCTTCCATCTACAATTTATTCCGCGGTGTTAAACATTTGATTCCGAAATATCCTTTTAACTATTTCAAAGAACACTAAATTATCAACCGTAAACATTTAATTTAGCATTCCTTCAATGTCTTAGAAGTGTTGTACTACGAACATTACAAAGGGGCTTTAATTAGTTCCATTCGATAGGTACCGGTTTTAATCACGTCTGGTATTTGTAAGAGGAACAGATATATTTGAAGTATTTCTTGACGCGTTTTCATGTTCGACTAGACCTACCCACGTCAAATGGAATACACCTGTACCAACCGTGAAGAAATAAGTAACTTGGTAAATTAGATGTCATTTTTAGGAAAAGGTTTCTGAACTTCGTTAGTAGATTTTATTACACCGAAAATTGACCTTAAAAAGCTGTAAAATAACAAGTATGCTTAAATAAGTTTTTAATAATAATGGGTCACCCAGAGTAATTATTTATTAGTGATCATCTCGTCTCCAGTGACCTGGAGTCTCATCAGGCCGGCTAATCCATTCAACCCTAGTTGCAACATTGTTGGTGCGCTGCTGTACCTTCTGTATCCAAATATTATTCTGCATTCGTTATTATTTATTATATTGGATCCGAAGTCGTTCCTAATTTTTTCCTGATTCGAGCTGATCGGTAGACACCATGTTTCACACATTATGCTAGTACAAAATGCATTGCTTAATATATATTTTTTAATGTTAATGCTGCAATGGAAGAATCTTCGGGCAATAATTTTAGGCATTATACTGATAGATACTTTGTTGTTCAATATCACCATCGTCCGACAGGTCTTAAATAATGATGTGCCCCAGTATTTTAAGTTCTTTGATGTATTTATTATGTTTACCTCTTTAAGTTGTATGGAGTGCATCTTCTCGGGATTAAAGTAGAATGAATATTTAATTTCCTATTACAGCTTGAAATAAGAGTGTTTTGAGCGGAATTTTGAGTTTGAATCCCATTTTAATTTGCTATGTAATCCAAAACCCCAGTGTTAGGAAGAATCTGAAGAGAAAATAATTCCATTGTTTTTTACTGTCGTTTCTTGTTAACAAGTTTTCCTGCATTTGTGGAATGAATTCCTTCTCGCCATTATTCCCAACTTCTCTGTTGTTCCACTTAGCAGATGTTTCCTGGAGGGATGGAACTTGCACCACTCGTTACGTAGGTACGAGTAGTTGGTAGTTAGCAGCGCCGGTTGATATAATATATCTTATGATACGAGCTGTAATGGTATACCTCGCACACTCCATATTCAGAGCTGCAAAGTGCCGCAGTATTCCAGTATTGCGCTTCAAGGCGGGATGCAGCGCGGGCAAAGAGATTGCGCCCGTTTACACTGCGATGCATTCTCAAACTTAATAACACAAAATAATAATATCAATTTCTTTTACTAGTAAGGTGAAGAACTAATGCTTTCATCAATGTGTCTTTATCTTATGCTTTTTCAGTGACTTTTAGGTCAATACCGATTCCAATCTCTTCTCACGCAGCCTCTATTTTGTTTATTTCAGCTTTATCTCGTTTAAACCTCATTGACTTTTTTCGACCTCGAGCATTTTAGGGTCGTGTATGACTGGGCGTCCATATTTTATAAAAGTATTTTTATCTGTTTTAGTATCAAGATGGAACGACACGCTTGGCATTCGTTCTCATTCATATATCTTCTCATACATACTACTTTATTATGGGCTCTTCAGTGACTTCAGTCCTGTTTTCATTTACTCGATCGTGGCAAGACTTGGAAGTTATCCCTTCAGATTTGCCGAATCTTTTAGATATTTAGAATCAGAAAGGAAAATTTCATCCTGAAAATTAATGGCATCTTCTTGTAATGCTTTGTTGATGTTTTCTATATCTGATATATTGTATTATTAAAACATTCGTCATTAAAACAATCAGCTCTCAAAATGAATATTTAAAAAAAAAAACTTAAAATTTTAATTTTTAGGGTCTATTTTGACGACGATATTGTAATATTTATAAGATTTAGAATACCTTACTTGGCCTCGTAGCATCTCGTCACTTAGCCCGAGTACAGCGGCTAATGATCTCGCAAAATTGCCCAGACATCTCCTTGCACAGTGCCTACTCCTTCAAGGGTAAATGCTACTCGCATGCCTCGCTTTAGTAGACGTTAAATTATTATTAATAATATTATGTACCTACATAACTTCCTAGCTAGCTTACAATTTAATTAATCTCGACTACTTAAGAATCAATACCGTATACAAATTTACTTAAAAGCAATAGGTATTTTGTATTTCAGTTGCTTTTAATGCTCGCCTTAATATATATTTACGTTCGTTAAGTTGCTATAGGTTAGGAATCTTGATTACCCAATCTGACTCATAACAATCCTGAGTTTACAGAAAACGCCGTCCGGTGTGAAAAACTTCACTTTACCGTTTTTTGTGTTGGTATTGAAGCCGCGTATACACGTGTGAACAAAAGCGCAGCAGAAAAACAAATTATGGGAAAGGGGCTTCATTGTTTTCCCATACTTTGTGGTTTGGCTCGCGATTTTGTTCACAAATGGTTTCGCAGATTAGATTTTGATTAGAAATATAAGAAAAAATCGCAGTCAAATTGAACCCATTTTAACGAATTATTAAGCTTTTAGTATGATTTTTAAGACCCATTGACCAGCGAATGATTGCAAAATGCTTGCAACTGACCTTATATAAATAGAAAACTGAGGTATTTTCGTCACGAAACACGTTCTCGCATTTATTTTTTAATGATTTTAATTGAACTAAAATTATAATTCTGAAAAGTGTGTTTACTAGATTGACTTATTTAGCTGTATTATGATTAGAAATTTGTGTTGGATAATTGAATATTTCGTTTGAAAATTTTAAAAATCTGCCAACGACTAACGGTATAATCTTAGTAAATTAAAAATAAACTTAGTTTTTCAAAATTTAAAAGGTGCGTTTACCAGATAAAATAACAACCTTTCAAAATCAATTTTTGTGTTTTCGTAAAATAGAGTCAATACGTCTAGAATTTGGTTGAAAAATGACAATTTTCCAGTATTTTCTAGTTATACCCAATTAAAAATGTTTTAAAACGTTACAATCTGGTCGTGTTTCGACTGATTTAAATTTCTATAAAATCCCATTACAAACTTAATCAAGCGGTTAATATGTGAGTAACATTATCTGCCATTAACAGCTCAGCAGCGTGTAGCGACCATCGACTAACCCGATATATATTCGATTCCCCGTGGTCAATTAAACGCGGTTGGAGCTTCGGTCGCAGTGTCCGATCCCAGCGGGAACCAAATGTTTTAAACTCCACTAAAATAATAACATCAATACTGTTTATTTTTTTATACATCAATCATCCTCTGCCGACAACTGTTAGGCACGTCGGAATTTTCGGTAATTCTAACGGGGTCAAATGTTAAATATTAAATATAGTTACCGTAGTTGTTTTTATACGTGTTACAAAATATAATTTGAAGATTCATGCTTGAGATGAACGCAACAATATGTAACGTGTGGTGTTATAATATAATAATTATGTTCGGTTGTGGTAACTATTACATTACTTGTCCACTTATGTATCTTTGCAGAAAGTAAGTCTTAAGTTTTCATTTAAATTTTTATGAAATCTTACCAAAAAGAATTTTAACAAAAAAATTGATTTCATCCTCGGTAAGTTTCTTGGTTCTAGGGCACGGATTGAAAGCCTGACAATTGATGTAAAAATGTATTACCTACATTTTGATTTTCACGATAAATTATAATATAACTATGAAAAAACTTTTCAATTTGTTATTTTTAATCATAAAATCGGACCGCCATGAATATTCTATTTCAATCTAACTTCTACCTATATTTTTTTCATTGGTAAACCAAATATCCATTCGTTACTTCAGTAGCGTGTGAATAATTATTTACGTAATTTAAATTGATTTTGTTGCGCCTTGGCAGGTTGGTATCTCAGCTGATAATTAATGAAATTAATCAGCGGAAGATACTTTAAAGAAACACGATATTTTTTAAGGATGTTCCGGCTTGTAAAACATAAATAATTCTGGAAGCCTAAGGGTGTATTTTAATCTGGGTAAACCATTTACAAAGGATGAATTAGAGCCGCGGTAAAAGGTAGAAATTCATTATTTTCAATGGTAATTGTTATTTCTTAATACTATAACCGTACTAGCTTTACTTTAATACCCGGCCTCGCCCGCGATTACAACTCTTTTTATCATTGATTATTTAAATATATGAAAAAGGCAATATTCCATAGCGTCTTGTCTTAGTTTTTTGATACTTTTAAAGCTCCATATCTCATCGTGGAAACGACGTTCTATGCTGCGTTGACCCAGAAAATCTAGGCAGAAAATAAACGGACCCGGGAAAATATACTACCCTACAAAATGCATAAGTAAGCTGCTTTTATTTTTCTTGTAACTTTATCATAGAATATTGGGTTTCTTCTCTCCAATTGTTCTGTGCAATGTCAACATTAAGAGGAACCCGGGGGGCGTTTTGTCTATGCAAACGTATTCTCCAATTTCCTCTTTGGATTTTGACAATACTGCAAATATGTTTTAATATAATCTAGATATCGACCACTAGCGTGTCGGTACGTTTTGATTTTTTTTATAAGCTACTTCTTACAGTAGTTAGACCCCTCCAAAAATCGTTAAAATTGCCTGGTTTGGACGCCATCAACAGACGTTCAGTATACAAACTAAACAATGTATTTTTATAAATCAAAATGTACAGACGTGTACTTTCTTCTAATATAATTAGTATAAAAAAATCTCAAAATCGATCCAGTTTTAGAGGAGAAAATTGGGGAATAAAAAACCTCGATTTTGACGATTTTATTTAAGTATTATCAGCCTGAGGTGCAGTTGTCCCTTTCGCTCAGTATTCGGGGGAATAAGAGCGCATTAATAGTTTGGTAAAATATTTTTGTTCAAATTTATCGGCGTCCGGGTTTCCTCTTAAGTTTCTTTATATATAAGCTTTGGCTTGTGGCTATTTTCGTAGAAGGCGTGAAAATGCAAGGGTGATATATCCAAATATATTTGGGGTGGATTTAACACGTACGGGTTACTCAAATTTCTATTTTCGTCCAGTATTTGGGTTTAAAAGTTCCAAAGTGAAGGAAGTTAATAGACATTCACTAGTGGATATTAAAAATCATGCATTTTATTTTAAAGCTAGCTCAACTTTTGAATACCTACTCATTTCAGCCACTTTATAGTTTATTTGTCTAGCTTTTCAAAGTGCTCTTGAAGTCGTGGGTGATGGCTCATGACAGTCATGATTTAAGCATTAATATACCGAACCTCCCATTAAATAAGTTTTGTTTTTTTTTGAGGAGTTTTGAAGGATCGTACTCGACTTACTTTTTAACCATTGATTCCTGACATTATTTGGAATAAAAAACAATGTAAATGAAATTTTGGTCTCAGGTGACTTCTTAGATGTCTTTTTAAAAAAATATATGATATTAATATTAACTTTTTCCCTTTTAGTCCTACTGGATATCTTGATTTTTATTAGCGTCTTCACTACTGTGGCATCTACCGGTCACTAAAGTTCGTATGGCCTTGGTTCAGCATCGAATCTTGCTTGAAATGGCTATAGCTTTTTTTATTAACCAGATCTGAAGACGTAGATAATTTCCAACCGTCTGCCTTCGGTATCCCCCTGGTGAGAGACAATAGAACAAAGTAAGTCATCCTTATATTTGTCATATTTGTCATCCTTACATTTGCACTTATTCGGGTTTTAAACCTTGCTGCGACCTCTAGACTTCGTTGCCTATAGTCGAATCTCTGTATATCTGTAGCTCGGTTGCTGTATGAATGTCCAAAGTACCTACCCACGGATTTGTAATGAGAGGGACCCAAGTAGGAATTGATCGAGTTAAGGAGGCAATTTATTTCAATTGTAAATTATTCATTTATTTAAGTGTACGTCACGCGCACAGAGAGCGATGGTATACAGTCCTCAATTTTAGAAGCTTTCCTCGTGATAAATGTAATGTAACGTAATAAAAACATTAATTTAAATGCTAATAAGCTAATGTGCATTGTAATCATAGATATTATGAATTCTGACGGCCGATATCTCAATTTATCTGAATTATCGATCGATGTGTTAAAATTAGGCCGAATCGCCGCACTGACTGCTCAGGCAAAATTTTAACTACATATTTAACAAATTGTCAGAATTATTTTTTTATATATTAATTCGACACAGGAGGTCTTGTGGAAAATAATTTCCCTCGGGGCCTATGTGATCTTTAGGGATGCTTTGTGGAGGGTGTTTTGTGGAATGTAAGGAGTGAACCTGTGTTAGAAGGGGGAAAAACAGAGTCCGGCAAATCCTTCCACAGCCGAGCACAGAACGACCCGTTCTCATGTTACAAATAGCTTGCTGAGAGTTTTTTTAAGCTGTGAATGCAGTAATTATCTATAATATAAAAATTAATGTTTGTTTGTTCGTATCATATGCGCGGCTATACCGTTCATCCGATTGCGATGAAACTTTGGGAATATGATGTGCGCATACCCGAGATGGTTTTAGGAGAGCGTTGGCGTTATGAAATTATTTCCTATACTCTTCATACGATTGCGATTAAAATTTCATCCGATTGCTATTAATTATTTTTTTAATTGTTGTGAACGTGCCCATGAATACTTCTATAAATGTATAAATATTTATATTCTGGTGAGCTCTGGCATTATGAAATTGGCATAAAAAATTAAATATGTCACGCCAGTTGTTTGAAAAATGGGTGTATTTTATGGAGTTAGACGGCAGGGAAAAAAAGCTGGGGGAGGGATGCGGGAGAGTCGGTTGGGGAATTAAGGAGGGGGCTTCGCGGGAGGGGGGACGAGGGAGAGGGGAAGGTAAAGAAGATGGAAGCGGAATGCGGGGGGTGGGTTCGCGAGAAAGAAGAGAGGGGGAGGTGAACGCGGGAAGGTGAAAAGGGGACGGGGAAGAGGAAGAGGAATCGGAAACAATTTATATAAATAATTGGCATTGCAACGCATGGCGGGTATTAGCTAGTTCATTATATTTTTTATCTACAATCCTCAGCAAGCGAAATGTCAACTGTGTACAAACGTTGGGCGCTCGTTTTCCCGATTGTGCACTGGTGCCGAAGGATCAATCCTCTATCTCTATCCGCTAGTTCCTCTGAGCATCTTCTATCTTCCTGTTATTTAATCTGTCCCATTCTTGAATCACAGAATTTTTAAATTTATATTTATAGATGTAGGTATATATCCAAATCATTTACTTATTCATATATGATTATGATGTTTTTAGTTCTATAATAATTCTGTAATATATTTTCTGAACCCTTGATAACTGAAATTTCAAATTCTAATTGAATTCACGCTTAAAATTTAGCACGGCCTTGGAATTTACAATAATTCTATTTGTGCGTGTTTCGGTTTAGGGCCTACCTTTACCTTTCAGGTGTTTTTGTTGCCAGGTGCCTACAGAAAGGTTGAAAGGGTCTTTTGATGTATTTCCCCAACAATTGCCTATTTAATAAACGGTGCTTCCTTAAATATATTTCTAAATTTGCACATATATGGCGATAGATCGTTAAAAAGGATGTCGGATTAAATAAATTAATAAACTTAGGATCATTTTATAATTTAATTAAAAAGCACACGTGGACAGAAATTAATTATCTGTTTTTACATTGTCTGAAAGTGTTTTATATGAATAAATTCGCCATTTAATGTTCCAATCCCTCAGACAGCTCTTTGATCACGTTCCTATAATTAATACTTGAAAAGCTCCCGTTTGTGTTTCGGTTATCCAGTTCAAAAGCTCAAAACAGCGTTTTACATCATTAATTTGTCTATTTCCATTTACGTTCGTTTGGCACTTTTGGCAGTTTGGCCCGAGGCACGGTGGGCGTCGGACGTGTTCGTGTTTTCGCCGTGCGGTGATACACGTGCTGTGCTGCATGTGCTTGTGCTGTCACTTTGAAATACCTGGAAGGTAACGAACTCACATTCATATGTTTATTTTTTTATTTAGATTGTTGTAGAATTTAAAACACATTATTAGTAAAGCTGTAAGTATTGATGTGGAATTAACTGGCAGTATGCAATATACATGTGATATTCAATGTAAGATGTGAGTTCCAATGATTTAAAACTGTATTTTGTTATAGCAATGCCGCTCACAATTTTATTCTCGAAACTCAATTACTTGGAAACATGCTTTTTGCATTTCATAAGATTCGAGTTTACGTAGAAAAGAAGCAAGATTTCCCGGATATTCTTTATATGGAGTAAATAAATTTTCATTGACTTACTACACAGTAATGGTAATCATCCAATATTATATGTTGGGTTAGGTTGACTTGGTATGAATATATTATTATGACGTCTTGCCAACAACAAACCACGATACCACTGAAAAAAATCTCTTGTGGAGATATTTATATAAAATATAAATAAGTAATATAAATAATACTTTTATATAAATAATATAAAAGTATTATTTTAGTATAGCTTTTACTTGGAATCTTAGAAATATATTTTTTTATTTTTAGCCGGTCTCAATATTTTTATTGTAGTTAGTGGAGGTTCCATTAGTGGATTGCTTTCTTATGCTTTATTGAAAACTTAAAAATGTATACAATTCCGACCTCTGTTCTTCTGTTATTGCCTCTGTTTATTCATGTCTTATGAATAATACTTTTCTTACAAATTATTCGTCATTATAAATTCACGAAGAAGTCTATTTATGAAGCTTTTCAGTAGATACATTCCAATTTTTTTTTTTTTTACATTAGGTCCACACAGGAGGCCCTGAGGAAAATAATTTCCCTCAGGGCCTATGTCATCTTTGGGATGCGATGTGGAGGGTATTTTTAAGGAAAGGAAGTTCTGGGAAGGAAAAAGGTATGAGGGTTGGGTAGGAATCTGGGGTTCAGTGTGTCTAGATCATCCGCCGCCAAGACCTAGATAAACCTTACCCCATGAACCCGGGCACCCCTGCTAAGTCACCAAACGTAGCGAACCACTTGGGGTGACCTATGGGAGAGGTGTTGGTTATCCAATAAATGGTTCCCGGGGCGGCGGTACCCATTCCCGCCTCCCGAATTGTGCGGGTTTGAACTGTGCGTTTCAATTTTCTGCCCTGGCACTTCCTTACTTCATTCATATTAATACACTTCTGTTTTTTTTTTAAGTGACTTCTTATTATTGCCAACAATGAATAGAATATATACCGCTTTCATCAACAAATTGGACGACTGCTCACCTAAACAACTTTAAGCTCAAATGCACAATTATTTGGCTCTATCTGATTGATTGGTTATGCCACATCTTCGTGGAGAGTCCCCTACTTCTTCCTCTATAATAAATTATAAATGTGCATAATCAATAATCTCTCTGTATTAATTCTGTTTAAGCTTACCTTAAGTAGGCTTTCTGCAGCAAGTGTAATGTGGATCGTTCTTGCATTTTCGCTTGTTTCCGCGAGTAATTGCATCACGTCAGTTCTGCTCTTATTTACATCCTGCAGCATCTTGTAATGGTTTTCGTCTGCAGATGCGATGGACGCGAGGAGATGAGATGAACCGCGAGAGTTCTGAAATAATGCAACTTGTTACCCACACTGTCTCGACTTGCAAATGCTGTTTTGCTGCGGTTCTGAGCGAATGCAAATCAGTTGTTGCCTTTCTCGGCATCTGCATGGACGCTTACTCAACTTTCAGGGCACATAATAAATTTTAATATCTATTTATAAGTGGGTACGTATCACTGTTTGATTTAAGCTAATAGTACAAAACTGCTAACCCTGTATCGCAAGTGCGCCCCACGGTTGAATTTGGCAGCCATCTCTGGTCTGGAGCCCCGATGTACCTGAAAAACACCCTCGACTCTGTGCAGAAACGGGCGGTCCGCTTGATAGATTCTCCTGTCTTAACAGACGGATTGCAATCTTTAGAGCACAGGCGTCGGGTGGGAATGCGATCCTTGTTCTACCGGTATTTCAATGGAAGATGCTCCGAGGAGCTAGCGTCATTTATCCCCTCGGCACCGGTGCATAGTCGGGAAACACGCCAAACGCGTGCCCAACATATGTACACAGTCGACATTTGTCACATGAGAACGGGACGCTTCTACGACTCGTTCTTGTGTTCAACAGCTCGGCTGTGGAACGATTTGCCGGCCTCTGTGTTTCCTCCTTCCTATAACATGGGTCTCTTCAAGACCCACGTTCACTCCTTCCTCTCCTCAAAAAGACCCTCCTCACAGCATCTTCAAAGATGACATAGGCCCTGAGGGAAATTATTTTCCACAGAGCTTCCTGTGTGGTGTTAATGTAAAAAAAAAAAAGAAGCTGCATTTCAGGTGCCTATTTTTATTGCTTGCGACACCTTCCATTATCGGGTGCTTTGGTGACTTTCTGACCGTGGATTCGCTTCGTGGTGGTTGGTCTAGGAGATTGAACGGGTATCGGAAATTAATTTATTCTGTGTATGTCCTAAGAGCTATTTTGTATCAATGAAACTTAAATCAGCTTCACGAAAATGGGTTTACTTTTGTTTTTTATCAAAACAAAAGTAAACAAAACTTCTAAAATTCAAATTCGAACTAAATATTCAGTATTTTTATTTTTACCTTTTTAACTTAATGAGTTAAACCTCAAATTATAATATTTTAATTAATGAAGATAATATTAGAGAAAATCAATCGAAAATCCGAAAAAGAAAAATCAGAAAAAGATACGGATACATCTGGGGGCATGGCCGATAGATAAGGATCAGTAGGATAATTGTCGGTAACTTCTCATCGTTCCCTAAGACAGCTGCAGATCGCAAACGTACAAACAACAGTTGATATCAAATATATTAATGACACTTGTCATTGTGAACTGTCACCTATTCGTTTGCAATCTACAGTTGTCCTAGGGAACGATGAGAAGTTACCGACAATCGGTTGGTAAATTCATATCGATCGACTATGCTAGCACCCCTGGGACCTGTCCGAGATGTATCCGTATTTTTTTCTGATTTTTCTGTTTCGGATTTTCAATTGACTTTCGCTAATATTATCTTTATTAATTAAAATATTATAATTAATTTAGTATCTATTTAAAATAGTTTACATGTACGTGTTCGTATGTTTTTCTCACTGATTAATGTAACTTAAGTAAAAAAATTATTAAATCATGACTCCTGTATACCAAGCATCGTCCAATCAATTTTAGTATGTTTTTCTCCGGGGAATCAAACACGCAACTTGTCAATGAAATGTCAAATGCATTCCACTAGATTTTGACTATTTTACGAGCTTCCAGTTTTAACTACAGACTTCATAAAGTTAGCGTAAGTTTTTTTTGAAAATTCAGCATTTTTAACATCACGCACGTCGAAGAACCGCGAATCACATCTGAAAATCTTTGCAATCTCTTATGACAGCCGTAAGGCATTTTAACTAAATAGTTTCCTCAAATCTGTCTTACCAAGTAGGTCATGGAATATACACTCCATATTCCAAATGCGTCAAAGAACAGTTTTTTTATTCAGAGTTATAAAAACGCACCTTAAAACCCATTTAATAATATAAAGAAGCGTTTACTGTGGGTACCTAACTTACTCTCTCAGCTTTCTTCAAAGCTTTATTTCAAATTAGCTTTCGCGTCAGTCAAGAAACCCTCCCTCCATTCTTTGAAAGTTTTATTCCGTTGTTCGGCGTTCAACTTTGGTGAGGCGTTTTCCCGACATGCCAATTTCGTTTGTAAATAGCCTTGAAAATGGCCCCAACGATACGTAACAACGGGCGTCAGTCAAACGTTCAATTTGTCAATGTCACTCACGGTTATACGCAGGCAAATTAATTTTAAATTTCGGCATTTCCCCCCCCCCCCTCCGAGTGCGCTTTTCCGCGGTTTATTCGTAACCGGGAAAGCTCGGAACATACCGCCAAGTTTTCCATGTATTCACGGATACGTGAAAGTAATGCCATAAAACATTTTTATATTATCTTCATTATCATAAAACATTATAATATTATCTTCTTACAAAAGTATTAAAGGTATTTAACCACTCGACCGACCGCGCGAAATGAATAAATTTGCCTTGAGCGCTCGCACTTGTGTATGTAAACATATAAACAAATTATAGTGAAATACAGCCAATGAGTTCACCTATATTTAAATAATCATCATAAATTTGTAGGATTTATAAAAAAAAATATAAAAAAACATAAACATTTCAAAAGGATATATTTTCTGGGTTTTCTAGTTACAATCTGCCGTGCAAACTCTAATTTTGCGTCAACATTAATTATTTCTATGGAGTTTCTTGTAAATAGTCTAATTAATAATCCCATATAGAAATATCTATTATAAAACTGAATTTTGATAAGTTCCCAAGAGTTCACATGGTTCCTTGGAAGAAATTTTCGTAAGAAATTTGGTTCGTGAAAACACAAATTTGATTGTAATAAAATACGATTTTTAATGCACTTACACTGGTGTACAAATATATTAGAAAAACGACCAAAAACCACATAAATATGATATTTTACAGGATATGAGTTTTGACAGCTAGCGAGTTGAAAAAAAATATTTAATAAACTGATAATTCAGCTGAACACTGCGACGGATTTAAAGCGACGAACAGTGCCATCTTTTGATCATTAATCGAAATAGAGTTTCAGTTCTCAAATAACTTATCTACAGGACGCGGGATCATATAAAAAAAATCAAAAAATGTTCGAATGCTAGGAAAATGTGGTCTATTTTTGAACCGAAATCAATCCTAGAAAAATTAAAGTGGTTCAAATTTGGACCGAAATCGCTCCAGTGGTTAAGAATAAACAACTTGCAACACAGTTTACAATTAATCAGCGAACGTCTTTTCTGTTGAGATATTAGATTGTTGAACTTTTTCAGCTTTCATGTAGGCACTTTAGCATTTTAATTTTAAAATTAGTGAAAAACTATTTTACTTGTTGCGTGGCGCCTAGCGATTGTTCATCGTATTGACGTCACATTGTCCTAAATTATCCCCAGGCGTTTATCTCTGATATCAGAGCTGAGCCCGAGTGTTTAGTTTCGATTCGTCTTCACAAAATCGATTTAACTTGGTTTACTTTGAAATTCTTTAGCACTTATCTTGGCAAACATCTCAATATTTCATCTCATTTCATTTCCCAGTCATCAATCTCGTTCCTCTTTACCAATGTAGGTACGCTTCATTCACCCATCAACATCGTGCAGTGAACATTTTTGCAGTAAACGAGGTGCTGAAAGTGTCACTACAGGAAAGCCTATCGAGTACCCGTTTTACCCAGCAATCAAAGTTTTCTTTAACTGTAATATAATCATTACTTGCGGGTCGGTCGCTCCCCATAATAGGTAAAATGTCGGCCTTATCATTTTTCATTGATCGCCTATGGTGATTGTAATAGTGAATGGTTTATGGGTAATGGATCATGATGGAACCGGCTCAACTGATGGCAGTTAACTGGTCCGGTGACGTGTAGAGGGACACCACTTCTTGAAGTTTCCGGTCTATATGCCTCGTTTGGAAGTCGCAGCTCGCAGTCCCCTTGATGAAGCTGGCTACATAAAAGTTGATCGATATCGTGGGTTTGATTGATTGACGATAGGTAAATTGCTAAGGATAAATTATATTTTTTTATTGCCATTAGTGAATTATCGGTAATCTGACAATGTATAAATAGTTCTAGTCTCTTTTTCTGATGACAGTGGTTTATGTTTACTTATTTGTTTAAGTAGTAATAGAGCTAACATTTTCAATTAGAATCATTTGCAAAATCTCCACTCTTGTATCTATTGTAATTTTTTATCATAATATGTTCCAAGTAAAATATTTAATTTGTTTTTATTAGGTCCATTATAAGCATAATCCTAATCCAATGTATCCCTCTTTTTAAAATCAATTGTTTAATCAAAAATTCCATATCATCATAAATATAATAAAGATTTTAATTAATAATAGACTTGAAAACACTAAAATCAGGTGCTAATAATTCACATTACTTGTAAGGTTTTTCCCAAACAATTCTAAAGTATGTAAGCTACCAACCCTATGTAATTAGCCTACTGGGAATAACCAAAAAAAATATTCGATAGTTGGACACTCAATACCACTTAACTTCTAACAAAAATTGAAACAAAAGAAATCACATTTCAGATACAGAATAATTAATTAATTCAAATGAAATATATTTGATACCTACTATCGCTTTTCTGAATTTGATTCATTTGGAACTGAAATTTTGAAAATCAAAGTACTAGAATTCATTGAACCTGAGTTCCAGATACATAACCGAAATTAGTATTTTTTAATAATTTTATGGGTTTATATAAAATTTTGTATTTTCGTTTTAAAAAAATGTACTGTAAATTGATAGCAGGAACCATTTTATATATCACGAATAGTTAATTTAAACTGTGCTAAAACGTTATAATATTAATTGAGTTACATTGAACAGCTGGTTTTTTTTGCTAAACCTCTTTACAAGACATCCGCTTCCTTGTACCAATAATGGGTTATTTTATTTCTTAATTGGACCATCTTGCTCTCATCCCAGCATGAAGTTACAGACTTCACGTCATGAACTAAACATTGCACCGGCGTCATTCTGTCTGGCCGCCATATGTTGTGAACACATCATTATTATAATGGGCCAAGTCCATAAAGTATAAATTCGAATGTTGTTGTATTAGGTTATTGCATTACGTAATGAATGACTGTATAAATATTTCGCACGGTTGAATGTATTTCATTATTCTTTGTCATTGTTTGTGAATAAGAATAATCTTATCCGTTCTTTTTATTATTTTTTTGTCGTTGTGCAGTGATTCCCAAAGTGGGCGATATCGATCCTGTACTGGACACTGGACATGTGGAGCCCTCACAAATACAATACACCGGCAAGCTAGGACACCTTGGAGTCCAGCTTGTAATGGCAGCAGAAGCTTTGAACGAGTAGTAGGAAGATGATCAATAAAACAACTGTTATCAATTTGTGATCAACTTGTCCCGAGTACTATCGGCTGAGGAATGCCTGTTTGTACCAATCATTTCTCTATTTATTGCGCAAAATTATACCTTAAATTTCCCACATAATATGTTTAATAGGAGTCATTATTTTTATCTCAAAATAATTAATAATTAATAATTTTTTTTTACATAATTGGTGTAATCATAATGAACTGTTTTTAAATATTGATAAGTGTCAATTCATATCTTTCTGTATAAACAAAAATCCTATTATGTTTCATTATAGTATAAATAATATTTCTCTTAAAAAGATGTCTCATATCAAGGATCTGGGTATCGTATTTGATGAAAAATTAACGTTTGTTCCACACATTAATGAAGTTACTAATAAGGCTCTGAAATGTTTGGGATTTATTTTAAGAACAGTCAAAGATTTTACGTCACTTTATTAATTTAAAATACTCTTCACTGCCTTAGTTAGAAGTAATTTAGAATATAATTCCACTATTTGGTCCCCATACTATAAAGCACATCAAGTAAAAATTGAGAGAGTTCAACATAAATTTTTAAGATTCATTAATTTCAAACTCTCCATTCCCATTGAACAAATCAATTATGATATATTAATGAAACGACTTAATTTAACTGACTTATCTTGTAGAAGAACCAAGAGTGATATGATACTTTTATTTAAATTAGTAAATGGCACAATTGACGCACCTGACTTAACTAAACTAATAACATTCAGAGTACCAAATCGTAACACGAGGCTTCCAGAGCTGTTCTTTGTTTATCCTTCGAAAACTAATTATTTCATTAACTCCCCAATCCAAACACTACATAGGCTTGGAAATAAATTTAGTTCCGTTGATATTTTCGTTTATTCCTTATCAAAATTTATTTCTGAAATTTCAAAAATTCTGTTTCCCGTTTACTAAACAATGATGTAACATAATTTGTATATTATTGTTTATTTTTCTATTATTTTTGTATTATGATTGTTGTAAAAGCTCTAAGGGCGTGAATAAATAAATAAATAAATCTCCTCGTGGAGTTTAACAAAGTACAACATTTTTAAATGTCTTCTTATAATGCTGAAAATTCATTGAATTAAATTTCATTGGTCGCATTTTTGAGGATGCATGATAAGGATTGATGGTGTGATATGATAGTTTCATATAACCAGTGCACAGATACGATAAGAATTTTATTAAATAATATTAATGGCGTCGTAAAAATGTGAGATCTTATCTGACACGTAACACAATATGTGACTGATCACTTCCGATATAGACCCTAAAAATGATTTTTTAAATTTAATTTTCAATGCGATTAAGCGACATTTTTCCGTAACGGGGGAATACAATTTCTTGTATTCAAATTTTAGGAATTTCTGGTTTATTGTTTCACAAGTCTCAGCGGTTTTATTGAATGTGTTAAAAAACCTAACGTGTAATTGCATTGAAAGTGTAAAAACAAATCATTATTGTTTGAATGACGTTACGGTTGCACAAATAATGCGCGGTACTCAGCATGCACTTTTCTTTTCAAACTCCGCCAATTACTTATTGCACTTTCTGCGCAAAAAACAGTGCCAGTCTTGTGTGCAAATAATACACTTCAAGTTTATGTTGATTGCATTTCTGTACGGTGGGTCCATAAGTTAGTTGGGTACCTACCTACTATGCTTTATTCACCGATAAAAATCATATATTTTATTTGAATTTTATTAACACATTTAATTTGACACTGGTACCTACCTACTAACGAAATAATATTTTTATTAACCCGGAAAAATCACTGGGTATTATAATCCCAATTTTGAAAAAGTTAATTATTAAAATAATTGTCTGAATTGGTTCAAACAGGCAGTTATTTTGAAAATAACACTTAAATTCAAAACAAATCCAAATTTTGGGATTCGTTGAACCACACCCGAAATTAGTATTTTCGAAATACGTCGGTAAGAATTTTGCCGTTCATCCTCCATATCTCTTACAATTTTGCTGAAAATGCCTATAACTATTTAATTTTATGGATTATTTTGACGCTGAATAAAGTGGAAAATGATATGAAGAGATGAAGATCGTACTTGACTATTCGGATCTGGCCACTGACTAGCTAAAGCCATTTCACACAACCAACATTTCGATTTCTCACAAAACCGTTTCTGAGAGTATCTTCTTGAATGGGGTGCATAAATATAATTTTTTCCAGTTTATATGAAAAACCCATAAGATTTAATACATTTTAACTTGCTCACCCAGTACCTTTGGTCCTTTGACCAGAGCAAAAGATCCTACGCCTGTGGTATGAAGGTCGCCCTAAGAGTATGGATATTAGAGAGACGGCATGTGAAGTGTGCCCGTGCGCTCCAAGTGTGCCTATTCGAGAATTTTACCCAAACGGCTTACATTGGCTGCTGGTTTTTGGACGTTTAATACGTTCCGACAGCAGCCATTTTACACGGTGACAGCCAATGTCAGCCATGTGGGTAGAATTCTCGAAAAGGCACACTTGGAGCGCGCGGGCACACTTCACATGCCGTCTCTCTAATATCCATACTCTTAGAGGTCGCCATTCAATCTTCAATTTCAATTCAGTCTTATAAAACATACAAAAAAATCTTTGGAAACTAATACAATTTGTCCTCACCCACGCCATTTTTTACTGAATAGACTTCACCTTCGCGCCGTTCAAGTCAATAATCAGTAGGTATAATCACCCATGACGGACGATTTGTTTTTCACCGGCTCCGGCCTTCTGAATAGGGCAAAAAATCTCCTCGGAACTATGCTAGCGCAGTGGGTCGCCGCACCGTTACCGCCGGTTGCCGTTTGCGAACCTGTTCTGTAGGAATTCTGCCTTCCTCGAACCGGTCCTGCATCATCAAATAGTCATCAGATGATGAGATCTAGGAGCTAATCTGCTACAGTTCATCTCCCGCGCTATCGGCTCTGTCTCCAGTCCTCTGTCACTGTCTATCGGAAGGCCGGAGTGGCAGTTTGTCGACAATCTGTCACTTGTGGAGTCGCTACACGTATTTTCCACTTTACGTCTTGTACTTTGCACATTTTGTTGACTACAGGTTGGTTGCCTATTTAGATTTTTACATTTACAGTTGATTTTTATGAACTCTTTCTTTTGTTTTGGACCTCAAATATTTTATCAACTATATTTTTAGTGACTCCCTAGTGGGATTTAACATGAAAAATTGTTTTAATTAAAATACAGTTCTTTCTATTTTAATTTTTTTTGTGCATAGTATAGCGAGTACATGGTATTGCTATATGTAATACTAGCTTCTGCCCGCGACTTCGTCTGCGTAGGATTAGTACTTCGGGTAATCTATTTTCTTTTCCTAGGTCCCATCTACGTTTATACCAAAATTCTTAACTTTTTTATTTAAAATATCTATAATTCTTGATTCGATTCAAAGTATTAGGCGATTACTTAAAATAAATGTCATTATCAAATTTTGACATTTTCTATTAAACAATAAATATTATTTTCAATATATTGAAAATTTATAGCTAGCTTTATAAATAATAGCTTATATGTTATTCTGATGTATTAGCTATACTATTGTAAAGTTTCATTAAAATCCATTCAGTAAATTTTGCACGAAAGAGTAACAAACACACATACATCCATACAAAATTTCGCGTTTATAATATTAGTAAGATTAATAGGTAAAGTTACAAAGGATAACACGTTTGTTAAACAGAATAACAAGGGTTGATAATAATAAGGGTTAAATTAAATTTTATTGAAAACACACTTCATTAACAAATTAAAGTAAATATGTAACCAACATAGAATATAAATAAATTGTAAAATAATATATAAAATTAAAATAGAAAAACATCGAATAAATGTATATTCACTACGGAGTGGTAAACTAGTATTTTTCTGGAATTCGTTTAATCTCTAATACGGAATCTCTAAATATATGTCGACAACATTCCCAAATCCATAACCAAATTGTGTGCAGTCGATTTATAGGTGTAAGATAGGTGAGTCTGAAGGTTTGTTTTCAAATTGTTGAAATTGCCGAAAAGGGTAGCATTTTGTCTTGTATTTCTAATCGGTACATATAATTTTATTTTGGCGAGAATTTCAGAACTGTCAATACCATCATTTATATAATTATCTGCAGAAAGTAATTTTGAAATTTTTAATTCGTTGTGGAATTGCGTTTAATTATTATTTAAGAAGACGGATTAACTTCAAATTGGTGATGCCTACTCGAATTTTTAGGTTTTTAAGCATTTGCCAGTTGATTTTTATGATATTTTAAAATCGATGAATAAGATGATCGCCTATTGAAATTATGGATAGCGTGAAATATATATATTTTATTTGATCGCGTGAAATAGTAACGCTCACAGTATTCCTAGTAGGTGTTTTTGTTATGTGAATACCTTATAAGAGTTTCAACTGACCATATATATGTATATATATATTTTTTTTGCAACCAATCAGAAGACTTAAATATTAAATGGTCAAAAATAATATTGCAGTGTCAGTGCGTAAGTACCTCTTATCGATTAAGTAGTCTAGTTTTGTTCATAATTTAGCTGCTTCAAATGACATAAGTCGTGTTTAGTGTAGAGATCTGAATAGCTTGGTACATCGCAACCTTCCTTTTCCCCATCTCCTCCCCCCCCCTCACTTCCTTCAGCTGGGGATCCCACTGACTCCGGTCAGTTGAGACTCTTATACGGTATTCACATAACAAAAACACCTACTAGGAATACTGTGAGCGTTACTATTTAACGCGATCAAATAAAATACACTTTAGTTTTCCTTTCCGGGATTTAATCTTTACTCGAGAAACAAGGATCTTACTACTTAATATCTTAATACCGCACTGCCACGAAGGTGTTAAATTAAAGCTTGTAATCAACACACAATGCACAATCGGTGAATAATTAAAAAGTGTCCAAGAAACATCGATTATATTACACGATCGAAATTGAGAACAAAAATCTAAAAAAATGGTATTTGAAATGGTTTTGATAGTATTTTCTACGACGGTAAAAACCGACTGTTTTATGTTGCTCATAAAACGTGCAACATATAACAACTTAATTGTGTTTTTTTTTTTAATTTTTAACGCACGCCAACGTAATTTTTTTTGGCTAGTGCCAAAATAGAAAATATTTCTCAGCAATTTGATGTTATTGGGTGTTTTCGCAAGTCAAAAAGTAATCTACTACTTTCCAACATGATTAGTTTTTATGTTTGATTTAACATTATTGTTTTATCCTATTTAGTTAAGTACCTACATAATGCCCTCAGTTTTTTTTTTTTTACCTTAGTTTTTTTTTTTGGTTAAATTATTCATTTGGTTATACCGGGAAAATAATATGTATTAGATTAGGTTTTTATGTGAGGTTAGGTTTTTCTATTTCCCTCAATAATGGGTTTATACAAAGACGTATTATTATATTATAAAACATTCGTGATTAATAGACATCGGATTATATGCACTAACAAAGTTCCAAAATATGTATTCAAAAACGCACTAAAAAAGGCCGAAATATGCACTAAAAACCCTTGATATGCCTAAAATATGCATAATGCAAAATCAAAAACCATTTGTATTTTTATATATTTTATTTAAAGACGGTCAAACATAGCGAAATATTCTTAAAATTATGCATAGTTTTTGTGACCATACACAATTAAGTATTTTTTTTAAATTTTCGGTCGCAAATTTGTGACGTTTGTCACCCAGTATTAATTTTGTACGTCGAAAACGATCTCTCTACGGCCAACCGTCGTCATTTGTCAAAATTAAAAATTTGGCATACTTCTGGAGATACCTGTTTAGGCAGGGTACCTGTTTAGGACCTGTGCCGTTAATGTAGGCTTCATGTCTTCAAGACACTTTTTACGAATCTTTTCTAATATTGAATTACCTAGGAAGGGCGTTGGTGAGTACGATTATTGTTTCCAGTATTTCTATTGATTTAAATAGAGGAAGAATTTGTTTCTAATTTTTTTTATGGCATCAGGTAACTCGTGGAAATGTGTTGAGATGAGGGCGATATTCTTCGAATGCTTACGCATTTAGACAGTTCTGAGGCCTTTGCAATTCAGTAAAGCAAGCCAGCATTTGATTACTCAAATGCTGGCTTGCTTTACTGAATTGCAAAGGCCTCAGAACTGTCTAATTGACCAGCGAAATATGCACGATTGGGAAAAGGCTAAAATATGCATTAACGCCGTAATTAGACAGTTATATGCATTTGCATATATAATCCGATGTCAAGTGATCAACATCATTTGTGACGGTGTGAATTTATTAGTTTTATTCCGTCTTTCTTCAAATAACTGAATCCCAAAGAAATCGGTTTCCAAATCATATGTAACACTCTTCAAGTTCCCACACTTAACGCACTTTTATACAACCAAAACACAAGTGTCATCTTTTGATCTATCTCTGAACGGATTTACAGCAGCCATTTCATTTCATGTTTTATATCTCATTTGATTGACTGTTTTATTCGATTTTGCTTTTTCTTTTTATATTTTTTTTTTGCATCTTACACGTGGTTTTATTATCCGTGGCGTGTTTATGTATGTATTCTGTCATTTTATGGTGGATTTAAAATTATGAAGAAGTAGTTATCTATGTAACAATGTTTATTGTGAATAATTCATCGAAATAATGTGATATAGATCAAAATAATAAAATTCAAGAAAAGAAATGTAAAAAAAGTTTTGGTACGTAAAACGGGGTCGCTTTACCAACATTAAAATACGATAATATAATATGGAGTGGTAGGTACTAGATACATGGAGAGAAATGTTATCCTGAAATACGTTCATTTTATTCGTAAAAGCGGTTAAAAACGGGGCTGAATGTTTATTGGCGGGAACATGTAAGAATAATTTGTTGGTATACGTAATTTCGTACGTACACCAACACTGTTAATTTTTTCGTAAGAACTTCAGCCCCGTTTTTAACCGCTTTTACGAATAAAATGATCGTATTTTAGAATAACATTTTTCTCCGTGTAGGTACTTAACTACTATCAGTCTACTCCCTGGTGAAAGTCCATCAATCAGAATCAAAACTGCTTTAGTTATGTTAGGTCTCTTGTACGGTATTCACATGAAAATGAATTGAGAGTGTATAAGTCGCAAGTAGATGTAATATGAATGTATGACTCAGATAAAGTGAAGCAAATACATGGGTCGGATCATGTAAATATTCAGTATAACCTAACCTAACCTAACCCGTCTCAGAACAGACATCGTCTAGTAAGGCGGGTAACTTTTTAGCGTTAGCAGAATTTTTTATCTCAATAAACACCCGGGTTGCCGGCAATTAAATAAAAATAATAACAGAAGAGTGTGTACAATTCATGCGTATGAATCGGGGAGGGTGTGTAAAGGCAGTTTCATCCCCTATTTTTACTCCTCCGGGAAAAGGCTTTACGGTTAGTTAACTTAGTTCGTGGGATGTGAAAGGGTTGAGATTTACGAGGTAAACTGTCAAGAATTGAAGGTAATAAAAAACTGAATCTCAAAATTTCCCCAATAGTGCAAGATAGAAAATAGATACAATTTTATGGAATTACGTTTTTAGTTTGTAAATATTTTCAGGTGGAAGCTTTTTCCAGGTTTTAGTAGGTACTTTAACTTAGTGCTCCATGCTTCTGAAAACCTTCAAATGGGAGAAAAAGTTGCTAATCTAATCATATATTGTATTGAGATTATGTGTTATAAAAATAATAATTCATTTTAAGTAAAAAATTTCAAATTTTGTACTAAGGTAAGATTCTAATATCTATTTGGCTTTGATAGAAATGTGCTTTAATCCTTTTAACTATGTAAATTATAACACAATTTACGACTTATAATAAAACATCTCACATTTCAGCACAAAATCTGAATGAAGAATATATTACGTTCGTCCTTTGGGAATTGAACCCGAGGACACAAAGCCGTACGCTTATTCATTTTAATGTCGGGTACGTGACAGCTCTAAAACTTTGTTGACTCTGGGGTGGTGAATGTATCCTCAACGATTCCTCCCATCACCACCCGGCACCACCCACCGCCGCGTTACCGTGGCAACCCATTATGCCTTCCCGACCACAACAGATTCCACTTAAAAAGCAACACCCAAACAAAAGACTGTTGAAAAGACATCTTCTTTTGTTGCTTCGGTTTTAAGACACCCTTAAAAGGCAGGCTATATTTTTATGCTCGCGTTTTATTTTTCTGTCCCGAGAAAATAAATATTTTTTTGCAATGCTTTCTAGGGGAACTATGTAATAAAGTGCATTTTTGCTGCACGTCATTGTAATTTATTTACTTTTAGGATTAAGTTTTGGTAAATTTCTCCTTGCGTGCATTTCATAGTGGTTCAGATGGCGGGCGACGCATTTGTCAGATAAGTGCGAACATCAAGTAATAGTTAATATAAACATTAAGGGGACTGACAGACACAGTTATAAAAGCTCAAGCGTTATTTGGTTTGGCGTATTTCGGCATAACGGTTGCCGTACATTCCCAATAGGAATTTATGACGAGCGATATGCTGAAGTAGGCCAAGCCAAATAATGCTTGAGCTGTTATAGCTGTGTCTGTTGGAACCCTAATGGGGCCAACAGACCTAGCTATAAAAGCTCAAGCTTTATTTGGTTTGGCGTATTTCGGCATATCGGTTGCCGTACATTCCCAATAGGAATGTATAACGACTGTTTTGCTGAAGTATACGGAGAAAAATATTATTCGAAAAAAACGATCATTTTAATAGTAAAAACGGGACTGAAGTTCTTACGAACAAATTAACAGTGTTTCAATGTTTATTGGCGGGAACATGTAAGAATAATTCGTTGGTATACGTACGAAATTACGTATAGCAACAAATTATTCTTACATTTTCCCGCCAATAAACATTGAAACCCTGTTAATTTGTTCGTAAGAACTTCAGTCCCGTTTTTAACCGTTTTTACTATTAAAATGATCGTTTTTTCGAATAACATTTTTCTCCGTGTAGGCCAAGTCAAATAACACTTGAACTTTTATAGCTAGGTCTGTTGGCCCCATAATAGTTATAAATTATTTCATACAGTATAATTTACCCTTTTGACGGCTTAATTATGCATTTGCTGATTTGGAATGTGCATTGTGCGTTGTATGGATCGAACAGATTACAACATTTAGGGCCGTCTGTTTCAACGCTAGCTACTTACAACAAATGTTAAACTGGCTGGCTTTACGACTTCTGGCCAATTGGCACATTGGATTAGACTGTTATGTTATTACTTTTGCAAACCGGTTTCGCCTGCGGTTAAGATTGAAAAATAGCCAAGAAAAAACACGGCACATTGTTTTATTCCATAACTCCTGATATAAATGACGGCGCTGACTTAAATAGTTGGATCGTTGTAAAATTCCAGGTAGAAAAGGATGCACATTTCATGTGGCTAGAGCTCACCGCTTTAGAGTTTGAACAGCTGCAGACAAACCAATATCTGCTTATTGTTAAGGGGAAATTGGGCGGTGTTTTGTCCATACAAAAGTATTCACTAATTTCCTCTCCGGATTTTGAAACTAGTGCAATTATTTTTTAGTAATCTTAATTTTATTAAAAAAATAATATTATAATATAGATATCGAACACTAGCATGTCGGTAGGTTTTGCTTTTTTGATTACTTATTTACTTCTTACAGGATCTTCCAAAAATGGTTAAAATTGCGACAATGACAGCAACAGTTTGGTAAAATACGTGTAATTCAAATTTCTCGGCCACATGAGCCCTTTTGGTTTTTTTCCAAATATAAACAGGGAATTGTAATGTAATCCCCCTAAAAATGTTATGCTGCCTTCTTTTTTTACAGGGAAAATCTCATTATTTTAAAGTGTTATTTTAGCATGATTAAGACCTAACAATTTATGCGACGTTCCCTCTCATCCTCATGAACTACAAAACGCTCTTTAGTGGACATACGAGAGTACTACTGTTGTAGTTTCTTACATTGTTAACTGCAAAACTTTCCATTTGTCGAGTCTTCTTGAAAGTCCAATCCATTTGCTTGATTGGTGCCGTTGACCTTAAGAACTTGGAACTTTTGATAATTTGAACTGAGTTTTAGACATTCTTTACATTTACTTTTTACATTTTCAATGCAAATATATGGCGAGGGATATGCTGAAATAGGCCAAGCCAAATAACGCTAGCGCTTTTAACGCTAGGCGTGTCACCTGTCTGAAGCTTTAAAAGTCTGCAGTAAACCGAGCAAGGTCATGATCAGTGCCTAAGTAAAAAGTCACTTTACATACCTGTATTATAATTTACTACTTTGAATTCCTTTTAAAACATATTTCGTCATTCACTGGTCCGTTCATGTAAGTAGCAACTTTTAAATGAGATTTGTAGAAGAACTAGCGCAGACCCGATAATTTCACGGAAAATTTAAATCTAATTTTTAAAAAGATAATGAATTATATTGCAAGTTCACAAAAAAAAAAACAACATTATAAAGGGATTAAATGCAATACTGCCACTATTAAATTTCATCCAATCAGAATCCTCCCTTCACCATTATCTGAAATGGCCGATGTTGTTCTGTTGAATTGTAGTTAGATGCAAAATCGCTACTGTGCATTTAGATAAGATGCAAAACTGCCACTTTGTAAAATCTTAAATACAAAAGGGCCACTGTTCATTTTATTTAATCCCATATATTTTCCACGGTGCAGAAATTCGTAATTCTTATGTTGTGTGAAAGATTATAGAATGGTACCTACCTATAAGGATAAGTAACTATCCTGTTTCAATCGCTTTTAATAATATGACGTGTTTGCATACCTGATATGGAAAATATTCTGGCTCCCTAAAAAGGATTATTGATATAACTTACGGCCGTTGTTCCCAATCCTACTGATCAACTGTTGAGCTGAAATTTGGCTCAACTCTCCTCAAATGCAAAAAATACGCTCTTCCCAAGGCAACTCTCCGGCCAACAGGCGAATCGAGCGTAACTAAATAATTCACTAGCTGATTCGGAACAACGGCCGTTAGTGCTTAAAACTTCTCCAAAATACCTAAACAGGATTGATCAAAAGTTTTACTGAAATAACCTGTTTGCGCAAAATGTTTAACTTCACAGCCTCGATATCGAAGCAGTATATTTAAGAATAAATCTATGTTCCTTTTTTTTATTATTTTTTTTATTTATTATTTAATGACAATACAAATTAAGATTAAAATACAATATTAAGTAAATTAAGAATACAAAGTGAAGTATTTTATCCTCAGTCCTCCTCACTGGGTATTCCTGTTCCGAGGTGGACTGCAGGTTGTTGTATGGTGTTGATCATGGTTTCCTCATCATTGTTGTTGGTTTTTGTTGGTTTCCACGAAATATAAATAAATAAAGCAAAAAGTGTTTATGTTTATTATCTGTAGGTTTCTATGGGGTTACTTAATAACTTTAATTAGTTCCTCATCTTCATGTTTAGTTAGCCATAATTTGATGTCCTTTTTAAACTTTTGTATATCCATGGTATTTTTAATTTCAATCGGAAGGGCATTATATAATTTTGTAGCATGGAAATAATGGTTTTTCTGGCCGAAAGCTGTATTTAATTTTGGAATGTTTAGTAGATTTGAAGATTTTGTTTTTGTAGTTTAGGTGTGTTGGTCAGCAAGGTACGCATATTTTTCTTTAAATTTGAGTAGTGCATTTTTGAGTACAATTTTATAATGCTGAACACATTAGATTTTTTTAAAACTTCTTTTGATGGAGTTCTTATGGGTACTTTCAGGAGTATTTTTATTATTGCTTTTTGTGTTTTAACAAGCTGCTTCGTGTGAATATTTGAGGCAGATCCCCATCCAATAATCCCATATTCTATTAAGGCTTTGTTTGTCTCAATACGTGGGTTATGTCTAAATCCACGTAGGTCTGCATTGATCTATAAACTTTTTGGTCGCCAGTATTATGTCCTCGTTATTGACATATGAATAACCACGTAATAACTTTTTTACTCTTATATAGCGTTCTGTATAAATGTTTTTTGATCAAAACAAATATTTTTAATTACCTACGAAACAAAAGCGAAAAAAGTTTTTCCTGTCTACTGAAAAAATGTAAAGTGGCAGATTTGCTTCTATACCCCCGTATTAACGCAGCGGTTTTGCTCTCTGCTGTTTTTAATTGAATCTCCGACTGGCAGCTGTCGGGATTTCCGTCCTAGGTCAGTTTTTTAATCAGACGCTTGATTAATTTTCCTTGTTTATTTTGAGGTCGTGCTTCGCTTTACTGAAGAAGCCTTCAATTAGTTATGTAAAACATCTGTTTAAGAGAGGACCTATTACTAACAAGTTTTTTTAAACCAGGTATCGAAAATGGTTCAGTGTTTACGTTTGTTAATAGGCAGTTGTACAAATTTTTTGATCGTTGCCTTTTTTATTTATTAAATTAGTGCAATCTACGTTGTCTAAGGATCTTTTAATCACAAAACTAAGCACATATCATATCACTATTATGTATCATTTTAATGCTTTCCATTGTGTGAACAAGTTGTTATCGTGGATTCTTTAATTTTGAGTAGATAGCTTTGAATCTTATTTTTTAAAGTTTTTATTTTATTTCTTCTAGAATGACAGCCCCTTTTTTTGTGTACATTTTATTGTTTTTCTTTTTAAGCTTACCACATACAGTGATGTAGGAATTTTTTTATTTTTTTTATAGAGAATACCTCACAAGAGTCCCAACTGCTCCCGTCTGGAGCCAGTGAGACTATGGCATCCCCAATTGGGGTATGTTGTGAGGCTGAAGGAAAGTGGGGAAGGGAAGGAGATGGGGAAGAGGAAGGTAGGAAAGTACCTGGCTATTCAGTTCTAGTCACTAAACACGGCTAAAGCCATTATTAAGCAACGTCTCAATTCTGAATGGTGGTCTTACACCAGGGCGATACTGACAGTATCTTCCACTCTGGGATACCTGACCTTTTAGATATCAATCAAATAAAACAACGCAACGATTTAATTCTGAATAGTGGACTCAGCAGAGTGCTAATAACCGCCGTTGTTCTCAACTTTTGATCGATCAAGCCGAGTCTCTGATCAGCTAAGTGATTTGTTTAGTAACGCTAGATTCGCCTGTTGGTCGGAGAGTTGCATTGGGAAGAGCGTATTTGTGCATTTGATGAGTGTTGAGCCAAAATTTAAGCTCAACAGTTGATTTCTAGGAATGGGAATAACAGCCGTAGATTAGGTTTCTTCAACTTTGTTATATCTGTTGCTTCCTAATCCTTTCACAGGGATAGTATCGTATTTTTGTAAGTACTGGACCTTTTTTCAGTACTCATTAAATTAGATTGAAAGACTTGGTTCTTTGAATATCACAGTGATGTTTATTGCTTTACGTGCAAGTACAGTAACGGTTTAAGAGGACATACGTCCTTCTGACTCGCTAGAAGCTCTTGAAAACGGAATGATTGGCCCTTGGCGTTCAGCCATCTTCGGGACTCGTCGATATCGACTCCATGATACCCTAGCGTAGGAATACAATAGACATAGACAATGGAATCCTATAATAACAAATATTCCGAACTCTAAAAGGGCTTTTTTTTTTAAAAAACCTGCTACCTCTAAAGTTCAGAACCAAGGATCTATGCGTTCTTTACGGAGGTCCTCTCCCGTATACTTAAAAAAAAAATCTAAAAGTGCATTTTTTTTAAAACCTGCTACCTCTAAAGTCCAGAACCAAGGAGCTATGCGCTCTCCACGGAGGTCGTCTCCCGTATACTTTAAACAATTTTATCTAATTGTCACAAAATAAATACTTTGCCGGGAGAGCAGAAAAGCTTCAAGGTATAATAATGATACGTCCATCTGAAAAGCGAGGCCTCGCGTGTCTGTTATTATGAACATTCTAGCTACAAAGGAACTGGACTGAGGTAAGCGTGTCAGTCTCAATTTCACTCTTATATTTCGTCCCAGCAATTAGGAGGCATGCGTCTCCTTCGTGCTTCGTGTAGAACTCATTCTTTTCGATTTTATTCTTCCTTTTAAAACAATTTTACCTGCTCGTATCGTATTACGATCGCAGTTGGTTTGGACGAAATTTAAAATAGTCTGTTTTATGTTGTAAATATTTGGTTTGAGAAATGTAAGCATTTGCTTTATTGGTTTTGAATAATAATAACTTTTTAATTGTGTCTATTTCTATCTCGTATTTCGCAGAAATCTGAAGTATTTTTTTATTTAGGTCTTCGCTCTACGATTTCGCAAATATTTGTGCTGCTATTTTTATCTGTTTATCATATAAAGTAAACTTTATTATCGCTGTTACTCTATATAGATAATACTTTAACCATGCCGTTTTCCCTTATTTGAAAATAACCAAAATTTTGTCCCAAAACTAAGCACATTACAAATACTCATCCGACCATTTTTATTAATAACCACGCTTCATGTGTTTGCTTGATTTTGGCTTCTTCGGGAATCATTGATGCTAGTTCTTCGGAGCACATTTCATTGAAATACTCGTAGAACCAACTCAGGATTCCCACCTATCGCATGTGTACCAAAAATTTCCATATGTCCACAGAGATCTTGAATCAATGATTATTGATTGACGGCTTTGCACAAAATAGCTGAGGTTTATTCATTTATCTGGATCCTCAGGTATGGAGGATCCAGATAGGGTGGCTTCTAATCTCAACAGAAGGGCTACTTAAGATCTGTATAGGGATAAAATCAACAGCTGTATCATTATAAGTAGGTACCTACCTTTATAAATGAGAGTATAAAGTACATATTTCAACACTCTTCTGTATTTAAAACATCAATGAATAGATTTCGAACTCGTAGTGCTTTCATTAGAAGAAAGATATAAGCTTCAGTACTATTTGATTATTTTGAATGGGTTTCGGACCCCTATATTTCAGTTGACTGCATTTCGCAGGTGCGTGCCGAGATTTTCGGACCCAAATCATCTGTCCTGGCAGAAGGTCCGTCCGATCCTTTGTTTTTTTTTGGACCTCTAAACTCCAACAACTGCTCACGAAAGTGGAAAGACATCTTTACATAAATGATTTGGTCATTTTAAATTGAGCCAGATTTGAATCCTTTCAATGTTATTGCTGTAAATAATTTCAAAGGAAATTTTGATATTGGGTTTTTTGTAATTTGTCATTATTTTGAATACATTGGTAATTAAGTGAAGAATTTATGATGATTTAATTGATGTTTTTTACTAAATGGGTGCATTATCATAATCTGTTTAATTCAACGTAAATCGTAAACGTATTAGATACCTCCCTGTCTATGAGAATTTATTGTGGTTTTTTGTGGTAGCTTCTTCCCGATTCGCCAACACTATTTTTAAAAAAAATTATTACAGATATAAAGAACAATATGAAGTGTTTTCTTATGTGTAACAGATTCATAGATATTTCAAAGCTTCACATTCCATGGTGGAAACTGTTGCGCTGGTCTAGAAATTCAAGATAGGAAAAACTGTTCATTTTTCATGACACCAAAACTCACCTTTTTGAGCTTTTGCTGCTGCAATCATGCAGATTTTCTGCTATCTATTTATTTTCGTGGTTTATTAATTATTAATATTTAGAAATTATATAATTCGTGGTAGAATTGCATTGTTATAAATTCATTAAAAAAATAATATTCATATTTATAGTGGATAAACTTGATGAGTAAAATCTCAATTTGTAATATTTTATCATGGAAGACAATATTAACGATTCTCAAACGAAAATTGTGAAAATGTTTTTCATGTTTTATTTGAGAAAGTTAATAATACTGCCTTCAAATATTAAATAATATTCAATATTTTCATCCGCATTGTATTTATTATGAGACTGTGCCGGTTTCCCTCTCGGTCATCTTCAGATTGGTACGAATATTTTTCTTCAGAAAATTTTAATACGAAACCGACGAATATTTAATATGAGATGTTTTTCACCGGCATTACATTGCTATCTATCTATTATAGCTCGCCCTGCGTCATATCAGAGTTAAATATTGACATGGCCGATAAGACAAGTGACAGATAAGGCTGCAAATATTGATACCCATTCAACAGATAGATAGTCGAGCAAATATGTGACGCCAAAACACATTACTGCTTGAAATACACTTGCCAAATTGGTATCAACCTGTGTTATCTACTTGTTCAATTTAAGAGGGTATTTATTACCAGAGAATACCGGAAATTAATCATTTTTAAATCAAATTCCATACGTATTGACTCTTTTTTACAAAAAAAACATAAATTTATTTTAAAAGGTTGATATTTTATCTGGTATACGCAGTTTTAAAATTTTGAAAAACTAATTGTGTTTTTAATATACTAAGGTTTTACCGTTGGTCGTTGGCAGATTTGTTCAATTTTTAAATTAGTTAGAAGGAAAAGTTTAAATTAAAAGGATCTTCAATTAATAGATAGATTCTATTAAATAACACAAATTTCAAATCATATCTAATCAATAAATCTAAATCAATACATAATCTAGTCAACACAGTTTTCAAAATTTAAATTTTAGTTAAATTAAAATCATTAAAAAATTAATCCGAGATCGTGTTTTGTTACCAAAATACCTTAGTTTTTCTAAATATTACAAACTAAAATATTAAAAAAAAATTTTACACACTTATTTTTTTTAGACACTTATTGAAAAATTATAAATACTTATTATCAAAAAATACTTACAAGAAGTACATTATATCTAATAATTTATCATCGTGCGTTTTGAGAATTTTTATTGCTTACTTGAATGTAGGTATATATTAAAGCAAATTTGGAATGAAATAAATCGATATTAAATTTTAAAATTTTGATACGTGGAATAATGGATCTTTCTCATTGGAACCTCCCTGTACGGTTTCAAGCATTGTTAAACTGTTATTCTCAGCTGCTGGTCAATCGCTCTTATAACACATTTACAATATAATATAATGTATCGTGTTAATGCTTTTGGTCCCTATTGCAATTAATAAATAAAGGAAAACCAATATAATTTTCTCAGTAGGTACTAGCAGGCTGAACTACCAATCAAAAAATCCATTTAACGTTCGTATTGAACCTTTAAAATACATTTCCCACAATCATCGTTCTGTAAATTGTGTCTGCGCGGTTATAATTTGTTTTCAAATTGTCGATATTACTGTTAGCACCTAGCCTTGGGCGGAAAAACGAAACAGTTTTGCAACTACCACGATTCGTTTATAGAAAATTGAAGAACATTGCAGTTCGACAATGGTGCTGTAATTATACAACGAACCGTGTGATTACGCGGGCCGGCACTTTGGTCATGGTATTGTATATGTGAGGATTCTCTTAATACATGAAATAACTGCGAGGTTGATAAAATTTACATCAGTTTTTATAGTAAACAGAACCTTCCCGGTCTTAATTCAGGCGTCTGAAACCCAAGGTTATATTATAAACATTCCTGGATCTCCTATACATATATCTTGTATATCAAAAATATGACGTAATATAACTTTCTGATATCTCAAACACGGCACACCTCCTAAAGAACGTTCCTTGATCTCATTTATCCAAAACACTGCGTAGAATCTTTTTAGGTCTATCCTACCTACGTCGTAAAAAAAACATTACTGCATCTCATTTTTAAAAACATGACATAATAAGAATCTTAAATTTAACTGATAAAAAACACTACTTAATAAAAACGTCCCTGGATCTTATACTATATATTATATAACTCGGATGTAATAAATGTGTTCCTGGATCTCGTATATTGTATAAAATACGGCAGAATAAGGATGTTCCTGGACTCGTGTATCTAAAATATACTACGTAATAAGACAGTTCTTGATGCTTGTATTTCTGAAAAATGGAAACTGAAAAGGGTTGCTTTATCCCCAAGCTGTACATATTGTTGGCATCATATGTTTACCTTTATTTTCATATTGAGCATTATTGCAAGATTCTCTCTACGATGAAATAAAATAATACATTTCCTTGCTACAGCACATTTTGTAAAACTCTTACACCTCTGTAACTGACGCTACTATATTTTTTCAAGCAAAAGTGATATTTATTTATTTATTATGTCTTTACAATTAAAATACATTGTTTAGCATTAATTATTAACCCCACTAGGTTTCGCCTGTATCGGGGTTAATAATTTTACAATTTAATAAAAGTAACACGCATAACAGCAATTTAAAAATAACAATGATATATGAAATTTGTAGAAAAAAAAGATTTAAAAACATAATAATATTTTCTTTGATATCAAAGATCAAAAATTGATGTAACCAAACCTGACAAAAACCAAAACAAATCTATCTGTTTCCCTTTTTTGTGTATAAGGCAATTCACCCTGAGAAGAGTGCTATGTGGCAAATAATAATAATAATAAAATAAAAATAAAAATCTATTTCTGAAAAAATAAGAAATTATTCAGATTTAGGAAATGAGATTAAAAGAATTTGGCTAATTCTCAGACTATAAAAATATTACCATTTGTTGTTTCGGCTTCTGGCATTATACCTAGCTCTCTCATTCAAAATTTAGGCTTATTAGATTTGTGAAAGAATTTATACATAAAAATGAAAAAATCAGTCATTTTAAATACATGTTGGATTACGAAAGATTTTTTAAATATTTATATTTAGGAATAAGTAGGATTTATCGGTCCAGTTAGGAGTTCTACCGAGCCGAACCCTATGAAATGAAAATATCTGAAGTCCGTGAATTATTTTCCCATTTGGTCTCTGGTGGGTTCACGTGTTGTTCTTGTATTGTTTTGCATTTATTATACTTAAATAGTATAATTGCATAGCACGGATTGACTATATGATCATTTGTGGAAAAGTATGTGGAAGGGTTTAGTTTTTCTTGTGGGGAAGATTTTACCCGAACATAAAATCGTAAAACAAATTGGACAATTTCTAGAGCGCCGTTTTTGTGATAAATCACCTCGAGGGGGGTGGCGCTTTACTCTTACCTTAGGTACCTATCAGAAGTTTACCTACTCTCGATTAGACTTTGATTAACCTTAGACGTATCTTTTTGTACCTTAGAAATTGACCAATTACCCCTAATTTAGTTTTATGCTAGGTTCGGCAAATAGCACGGCAAGAAATAATAGAAATTGATCTTGCAAGTTTCTCTTGGAAAGGAAATTGATGGATGTTAATCTATTAATCTCAGTCTCGTAGAGCCATAATAAACTATAGATTGTATATTCTAGTGAAAAACTGACGATAATTTGCATCATTGTCTTATTGCATTTGAATAATAATCTTTAAAAATTTTATATATCTATTATACGGAGTTCGCCGCAAGCCTGAGATAACCATATTAATAATAATTTATTGTCTTTGGTCGTAGGGGAATAAATCAGAAAATATTGCAGCAACTGTTATTACTGTCTTGAATTATGTGCTTTCGCTCACAGAAATTAAAAACAGATATTTATTATTGATACTGACGGTCTATGACACACTTTTTAATAAATACCAGCCTTGTTGTTTAGATTAACGACAATTGTTGCCTACGCTAGAACAATGATATAATGTCCAATACAGTGTACTCGAAGAATAAACTAAAAAAATATATTATCTTCATCTCCGGTTTGATCTAAGAAATATTTTAAAGAAAGGTTTTGAAGTTTGGGTTTTAAAGAAAGACAAACATTCCCGGTTTACGAACAACCTAACTATTTTCGAAAAACTGTTACTACCGTCATTATAAGCGGAACATGATTCTTGATGGGAGCATTTATCACGCAGATGAAGTGAACCCACCATGCCAGGGTGGGAGCCCAATAATTCACTTAGCTACTAATCGGTTGGGTTTTCTTGATCGTGGCATAGTATCCTTGTACGTATTGCGTCTCACCTCTGGCATTTTAGTGGCAGACACCTAAATATTTTTTTTGTTAAAAACTACTATATTATGCTATCATATTTTAAGACTACTAAACCTAACTGATTTTTCACTGATGTGAAATATTTTTATTTATTTTTGTTTAAAGTTATACAATACATGCCGATTTTTCATGATTATAGAAGCAACTTTCAAACAACTTCGGCAACAATCCAAAATTAAGTTTTGTGTGTAAAACGCCGCGCAGCTGTTCCCTTTGACGCTATTTAATGCACTATCTAGATCTTTTGAACGAAATAACATTTCTATTTCCTATGTAAAAATCCTACATCGTAAAAATACACACACTACTAAAATTCCTTACATACGTATCTGACCTAGTTGTAGGGTTTTCCATGGCCTCCGAACTATGATCCTTTATTAAATTACTTTTCGTCCATTTTCTTAAGCACCACATTAGCCTTTTATTATTTCGTATAACACAGTCTTATTGCTTCTGGTCTTTGACGACTATCATCACATTCTCGTTGACTTGTTTTTCTTTATCTCCTAGTTAAGTCTGTTTATGCCACATGCGTCCTTAACAAAGACAGATCGCTTTATTGCCTTTGACAGTCTCGTTAATGCCAATGAACCGACTGATTCCGACCAACTCTGTTCTCACAGAGTCAATTATTTTAATGTCAATAATAATTAATATCGCTCGACAAAACATGGAGGCGAAGAGGCTTCCTAACTCATCTCGTCTGCCCATAAAATTATAATATCATATTACATATTTTACATAAGTCAAACATGAGAAGATGGAAATTATCATCTAGGAAAATGATATCTTGATTTCTTCAGTAACCATTATTTAAATTAAAGGAAAATACAAGCCATAAATGTGTATATTCTCAGTACGGATTGTTTCACAGAATTTGAACAACGCAACAAATTTCAAAGTTAATTTTCAAGGTCTGTGAAAGTGCCATTCAAGATCTGTTATTATATCATTATTGGGCCAGTTATTTCACAGAATTGAATAGAATATTCACGGGACGTGAAAATTAACTTTGTTAAAAATTGTTTTATGTTTTGTGAAATAATTGGCCTTTAGTGTATCTGATAAAGGTAATAACTGTCACAAATATAGGTAATAAGTAGGAGGCGGCTAAGCGGTGGCAAAACGAATAATTCCAAGTCACGAATCCGCAAAAACATCATTCGGAGACATTGAAGTTTGAAGTTTAGAATTGATATGTTATTGTAATAACAAATAAATTCTAAACTTCAAACCTCAATATCTCCAAATGATGTTTTTGCGGATTTTCAATTTGGAATTCTTCGTTTTGCCACCGCCTAGCCGCCTACTAGTAATAAGCATACAAATCTCTTGGCAAACGGTGTATAGAAATGGTCGATTTTATAAAAATAAAGCGCAAAAGCGTTTTATTTTTATTTTGGGTATAATTTTATAAGAAAGAAAAAGTTAACAAGGGAAACTGTCACAGATAATCTCAGCCATAAAATTATATTTTTTAAAGGTTATGTTTTGTATGCGATCATTCATTTCTAATGAAAAAATACGATTTTTTTAGTAGTAAACGCTTATATTTTTTAAACTGTATTTAATTATTTTATTTTACTCAAGCGAAACGATAGGAAAAGCTTCAATTTTTCCGCATAAATTTTTCCGCATTTCAAGCATATTTTTTGGTATTCATAACGTAATCGTTTCTCTCGGTAAAGATTAATAGAAAATAGTGATTTCACATGAAGCTTCACGTGTGGAGTATCGAACAATGTAACTGTATCTACCCGCAGTACAAGACTAGTTGTTAATATTGGAATAGGAGAGATTAGATAAAACGTTTGTTAAAACAGTAAAAATGTGAGGTTAGTTAGAACAAAACGTTTATAACGAAATTAACATATATTATATGTTATCCGCCTTTATATTAATTACTATACGGGTTCATGTTTAGCGACGCTGTGATATGTGTAGGTATATTCACTAAGGCTCCAGGGCAATATTTTAGTATCGGATACTGAGTAAATAGTACAATTAAATATTTCAGCATTTTGTTATGTGATAGAATTACAATAAAGTAAAAGATTTTATTTGATTTAGAGATAATAAACAGATCCTGGAAGAAAATTCTTATTGGAATTTGATAACAAAGGGTGTATTATGATTGTTTTACCAAGATTGGAAACAACTTTAGCTTTTTAGCTACAGAATGTAAAATAATATTGTTTAAACAATTTTTTGTTTTTAATTATTTTTATTAGAAAAACTATTGTTATTATAACTTTTGAACGTTATACCCATCAATGTAATATAATATCATTGGGGAAAAAGATAATACTCTTATATATGAACAAAAACATGAAAAAGAACAAGACACAAAAACATTAATTACGGGCGAAATTGAAGCAGAACCCAGGATCTATTGTCTTATATTTTTGTTAATTTTCATTTTATCCTGATAATTGTTATTAAATAAGTGGTGTGTGTATGCAAAGCGATTTGTACTCATTTAATTAAAAATGACGTCAAAAAGTGAATTTGCGATTATTAAAGAAATTGTTCCATTTGCCACCGTTACCTTTTTATTTTTCAGTGCCTTGTTCTTTTTCATATTGTCGTTTAGATTTATTAGTTTTATCTTTTTTAATATATATATATTTAGTTTTGAATCACTTCATTAAAATTTATACATTTTGTCAACTACTTTCAGTTAGCTCAACTCAAGACAGTAAAATAAAATTTACTTCAATTTTTCGTGCTTTAATGATATTTTGAATGTAAATAAAATTGATTAAATCATGGATATGTAATTAGGTTCGCAGCCTATTTAATCATTGCAAAGATTTTGTTAAAAATTTTAAATTTGTCCGCAGAAGCTTGAAATTTGTTTTTGACGTGTTCCTGTGACTTTCATTCATGGACACAATTTATAAATTATTCTTAGGTACTATAAAATAATGTTCATTGCATCGTTCGGTATTTAACGTTTCGATTAAGCTGGAATCAGACGGTTCACTCGAGGGAAGGTTTCCGCCATGTTTTTTCGGCCTAATCGTCCATTTTGTTTCATTCCATGTTCACACGGCGCTATAGAAATAAGCGTTCACTCGTCCATTCCGACCACAGCGTCGCTGAGCGAGGTCAACCGCGCTGGAATTAGTTTGTTTTCCAGCGCGGTCCGGCTCCGAATTTTAAGGAAAAACATGTCAGATGCATCGATTTTTACGCAATTTTGTTGACACAATTAAATAAAAATAAATAAAAAAAACAGTATTGTGTCGTCTTATAAACCTTTTTATTTTTTATGGCATAATAACACAATTTGATTTCACTTTTTTTATTACGAACATTTTCCTACAAATTAATAATCTTACATATATTAAAAAACATATAAAATACATGGATAATAAGGGAGACCCAAAAAATTATATGAGAGGTGTTCCCAAAAGCAAACAAATTAGCCGAACGAATACCATTTTGACGTTTTGCGTGCAATTTGATAGCGTCCTTTCATGGTCCTTCCCGTACAGGACGCGAGACAAACTGATTGAGAGTTCACTCGGTGTTCAGACGATTCACTTTGCTCTCTTCCGCGCGCATGCGCGCGCGAGTGAAGGATGCCGAAGGAAAATATCCAACATTGTTGGATCGGTTCACTTGAAGATTTCATTCGGCAGTGTTCGGCACTTTCGATTCATTTCATGTTCAGACGTGTCATTCCGAGTAAACTAGGCCGAATGAAGTGCGGAAATGAGCGATTAGTGAACCGTCTGAATGGCGCTTTAGCTTTTATTAATGGAATACTATATTTCAAAATAACCTCCCGTGATTGAAATCAAACGAAGTTTTTATTAGGATAAATGCTTTCATCTTTATTTCAAGATGAATGACTCGCCGTCCACAGCTTTATCACTATTTATAAATATACGTTTTTATTTCTCAGAAGTTAAATGTGACCTTTCCCAATAAAATAACATGGTGCAGACACATTGCAAAAAAATCTATCCGTCATGCTAGGATGCTAGGCCAGACACGTGACGTGTTTTCAAATTAGGCGATTTTTTTAAACTTTTGTAACAAGGCGGACCTTTATTTTCTGAACATTTCGTATTCATGAAGGTATATGTAAAATATAATATGCATAATTTCAAAAGTATAATGATGTATATGTAGGTTTTCGAAAACTACTGACAGAAAAAACCAATCTGGCGTCCCCAATTTGAATACGTTGTGAGGCTGAAGGAAGTGGGGGAAGGATCTAAAGGTGTAATTTAGATGTCATTTTCCTGTCCGCAATTTTGTTTTCAATTTAAAAAAAATTCAATAACGCAATTATACAGGGTATAATACAACGTACCCGAAGGATGTTAACCAGAGATTACTGAGCATATTTGGTGTAAAAAAAATTATATATCGTTATGTTGGCCGATAATTGTTTTTTTTTTCCATTAAAAACAATTCAAATGTATTTCTATCACACGTCGCAACTAGATAGTCGGGTATAGCCAAGCGAGTCATGTAAAAATCACTCCGTCTCATCCAAGCAGCAAGGTAACAGAAAAAAAAATCGCACGTATCACATCATCCAGTCGCGACGTGTAGCAGTGTGATCAGTAACGACGTGTAATATTGAAATGTGAAAAATATTTTTTTTGTTTTTGATGAAAATGAAATTGAAAATGACATCTACTTTTGGTACCTACTCTAAATATTCCCGGAAATTAGTTTGGGAAGTACCTACGCGCCTATTCAGATCTGGTCACTGTTATACCCGGCTATCACCAATTCCAGCAACATTAATAATCGTAATCATTAATCATAACAAATTGTTATAAATGGAACTTCACTGGTTTATATTATGTTCACTATTTTGGTCAATGATTTTTTTACGTATACAACTGTATGTTTCCTAAATAAAATTAAATAAAAAATAAAGTTCTGAATGGTCTTTCACTAAGGCGATACGGAAAGTAAATTGTAACAATTTCCCCATTTATCCCGACATGAAAAGATGTATGTTAATTCAATTTTTTTTTAATTGTTTTAATACACATTAATATTCTCCACGAGATGTTGCGCCATTAATTATTTGTTATTTGACGATAAGAATATCAATTGAATTCTGAGAATACACAGAGTGTTGACCGCACACAGATGCTAATTAATATAAGTGCATTATGTCATATCGTATTATCATTGGTTTGTTGATAATTGTCTCATCACTAATTTCACGACGTTCATTAGGTTGTGATAAATGTTATAGTAATTTTAATTTCGTGTTTAATTTATTTTTTAATTCGTTAATGTTGCTATGGAGTGCAGGTACCTATCCTGATGATGACAGTGAGACATGGAACTGGCAGAGGAAGGATGTATGTTGACTGAATGCTGTAGAAATAAGATCGCTGATGCGTATGTATAGTAAAATCGTGTATGATCGTGTGATAAATTTGTAGATCCGCAAATAATAACAAGTAAGGTTAAGAAAGGGATGCTTAGATGGTTTGGGCATGTAGACTGAATGAAGGATAACATATGACTCGAATGTGAATTGTTAAAGAAGTCAAGGACGCTCGAGGAAGACGCGGTACGATTAAGTACACTTTGGGAGGCGGGTATGGGTACTGCCACCCGGGAATTTATTGGATAACCAACACCTCTGTCATAGGTCATCCCATTGGTTCGCTAATTTTGGTGACTTAGCAGGGGTGCCCAGGTTTATGGAGTGAAGTTTGTCCGGATCTTTTCGGAACATCGCCTTGCACCGAAGTGGGAGGAATGGACTCACTCCTGGACCCACTGATCCCAAAATTCCTACCCTAGAGTTTTATTAAAAAACAAAAATTATATTATTTCATAGCAAGTTTAACTCACATCCATCATCATTCATCTATTCTCTCCTCACCCCTTCAGAAACATAATTACATAATGCACTTTCGTAGTAGATTTTTTTTATTTATTTTTTTATTATTTATTAACCAAAAAATACATAAATAAATATATATGTATTATTCTGTAACCTATGACTAACTAGCTAACTAACCATCACGCCGTTTCCCCGCAGGGGTAGGCAGAGAGGACGGACCGCCAAACACCTCGGTCTTGGCACACACTCTTTGCCTCATTCATGTTCATACATCGTCTCATGCATTCTCTTCTATTATTCTGACTCTTGACATGGCCCGACACAAGTATCTGATTCAATTGATCGTGCCATGTCTTTCTCGGACGTCCCCTACTTCTTATACCATTCACACTTGCATCGTATATTCTCCTTACGCTCCTTTCTTTGTTCATTCGCTCTACATGCCCAAACCATCTGAGAGTTCCTTTCTTAATTTTACTCATTACACTTACATCAGCCTTGCATTCCTTTCGAATCTCCACATTTCTCACACGATGTAACCTATGACGGTATGACTAATTCATCGAGACAGATTGTCGAATGCCGTGGCCTCGCAAACAGAACAACACAATTCGAGCATTGCCCAACGCCGCGCGCCGGCCAGCAATGGGTAATTAGAATCAGCTTCGGGAGAGGTAATCAGTAATCACCTTCCTAGCGGCTAATCAATAATGCAGCGGTAATTGCCGACTCCACTCCTGCGCACAATGGACCTCAACCGGCGGAGGCGGGAACTGGGAACAAGGAATTATTCAAGCTCTGCTGTAGTGCGGTGGACACTTCGAGAATTCTGTTGTGGAGATAATCGATGGCATTCCTCTCTCGAGTAATTAGGGTCAATATTTGTGATATTTCGCGCTACGTGGTTTTGTGTAAGATCAGTAAAATTTTGAACTAGGAGTTAACTTATAATGTCCTGTCAAATTAATATTTTTTTCTTGATTTATCTGTAAATAAAATTATCGTAAAATAATAAATAATATGTAGGTATGAACTGATTTCAATTCAGACTACATTAGTAGATATCGCCTTGAGGAAAATTAAACCTACTAGTTTCAAGAAATTTGAAGATCTGTAAGATTGGCAAGATTTGTATGTAGGTACTTAAATAACTACTAATTAATTATAAACCTTTTAGGCGCTCTCCTGACGAGGCAACTGAAACCAAACTAAAACCGACTGGTTTATATGTCTTGATTGGTCAAAAAGCTTGTTTAACCATAGAAGAAGAACAATCAGCTGGCAGCTGGCTACTAACAACGGCTGGCCACGGCAATTAGCGCCTCCGCCCACTGAGGCAACTGAAAACTCTCAACTGCCAACTGTCTTTGTATGACAATGTGATGGCCCGCACACTTCACAATCACACAAACCCCCGTTGTCAATGGTAACGCGAGCGGTAACTCCATGGTAACTCGCAACTGGCACTGCTTGTTGCGGTGGTCGGCCATTGATAGTTGCCAGCTGTCAGCTGATTGTTCTTCATCTATGGTTAAACAAGCTTTTTGACCAATCAAGACAGAGAAAACAGCCGGTTTTAGTTGGTTTTCAGTTGCCTCAGTGGGCGGAGCGCCTTAGCAGTGCGAGTTGCGAGTCACTGCTTGCGTTACCATTGACAACGAGTTTTTGAGTGATTGTGAAGTGTGCGGGCCGTCACATTGTCATACAAAGACAGTTGCCAGTTGACAGTTTTCAGTTGCGTCAGTGAGTGGATCGCCTAAAGCTATACTAATTTTTTTAAACGTGACTGACTTAATGCAAATTCTTTTTTCAAACATTCTTCACGCAGGTAGGTACCATAGTACTGAAAAGAAAATGCGAATAAGAAACTTAACGAACACGTTGATTTCAAATTTGGAAAATTTATCTTTACTGAACCATTAAAACGGCCACCAACTTAAAATGGAAACGAAACGTACAAATATATTTACAGACAGATGAAATGCAAAACGCTCGAATTAAAATTTATTAGGTCCTATTTAAATGTTGATTTTTTTTTATCAAGTTAAAAGAAATATACATATTTCGCTTTGTTAACTTAATACATTGATACAAATAATATTAATAATGATGGTTTACTACCTAACACCAAGTAACACTATTTTTTACAAGAAAACATAAATTGATTTTGAAAGATTGTTATTTTATCTGGTACACGCAGTTTTAAAATTTTGAAAAACTAAGTGTATTTTTAATATACTAAGCTTATACGTTGGTCGTTGGAAGATTTGTTCAATTTTCAAACGATAGATTCTATTAAACAACACAAATTTCAAATCTAATCAACACAGTTTTGAAAATTTCAATTTTAGTTATATTAAAATCATTATACTAAAATACCTCAGTTTTTCTATTTATTTAAGGTCTTACAAACTAAAATATTTCAATTTTTTACACACTTATTTTGTTTAGACATTATTGAAAAGTCATAAATACTTATGATCAAAAAATACTTACAAGAAATTCACTATATATTTAATCATTTATCATCTTGCGTTTTGAGCATTTGTATTGCTTACATGAATGTAGGTATATATTAAAGCAAGTTTTGAATGAAATAAATCGATATTAATTTTTTTATTTAAAAAATTTGATACGGAGAATAGTCGATCTTTCTCATTGGAACCTACCTGTACAGTTGAAAGCATTTTTAAACTTGTATTTTCAGCTGCTGGTCAATTGCTCTTAAGAGTAGGAGCTTAGTATTCATTGCTTCCAATATTGTCATATTGTCAAATATCATATTTGACAATATGACATTATCTACTGAAAGCGGTCATTATTGACAATGTATGTATATATACTAAAAATTATATTTTCTTTGTATTCTTCAACATTATTGTGTGTGGCTTATTGGTTAGCATTTTCCCTTGCTTAATCGCAGGTCGAGGGTCTAGTCCCAACACTGGTTTCTAGGAAGTGATGCAAGACTGTTCAAAGCACAACACCGCCTATTCTCGCTTTTACATTAATAATAAATTATAATTTACCATGGACCGCAGCATTCCTAATAACGATTATAAAAGTGCCTACATTTTCACCAAATTGATTAATAGTCTCGAAGTAAAGTTTTGTAATTCCATCAATATGGCTTAATTAATTTCCGTTGCGTAATAAAACCACGTTTTCAGGTCAGTTATTTAATAAATCGGGTCGGACATCACGTCGAATCGTGTGACCTCAAAAACATCTTAAAATTATCTTCAAAATGGTTATTCTATCTCTTTAGCATCAAAATTTACATCAGGATCGTTGAGATATTTTTTTACTACGTGCCGAAAACGTTGATAAATATCTTATAAATTTCTGAATTGCGCTTCAATGGATGACCTAGTCTTTCGACCTCCCCTCAGGCGATATTTCTAGACAATTCATAAAAAGTACACACTATTTTAAACCACTCAAACTCATTTCTTGGTCTTTCTGAATAATTTTCTACGTTGTGTCTCTGTTTTACCGGAGAGCTTTCGTTTGACTTGTTGTTTCAGGATGACTTCATACATTCCTCGAGTGCCACAGGTACACATTGAACCTACATAATATAATGTGTATAAGTCTTACAGTTAGTTTTGCCCTCGGGCTATCGCATAGCACGAATTCCACGTGTTTCGCCGAATGAGTGCGATGCTCGCCTGATAGTACTCCGATTGTAGTTCTCGATATAATACTTTTACATATCGGAGCTTTTACGAACCAGAAAATTAAATTATATCATAAAAAGGTATTTATTATAAAGATAATGACAACATCACGGTAGATAAACCTTTTAAATGTTTTTTAGTTCCAATTTGAGAACTTTTCATTGACACACTGACCCCCAGATTTCTACCTTCCGCTCATGCCTTTCCTTCCTCTCCTTCCTTTGCTAAAAATATGACAAAGGCAGTATGTAGAGTTAAAGTTTAAAAAATATTATTTAACAAAATTATGCAATAAATAATCTTAAAGTGAAAGTTGCTTTAAGAGTATCGCCCTGACGAGAGGCAACAACGCAGAAACTTAATTTGGTTGAAATTACTTTAGTTATGTTTAGTGTCCAGATACAAATAGCCATACATTCAAAAACCCTCCTCTTCTGCATCTCTTTATTATTTCTACATATGTTATCCTCACCACATTTAAATTTTGTCATAGTCTCACTTTGTTACTCACCATGTGTTATCACTTTCTTAAGACTAGATGTTTGCGTTTCGTCCATTACGTCATATTACAAACTCTGTGCTTTACAAGCACTAATGTTAGCTATAAGGGCTAGTTCATCGGTAGGGCGTTGGACTGCCATTACGAAGGTCGCGGGTTTGAATCCGGCGTGCGCAAATAAATTTTATTTAATTGATTTGTTTTATTTCACAATTAATTATTTAAAATAATATGTAGTATATTTGCGGCACTTTCCAGAGTGGAAGATACTCTTAGTATCGCCCTGGTGTAAGACGAGCATTCAGAATTGAAAGTTTGCTTGAAATGGCTTTAGCCGTGTTTAATGACTAGATCTGAATAGCCAGGTACTTCCCCACCTTCCTCTTCCTCGTCTCCTTTCCTTCCCCACTAACCTTCATAACATACCCCAATTGGGGATGCCATAGTCTCACTGGCTCCGGACGGGAGCAGTTGGAACTCTTGTAAGGTATTCACTATGAAAATAAAATTAAAAAAACAATCTTATTACTAGAAGAAAATCTTATGAATGTACCAGTACCTACTTTTAAGTGTTTTTTTCTTCGTTATTTTGAAATTTACTCTTGTAAATAATGTGTAATGGTTTAAATGTATTTTGGTTACCTGGATTTTCAATTTTAAAAAAAATCAGGAATTTGAGTAAATCATTTTTTAAATAATATATTTTACTCGTACGTTCATTTTATTTTGCTGTTGAAAGCGTGGACGTTCGATTCGTTCCCAATTCAATAAATATTTACTCAACGAAGTTCATTAAAGCTTCTATCTAAGCTCCCCTTGTAGCCTGAAGTTGGGTAGATTTGCCTCATTGCAGTAAAGCTAATTTATGTGGCAGAAACGAGGCGATAATTACATTTCCATCGTGATAAAACAGCGCTCAATCATTCCGGCAAGCGTATAAAAAATACGCCATGATGAAATACTTCTTTGGCCCGGTGCATAATAGCAATAGTCATAGATATAAAATACAACAGGAGAGCTTTTGGCATAATCGAAATTGCATTTAGCGTTTTTTTTTAATAATCTAAAGGTGTTTATCGCGCTAATACTTGGGAAGTAGAAAAATTACTACACTACAGCAATATTCAGTATTAATTTTTTTCTATTTGTCTGCAATAAAATAAATTATATTGACAATAATTTTGGATATAAAAAAAAACAATATCGTTCTACTATCGTTGTTCTATCAAATATTTAGGTATTATCGCATTCAAGCGATTCGAATATAGTAAAGATATTTTTATTTTATTTTTATGTTGGCGAATAAGTTTTCTATAACTATTTATTTCTATAAAATCTGCCAATTTTGATTTCCCTTGAACCTCACGTTCGTTTTTATTTGTGAATTCAGCGGCGTTGACGCCACGCCGGGCAATGTTAGTGACAGCCGTCACATCAGACATTAGCGTTTTCTATGTCATAATGACGTTGTGCCAGTTTTGAACCGTTTGGAATGTACAGTTTTCTATTCAATAATTAAGAATGAAATATTAAAATAAAACACTTTTAATACAATGATCAGAATCAGAAAAATGAACTTCAAATCTTCCGCACATTTTTAATGGTATTCGTAATTTGTGAAAATGTCATATTGTGAATGTTAATTCATCACTCGTTGTGCTTTTTGACACAAATCAGTGAAAAGTTACGGAAAATGATACTAATTACTTTGTGTAAACCACTATAATCACATGTTATAATATCTACATTTTTCAAATTCATGTTATTATCCTGACGAAGAAACCATCGGTTTTGAAACATGTAGATATTTTTACCTGTGATTATAGTGGTTTACACAAAGTAATTTGTTTCATTTAATTAAAATGATGCCACAAAGTAATTTTGCAAAGATTGAAGAAAAGTTATGTATTTTGCTTAATATATTATAATACCCTTTAAAACGTGTTTGTACCAAATCACTTCTTTTAGCACGTTGATACGTGCGATAGTTTTATAACAGTGTTGCTAGTTTAATAACTTTTTCAATAGGCACGAAGCAAATAATGGTTTATCTAAACAATATTATCGATCATATGTTACTTTTTTCCAGAAAAACCAATCTTGCGTCTTTTGTACCAACTACATATTGTATAGAAATATATTAGATATTATGACGAACCATTATGAGGTGATTAACACAATATATAAGTGTTTATATTTTTAGTAACACAACTTATGGTTAACGGTGTTAATCTGTTAACCTTTAACACATTGTGTAATTAAAAAGAAGGTTGCCCTGTAATTAGTACTGTATAAATACTGCATATAAATAACCATTTTTTCGTTTTATAATGTTTTAATGCTTTGGCGAAGATAGTGGGTTTATCTGATCTTTTATGACCTCCTTACCCGATTCTTAAACATTTTTGGTTTTACGAAAGTTGGCTTAGATACATAGATGGTGAAATTTTTGTTTTACTTCAATTTTTTTATGGATGGTTCTTATGAAAGCTGTTATTAAATAGATGTACTAATATAATCTTACTAATATTATAAACTCGAATGTTTGTGTGGATGTATGTGTGTTTGTTACTCTTTTACGCAAAATTCACTGAATGGGTTTTAATGAAACTTTACAATAATATAGCTCATACATCAGAATAACATAAAGGCTATAATTTATAAAGCCAGCTATTAATTTTCAAAATAGTGAATATAATAATTAGTGTTTAAATAGAAAAAGACAAAATTTGAGAATGACATTTTGCAAACCAATGATTGTTTAGTCAAAATTCTATTTTTGAAAATATTTAAATTAGTGAATTTATTTGAAGTACTCGCCCAATACTTTGAATCGAATTAAGAATTACAGATATTTTAAATAAATAGTTTAAGAATTTTGGTATAGCGTAGATGGGACCTAGGAAAAGAAACTAGATTACTCGAAGTACTAATCCTACGCAGACGAAGTCACGGGCAGAAGCTAGAATAATTTACATGTATATTTGTTTGGGAAACTTTTGACTACCGTTTAATATACAAAATCCTTACAGCAAATTAATGATTTTGTCTAATTAGGAAATGTGTTGGCGAGAGACAAGAGTTCTGAACAGCATATTGAAAGCAAGGTTATCACAGGAAATTCAATTAACGGACGTTTGATTTATGTAGTCGATAGTAAAGAAAGTTACCAAAGAACCTACTATCAGTCAACAATTGAGTTTTGATACCAGCCATAACGTATTGCAGTGGGGGTGGAACTGGCTGGGGAGTAGTCAAAAATAGACTTAAGACATTAAGACCCCTGAGGCGTATTTGTGTATGAATGAGGAAAACCGAAACGTCAAAATACATTATTACAAAGTCGACGCAGGCTTACCTAGTAACTAAACTTATTAAAGGACGAAACTTGTAAGGCGGATGGACTTATATCTATCTATTTATTGAAAAAGTACTACCAGGATATATTATGCATAATATACACAAAATACGACGCGCATGTACATATATAGCAGAAGTCGGGAGGGCCTCAGGGGTACTAGCATGGTCGATCGGAAAGGATCGGTAGGACAATTGTCGGTACATCGTTCTTTAGGAAAACTGCAGATCGCTAACGTACAAACAACAGTTGATATCGAATATACATATTAAGAACACTTAGTCATTGTGAACTGTCACATATTCATTGAAAAAGGAGATAACAGTAATAATCTAATTTTTTTTAAATATGAAAATGAACAAGACAAGAAAAATTAGATTATTATTGTTATCTTCTTCTTCAATGATATATTACATTGATGGGAATAACCTTAAAAAAAAGAGAGTTTTTCTTATAAAAACAAAAATGTCACATATTCGTTTGCGATCTGCAGTTGTCCTGGGGAACGATGAGAAGTTACCGACAATTGTCCTACCGATCGTTATCGATCGACCATGCTAGCACCCCAGAAAGGAATGACATTATCGAGTGGATCAAATAATTTAACGGAAGAGACTAAAATTTGTATGAGACGATGTATACAATTTATTTTATGTGGATAAAACGTAAAAGTATGGTCCGACGGGAGTGGAGTTTCTTATTCTCCTACCCCTTCAGACATATACACCCACTGCGATAAATAGTTGTGATACTTTGCTATTCTTTTTTGGTATTAAAATATTGATCTTGTGAATCATTGATTTTACTTATACTCGGATTATTACCCCACTTCTTTTGCTGACGTTCCGTAATACATGTTCTCATCAGCTCTTATATCACTGATAGCTTACGAACCCTGAATACAACATTTGGACATCCCCTTAAAGGCTCCGTGAAAGCTTTTCGACAGGCAGGTACTTTATATCATGGTCCGTTTTCTAAAAACGTCACAACCATTTTATATCTCTCCGTATTTCGTTTTCTCCCTGCGTAGTTTTATCCCTGTCGATTAGTGTCACTTAAAACAATGGACCATATCCTCAATTTATTAAATTAATCCTAAATATTGGTTCGAAGACTTTTTGTCAACACCCATTTGTATTATTAGAAGTTATAATAACGGCATACCGCCGATAGCTCCGCTGTAACCTCTCCCCCTCTCTCATAAACGAGGCGGGTAAGAAAAGGGAGGTTGCAACGGACTTCTCGACGGTTGAACCATACGTGATGTCCCTCTTATTATTATGATTACGACTTGGCCGAAGCATCCTGATTCTGGGCGCCTCAGGGTTAAATCTTATGTAATTATTATAAGCATCAACACGCAAGCCGTAAATAGCTGCTCTTGATATTGCTTTTGATGATATGACTATTTTGTGTGCTTTTAAAGTGTAATAAGAGACTTTGATATTTACTTCTTGCAAAGCTCGTTTCGAATTTTGTCTTAGTAAAGGATTGTTGTATCCCCTACCAAATTATCGCCGTTATTGAAAATATACAAAAATAATTAACGAAGTATTTTTGTTTCAGATATGTGGCTCCCTTCTGTTCGACTGCCGGAACCAGCACTCCGCCGGTCCCGAGACAAGTGCAAACAGATGGGCAACATCCGGTAGAGGAGCTCCCTCTCCTCACTGCTACTTCCTGCTATCCTCGACATGAAGTGCAGCTGAACCTGGACTATACGCGCTAGTGCTAGTGTCAGTGCGAGGTCAGGACAGTGGCAAACTGTTAAATAATGGGTGCTAACATGGGCAAAAACTCCAGTTTGCTCGACGCCCTGCCTTCCACGCAGGGCACCCTCCACATCGTCATGCTGGGCCTAGATTCAGCCGGCAAAACGACTGCGCTTTACAGACTCAAGTTTGATCAGTACCTCAATACGGTACCCACAATAGGCTTCAACTGCGAGAAGATCAAGGGAACTGTAGGAAAAGCGAAAGGTATCAATTTCCTCGTGTGGGATGTGGGAGGACAGGAGAAACTAAGACCTTTATGGAAGTCTTACACAAGATGCACAGACGGTATAGTTTTTGTACTGGATTCCGTCGACGTGGAAAGAATGGAAGAAGCCAAAATGGAGCTGATTAGAACAGCAAAATCTCCTGATAATTCTGGGGTACCTATTTTGGTTTTGGCCAATAAGCAAGACCTACCTGATGCTAGAGAACCCAAAGAGCTGGAAAAGCTACTAGGGCTGCACGAGCTCGGAGGAGGTGCCCACGGGTCTAAGGAAGGAACCGCCCACTGCTGGCACGTGCAGCCAGCGTGTGCCATCACCGGGGACGGTCTCCACGAAGGAATGGAAGCTCTATACGACATGATCCAGAAAAGACGAAAGCTAGCCAAAATGAACAAGAAAAAGATTAGATAAATCAATCAATACTCTGCATTATTTTGGGGTGCTTTTTCACAACAGTCAAAATTACTTGTTAAATTACCTGTTTGAGGGGACATTGTTTTGCCATCGTCATCGTCATAATAATATTATTATTTTTTTAGTCGGTGATTTTGTGTTGTTAATTCTTTTCATATTGTGAAAGCGGACGTTTTGAGAAGGCTTTTTTTCGTTATTATTATTAAATTTGTTCGATGCAGTTGAAGACTTTGTACTGATAAATCGCAATTTCGTGCACAAAAAAGTTTGCAGGGGTTCTATGCACCGCTATTCGTTCAAAGCCTCACTCACACGGAAGTAACATTTTCGTCGCCGAGACTTTTGACGCATCTAGTTTATGAAGCTTTTTCTGTCACAAGAGTGTTGCTATCAATAAGTTGTTTGCAGTTCCAGTTTATACGACGACGTCTTGTGTGAATTTTTGAGTAGATAACATTTCGAAGTACTACCGTAAGCTTATTAAAAATGAGTACTTTCAAAAGTTTTTTTTTATGATCATTGAAGATAAAATTTGATTTAGAAGAATCATTGAAGCTGAATAATTTAGCTGCACGTTCTGTAGTCATCACCAACAATGGAAAACTCTGTGGTACAGAGTTTTGTTGGCCATAATTTCTTCACGTTAAAAGACTTATTTGTTGCATGAGGCTTAGCAGTGAGCATACTTTTTACAAAATATTATTTCGTATGCATAGTCAGCTGAAATAATGAAGAATATATTTGTTTGCTATAATATACCTGTCAGTGTAGGTACTCAAATGTATTAAAGCACTAATTGTTGATTTTGCTTACAATGTAAATAGTAGATATGAAATAATATCCCATGCATTTTAAAATTAAATTATCCATTATGAATGTGATATTTTAATCGAATGAACCTTATGATTGTAAATGATATCTAGGTGTGTGTTCAAAATCTATATTGAATACGATTTACATGTATGTTTTATTACTGAATGTGGGAAAATTGTGTATTGATTTACAATCTAATATCTTTAAAAATACGTATATTTGTTTATGTCACAACACTTATTAAGCTTTTTTCAATTAATTGTTTGATATGCATGGTATCCTTGACTTCCCCTTCATCAAATTAAATAATAATTATTATTATTGAACTCATATCTAGCTTTGATAAACCTTTAGTATCATTTTTTTCGATCAGAAACATAAAAGTACAGTGCATTTCAATATCACCCTATCGTTTTTAAGCAAATGTATGTTGTACGCCTTTCAAATGATAACAATTTGGCTTAAGTTGATATTAAATTAATTATTTATGTAATAACATATTATTATTGCGTAATAATATTAAGTAGATTACCCACAAAAAGATCTTTAAGCCGCATTCAGACGGGAGTAATAAGTCAGCCTGGCCACGGCTGCTGTTTTACCATTTTACGTGTGTCTGAATGCGGCTTTACTGTTGAATTAGATGATTCTTAGTAAGATGGAAAATTATTTGCCGTAGGAAAATATTTTAACATGTGAATTGAATTGGTGTTACTTTGTAGAACGTATTATTTTAACGACATTAAAATCATTTTATTTTTATTTAACGATTGTAAATTATGCGTGGTAATAATTAGAATTTATTAAAAAAATCTATTATTCATGTTGACAGAAGAATTCATATGGGAAAATGAGTTAAATCAAAAACATTTTTCATCATTCATTTGTAAATCAAAATTTTAAGTGATATTATTTATTGCTTGTGGTAGGTATTAACTAAACAATGTGCAATATTTATTTTTATTTAATTTCCAAAAGCCTACCAACAAATCTCAATTGGTGTATTTTACGCCTAAAATATTAAATGCATAATTATATAATTCCTGAATACTATAGTCCGTTCAGTTAAGTTTTTTTTTATTAATTCAAAATTCAACCCTTACACGACAGGACTATAGTTTTACAAGTTGCCTGGTTATATAATTTACATGTTGGTCAAGACGAGTTCTGATCATTCAACAAATTTAAAAAAAAATCATTGAATATGTAATTATTCACACATTCGGTATTTGCGTCCACTCATTATAATAACTTGTAAGGCAATTTAAAGAAGCTAGATTCTAAGAGGACACACCAATTTAGAATAAATTCGATGGCTTTAACGAATCGTAAATCGGAATTAAAAATGACCATTTTGTAAAGAGTTTGTAATAAAATAATGTTTAATTTGCTTAAATTTCCAAAATCATTTTTTTGAGTATGTTATCAAAATATACGTAGGTCTGGCTTTCTACTAAGTCATCAGTTATTAATTCAAAGTACATTATTAATTTTTAGGATTTGAACAAATAATAGTACCTACACGTTATTTTAAAATAATAAACTATGGGTAGAATTAATTGTACAGTTTTCGTTCACATTTTGTATGAAGGTTTTTACAAAAAATGATTTATAAATAAGGGAATTGCGTTATTATATCTGGGATTTGAAGAACGCACATACATAATATTATTTATTTACGATCTGATAATGTAAAGCCACATTGTAGTATCATTAATATTGGAAACAGTTTTCTACTTGTGGCCTAAATTAAATAGAACAATTTGACCGCTACATTTAATCGACTGGTTTCAGAAAAAAACTCCTTCCAACTAAGGGTCGAAGGTTTAAAAAATAAAATTGTAATTTAATATGATTTTTTTTTTTAATATTTTTGGTTGGTAACGTTCTTCCACTTATTACATATAAACAAGTAAAAAAAGTTAAAACGTGTTTAATAAAACAAAAATTCTGCCATGATAATTCAATGGTATCAAAATTAGACTTTCTAAAAAGAGAATATTATGTTTCTTTCTGTTTTGTTGTTATTTTACTTTCGTTCTAACGAAGGAATGGTGCTTCGACACATATAAATTTTGTGGTTAAAAGAGGTGTTTGTAATTTATTTATATCATTGGTTATTAATGCTAATGAATGGTTGCAGAAGCTTATACCAGACATTTATACCATTGCAATGTTCATTTGAAAAGAACCCCCAGACAAATTGTACATTTTAAAGTATGCATTAATTAGTTAGCTTTTTTAAGTGACTGAAAAGCTATGTGTAATTAAATCAATAAATTGTAATGCGTTCTACCCATTCAATAACGATGATTTAACTAGATAAATAATTTTAGTAAACTTATGCATTTTAGTGGAAGTTATGTCTAAAATGAAAACTGATATTTATTGCCTTTTTTTAAATATACATATATTACAATACATGTAGATTTCTGCCTATAAGGTGTGTTACGTTGCTTTGTTTTATTGAAAAGAAGAAAAAACAATACGTTTTATCTTAGTTTGATAAACTAATATAAACAATTAATGAAATGTTTCGAAATACTTTGTTACCTAAGAGTATGGATATTAGAGAGACGGCATGTGTAGTGTGCCCGCGCGCTCCAAGTGTGCCTTGTCGAGAATTTACCCACACGGCTGACGGTTTTTGGCCGTTTAATACGTTCAGCCATTTTCCATGGTGAAAGCCAATGTCAGCATTAAAACTTAAAAAGTAAAAAAAAAACTAAAAAGGGTAAACTTCTCGAAAAGGCACACTTGGAGCGCGCGGGCACACTTCACATGCCGTCTCTCTAATATCCATACTCTTAGTTTGTTACCAAACTATTAAATATTTTAGAGCGTGCATCATAAAATTTAATTCGAAAGCATTTTTTTTTACTTGGTATTATTATTACGTTGAATAGATACATAGCCAGTTTTCGCCGAGATTTTTCAATGAAATATTATTGTATATTATTAAATATTTAAGCGTGAATGCGAATTTATATAGACAAGAAAAAGAGTGAGCCTGTGTTATTGTTTTTCATAGATTTTCGCCTTTAAATATAATATTTCTGTCCCTTAGTTGTAAACCGTTGTGTAAATAAATGTGTATATTTAAAACCAACTTTACCAAACATACCTGTAATTATTATACCTAATTGTTTTTATTATTATATGATTGAACCCGTCATTAAATAAATGTTTCATTTTTAAAGTAAATCTTTTTATTACGCCCTGGTTGAACCTCCATTTATTATTTTAGTGTTCCTGCGAACTGAACCGAAAAATTTGGACTGTTTGATAATTCGAAAACAATGCAAGTAAGAAGGGGAATCTTTTTCGTTGTTATTTTTTGGGGTGTTATGCCGTGTTGCGCTACCTCCTTCTTTAGCCGACGTTTCGGACAGCGTTGCAGTGTCCATCATCAGGGCAGATCCGGCAGATCCGACGAAAAAAAGGGAATCTTTGTTAGTTTTTCCTTTTAGAGCAGGTGGAGGGTGGAGTATAACCGTGTCAAGGTGTATCACGCGCAAGTGGATGGAAAAGAAGTCGGGGACGCCCACAAAGATAGTACACGATCAAGTGAATCAAATCACCGGTCAGTGGCTGAGTTAGCCTCATGTTTAGGTCTCACCCAGACGTCGTGTGTTTAATTCCTCTACTGGCTAAATCCTCCATCACGATACATGCAACGTTTTTCGCTTAGTGTGATGGTAGTAGGAGGTTTTCAAATGTTGTCAGGTTATTCGTAACCCGGTATGTTTGTCTTTTCTTAAAAAAGAGAGATTTCTTTTCTGTTGATCACAGTTTGTTCAAAAGCTGAAACGGACCTAGAATCGCCACTTAATAGGGACCTTTCAACTGTCATAATAAAATGACGGTGAGTGACCATTTGATGAAAATGTTATATTTAACATTAGATGTAACAACCCGTCCTTAGTTGTTACATCTAATATTTAAAATAATTTTTGTGTAGATATTTTATTTTATTTGATACTTTTGCAGGTGGACCTAGATTGTAGGAAAATATATATATTATAATTTAGGGATTTGTGAAGTTGGAAGTTTATGTAAAGAACACATCATAACAAGGACATCTGCTGCAAAATGATCAAGAAATAATATTTACGTAATGTAAATGTTACAATATGTGTGCTAATTTATAGGTAGGTGCTTTATTGTTTGTCGGAATTTTTGACATAACTATCAGTTATAATTTCGAATGTGAGATAAAATAAGTTTGTATTCAAATATTATATAATACTAGCTTCTGCCCGCGACTTCGTCTGCGCACGATTAGTACTTCGAGTAGCTTATTTTCTTTTCCTAGGTCCCATCTATGTTTATACCAAAATTCTTAACCTATTTATTTAAAATATCTATAATTCTTGATTCGACTCAAGGGTGAGTACTTCAAATAAATTCACTAATTTAAATATTTTCTAAAAATGAATATTGGTTTAACAATTATTGTTTTTCAAGTTGTCATTCTCAAATTTTGACTATTTCTGTTAAACAATACTTATTATTTGTAATACATGGAAAATAGCTACCTTTAGGTATAAATTATAGCCTATATGTTATTCTGATCTATGAGCTACATTATTGTAAAGTTTTATTAAAGTCCATTCAGTAGTTTTTGCGTGAAAGAGTAACAAACACACATACATCCATACAAACTTTCGCGTTTATAATATTATAGTAAGAAAGATAGATACTTTATGGTTTGTCTGAATTATTTACACAATCACTTCCAATTTTGAACATGACTTACGGTCGTTGTTTCCAATCCTACTGATCAACTTGAGCCGAAATTTTGGCCTAACACTCCTCAAATGCACAAATACACTCTTCCCAATGCAACTCGACGACCAACAGGCGATTAGAGCGTTACTAAACAAATCACTTAGCTGATCGGAGACTCAGATTGATCGATGGAAAGTTGGGAACAACGGACGTTAAATTCAAACCAATACTAAGTTCCAGAGTTCAATGAACCAGCGTTACGCAGGACCACTCACATTCGAAATTAGTATAAGGTTGCAAATCCAATATTAAATTTTTATAATATTCATATTCGGCCTTACTAAAAAAAAACACTCCGCGGCCGTTAAACGGTGTTTTAAATGTGGCAACGCTGGAAATTTTACTTGTAAATTGGAGTTTTCATAATAATCCGCTAGGTGGTGTGATTGATGCGCCTGCGCATTGCTTTACCGCTGAAAAAAATAGCCGCGAATGCAGAAGTTAGTCGGTCGCGATTTTGTATGTGATTAATATGATGTTTTCGTTAATGATTTGAATATTTATGACTAATTCGCACTTATATTCATGTAATCAATATATTTACTATTAATTTGTGTTGTTTTTCGTTAGTTTAAGTCAAATTGTGGCACTAAAATCGCGTGTTCTAAATTAAGCTGTCAGAAAATGGTTCATAGGTTATGTTCAGAAATAATTTGCATTTTAAGATCTTTATTTTATTATAAATTCTTGAAAGTGATGTTTTTTGGTGACTAAAATGTCTAATACATATTTTAGTAAACGTATCAAAGAAATTAATGCCTTAAGAGGCTAGACTTTAAACCACACGCGGAACACCCGCGACTGTCATTCTGTCCCGCTCACAATAAGCTCACGTACACTTACAATACATGCGAATGCGAAATGTGCGAATGAGACAACGCTCAAATTTACCTACAGAAATCGCTCGAAAAGGGGTTTATGGAGAATACACTTTTCTACACCAAAACTTTCACGAAATTGAAATTTTAAAAAATATATATTTTTTAGAAAGAAGAAGCTATGTCGGTAGCTTTTTATAATTTTATAATTCTTTATGAGAGTGGAGTTAGCAGCACTTTTTCCTTAAATAATATTTTTTGATAAATCGTACATGTTTGACAGTGAATGTTTACGTTAATACGAGACGCATCGAAAATTCGAAAACATACCGACATAGTTTTCACCCTCTAGAAGGCAGTATAAAAAAATATATTCATTTTGTGCAATTTTCGATGTAGAAAAGTGTTTTTTCCCGGGCGTCTTTTTTGTATGGGCCGAAAAGCGAAGTCTATCATCTTAAGATGTGCAAGCAATGTATTCAAACGTGTGTTTTTTTATTGTAAATTTTTGGATATGAAAAGCGAATTTCAAGATTTTTTTACATTTATTTATTGTTTGAAGGAGTAAAAAGTGAGGTGACTTCATTAAATAAAAGGACTGTGTTTTTTGAATTTTGAATTTTTTCAAATATTTCAATGTTTTAATAGAAAGTGTTTGGGGTAAGTGAGTTTTTTTTTCCAACTTGATGTTTGAATCTTAAAATACTACAGTTTTTAAACATTTAAGTATATTTTAGATATGAAAATCTTAAAGGTAATTAAATTTTGGTTCTAAAATGGTATTTGTTTTTACAACATCTCAAAAAATAATAAATATATAGGACATTAAAAAAAAAATTCGAAATTCGTTGAAAATTACAAATGGAACAAATATATACAACAGATAAACTACCCTCCTTGGCCGTGTAAGCAATGTACATATCTTTCCATGAACAATTTTTTGTCAGTTCTTAATTAGTAAGGATTCTTCATACATGGTTGTTTGACCATTGTACAAATTTTTCAGAAAGTTTATTAGTAAGGCTGGTAAAATGGCGACGTTGTCAGATCAAAACCATATATTTTGTTTAGTAAGAATTTGAAAAACGAAATGTACAGACTTTACACAACGTGCTACAGAAACACCGTTTAACGGCCGCGGAGTGTTTTTTTTTTAGTAAGGCCGTTAGACTTTTATAAAAAGTCAATAGGTGTTCCATAAAAATAAAATCGGATAAATTTATCCGAAACCCTATCTAGGTAACAAATACATTCTTTGAATACTTGTTTCCAATAATAAAGGTTGCTGCCAATAATATGGAGAAAAAAAACGAAGATAATATTGTTAATTCTGAAATTTGAAATATGAAGTTAACAAATACGACAGTCTCATAATAGATCGCAGGGGCCCAATTGGTAGAGGTGTATGTCTCGGTAAGACGTAAGGTTCTGGGTTCGAGTCCCAGTTGCAACCATTATCTTTTATTATTTTTCTGTGTCTTGTTCATTTTCATATTTAAAAAAAAAGATTATTATTGTTATCTTCTTCTTCAATGATATCCAATATTAAATGTTCACCTCATGCCCATAATTAATAGCTACTAATAATAAGATGTTCAATGAATTGTAGATACCAATTATATGGCTAGAAAAAAATAACATACAAAATTAAGATAAAGATTATAAAATAGATTATAGTATTAAATTTATATTTTAACGTTATAAAAAAAATTGATTGAAGCGAAATGATTCTCAAAAGAGGTACGATTTGAGATTTTCACGGCCAAAAGTATTATAGTGATTTATTTTTGGTGTGTTAAGCCGTGTCTCGCTACCTTTTTGATTGAAGATTGTGGTAAAGTGTACGCCTTCCTGAAGTCCTGGGCGGACCCAAAAGGCATAGAGCACGCCTAATTACAAAGGCAATTGAAAGTTACAAAAATCCTATTAATATTAATAGAGATGACGGGGCTAAGCTAGTTCTTGGTGTCCGGTAATTGAAGGCTACACCAAAACTAAATGCAGAAAACCATTTTAAATTACAATGTAAAACCATCTCTTGATAATGGATACTGACTGGAAGGCTGTCCGAAACTTTGGCTAAAGAAAATAAATCACTATAATGACTAATGACTCATTACAAGGTTATAAACGCATCAACACTTCTGCCATAGGTCACCCTAAGTGGTTAGCTACGTTTGGTGACTTAGCAGGGGTGCCCGAGTTCATGGGGGTGAGGTTTGTCTAGGACTTGGCGGCGGATGATCTGGACACTGAACCTTAGATTCCTACCCAACCCTCATACCTTTTTCCTTCCCAGAACTTCCTCTCCTTAAAAATACCTTCCACACAGCATCCCCAAAGATGACATAGATCCTAAGAGAAATTATTTTCTTCAGGGCCTCCTGTGTGGAGCAAATTTAAAAAAAAAGTACGATTAATGCATGTTTAATTTCCCCGATTTACTGCCGTACATATTATTATTATGTAAAATGTAGCAATCTTCAAGTTGTTGGTAGAGTTGTTATCTTTATCGGCTGAGAGCGCACTGTACCGTGTCGGGAGTGCGGGGCGGTTCTGGTCAGTGGACGCGCGTGCCACGACACACGACCACCGGACACGGCAGTAGGGGGCTTCCGGTGTCGAGTTCCTTTTCCCATTCGTGTTATACACTCTATGGAGGCTATTGTGGGAATACACTACAAGTGATGTACAGCCTTCACGGCTTTTCATTCATTCATGATGCTTTTTATAGGGAGGCTTAGATCTAGAGGACCTAATAATATGTTTTAAATCTCGCACAACCGCAAACTCTTTGCAGATTGATGGTATGTTCCGAGTTTTGAATTACAATCAAATTTATTTATTTATTTATTTATTTATTTATTTGAGACACAAACAGGATATTTATAAAACATTCATGTTGGTAATATAAAACAAAATTAAATACAAATATAAATATCCCTAGACTAATGTGTCTGCAGTAATCATATTTTAATATACTCATAAGCAAACACAAAGAAAAACAATGCCAGTATTTTTATACTTAATTATAATAATAAAAAATCAAACAAAAAGAAAATGTTTAGAAAAAATAATAAAACAACAAACAATCTTTTAAACAACAAACTCTAAAAAACTTAATTATAATAATAAAAAATCTAACAAAAGGAAAATGTTTATGAAAAAATAATAAAACAACAAACAGTTGTAAAATAATAAATCAACAAACAAAATTTTTTTTTTTTTTTTTTAGGTGCACAAATTGTGGAGATACTTCTTGAAACAAGTTATATTATTTACAAAAATATCTATGAAAATGTGTGATTTGGCAAGATCATTGTATGATCTAGACATTCTAGAAATAGGATTAAAATATCCAGTATTATTGGTAAAAATTTCGGTCCAAAATATGTTAAGGTTTCTGGTAGATTTGGGCCTGGCGTATAACTTGATTTGATTGATTAAGTTACTATCTACCCGATAATTTACAATTTTATAAAGCATTAAGAGGTCATTTATGTTACGTCTTTTAACTAGACTCTCTAATTTGAAATATGTTAGTCTTTGTTCGTATCCATCTAGAAAATGGTACACACCTGATCGATAAGACAAGATCCGTGTAAATTTTCTTTGGACAGATTCAAGTCTAGATACCTGTGTAATATAATGTGGATTCCAGACTGTTGACCCGTATTCAAGAACACTACGGATTAACGAATTGAATAGAATTATTAGGCTATTAGAATTCTTGAATAATTTGGTTGATCTTATAATGAAACCAAGTAATTTATTTGATTTACTCACAATGTATTCAATGTGTTGGTTGAACGTTAGTTTGTTGTCGAATATAATTCCTAAATCTTTAATCAAATCAACTGTTTCCAGATTGTGACCACATATGGTATATGAATATACAGTTATATTGGTGTTCTTGGTGAAATTTATAACTTTGCATTTTGCTATATTTAGTTCCATTTCATTGTCAACACACCAGGTAGATATTGTGTTAAGGTCTTTTTGTAAGAGTTCACAATCTTCCATAGAATTAATTGCTTTATATAATTTGAGGTCGTCAGCATACAGAGAAAAATTACAACGAAGTTTAAATGTAAGATCGTTAATAAAGATTAAGAAAAGCAAGGGTCCAAGGTGTGATCCTTGTGGTACGCCCGATGTAACTGAGATTGGGGAAGAGTTAAAACCGTTAACAGTAACTAATTGACTTCTATGTGATAAATATGATTCTAACCAACGAAGCAGATTTCCGTGTATGCCGATTTTATCCAGTTTATTTATTAAGATAGGGTGACTGACTTTATCAAAGGCCTTACTGAAATCGGTGTACACGGCATCAACTTGTGTTTTTTTATTCATCGATTTACACAGAAAGTCCATATACTCTAGTAAATTAGTATTTGTGGATCTTTTAGCTACAAAGCCATGTTGGAAAGGGCTAAGTACATGTGATACATGGTTAAAAATGGTTTTGTATACAATGGATTCAAATATTTTGCCAAAACAAGATAATAGGCTGATAGGACGGTAGTTAGTTACATCATTTTTACTGCCAGATTTGTGGATCGGAATAACGTGGGCAACCTTCCACAGATCGGGAAATACTCCATCGTTCAGACTTTTGATAAATATTTTGTGTAATGGTACTGCAATTTGATCTGCACAATTTCGAATAAATAGTGGAGGAATTCCATCTGGGCCGGAACCTTTATTAATATCAAGAGTGTTCAACTTCGCCTTGACCTCGTCTAAGGTTATTTTGATATGAGACAATGGATAATTATAAAGTGGGGAAGAAAATTTAGAGTCACTTTTAGAATTAGATGGTGAGCTAAAAACAGAAGAGAAGTAAGTAGATAAAAGTTCACATGTATCTTCACCATTTGTTGCTGATTTGTCATGGAGATGCATGATTTTGGGGAGAGAATTAGAAACTCTTTTCGAATTAATGAGGGTTGATAGATTTTTGATACTGTTAGGGAGAGAATTTTCTATTGAATCTACGTGGGCTTTAAGGCATGTACGTATGGATACTTTTACTCTAGCCCTTAAGATGGAAAAACTGTCATAGTCACTTTGATTTTTGTATTTTTTCCATTTCTTTCTAAACTTTTCTTTTTCTCTCAGTTGATGGATCAAAACACTGCTGAACCAAATTGGAAAATATTTATTGCTGTTTCTTAAGCGTGGAGTGTATTTTTCAATTGATAGCCATAACAAGTTATAAAAATGTAGCAGAGAGTCATTACAATTCAGGGTGTTAAGATCGTCCCAGTTATTAAGTGATAACATTTCATTGCATTTAATGTAGTCCGTTTTTTTGAAGTTATATTTGATGTGATCTGGATTGGTGGGTAAGGGTTTGTATTTGGACATTAAAAAATCGAATTCAATGGGGGGATGATAGGAGTCAACTTTGGATAGCACATGTGTAGCAATTTGAATGTTAAAGTTATGGTTGGAAAAGACTAAATCTAAAATGCGATCTATATTGTTAGAGACGTGATTGAACTGATTAAGTCCAGTCATATCTAGAAGAGATATTGATTTTTGGCTATTATATAAAACTGGTCTAGTGTGAGTTTCATTTACATTTAGTGAGTATTGACTACATGGTACATTAAAATCACCCATTATTATTGTTATATCCTCTGATGATAAGTTATTATATATCGTTTGACACTTTTCGAAAAAATCTGTGAGATTTTCGATTGGTATATCTGGAGGCAAATACGCCAAACACAAGTTGATGTATTGTCTAGATGTTTCATGTAATTTAAATTTAATCCATAAATCTTCTGTAGAATTTGAGCTGTGTGCTTAGTCCATTTTATTTGAAGTAGCGAGATTTTTTTCTGTCAAATACGGTGCGGTTTGAGGATCGTGTGTTAAATTATTAACTATTAAAAAAAGAATATTATATTCTTAAGTTTCTTTTGAAGGTGCCCGCCGATACCTTCGGCAAACATCGTAAATGTTCTTATCTACAAAACGAACGACGATAGATGGTAGGTTCTCTTGATAACTTATCACACTTAACTATTGGGATGTAGAAAAACTTCGTATTAGGTACTAACGATTTTATTTCATTACCGAAGATCTTTTGATGTTTAGTTTAATTTAATAAAAATCAATAAGACAAGGGGTATTCGACTCTATGTTTGTTTGTTTGTTTGTTCGTACCTTATAATCAATTGTTTTACCTATTTACCTGCAAGTACCCACCTTCCAGTACAATTTGCATACAAATCTGTTTAGTATTATTTTGCATGCATTCGTGCTAATTGCTGTTAATACTGGGGATAACTTTGTTGATCGAAAAGCATCCCCCTGTCATGTGTCACATCTCTGCGATCTCCCTCAAAGAATTTTTATTCTTTTATTTTATATCAAAATCAAAAGAATACACAAAAATACCATTTCACAGTCGATCGATAAAGATTTTATTGATATTGTCGGTAACTTGTAATAACTCCCGAGCATGACTGCGGATCGCTAAAGCAGTCCATAAAGGCCAAGTGTTCTTAATTTATTCGGCATATATCCGTTAGCGATCTGCAGTCGTTCTCGGGTACAATGACAAGTTACTGACATTGTCGATAAAGCCTTCATCAATTGACCGTGTTAGATACCCTAATTTCAGCATTACAAATTGACTTTGAATCAAATACGTTTTTCGGTAGTTAGAAAATAGCAAATACCAGTTAGTAGCTGAATGGACAAATTGGTCGGGTTCCCACCCAGGCGTCCTGGGTTCAATTCATCTACTAACCGAGCTCTCCATAATTAGGTACACACACACAGTATACAGGTAACATTTTGCGCTTATAATTATGGCGATAGAAGTTTTTCAAAAAATGACAGGTTGTTCATATCTCGGGAATGTCAGGATGGGTGGTTTCACAGAATTTAATAAATTCATAAAATTTCAAAGTTAGCATCAAGTTCTATTAAAGTTCTGTTACTATCCAAGTTACATACTGTGAAACAATCGGCCAATGATGAAATAATAATGGAACTTTCATAGAAACTTTGATGAATTTTTCAAATTTCGTTAAAAAATATGCCCGTAGTTTTTTTGGGGTGAATTCACAGTTTCATTCAGTAGGTACTAAATCTTTCATTCGGAAGAATAAAAGTTCGATTTCCTGCATAGCTTATAAACGCATCAGTGTTATTAATACAAAAATACTTCCCAAGTGGGTGCTTTAGTTACACATTGAATAAAGACTACAAGCTCTGTTTTAAATTCTTACTAATATAAAAGAGCCAACTAATTTTGTGTGAATTGAATGTAATTTATCATTTAGATATACAATACAATTATTCATCATTATTCTACTACTCCACAAGTTGAGCTCTAGGAGCTCGTGTTTATGGGAGGAGTATTTACATGCAAAAAAAATGTTCTAAATAAATATGTAATCAAAGAATTATGAAATAAATACAAACATTATTTAACATAGGTATACAATTTAGGAAAAAATATGTTTTTGAATGACAATATCAATATACTATATATTTTAACTTTCAACATTGATAATACAGATTAAGTAATGTTAAACTAAGGGTACAATATATCTTTATACAATTTCAGGGATTTAATTTGCTTTTTAAATTGTTCATATTTCAAAGTTTCGGTTAGACTAATTTTGTTTTTGGACAATAATATATTGTACCATCTCACACCCAAATACAAGTAGTGATGCTGAGCCGTAGTCGTTCTAAGCATAGGGATTGTTATTAAGCCATTAGTTTTGAATCTATTGCTTATGCTATCTGAGGGGTGAATTTTGGGGATAAAATATTCCTTATAAATTTGATATAAGGCGTTTCTCTTATACAATTCTGTGACAGATGGTACATTAAATTCCCGAAATATCTCAACAGTAGAGAAGTCGTATGGTTTCCTAAGGATGATTTTTATAATTATTCTTTGAATTGTAATTATGGGTTGTAATGAAGCCTTAAAGGCCCCTCCCCACCCAATAATGCCGTACTGCAATAAGGACTGAATTAATGCAAAATAGACAATTTTGATAGTATTCTTGTTTAAAATGTTTCGTATGTTATAGAAAACATAGATAAGTTTTCTTATTCTTTCTACGGTGAGATTAATGTAATCTTTCTATATATATATACTTTGTTAATAAAAAAATAAAAGCATGTAAAAGCCCAGCAGGGCGTGAAATATAAATAAATGAAATGAAATATAGACAATTTTGATAGTATTCTTGTTTAAAATGTTTCGTATGTTATAGAAAACATAGATAAGTTTTCTTATTCTTTCTACGGTGAGATTAATGTGATCTTTCTATATATATTGTTACGGGATTTCTCATGGTCGCCAATTGTCAGCTCCAGCTACCCCAAACAAGCCCCAAAGCCAGCTCAAGCGGGAGCAATGGGCACCCTCTATCTCAGGCGTGGGTCGCAAATTAATGCTTACATAACTCCAATCCTCCTCGGTCACCTGGGGAATTAATACTCTACGAGATTCTCCTGCCGGAGCAGATTGACAACAAGATATGTTTAAATAGATTCATATATTGACAATTCAGAACACAGAATACAGGTTATTTCAGTACAGGGCTATACAAGAATGCATGTCACACAAACCTAGCTAAAGTGTTTATACCTCGTGATCTCTGCTTCGAAACTCTCTGCGTTATGGTTTTTACGCGGGACCCTATCATATTTTTACAGACACATTGAAAGAATGGGGAATATGGTGTTCAGCTTACATGTGTGGGGGTGAAGTTCTCCGCTTCCAGCGCGTTCGACAGTCTTCATGGTTTATGTGATGTTATTTATAATGCACATCATCAATAATTAACACTACGGTACAACGCGAATTCGGCCATATTCTGCGGGGGCCCGAAACAGAGCGTGATACTCGACCGTGTTTACGTGCGTCTCAACCAGAGAGCAACTTTCAACTTGCCGCGTGCGTCCGTGGCCGGGTGTAACTTTCAACTGGTGTGCGTCCGTCCGAGGCCGCGCGCAACTTTCAACTGCCGGCCGGTCGGTGAGCCGCGGCCGAGTAGGAGAGGGGAAGTAGGGGGATGCAGGAAACGGTGGGGAACGGGAACGCTGTGGCGAGTCTCAACCGGACTGTTGCTTGGTTTGATTCCACAACTATAGGGCGTTCCATAACAATATATATATATATATATATATATATATATATATATATATATATATATATATAGAAAGATCATATACTTTGTTAATAAAAAAATAAAAGCATGTAAAAGCCCAGCAGGGCGTGAAATATAAATAAATGAAATGAAATATAGACAATTTTGATAGTATTCTTGTTTAAAATGTTTCGTATGTTATAGAAAACATAGATAAGTTTTCTTATTCTTTCTACGGTGAGATTAATGTGATCTTTCTATATATATATATGTATAGAAAGATCATATACTTTGTTAATAAAAAAATAAAAGCATGTAAAAGCCCAGCAGGGCGTGAAATATAAATAAATATGAAAAGTCTTGTTAATTCTTACTAATGTTGGCAGACTGACGCCCTTCGTACATGGAGCTACTTTCAAGCGACTCGATCGCCGCTCGTCTGTGTGTACCCTCCATACTCTTATTAGTGTTCGTAAACGCCGCTACGCGCTGCACTAGCAAAATATTATGGCGGGTAGCGGCGATCTAGTCGCTTGTAAGTAGCTCCATGTACAAAGGGCGTGACGCATGAGGTTTCCGTCTTGAAAATTTGTTTTTTATAATTGACTATTTCTGCGTGGGTTTAATGTGAACGAAGTTACGTTTGTAATTACATAAATGCCTTATGCACTTGTAGGAAAGCATAAATTCAGGAAATCAATGTTTATATTACGCAAACAATCCATCCAAATTGTAAATTTTTTTTGTTATACTCTGGGAAATTACAAAATTTTTATTCTATAAGTGATTGGAAGTGAAGTGACAGTTTTGTTGCAGATTCCCCAAATTAGGTGATTATGTTTTCTAAATTTCGTTTTCTCTAAAAAAATTTGACGCTTGGAGTAAAAATATGTCTGGTTTTTTTCAACTTTTATCGTGTTTGATATTAAAATATTCCAATTTATAAATATTAGAGAATTTTTACAAATCACAAATCTATAATGTAATTTTATCTATTTTCTAAAATGGTATTTGTATCATATACCCATATTATAAAAACCCTCTTCTCTAGTGACAAAACTAGCTATAAAAGCGCCAGCGTTATTTGGCTTGGTCTATTTCAGCAAATCGCTCGCCATACATTTATTTCCAATCGATGATTTTATATCTAGGTCTGACACAAGTGTAAACAATGTGTACCTATAACTTTTTATGTCTGTTACATATCAGTTTAGTCAATTTTAATTTATTAGTAAGTTTTTTAGATACACAGTTGTTAATCAATTGTATAAAATTTCTACCATGTTTATTAGTAGGTTAATAACTTTTCTTTTATTTTTGTAAATCTGATTTGCTAGTGGAATTACCTTCAGTTGTTTTAATCATTACAATTATTACAGTGGACTTAACAAACTAAGGTTAACGGTTTTCATAAATAATCGACAGTAAACCACCATTCATTTCTTATAATGGGTAGGTAGGTACTTACCTACCTGCATAGTTTGAAATAAAACCGCGTATAGCGCGCGGCGCGCGGTGTTGCCGCAGACAGGCGCGGTTCGGCGGCGCGGCAGCACCGCGCACCGAATTCCTAGTCTGACATTGACCGACCAGAGAACCGCGCGTTCTGGCGGCACAAACGGCCATCTTGATTTTGATTATTGTTTGTTCGAATTTTGTGCACCAGGTTCCCATTTGTTGTTTATTCTGCAATATAATCATATCATTATCGTGATGGCTACGCTAATGTTTATGATAAACCCCGAGTTGTTAATTCTGGAGGTTGCCAATCGACCGTCCTTATGGAATATCTACTGCGAATCGTATAAAGATAGAGATACGAAAAATCGTGATTGGCACGATATAGGGGCTACGCTTGTGCCACATTGGGATTCAATACCGCTGAATGTTAGGTTGGAAAGAGGTTAGTATTACACACTTGTAACTTGTTATTTTAATTACCTGTCTTGTTTAAAATGATTGTTTAATTTATTTTTATACACCGGTTTTTGTCAAACGTTTTGTTTGGCGGCGGACGAAATCCGCAAAGCTGAAAGCTCAGTTTGTTGTTGTTGTTTTTAAACCGGGTTGCCAGTTGCCATGTTTATAAAATATTTAGGCGGCAGGTAGGTACTGCCCAGTTTTGCTGATAGTGTGTTTTAATAGTTAACTACCTCATTTTTATTGTTTGAATTTAAATTTATTGTTTTGAATACAATTATAATAGTTGAAATATTATCGTTTGAATTTACATGATTTAATAGTTTGAATATATTTTTAGTACTTACCTACATATTGCGATACGAATTTCAAGAGTGAAGAATGTTAATAATTTTATTTGTTTGCATATAATTTTAATATTTCTGGTATAGTTAGATAATAGGTAGGTATTTGATAAGCACAGAATGATTGTGTTTCTAACCTTTTGGATATTTGTACTTAAAAACCTTCTCACTCTTAATAATAATAATAATATTACATTTATATAGCGCAGTTTTGTGTGGTTTCACTTCAAGTGCGCTTAACTAAAATAGTGCTCCTTACAAAATATTAATAAAAATTCATTATTAATAAAAGTCCATAAAAGATAGAAATAACGAATATACAATATACACAAAACAAAACAAAAGCAGAGAACAAAATTTAACAATATCTAACAGTGCTGTTGTTATAGCACAGGACAACAATAATAGACAATAACGGTGTAGGACAAAACAAGAACCGTAAAACTAAAGTATTATATAAAACATGAAACACTAAAATATTATATAAAGAGTAGACATTAAACATAAAAGTACAATAAGGAGGAAACTGAAACCAAACAATTACCGGAAACTTGAGAACCTGGCTTATTTAGTATCTATATTGAAAAGAGGATTCATGAATAATATGATTTTTTAAATAATTTTGTTTTTTAAGCCCGTTTAAATTCAAGTACATGATCTGCCCTTAAAAATCATGTGAACTGTTTTTTCTTCTTCAAGTTTTATTGTTTTCTCTATAAATGTACACAAGTAGTTAGACTTGATTTTGAGACTTGGTAGAGGCAATAGTTTATCTAATTAACGTAAATTCCCTTTAATTCCCCAAAAATATTTAGAAAAAAACTATGGTAGGTACCATTATAAAATACTATCCCAAACCCCTTAAAAATCACGAGATGTTATAACTGTAGGATTTTTAAAGCTGAAAAATGTGTAAAAATATATTAGCCTCAGGATCAAAATCTATTAAAAAATATTACAGATTTTTAAACAAAAACTTAAGTAAACTTTAAAAAATCTGTATTTAGTTTTAGATTTGTCAAAAATGTGAAAAAAAATACATATCTACTTTATCGCTTGTCTGACATGATTTATTTATTACCTATCAGTTCTAATTTTGAAAATTAAAAGATCATTGAATCTTAATAAGTTTAAGTAAAAAACAGGAATATTTCATGTATGCACCGACAACCGAAAGTTTTATGTTTAATATTGTGTATAAATCAGATATTACTCCTAGAAGCGATCTCTACAGTACCTAACTAGTAACCTGCTTCAAAGAGATACAATCTACTTGAAGATGGGCACATTCAATACACTCACATTAAATACACTCGCGCTGAATATTCCCACCTTCAAAGTACAGGTACTACAGGTAACCTGACCTTTGGATAAACTGCAGGTTCCAAGCGACGCACTTCTCTTTTGCAGTGACACGAATCGTGTTTCACTTATCCGCTGCTGCTGTTTGCCGATAGTCGATAGTCGGCGCGCTGCTATTCTATAGGACCTTTCAATAGAGACGCTTAGACGTTATATATTTATATTTATTTGTATTTCACGCCCTGCTAAGCATTTACATGTTTTTTTTTATTAACAAAGTACATCTAAATCATAAATTACATTCAATTCACACAAAATTAGTTGGCTCTTTTTCACACAAAAGCAAAAAATAAAATTAAAAAGCAAAGTACATCTAAATAAGCATTAGAAACAATTCAAACAAAATTAAAAAAATAAAATCTAAAACTGAATCTAAAACCAAATCCAAAACAAAATCATAAACAAAATCAAAGTCGAAATCAATAACAAAATCAACAACATAATCAAAAACAAAATCAAATACGAGTTTGATAAAAGCGGGATACCATGCAAGGTAGAGAAACAACAGAATGGGATAAGTACAATTCGTAGATTGAGTCAAGGAGAACTATGTGGTATATTAAATTAAATATTATTATTTTTTTTTCCGATAAACATTATAGCAGCCATGTTCTTAAAGTGACATCTTTCAAATTCGTTGTCAATTGTATAGTAAGTGTACTGCAAATAACTATGGAAGGTGTGCGTTGAACAACGATGGCAAATCATCAAATTTTAAATTTAACCAAAAATGGCATGGTTATCTCGCGCGGCGGCGACGTGAACCGGCCACCGAGATCGTGCGAGTTAACGCCTTTAGACTTCTTCCTTTCGGGTTATTTTAAATCGCAGGTCTATGCGAATAAACCTCAAACAATTGACGAAAAAATGCAAAATCCTACAAAATCTTGTGTTTTAGTTTTGAAAATTTGATCGCTTAGAAATAATATAGATACTTCAATTAAATACTGTGAGTAGAACACATCTTGGTCTTTGAAGTGATCGAGTATTTTTTTGATAAGGTTTTTAATAAGCTTATAAAAAAAATATGCGTCTGACCTGTAAAAAATGGTTAAAAGTGAAAAATCTTCTACTTACAAATCCTTTTTTTGGTGTTGTTTTATTTAATAATGTAGCTAATTAAGTTTCTTATAGAGTGATCAGATAACATTATATTTGTATCTGAACTTCACAAAATAAAATAAAACGTGCATTTTGGCGACGTTCCTTTTCAGTGAATAAAAATAGGCGGTACCCAACGAATTTGTAACTGCGAATTTCACCCTTCTGTCATGTACAGACGGATTTTAGCTCGTCGCTCAGTCTACGCCCAGAACCCGGGGTTAGCGGACATGCCTTAGTCTACGCGCCTGCGCGGCGCTTCGATCTTTAAAAATATATTTGCGGAATAACAAAACACTGTTGTTTGCTAGAGATTAGGGTTTTTATTCGTAAACGCCCAAAAATCCATCCACAAATTCAGACAGATTTATGCGACAAAGTCATTAAAAATTGGACCTCCTTAATACGTGCCACCATGCAAAGCCGCGGCGAACATCTGAACAACGATATATTGCACACTTTTTTTCCATAAAATATGCTTTCAAATAATAAAAAAACTGAGTGGATATCTTACACACAAATTGTATTATATACATTTTAAAATCGAGCGTCCTTATTAAAAGACCATAAGGTGTCTGCCCACTACACCGTTCCATACCATGACCGTAACCGTAGCGGCGCATGCAAAAAAAAATTATATCAATCAGTATGAAACGCTTCCCACTAGCCCGTCCCGTCACCGACCAATACCGTCGCATACCATGACCGGACTGACGGCGAATTCTCGATGACAATATTTTGCAGGTGCCGGTCCGCTCTATGCATGGCACGCGACGGTGTTCTATCCGCGTTGCCACTCCGTCAGTTCGTGATTTGTGTTCAGTTCTATGAGACGTGCGTCAGCGGGTAGACAGACAATTTTGAAAGAATTTTGAAAAAATGGAGGACGAAAAACTTATCGAGTGTGTTCGTAAATACGAATTGATAACGGATAAATTGAACGGGGATGGTACGGACACTAACCCCGGTGTATACGCGTATCATACGGTCACTAAACCCGTGACGTAAGGGTATCATACAGTGTTAGCACTTTCTAGTGGACATAGTAGGGCGTAGCGTGTTTATTTTGTGGCTGATGCGTTCATAGTACGGTCATGGTATGGTACGGTGTAGTGGGCAGAAGCCTTTATATGTACATCTGCCTTTGTTTCTACATATGTATTTATTATCGTAGGTAAATGTTCAAAAAATTGTCCAGTAGAATTCCTTATTAATATTTGTTGTTAATTTTTCAGTGAAGGAGTTCCAGAAGCGATGGAAGAACCTCAGAGATCGTTTCGTGAAGGAGCACAATCTACCAGACGACAATGAGAAGAAAGGGAAATACAGGCACTACGACAATCTCTCGTTCCTGCTGCCGACTTTAAATAGCTCCGCTTCAAGATCCAGCTCGTCCTTTGAAGTAGTCGTCCTTCAAAACTCTGGATACGATGAAACTATTAATCCACTCGAGCCCCAACCAAGCTCCTCAAAGAAAAGGACCTCCAAAAGAAAACAAACCATTGTTGAAGACCCTGAAATAATGCAAAATGTTACCAAACAGTCGTTATTTAATCCAGATAATATAATGATGGAGTTACTCTCTGATCGGAATGATACAAATGTGGATGATGATCGAATGTTTCTTCTGTCTCTACTACCGGTAATGAAACAGCTATCGCCCAGCAAAAAGATAAAAGCGCGCATAGGTCTACTGCAAGTTATGCAGAATTACTTGAGATGATTGGAATTACGAAATACGCAAGCCACAGGAGTTAAAAAAATGGAAATTATGAAATGGAGAGGAAAAAATTTGGTCCAATTTGGAAAATATTCTGAGCATAAACTACTTTGGATCTACGCGTAAAACATTCAGTGGCGTAGTGACACACTCCCAGACCCCTTGGCCGGGGTTTTCGTGCAAATAAGGTGTTTTTTCTGCGCCGCAGAACGTGAAGTTTTGTTCATTTTGTCTACAAGCCAGTTTGATTGGGGATATATATATCTAGGTAGGTGCGAACATTTTGGATTTCGATCTAGTGACTTTGGGCGCTCGCTAACGAAAGAATTTACTTGTGGTTGCGGAGACAATTCGTTGCAACAAATGCGGGCATAAAATAATGATTTTTTCATTGGTCATGTTTTAAAATTACTCCTCCAGTGATTCTACATGCGCGGTAGAACTTCATTCATATTAAATTTATATGCTATAAAATAAATATATATTATAGACTTTTGACGATGTGGCTTGGAACCAGATCAACCAGAGTGGTGACCCAGCCTGCCTGTTAATTCGCTACGCCACTGATCGCAGTCTAACGAAGACTTGTGTACATGATGTATCGATTCATTATAAACATATGAAACAATGTTGCAACTTCCATTCACCGTTATTTCAATAGCGATAGCAAATAGCGATGCTTCGCACCTGTGCCCTCCGCTCTAAGATGAAAATATCGATGGCAGATAATTCCAGGCTGTAAGTTCGCCAGTAAAAAAGAACAAAACTTTGCAAAAGCGAAGTGTGTATTCAGTTTAAATTTGAATGACCCATGGAAAAATTGACAATAATTACATGGCTTTGGGAATAATGTACCACGGAGTTTCCTTTATGTGATATTTTTACTGGAATACGTGCTACAAGAACGTATTTTTGACACGATTTCAGTAAAGTGTAAACTGTACGTACTATAATTTTATTATTTTGATTCTGTGTTATTATGTTGATGGTAAAAATGCTTGAGAAACCTTATTTTTTTAAAAAATATTTTTGTTGTTGTTAAATAATGTCTCGATCGATAACGATTGTATCGATAACTTTTGGTAACTTCTCATCGTTCCCTAGGACAACTGCAGATCGCGAACGTATAAACAACAGTTGACGTCGAATATATTAAGAACACTTAGTTATTGTGAACTGTTATATATTCGTTAGCGATCTGCAGTCATGCTGGGGAACGATGAGAATTTATCAAATCGACCGTGCTGGGGGTCCAGAAGCGTCTAAGTTTTCGCTTCCCTTTAATGTTTTATTTGATTCCAAGGTATGGGCAGTAATTTTGAAAAAAATGTAAGTATGTAAATACAAAGTTTTTTTATTGTTTTTTTTTTATGAAAATTGATTACTTACAATTGATTTTATGAATTTTTATTTATTTTCTTTAAAAGGGATATATGAAAGACGTGTCAGTCAATTCGAAAAGGCGAGAAAGGAATATCTTCATCATTTGGAGACAAATTAAAAAAAAAGAAAAAAACATTCCACTCTCATTAGTTAAGAACAGGTCAAATAATTTATACATAGTATACCCGTATACGAAGGATTTTTTACAGCGATTCCGGAGTATATTTGCAAAAAAAATTAGATGTCATTTTGCTGTCCGATGTTTTTAAAAAAAAATGAAAACCTAAAAAAATGTAGGTAACCTAGTAAAAAAAGGAGTAGTCCGGTAATAAGCACTAGCGGGACACGTTATAAATACTCCGTCTCGTTCGTGCAGCACGGTAACACACGGAACAGCCGACGCGTAAGAGTGTGATCAGTGGCAACGTGTGACTGGAAAATCTTATTTTTGTTTTTAATAAAAAAATATTTTATCGGAAAGCAAAATGACATACTTTTTTAATATACTCAGAAATCCTCTGGGTTCGTGCTGTTACAATCTGTTTGCTGGATTCATAAAATATATTTATAATGTTTGTTTATGCAAAGGAAAATATTAAATAGTTGTAAATTTGTATTTTCAACATGTGGCGTTTTATTTTACCCTCCCAAAAGCATAGTCCTCCTCTACTCCGCCGTGGCCTTCATCATTGAACAAGCAACAAATTCCGCTTTGAATGATCGGGGATTAGGCCGAATTCACATGTTGCCAGTTTATTAATGGCCGTTGTTCCCAATCCTACTGATCAAATGTTGAGCCAAAATTTTCACTCAACACTTACTCAAATGCACAAATACGCTCTTCCCAACGCAACTCTCCGACCAACAGGCGAATCAGAGCGTTACTAAACAAATCTCGACTGATCGGAGACTCAGATTGATCGTTCGAAAAGTTGGGAACAACGGCCGTAAATGCCGTTCGCGTTTGGTGATCAGTTCTAAATAGCCTGGTTCTTCCCCACTTTTTTCCTTCTTTCATTTTCTTCCCCTCCCCATACCCTTCAATCTCCCAACATACCTGAGGCCCTAGCACACTCGATCGATAACGATCGATAGGATAACTATCGGTAACTTCTCATCGTTCCCTAGGACAACTGCTCATCGCTAACGTACACACAACAGTTGATGTCGAATGTGTTAAGGACACTTACTTATTGCGAACTGTCACTTATTCGTTGGCGATCTGTAGTCATGCTAGGGAACGATGAGAAGTTACCGATAGTTATCCTATCGTTCGTTATCCATCGAGTGTGCTAGGGCCTCTGTTAAGACGATAGACTTCGCTTTTCGCCCCATACAAAAAGGACGCCCGGGAAAAAACACTTCTACATCGAAAATTGCACGAAATGAATATATATTTTTCAAATTGTCTTCTAGAAGGTGAAAGCTATGTCGGTACGTTTTTAAATTCTCGATGCGTTTCGTATTAACGTAAACATTCACTGCCAAACATGTATAATTTATCGGAAAATATGATTTAAGGAAAAAGTGCTGCTAACTTAATTCTCATAAAGAATTGCAAACTTACAAAAACATACCGACATAGCTTCTTCTTTCGAGAACATATTTTTGTTTTAAATTACAATTTTGTGAAAGTAGAAAAATGTTTTCTCCCGAACCCCTATTCGAGCGATTTCTGGAGGTAAATATGAGCGTTGTCCCATTCACTCATTTCGCATTCGCATGTATCGTAAGTGTGTGTGAGCTTATAGTGAGCGGGACAGAATGACAGACGCGTGTGTTCCGGGTGTGGTGCAAAGTCTAGCCTTTTAACGTAGGGAGCAGTTGGTGCTCTTGTGGGGTATGCTTATCTAAAAAAAAATCGGGAATTTTTATCGTTATTCATTAAAACAAAATCATTAAATGACATGCTCGGTGTCCACATATGTATGAGAGTTGTAGAATATTAAAAAAATAAATAATTTTTGTTATGTCTCTTAGTTTCCAGTAATAAGACAACATAAGATTTGTTGGGTATCTTCCAAATAAGTTAAAGGTTCAAGTGATTACTAGTTTTTTTGTTTTAGTTATCGTAAATATTTACAATGAATATTAAACTGGACAGATGCCCTTACCAGGCTAGGCTGTAACAAGCTAGGTTGCTGCGGTGAGTGGACTGTGAGAGCCCGCCCAATCTCACTGATGACTTTGGCCATTATTGTAACTGGTCGCACCTAAGACACGAACTGCGATAGATGGAACTCTTCTGATATCATACTCAATTACTCTCTATTGGAATATGTATAGCAAAACTTCGTATTACAAACTAAGCTATCGACATATATTGAAAGAAGCTGATACCACAATGAATAATCTATACACTACAATTTTAAATACAATCTTGAACTGCAAGATAAAGTTTTAGTGGCCTTTATTTGACACGTGGCAACCTTTTTTCCGTGAGCTTGTTTGACAGCTAACAGCCGTGCGAAATGGGTCAAAGGATTTGCTTTGTTCATATTTATCCTTTGTCTGTTTTAAGAATGGATCTTTTCTTTTTTTGTGTCATTGTATTTTTATATAAAAGCCATACTTCCGTACATAATATCTACATCCTAAAGGATGAACCACGTAAGTCCACTTTGGACTTTTGTTCAGGAAAGTAATTTTTGTGTTTGTGAACTAAATCTTTGAAGGTCTATAGCTTTTTTACTTACTGTAATAATTAAGTTCTGTGAGCGGTATATTGTGTAATTTTATACGTTTTTGGCCATTGTTAAGACAAATATTTAAATTTATGAATATAAGTTGATTTATCCTCTAAAGTAAACTGGACTATAGTGGTTTTGTAATTAGATAACTCAGTTAATATACTATTTATGGATTTCATTGTTTCATCCAATGATGTAATGAATTACAGATAATTTTTCTGCATACTCAAATCAAAACCGCCAAAAAGTGGACTTGTGTGGTTTATTCTTTAATGTACAGATATAATAAGTCCTTTGTGAATTAATAATTCAGAAAATAAATGTTATGAAGTATTTAACGTGTAATTTACATAAAAGAGCATTCCCAGATTTGAATAGAAAAACCGAAATAGTTCACAATGCTTCCCAATCTTCCTCACAACATCCTCACCCCAATTAGGGATGCCATAGTCCTACTGGCTCCCGACATCGACAGTTGGGTCTTTCGCATAAAATAATGGCAAATATACTTAATAGTATAAATTCTAATAAGGCGGAGAAAGGAGGAAAAGCTTGACGATTTGTATTCTAGCTGAGTACCTACGTGCCTTGTCGACAGTGTATTATAACTACACGGTTAGTGCGAAAGTCATTAAAACTCAAGAAAAACAAATAAGAAAATACGTTTACTTTGAAGCATCATTAATGTTAAGTTTGTAATAAAATATATCAAGCAAACTATGTAACAATTTCTAGACATTTAGTTTTGAAGAGTTTTATTCACACATGTATCACCATGTTTGCATTTTTTATCTGCTTATTTTTATTTATTTGCTACCAATTTTATTACTCATTCACCAGCATTCTTAAAACTTTCTTAAAAATTCTGTTTATTAAACTTTTATTTTTAGATGAGGAAAGTGGGGCTGTGATTTGGGGGGAGTCAAAATATCAAGGAAACATTGTCAACAAAGGTGACTTGCAGGGTAGATACTATTATTTTAACATTTTTGGTTTATTTCTAACCTCAGAGGCTATACGTGCTCCTCTGGAAGATTGTTCCTCTGGACAGTAGTGTTATTTCGTAAACTATCAATTTTTGTATTAATTAAGTACCGTCAACAAATGCCAATTTTAAAATTGGCAACACTGAATTAATCTCCATTCTCTCCTGTCAAAGTTAAAGTGAGGCTCGCTGATTGTATTTTTTTCTTGGAAAAAGTTTTTTTTTTGGTTTTTATTGAGTCATTTTATGTTGTGAAGTCTTAAGAGTCTGTATTATTTAAACTCTACTTCAGAATGCATGTTTTTCCAAGAAACCGCGAGGCTATTTATCTTTCTAATACCTTAACCTCATAATGAGAATCTTTTTAAATTGTAAAAAATGACCACTCTGTGTTCCTCTGGACATGTGAAAGTATGGCATAATTAAATATATCTTTTTTACAATAAAATATTGTTTTATTATGGTTAGCGGAATTGTGTAGGCAAAAATTAGGAAAAGTACTTTAGCACGTGACTAATAAGCCATTCATTTTACTCCAGTAATCCTTTTTGTGAAGATTTTTTTACCTATGTAAAAAAAATAGATGACTCTAAAATAGGTTTTGCCTACCTAGGATGACAGTACATAATCCAGAAAAATGTATGGCAACAAAAATATGCTAGACTATGGCAATTGTATTATTATTTATATAAAACATTATTTATATAAAATATTATTTATATACAATAGTATCTATTATTTATATAAAATATTTACCTCTGTTTTGTTTTATTGTGTTTATTACTTAGAAAGCACTATACAGAGGAACAATTACTGTGCAGAGGAACTTTACACAGTGTCCAGAGGAACATACAGGGTATTGTTCCTTTGGACAAAAAATAACTTTTATTTCGATTGCGTTTATTTCATAATATACAATCACAAGTAACAAATAAAAATCGGATTTCAGAAAATCATTTATCTAAGCTCCAAAATATGTCATATTATAAAATAAATTGCTAATAGTTTTGAAGAAAAATATTTAAATGACTACGAACTGGGAAATGTCCAGAGGAACACATATTGCTCCTACAAACTTGTCAGTGTCTTATAATATAATATATGTTTCTAAATTGATATGTACTTACAACCGTGTTATCTAATTCTAGAATAATACTCAAACCTCGCCGAAATCGGCCGGAAACGTCAAAACGTCAATTTGCAATAATAATTGACTAAAATATCCCGGTCGGTCCATGAAACAAACTTCCGGTCAAAGTTCACAGCGGATATGGTTCAAGGCTGTTTGATTCCGAGGGAGGGAGTGGGTTAACTCGTGTTGTCGTGAGTCGTGAGCAATGATTTGGGAAAGGTCATTTCACATTCAAAGTTAATACATAGATATATTAATTTCAGATCTCCAATCTCAGAACACATTTTATATTTCAAAGAGAACACTAATAAATTTTCTTGAAAATGTATTTATATTAAGCAGCTGTATTACATTTTTTAGATTGTATTCAAAGGCATAATAATAACACGAATTTCTCAAAAATTCAATTTATCACACTTAAAAATAACATTCGGACGAATATTTTTATTAACTTGAAAAGTACACAAGTGATTAAGTAGGTAGATACCAAAAATATTTTATTTTTTAATTAATTAGCCATCTTTTATTTCCAACGTGCATTTATTTTCTTAAATTTTTGGCAGAAGTCGTAATTTTTCAAGTTCTAGCGGTGTTCTTTCGAACGGTAAATATTTGATCGTCCCTAAAATTGACAATGTTTTTTTTTTTAACTCGATGATCCTAACGCAAATATATTTTTATAATATTATAATAAAACAAATTTAAAACTTTTTCCACTTTTAATTTAATGACCGTAACCGGTTTCAGCTTGTCAAAGCCATCTTCAGACTGGTGAAAAATATTCTTAACCTAGGGATTTTATACAAAACATATTAGGGAGGGGGAGGAGGGGGCGGGGGGCGGGAGGGGTGGTCTACAGGGATTTTATTCAATTATGGATTTTATTACATTTGTTGTTAAGTGGTCTTGAGTGTCCAACTATCTAATTATTTTTTTGGTTATTCCCAGTAGGCTAATTACATAGGGTTGGTAGCTTACATACTTTAGTATTGTTTGGGAAATACCTTACAAGTAATGTGAATTATTAGCACCTAATTTTATTGTTGTCAAGTCTATTATTAATTACAATCTTTATTATATTTATGATGTTATGGAATTTTTGATTAAACAATTGATTTTATAAAGGGGGATACGTTGGAGTAGGATTATTCTTATAATGGACCTAATACAAACAAAGTACATATTTTACTTGGAACATATATGATAGAAAATTACAATGGATACAATAGTGGAGATTTTGCAAATGATTCTAATTTCTTATTCATTACAAATATAGGGTCTACTTTTTTTGTTAGGCGGGTTATTTCTAATGATTCTAGTTTATCAAGTTTATGACCCTTATTACAAGTGTGGAGGACTTTAATATCTCTGTCTTTATCAAACGAATGTTGGTTTTCTAATAGGTGTGACGCTACATTCGACAATTCACCTTTATCATTCACCCAATTTGTGAAATGTTCTTTTATACGGGTTTTGAATGATCTTCCCGTTTGGCCTATATAATATGACGGGCAATTAGAGCAGTTCACTTGGTAAACGCCTGAGTTTTCCAGTTTTTCTCTCTTATCTTTATTATTAATTAAAATTCTCCCTAGAGAATTTACATTATAAAATGCTGTTCTACATTTATCGTTATTAGTTAGTCGAGATATTTTTGTGGGTATTTCGCCAATATAAGGAATTTTAACCCATTGTTTTGTGATTTCATTTTTATTTACGAGGCCTTGTGACATTATTGCTAATGTAATTTTTTTATTCTTTTTCTTTAATAAACTATCAATAGTTTCGCTTTTGTATCCATTGTTCTTTGCTATTGTTTTTATAATATTTAATTCATTTGTATAATTTATATAATTCAAGGGTACATGTAAAAGTCTGTGAATGAGGGAATAGAATACTGATAATTTATGTGAAATGTGGTGTCTAGATGTGTTGTGTATGATGTTATCACTATATGTTGGTTTTCTGTAGATTGAAAATTCTAATTTATTGTTAACGATTTCGATACCTATGTCAAGAAAATTAATCTTGTTTCCCCCCATTTCCATTGTATATTGGATCGATTTATTGATTTTATTGATTTCTTTTAGAAAAATATCTAATTGTCTGTGTGTTCCTGTCCAGATAATTAAGATGTCATCAACATATCTACGATAGAAGGCAACATTTTTAAATGATTTTAATTTTTCGATAGATTCTTCTATATAATCCATGAAGAATTCAGCTAACACCGGAGAGATCGGGCTGCCCATGGCTAAGCCATTAGATTGAATGTAATAATTATCATTGAATCTAAAGAAATTTTGTTCTATACATGCACTTAGTAGTCTTGTTATTTCTTTCCGTTTTATTAAATTAATGTTTCTCTCTTCCATGTAATTGCTAATAATTATCTTTAATTCGTTTGTAGGTATATTGGAGAATAAACTAACAACGTCAAATGAAACTAGGGTGGCATTGTTAGGTACTTTGATGTCTCTAATGTGATCTATAAGTTGTAGGGAATTTATTATTCCATATTTAGGTTTAAAATTAAGAGTGTTTTTCATGATTTTATTTCCAAATTTTGCTAGTTTATAGGCAGGAGCTGAATTGTATGACACGATTGGTCTTACTGGCATGTTATTTTTGTGAACTTTTGGTTGTCCATATAGACGTGGACATTGAGGGTTCATGACGGAAAGGCTATTTTTAAGGTATTTATTTTTAATCAGGGTTTGGCACGAATTTAGTATTGCGTTTACGTCCGCTGCAAATTTAGGGGTGGGGTCCTTTTTCAATAAGGTTACGTTACTGGTGTCCAGCACATCTTGGACTTTTTCTATGTAATCGGATTTATTTAAGATAACTGTACTATTTCCTTTATCTGCTTTCGAGATAATCAGATTATTTTGTTTGATTTTATTTTTTATTGATTTTATAGTGTGTGCTTCGCTTGAAAATTTACCTTCAGTTGTTGCTTTTTTAATGATTTTAGCGCATAGGTATTTATTACCATAATCTGAGGTTGCAATATCTGTATCTATCGCGAGGTTCTCGAGATCTTTTAATTGAAGTGGTAAATTTGGACAGTACTTTAATCCTTTATTAAGCATTATTATTTCTGTATCGTTAAATTCTACATTAGTGGTGTTTACTAGTTTATCGTAAAAAGATGGTATGGGTGAATTTACAGTCTTATCTGTTGGCGTTGATTTTAATTGTTTTTGTGTCCAGTAAGTTAGTTTTTTAAGTTGTTTTTGGTAAGTTAAATGTATTTTATTGTTAACCATATAGGTAGTATCATTATAAAGACAATCAAATTCTGCAGGGTGTAGTTGTGATGTGAGTGAAGTGTGTACATAAAATAAATAGTTATTAACGTTATCTCGGATGTTGTACCATTTTTTCATCTCCTGTGTAGTCCATGTTCTGCGGGCTGCGGTTACTGCTAGTGTGGCTGCTCTGCTGTCCGTGTTCGTCTTGATGTTGATGTAGTTGGGTATAAGGCCTCGTTTCTTGCACTCCCGATTGAACCACAGGTGTTGTGAAGCCATCCGTCGTTTAAGAATGAGTTTTTTGTAGAGTCTCTTCAGTGTCGCTGCGTTTGCACTTTTTAATATTTCTATTTTTGAAACTGATAATTCGTGGTGGAATTCCATTATAATATTATAATAAAACAAATTTAAAACTTTTTCCACTTTTAATTTAATGACCGTAACCGGTTTCAGCTTGTCAAAGCCATCTTCAGACTGGTGAAAAATATTCTTAACCTAGGGATTTTATACAAAACATATTAGGGAGGGGGAGGAGGGGGCGGGGGGCGGGAGGGGTGGTCTACAGGGATTTTATTCAATTATGGATTTTATTACATTTGTTGTTAAGTGGTCTTGAGTGTCCAACTATCTAATTATTTTTTTGGTTATTCCCAGTAGGCTAATTACATAGGGTTGGTAGCTTACATACTTTAGTATTGTTTGGGAAATACCTTACAAGTAATGTGAATTATTAGCACCTAATTTTATTGTTGTCAAGTCTATTATTAATTACAATCTTTATTATATTTATGATGTTATGGAATTTTTGATTAAACAATTGATTTTATAAAGGGGGATACGTTGGAGTAGGATTATTCTTATAATGGACCTAATACAAACAAAGTACATATTTTACTTGGAACATATATGATAGAAAATTACAATGGATACAATAGTGGAGATTTTGCAAATGATTCTAATTTCTTATTCATTACAAATATAGGGTCTACTTTTTTTGTTAGGCGGGTTATTTCTAATGATTCTAGTTTATCAAGTTTATGACCCTTATTACAAGTGTGGAGGACTTTAATATCTCTGTCTTTATCAAACGAATGTTGGTTTTCTAATAGGTGTGACGCTACATTCGACAATTCACCTTTATCATTCACCCAATTTGTGAAATGTTCTTTTATACGGGTTTTGAATGATCTTCCCGTTTGGCCTATATAATATGACGGGCAATTAGAGCAGTTCACTTGGTAAACGCCTGAGTTTTCCAGTTTTTCTCTCTTATCTTTATTATTAATTAAAATTCTCCCTAGAGAATTTACATTATAAAATGCTGTTCTACATTTATCGTTATTAGTTAGTCGAGATATTTTTGTGGATATTTCGCCAATATAAGGAATTTTAACCCATTGTTTTGTGATTTCATTTTTATTTACGAGGCCTTGTGACATTATTGCTAATGTAATTTTTTTATTCTTTTTCTTTAATAAACTATCAATAGTTTCGCTTTTGTATCCATTGTTCTTTGCTATTGTTTTTATAATATTTAATTCATTTGTATAATTTATATAATTCAAGGGTACATGTAAAAGTCTGTGAATGAGGGAATAGAATACTGATAATTTATGTGAAATGTGGTGTCTAGATGTGTTGTGTATGATGTTATCACTATATGTTGGTTTTCTGTAGATTGAAAATTCTAATTTATTGTTAACGATTTCGATACCTATGTCAAGAAAATTAATCTTGTTTCCCCCCATTTCCATTGTATATTGGATCGATTTATTGATTTTATTGATTTCTTTTAGAAAAATATCTAATTGTCTGTGTGTTCCTGTCCAGATAATTAAGATGTCATCAACATATCTACGATAGAAGGCAACATTTTTAAATGATTTTAATTTTTCGATAGATTCTTCTATATAATCCATGAAGAATTCAGCTAACACCGGAGAGATCGGGCTGCCCATGGCTAAGCCATTAGATTGAATGTAATAATTATCATTGAATCTAAAGAAATTTTGTTCTATACATGCACTTAGTAGTCTTGTTATTTCTTTCCGTTTTATTAAATTAATGTTTCTCTCTTCCATGTAATTGCTAATAATTATCTTTAATTCGTTTGTAGGTATATTGGAGAATAAACTAACAACGTCAAATGAAACTAGGGTGGCATTGTTAGGTACTTTGATGTCTCTAATGTGATCTATAAGTTGTAGGGAATTTATTATTCCATATTTAGGTTTAAAATTAAGAGTGTTTTTCATGATTTTATTTCCAAATTTTTATAAATACTTTCAGCTTCATAAATTATAGTACATAATAAAATGTAACTCGGTTAGACATATATATGTGTCGGGTTCCCACCAATAAGTCGCGGGTTCAATCCTTTCTGAACTAAGTATTCCATCATTGATCAAATAACATTTTCCACTTACAAGAATGGAATTGAAAGAATTCAAATCAAAATTAAACAAAATGACTGATCTTATTTAGCCATCTTAAGCACAAATAGACAAATGTTTCTATTCCTAGTATCTTAGCTCTCAAGATGCAAATAAATACCTACTTATAATAATTTTGAATTAATCGCTGTTATTTCCTATTAAGGTTTCAGCCTAACTGCAATAATTCACTTGCGACTTTAGAAAGCACTGCATTCACACAACACACTTACAGCTTATGAGATGAGGAAGGTAGACACAGTCTGTGTCTTCCATCTTCCGGATAGATGCTCTTCCATATGAAGGCGAAGGTTCACGACGGAGAAAGCGAGATCTAAGTTATCGAGAACAACAACAACACAGGTGTTCCCAACAGGTAACTAGTAAATACCTACCAACAGGTACATCCACACCACCTTCGCAACAATCTAAAGAAAGTTAGACGATGCAACATTAGATCGATAAAGTGGAGAACATTTATAAATGTCTAAGATGAACCATAGATTAATGAGGTGAATCTAATGCAGTGCCGAGATTAAAACTAAATGGCACTGCATAACTGCATATATTATTTGCAAAAACAAAAAACGTGATGAATGTTTAACCTGTTATGGATTTCCTGTACTTACGCAGCTTGAGTTGTCATGCTTTTTTGTTGCTTTAAATTTGGCATGCTTTCACATTGATGATGTGCATAATCGAGAAAATTATTTTGAGGAAGTACTTAATCGATTTAATTGAGTTTGATTGGATCAATCACCATATTAAACTTTTATTATGGATTTTATTTATGGACGGTCCCTGACTGTGGTCTCCGGAAACTCTGCTGTAGTTTGTAAGGCAGCTGCTTCTCTGAATTCCTTTGTTGTCCGTAATCAGGGGACGCGCACAGAAGATATGATGATGAATGTGGTTTTAGGTTATTTTCTTGGAAAAAACACTTGTGTATTACTGGTTAGAGTTTATTGCTTGATTTATTCAGATGAATATGAAATTCTGATAGATAAGATTAGACTCCTAGCCCTTAGGCTTGTAAATGTGGAATGAATTGGTAAAAATGGATAAATTTAAATTAATGATATGACAGTAATTTGCATATTTAAATAACCAATGTGTGATTTGACATTAAACACCATAGACAAAATATGGCATAAACAAAGATTGCATAGAAAGATAAAATGAAAGTAACACAGACGCGAATTTAACGTAAAGGAGTCTAAACATCGAAATTATAAAAAAATTAAGTTAATTTTGAAATGCCATTACAATTTTATTTTAACTGTATAGTATGAATAAGTGAAATCATGTGTAAAATTTTAATCCTCTTGAAATGGTTTTCTGTGTTTAGTTTTGGTCACTGGCGGTTCGTGGTCTTTCCAACAGGGGGTTCAGAAATTCCAACGACTCCAAAGTTCCAAAGAATGGACAGTTACCTCGAGAGTGTTTTTTCTTGGGGTAAGAATAATCTCGTCGAATTTAATGTTTCAAAGGTCCAATCATGTCTGATTACGTCTAAAAAGGATCGAAATGACAACCTAGTCTCCTTCAACGGTAGCATTCTTCCGAACAGTCATTCCATTGGTATGCTCGGTGTAACTCTAAGTGACCAGCGCGGATAAGGGGGCTCCATCGAGGCCAGAGTTAAGTTGGCCTCTCAGAAACTGGGCCTACTGTACAGGGCCGCAGATACTTTAATAGCACAACTGCTAACCCTGTACAAATCGCAAATGCGCCCCATGATTGAATTTGGTAGCTACCTCTGGTCTGGAGCCCCAAAGTACCTGAAAAACACCCTCGACTCTGTGCAGAAACGGGCGGTCCGTTTGATAGATTCTCCCGCCTTAACAAACAGATTGCAATCTTTGGAGCAAAGGCGTCGGGTGGGAATGCTATCCTTATTCTACCGGTATTTCAATGGAAGATGCTCCTAGTAACTAGGTGCATAGTCGCGAAACACGCCAAACGCGCGCTCAACATATTATGTACATGGTTGACATTTGTCACATGAGAACGGGTCGGTTCTACGACTAGTTCTTTAGTTCAACAGCTCGGCTGTGGAATGATTTGCCGGCCTCTGTGTTTCCTCCTTCCTACAACATGTTTCACCTTAAGACCCATGTTCACTCCTTCCTCTCCTCAAAAAGACCCTCCACCCAGCATCTTTAAATATGACATAGGCCCTGAGGGAAATTATTTTCAATTAATACCTATAAAAAAGAAATTCAATAGAAGATATAAGGAGGTCCTTTATTTTTAATTTCCAACTTTTTTCATAAGTATTAGCATTATTTTTTATATACACAAATCGGTATTCCGCCATTGTGTAAAAAAAATTATGACAGAATATTCGCGACAATCAACAAACGCAAACGCTTTCAATTAGAAATTCGAAACAATACCTACTGGAGAATGCAAAACACAAAATTGCATAACTAGCGACGACATGCGGCGTTTGCCGAAGCTTTCGTAAATATAACCAAGGGATATAACGACTTATCTAAAAAAAATATATATATACGAAAACAAAAGTCAAAATCAGTAATAACTTCAATAGTAGATTCACAAATGCCATTGACAAACGGTTGGAGAAATGCAGAAACAAGAAAATAAAAATGTACAAAAATGACTACAAGATTGATATGACTAAAAGATAAATACCGTAATATAACGTAAAAAAATAACATCTAACTTGCATCCCTATGGTGCAAAGGTCAACGTTAGCCGGTCAGTCTGCGGACATCTCGGGCTCGGGCATCATCGGTGAGACTCGTCTATGTTCGCTGTATGTATGGCATTCGCAGGTCACGTGACATCATGAATCGCGATCACACCAACACGTCCTAGAATCAACGCGGCGACGCGGCGCACACCTTTGTCCTTATTTTGGTAAGAAATTCCTAGTTTTGTACAAATCACCGCCAGAGGGATTATACCGAATAGGATTCTTTAGTATGGGGAGTTTTGTGCGGATTTCAAGACGCACAAAATGGGATAGATACCTACCGTATTTTACGGTGGCGCGGGTTTTAAGACGGAATTTTAGTGGCGCGCAATCTTATACTTGGTCAATGCGCGCAATCTATGATGTGCTTATATTATTAATTATTACAAAACAAGTTTGTTTTATTTTCTCATCTTTTTGATGGGGGTTCGCCGCACAAACGCACATTAGAGAAAACCGCCACTGGTTTTGGTGTAGGTGGCTAATAACTTTCATGTCTGAAAACCTTCGACAGACTTAGGTACCTACAATCCCGACATTTTAATAAACACGTTATCGTGGTTATTTACAGTGATTGCTTTGTGACGGCATTCATCTTCCGGTAGGATATGCACAGGAAGAAGAATTGTATTTATTTTTTATATAATTATCATATAGGTATCAATATCATCTGACCCACTAAATTAGAAACACAAATATATTAAAGTATTTGGTATTGTGAGCTGTCTAAGACACAATATTAATAGTGTTCTGTAAAGAATGCTTTGAATTGAATTATTTATCACTCGTCAATATGCAGATTGTTAGTATACTCTCAAAATCACCCTGGTGAGACACCAACATTTAGTTCCGAAACGTGGCTTTAAATGGATTTAGCCATGTTTATTGACCAGATCTGAACAGCCTTGAACTTCCCAACCTCCCCCTACCCCATCTCCTTCCACTGTTTGAAGTAAAACTTCTTTTTTTTTTTTTTTAAAAGAAAGACAAACATTCCCGGGTTACGAATAACCCAACAACATTTGAAAATCTCCTACTACCACCACACTAAGCGGAAGTTGTTGCTTGTGTTGTGATGGAGGACTTAGCCAGCCGAGGAATCGAACACGGAACGCCTGGGTGGGACCCAAACGCGATGCCCACTCAACCACTGACCTCTTTAGGTGCGATATGCCGAGTAATTCACATTTTTTCGGACTGAAATAATAAATTTATTTTTAAAGAGTTCCTTTCTGGAACGTGCCGCAAATATGCTATATATTGTTTTAGATGAATAAAAGTAATCAAATAAAAATTATTTGCGCAAGCCGGGATTTGAAACAGCGTCCTCCGGTTTGATAGTCGAGAGCCTTGCCTCTGAACCCGCAGCCTCACAACACGTCTTTAAATTTGGGGATGCTATAGTGGCACTGACACATGCGACGCTATCTCATAAAAGCTTTACGAAATAAAACAGTAAAATAAATTATAAACATATTTTATTATATTTATTATATAATTTTTTTGGTTATATGTGGATTCAATTTTATGAGAATTTCAATTTTATTCACAATTCACTTTAGGCCCCTCGAACATGAAGAAAGATTGGAGCCATTCGATCCAATTAAAACATCGATTTGAATAGAAATTGGCAATTACCTGAAGTGATTTTCGAGTAGGTAACTGGGGCGAGTGGATGAATCATTTGCCAAATGATCCGACGTCAGTCTGACCTATATTGGCCCCACTGGCACTAGTGAACTGGTCCACCAGACCTCTGCTGAGAGAGCTATCATATAAACGGAGCTCACGGCTCATGCATGTAATTTAGACCCATATGTTTATACACGGTCTTCGGAAACTAATGGTAAATGCAAGTAGGAAACAGGTGAATCTGCATCAAATAGCACTAAAAACTTTTTTCGATTTTTCTACTGAAAAAAAAGAAAATTTCGTTTTTATAAATTATTTTTTTCTTTTTCCAGCGTATTAAATTTTAAAAAAGTAATTGAATTCGGGTCTACGCTTCGACCAAGTTTCGAAGAAAATGTATCAAAATGCAACATAACAAATTAACAATTTGGGGGTCGTCTGTTTCAGCGCTTGTTAGAGTAAAAGAAAATGCTAAAGTCAAATATCACCAAAATGCGTTTTCCAATCAGTTTAACCACTCGAGCGCTTTTTGCCACATTATGGCACTATTTCCAAAACCTCGGATTGCTTTGTTGCCAAAATGTGGCAAATTTTCATAATTTTTTTTTTATTAAAACGACTGTATAATATATTGTACATTCAAAATATACCAATATAAATATTCTCAAGATTCTTTAAAATGTTTTATGGTTAAAGATTTAATTATATTTTTTTTGTAAATCCTACAAATATGTGATAATAGACAAAAGATAGGGGAATTCATTGGCTACATAGAACTATAATCAGTTTCTATGTTTCCATATTCAAATTCGGAGGTATTATTTTTTTTTAAGTGGGCGGAAAAAATTACTTTAGCAATCCGAGAAAAAATATTTTAAATTGCTCTGTCGCTCCAGTGGTTAACCGTCTGTTTTACTTTTGTTTTTTTTTTGAAAACCGATAGTTAGGTACTCCGCCATTTTGACATATTTGACAGTTCTGTTGGAGGTAAGGTACGAAATTGTGCACTTCAACAATTTTAATTAATCATGGTTAATATTATAGATATAGATGATGATGATGGTGACGATAAATTCATCCAATGTGTCTTGCAGCGAAAACCAAAACATTTCGATCTCGTGTTAACAATATGGTTATTTGAGACGACCCCGAATTGTTGGTGCGGTATCGCATGTCGAAAGATCTCGTAAAATTTTGAGAAACATTAAATTCAAGGAGATATTGTAACTACTGGAAGGTAAATTAGTGGACATTTTTTTATATACTCACAGAAATATTTTTATAGTAACAATGCTGTCATTCCTACAACGATGAGAAACAAAATACAGCGGGATATTTTGAAAATTGGTTGGTTTTCAAATTTAGTTTTCGGTACGGCCGCACCAAAAAATGATGCGGTGGGTTTTTTCACAAAATATCGAAGAGTAATCCGCCTTCTAGACTGGCCACAATAATAAATATTACTTTAGCAAAAAGTACACTTGAAACGGCGCGTGGTTCTATTTAACATCTAGTTACTTTAATAGACGATATAAATTTAACTTTAGATTTCTGTTAGTGCCTCCGCTGATTAGGCAACTGAAACCAAACTAAAACCGGCTGGTTGCTAGGCCTTCCAATCAAACTTTCATCAAACTTCTATGACAGCCTACTAAATTTTAAGATTTCTATAATTATCTCAGCTGTCGCTGTCAAATAGAAAACAAGAAAAAACTAGAAAACTGACAACAAAACTGGCGCTACCGTGACAACCGAGCAAACTGGCAACAGCCGACCACGGCAACTAGCAGGGTGAGTCGCGAGTCACTGCTTGCGTTGCCATTGACAACGGGTTTTTGAGAAATTGTGTAGTGGGCGGGCCATCACATTGACATACACAGGATAGCGAGTTTAGTTGCAAACTGTTTTTTTCAATTACCTCGTCAGCGGAGGCTCTTAATTAGCTGATAGAAACTGACAACCTCGTAACGACCTGTAATTTTGAATTTAACCAAAAAATTCCAACTTCTAACTCGAATTACTCGAAAACGAAAGCTCAAAACAAACAAAAAAACTGTATTTACCACAAAATCGATTCCAAATGTGATGAAATTGCGCAGTACCTATACAGGTGCCGTATTTTGCACTGCATGTCACCTAAAGTCCCGAAACCCCTTTGGACGGCTCCTCCGGATTCGTCCTCACTCCAGAAGACAAGTGGATACTTGAGTAGCAATCGGCTGACGTGAGAAATGCCCATCTTGTATACGACCCCACTGAGAGAGACTGAGTTCTCGCTGCCTCGTAAACTCTGGTCCTCCATCAATATGATAAGGTCCTCGGTGATGCCCCCTAGATTATAATTATTATAAAATTATAATTTTAACGCAATTTTTACCAATCTCGAACCTAAAATCGACTTAAAAATACCTTAAATTATAATGGTATGGATATCAAACTAATTGTTCTACAGTATCCAATTTTTGTACTTATACGTTGGTATACACAGTATATAGCCAAGTAGTTTTATCCTCGATGCAATTGCATGAAATTATGTTTTATACTTGTATTATTCGGCGGTACCTACATTTTCTCTACACATCCCTTTGGGGACACTTAGTTATATTTTGAAAAATTTGCTATAGGCACCATATTTTCCCTAAATCGACTGTATATTCTACATAAGTATGCCGGGGCCCAACTGTAGGGGTTTAACTGTCATGAAACCGTCCCCTTCTGACCCCTTTATACGAAAGAAGAAGGATAACTAGTTTCCGGACACCATGTAAACCTATAATGCGGTCTAACTACTAACAGCTTTTTATGCACGTAATGCGGACTCACAGAGATTTTTATGGCAAGTGATTATTCATATAATAAACCTACGTGCTTAGTTATAAGACTTATAAGTTGTTACAGTGTTATGAATGGCGGCAGATCAACAGGTCAAAGATTATTTAAATTATACGGTCATTAAGTCACTGCCCACTGCTATGGTTGCTCAACGAACCTAAGATATTTCCGTATGGGATATACACCCACATAATGATATTTATTTTATTAAGTTTTTATTCACGCTTAATGCAGTCATGCACTACTTTTTTATACATTATGTATTTTAGGGTTTAGCGGTGAGATCAGTCGTTATGAATCTAAGATCCGAATAGCCTGGTACTTTCCAACCTTCCTCTGGACACATCTATGGGTTCTAACCCCAGATCTACCTAATTAGGGTTACTAGATCCAAATATGAGTTTTCCTTTCAAAATTCCTTACAATTTCCGTTTTTTCCAATTTTCCGTGTTTCCCTGAAAGACAGCTAAAATTCCGGACATGTCAAGGAAAATCCTGTCATCTGGTAACCCTATACCCAACCCTCATACATTTTTCCTTCCATAAACTCCCTCCCCTTCCTTTCGTTAAAAATAACCTAAACACAGCATCCCCAAAGTTGACATAGGCCCTGAGTGAAATTATTTTTCTCAGGGCCTCCTGTGTGGAGTTAATGTAAAAAAAAAGTTTTTACTCCAGTATATGCTCGAATCGCTGGTTAAAATCGTACAAGGAATTTTATGTATGAAAAAAGCCGCGCAGCCGTTCTTCAAACCGAAGTGAGTAAATGATAAATTTTTATTGTCTATCAGTATTCAGTAGCTACCTTACCCATTACATAAATATGAGTTTGCTCTTCACATAACTCTGCAACTCCCACGTCTTTATTCGATCCCCGTCCGATCCATACGCGAACAGATCACTTCAGAATAAGCAGCATATAATAAACCCTCCTACATCTCCTACCACTCCTCTGCTCCTGGCAACTATTGCCCATTTGCGGGAAGGAATCTTCTTATCACCACACTTGACTAAATCCTAAATGTATTTTATGACGAACTGTGAAAGGAACATTTCTCCAGAAATAACTCTGCTTTCATGGAATACGAATAATCATAGACTTACTGCGGAGAAAACTCTAAACATGGATTGAGATAATTGGATTTGGAGGGGTGTATTAATGTATGTGTGTTAACGATTTATTTAACGAAACAAATTACCTTCTTGTAAATCACTATAATTTTAGTAAATTAAATATGTACTTTTAATAGTAAATTAAATATTATTAAAAATCAATTATTTTTTTTAAATAGCCATCTCTTAAATTTATTTTCATATTAATACTTATATTTATAATGATTTATTTTTGTTGTTTAAACAACTCGTTTACTTTAGTTAATTTTAAAAAATTCTTTTAATACCAACATAATGAATTGTTAACATATTCTAAAATATTTTTTTTATTTCATTTTATAAAGTTGTTTTTATAATATTTTTTAAGTAATTAATCACCCCTCGCTGAAATATTTTTGTTTATTGTTCCTTTTCTCTATACTTGTTTGTTTCTTTTGTTATTTTTATTCATCTTACTAGCTGACCCGGCAAACTTCGTACCGCCTCAGAATCAATAAATGTTGTGTTTAATTTATTAGCTGAAATAAATTAAGTTTTTATTACGTTAAAATAAATAGGTACCTACTCTAAGTTCAAAAAATGAAATTGAGCTGTTGACGAAGCACGAAGTTCGGCACACTACACATTGACAGTTCGAATTGATTCAAATTATGTCGACCAATGCACATTATTTGAAAAGCCGTTCCATACAAAATATATGAAATAATTAATTTTCTTCATAATTATTTTTCCCGTGATTTGTTTCGATGTTTTTATAGTTATTATGTTAATCGGGACGGAGACAAATCAAAGATCATAAAAATCGGTTCAGCCGTTCTTGAGTTATAAATGGTGTAACTAACCCGACTTTGTTTTATATATAAGATTATCCTGACGAAGAAACCATCGGTTTTGAAACATATTTATAGATATTATAACATTGTCTACAGTGGTTTACACAAAGGTAATTTGTTTCTTTAAATAAAATGATGCCACAAAGTGAGTTTTCAAAGATTGCAGAAACATTAATTATTTATTTATTTGTAAGAAACAAACAGCTTTACTTACGTGATACAAATAAAGAATATACATTATGTAAGTTAATTAAAGTTAAGCCAAGAAAGTTTTATATGCTAAAGCTAGTTATGCTTGTTTTTGATTATCTCCCGATGCATTCATACTCACGTATTAATTTATTATCGTACGCTTTGCTTCTAAATTATGAAGAGTCAATAGGTTGACCCATTTACCACAGACCGCTGTTGTATAAACACCCAAATTAAAGCCACAAAACAGATAATTAGTTAATCATTTATTAGATAACCAACACCCCTGCCATAGGACACTCGCTGTAGTTCGCTACATTTGGTGACATAGCAGGGGTGCAAGGGGTCAGGTTTGTTCACTTACTGCGTGAGATCGGGATAGACTGGTTGAAGGAGACCTAAGTACCTTTCCAGCCGGAATCTCTCGATCCATGGCCTTACACGGATTCCTACGTCCGTCGCTCCTGGACACATTAAGATGATACCCGGTGGTGCAGAAATAGATTTTACTAAAATATTGCTGTCACTGTTGCTCTTACTCCACCGGATATTGAGCGAAAGGGACAATGCACTGACACCTAACTAAAATGGAGGTTTTGTATTCCCCACTTTTCTCCTCCAAAAGTGGACTGATTTTCAATTTATTTTTTACTAACTACATAAGAAAAAACTATTCTATGTCTGTACGTTTTGCTTTTTTTAAAAAAACATTGTCTGGTTTGTATACTGAACATCTTTTGACGGTGTTTAAACCAGTCAATTTTATTGATTTTTGGAAGGTCATAACTTCTATAAAAAGTAACTTATCAAAAAAAAACAAAAAGTACCGACACGCTAGTAGTTGATATCTATTTTATGCAAAAACAATATTTTCTCTAGGGTTAAAATCCAGAGAGATAAATAGGGAATACGTTTGTACGGAAAAATCACCGCCGGGTATCCTCTTAACCCCCAGATTGCACCCAGATACCTTCTTCCTTCCCAGATCTTTCTCTCCTTCCTTACCCTAATAAGATCTTCCACCTTTTTTTTCTACCGTTTTTTTTTCCATTTTCCTGTGTCGAGCTATTGTAAAAAAATGCTTTTATGGCATTAATTAATAGTACCTACCGAAGTATGACTTAGTGGCCTTTTACACGTAGCATTTTATCAACACAATAATAAGCATATTACATACAAAAAAGGAACTCCAACTCGGTCACATATTAGAAACGTAGAAGGATTTACAGTTTTAGTTCATCATCGCAAAAATCAAGATTTTTAACTTGTTATTTGCTTTCCAGGCCCTAGCACGCTTGCTCTATATCGATCGGTAGGATAACTATCGGTAACTTCTCATCTTCCCTAGGACAACTGCACATCGCTAACAGTTGATGTCGAATATGTTAAGGACACTTAGTCATTGTGAACTGTCACTTATTCGTTGGCGATCTGTAGTCAAGCTAGGGAACTATGAGAAGTTACCGATAGTTATCCTACCGATCGATATAGAGCAAGCGTGCTAGGGCCTCAGAGATGCGATTTATTTTATACGCATCCAACTGCTCTGTCATTCAAGCACAAATCCGTTTCGTAATTTGTGATTTAGTATTAATTACAAATCGTCCAATCTATTTATCCCAGAAGCTATTATATTTGTTTCTAACAGATTCCGATGTGCTCCATTTTGTAGATATTTTTTTTCGTGAAGGAACTTAGCATTCCGAAAATGTAAACACGCCTTTTTTTTGTAGGGAAGGTAAATAGGTACCTACTAACGACGCTATATTTTACAAGAAGACAGCACTCAATCTTCCATGATGGGAGAACTGAAAAGACATGAGATAAATAGGGGCAAATGAAAATATCTTAGGCATTTTATTATAAAATAAACATGCAGGTAAAATAAAATTAAAAATAAACATACCTACCCAATACATCGTCAAAGTACTTTATAATAATAAATTATTAGCAGGTAAAAGCTATAAACGATAATATATAAGCAGGTGAAAACTATAAGATGAAAACTTCAATAGTTCTATTTGAACATTATAGATGGCACCATTTCCGTTTGTATCTCGTACGTTGAGCGAGTGACGACAGACGTTAGCGTAATAATAATATGGATAATTAATTATAACTGTTTGTTTTAACGGGAGTGGGTGCATTCGCAAGTCAATCAGATGACAAATCAATTAACTTTGAGCACTGACCAGAAAATTCCTAGAACTCTGATACCGAAATGAAATAAAAACCTTTTATTGCCTTAAGCCTCAGTCTTGCCAATGAACATTATAGTTTGTTCCAGCACTGAACTCGCTCCATAAAACAAACACATTTGGCATTTTAAGATTAAGGAATATCATAGAAAAAATAATTTCAAGCTTTTTCTAAAACACATTTTTTGATCCGTTAGAAATAGGTCGGAGTAAAGTTAATTCGGAACGGATTAGTGCAATTTCTGAAATAACAGTGAAAGCATTATTTCAGCTTGTTACTGATCTTTTTGCAAAGTAGATCCCACTGTTCAAGTGAAAAAGGCTTCTACCCACTTTATGGACGCCTAGCGCCCCAGTGATTATTACTATTATTTACAGATACAGAAACAGACTTACGTGAAGTTACTGAAGCTAAAATTATCAATAATTACCTATTTACATTTACATATTTAGTTCTTTAAAATTTAGCGGTCAGTGAAAAGTTTCAGAATTTAAGTATTGCAGCTGTAGATAGACGCATTTGCCCACTATTTCATGAAATAGTAGGCAAATGCGTCCGGTCAGTGGCTGAGTTGGCATTGTCGCGTGGCCGATTCCTCGGATGGCTAACTCCTCCAACACGACACAAGCAACATTTTCCGCTTATTGTGGTGGTAGTAAGAGATTTTCAAAAAACATTGCCAGGTTATTCGTAACCTAGGAATGTTTATCTTTCTTTTAAAGATAAAAAATAATAATATTTTAAGTAAGTGACTTTAGAAGGGTACTCACATTCTTAGTAGAGTAAATTAGTAGTTTTCTGAAGAGATGTAAGACATATTTGAGCTTACTTCAGAAAAACAGACACGCCCACAGCACCCTTCTGTAGGTTTATCTCTTCAGTGAATGAGTATATCGTTCTATGTTTGCAGAGCTCATCGGTGTAACCGATATGGAGAGGTGTTTATTTACCCGATACTTCGCATGTTTGGTCAATGGGATAAATATTTACATTATTACGTAAGCGCATTTCAATGAGGGATCTGGTAAAAATAAGGAAAACCAATAAAAACGTCAATTCGTGAAAATGTTTAGATTAATTGATTGAATTCGCATTACATAATAGGCCACCACATTTTTTTTCCGGTTTAGGAAATTATTCTAAGACATTGCGTATTTTGTTATCGTATTTTTGAAAATTTCAATCCGAAAAATCGGACCACTTTTTATAAACCGGAAAGACGGGACATAATTTTATGGGTGCGAGAAAACAATAATTACAAAACAATAATTACAATAGCCGAAAATCATTTTAAAAAAACTGACGTATTCCACATTAATGGCAGAGGGGAATAACGAGACATACCAAAAATATTATATCTCATAAATTGATCATTGATCCATCTTATTGATCATTAATCATTGTAATGTTTAAAGTCTATATATGACTAAATCCAAGTATTTCACAATAAAACCAGGTTATAAATAATAATTCAAATTAATTAAAGGGGAAGGTTTATAAACAATATGAAACTTGTAGGTAAACAAGTATGAAGAAGGTACATACAATATATTTAGTCGGTCTATAGTGTATACCTATGCCAAGGTTGGTTTTTGGTTTTGCAGTGAGATTATTTTGAACAGCCGAACATTCTTGTTCTTAAACATGTAACTTGATCTTGTGCCTCTTGTTTCTTATTAGTTATTATCCAAATGTTGTGATTTAAATTATACCTGTAATAAAACTGTACTTGTAAATTATAATTATTATATTTTTAAAAATGTATTATTTTTTTAAATGTTTGATTTTGTTAAAACAGCGCCATCACTATTACTCCTCTAAGACAGCTGCTACAAGGAATCCGCGCGATGTTCGCATTGTTCACTCCCTAACAACTCCTGTTAAAATACTTTGGTACCGTTTTGTTTCGAGATTTCCAATTATTCCGGTTCCAATAAAATTGATACTAGTCTCATAGGAATCGTTGTGTCCCCCTTACTATCAGTATGATCTAAACGGTATTGAAAAGGGAATACAACACGCTATATATTCAAATGAAAAAGTTAATCACAAAATAATTATAATGTACACCTTTATGAGACCAAAGTTTCCAACCGCAATTTGAAAAAAAAAATTAAACTTTGTGAATTTTTTTACATGAAACGACAAAACAGTGAGGTTAGAGTAACGTTTATAATTCATTTGTGTAATAAAATATGTGTGCGTTTCTATTTTTTTCGTTAACAGTAATTTTATTTAAAAAAAAACGTAAGGTGATCAATTTTTAAAAACTTTTAAATTTTGCATCCAAAAAATTTATATTTAAAAATTTACATGGTTTTTTATAGTAATAACATTTGAAAGCGTTATTTTATCATCTTTTAAAAACAGTTTTTTGATTTCGGATACGTTTACAGTTATTCCATTTATTTGGATTTTATTGCGAAGCGCGAATATTTATCCCTCTGACATAATACACTAAATTTTGAAAAGTTGTGTCAAATTCAAAAAATCGCCGGAAATCAAAGTGTTGCTATATATTTAAAAAAAAATGATTGTGGAATTTCACAAAATTAATTGAATATGATCAGAGACGGTAAATTTTCATGTAGTGACGTCACGAGCCCAAAAAACAGATTTATTTCTTTAAATAAAATAAAAACAATAATTTTCTAAATAATTTAGTAACATTTTCGTAATATTAGTAGAAATATCTATCCACGCCTGTTATGTGGCCTATTATTAGTTTCTCTCCTGAATCTAAATATTCTGCCCCATTCTCTATCTCGGGTGTGTACCGGCTGCGCCAATTTGATTTAGTATTTTGTGTGACGTAGGCATAATTTATGAACAGATCCTCAATGAAAACTCTCTGTTCTTTTCTGCAAAACAACAACCCGTCCTATGGTCAAAAATTCGCCTGAGGTGTCCTTTTGTTTCTTTGTGAATGTTTTAATTAGTTTTCGATTCCCAATCATCTCTAAATTATAATTAGATGGCATTTGCACTTTCATGCACGAACCCCTTCAATAAAAATTATTGTTTTCCTGAAATTTTACGGCTTTCAAAAGGGACCCTAAAACTCAGTATGACCAAGAGCCAGTTCACGGCTCAAGACGGGCCTGATCATAACCCTGAGCAACACCGAGTACACGACAGCTTTATGTACATTTTTCTAGTTTATTCTGACTACTTCTGTGTTGGCGACGCCCCTGTCAGGGACTAATATAAATATCGTCACCTTAAAGCAATACTGAGATATCTTCGAAAAAAACCACTTTTGAGATAAGTGTGCAGTTCGATGTAAAATTGTGAGCTCTACAAGATACATTACTGGGATATTTTGAAAAAAAATGCATGAGTTACAAGTAAAATCTCAGTATTGAGATATTTCTGTATTTGCGTATACTTTGTCAAAATTAGTAGGAAAAAATTAATTATTTATTTATTATTACAATTTTAGGTTGATGTTAAATAATTTACCTCTTTAATACCTACCATATCATTAATCTGCAACATTAGTTCATTTGATTCTGCTAGAACTCACGCAAACCTAAAAGTCCTATTATCTCAGAACGGCATTTTTCAAGAAATCTCACTGTTGCTTTAAGCTGACGATATGATGTTTTACTACCCGACTTAGCCATGATAAGCTTCGTCCAGACTCAGAGAGACAAACGACACGATGAGTGCGAACATGTCCGAAATGTCAGAATGGGACATATCTGCTTTACTTCATTAACCAGTGATTCCTGACAATATTCGGAGTAAAAGTTGTTAAAATTTTGGTCTCCGGTGATATTTTCTTTATTTTTTATTTTCAACCAAAACCATGAAAAATCAGTAGGTATTGGATCAAAATCAGTAGGGGTGAACGAGTACAGGTTACTCGGCTGAGTAAAAAAGTCACCGGAGACCAAAATTTATTTAAAAAAAATTCTTCAACTAATGTCAGGAAGCACTGGTTAACGTAAGTAAAGTACGTTCCTTAACACTCTACATATTATATTATTATAGTTGCAAATGATCTCTTATTCTCTATTTTGCCCTTTTGACGGCTTAAAGCGGCGTCTCCTCCGACGAAAATGTTTACACACTTTGTGGATAGTTAAGTCGGGGCCACAATGTTTTTACTTTCCGTGGCCCATGGAAAACAACAAACGTTGTGGCCCTGCCCCATGTTTATGGTAATGTTTGAGGTGTTATTTGTGAAATTAGTCGCTAGAGACCGGACTTAATTAATGGTGAGTTGACGGGAATGTTTGTTGTGTGTTGTGCGGAATGTCCAAACGAAGACAAAGGATAGTAATAAATATTTTTATTTTTATAGTGAATACCTCACAAGAGTCCCAACTGCTCCCGTCTGGAGCCAGTGAGACTATGGCATCCCCAATTAGGGTATGTTATGAGGCTGAAGACTGGCTCTTCAGATCTAGTCACTAAAGACGGCTAAAGCCATTTCAAGCAACGTTTTAATTCTGAATAATGGTCTTATACACCAGGCCGATACTAAGAGCATCTTCCACTCTGCAACGTGCCGCAAATATACTATATATTATTTTAAATAATTAATTGTGAAATAACATAAATCAATTAAATAATATTTATTTGCGCATGCCGGGTTCGAACCCGCGGCCTTCGGAATGGATGTCTAACGCCCTACCGCTGGACTATGCCGGCCGTCGCATATATGGCACACATAATAATTATAATGGGGCCAACAGACCTAGCTATAAAAGCACAAGCGTTATTTGGCTTGGCCTACTTCAGCATATCGCTCGTAATACATTCCCATTGGGAATGTACGGCCACCGTATGCCGAATTACGCCAAACCAAATAACGCTTGGGCTTTTATAGCTAGGTCTGTTGGCCCCATAAAGCAACTTATCATTCTTGGGGTGAGATGAACCACTAAACAGCGCTTTATTAAATCCACCATTGACTATTATTATTTTATAATAAATACCTCCAAAAATTACTTTCATTAAGTAAATACAGAAATTAATAAAACAACGATTTTTTCAGAAATACCTAATAATCCTTTCCTAGCTTTTGTAGTAAATCCCCGGTGCGATAAAACTAGCAAATTAAAGCCGGCATTGACCGAAATTCTGCTGAAATCCAACTGGTGGATTTTACAAGCAAATAGTAATAAAGCTCCGAATTCAAACACTTCTGCAATTTTCAAGTATATTTCATAAAAAACAATAATTTTTTCGTAAGAACTTCAGTCCCGTTTTTAAACATTTTTACGAATAAAATGATCGTATTGTAGAATAAAATTTTTCTCTGTGCAGGTGTGACGAATGAATATATCCCTTCCACTGGGTGAGAGGGTCGGGAGAGCCCTACTGGAGAGGTCAAATAGTATCTCTCAACAAGTCTTTCCAAATGCGGCCCGCCACACAGTAGATGGGCGGAAGCATCCGCCGCCAAAACCTAGACAATCGTCACCCCATGAACCCGGGCACCCCTGATAAGTAATCAAACGTAGCGAACCACATGGATTGACCTACGGCAGAGGTGGTGGTTTTCCAACAAATGGTTCCCGGGCGGAGCGTGCGGCGGTATCAAAACCCTTTCCAAAATTGAATTTTATTTTTTATAACAATAACATTTCTCGGTTAAGCGTTTTAGGTATTAAAAAATGTACCTAGGTCGTAACGTAGTATCTTCGTTATCGTATCTCAGTATCACGCTGGTGAAATTATTATTCTGAATTGAAACTTTGGTGCTTGAAATGGCTTTAGTCGTGTTTATTGACCAAAATTGAATGAAAAGTCAGGGAATCCCCAAACTTCCCCTCCCTATCTATTTGCCCTTCGCAGTCAATTCAGCCCAACAATAACAACACACCCAAATACTTAATCCGAGGGGATCCGGAAAGTTTGGCCTCTTACGATAACGAGGCGTAACCTAAGTAGGCATCAATTATTTATGTTTTTTTCATAACGATAATTAAGGCCCATTAACCAGAGACGGAGAATTTAAATTTCAACTTGCGATCCTGCCCCATGAGAAAGATTGATTATTCTCCGTACCCAAAAGTTTAACTAATAGATAACCCAGTATCGAATAGCAATAAAAATTCTCAAACGCGTGATGATACACTTTTTAAAATTGTGTACTTCTTGTAAGTATTTTTGATCATAAGTATTTTGGTTTTTCAATAATGTCTAAACAAAATAAGTGTGTAAAAAAATATTAAACGTTTAAGTTTATAAGACCTTAAATAATTAGACAGCTTAGGTATTTTCGTCACAAAACACGTTCTCAGATTTATTTTTAATGATTTTATTTGAACTAAAATTAAAATTCTAAAAAGTGTCTTAACTAGATTATGTATTGATTTATTTTACTGTATATTTTATGATTTGAAATTTGTATTTTTTAATAGAATCTATCGTTTGAAAATTGAACAACGGTATAACTTTAGTATATTAAAAATAAACTTTGTTTTTCAAAATTTTAAAACTGTTTGTACCAGATAAAATAACAATCTTTAAAAATTCAATTTATGTTTTTTTGTAAAAAAGAATCAATACGTCTAGAATTTGGTTTAAAAAGGAGTAATTTCCGGAATTCTCTGGTAATTAATACCCTCTTAATAATAATAATAAATGGGAAATGTTGCTTGTGCAATGATGGAAGTCTTGGCTAGCTGGTTTGAACCCACAATGCCTGGGTGCGAACTCAACGCTTCGGACCACTCGAACAACTAACAGTCAGCTCTGAAATAAAGTTCACAACTCAATTATCTTTTTACATTAGCGCCGCATGTCGCATGGGCCAATGTCATCTTTGGGGATGCTGTGTGGAGGGTTTTGTAGGGAAGGAGGGTCATTTATGGGAAGGAAACAGATAGGATGAATCCATCTCGATGATGGTGACAGTAAAAGACGATGGGTCGAGAGAGTCCGGCTGGAGAGGTCTAGGTTAGGTCTCCATCAAACTTTGGCAGGGGTGTTGGTTATCCAAAAATGGTACCCATACCCGTCTCCAAAATTGAAATGTGTAATTAAAACTGTGAACATGATAGCTGTAAAAAATATATTAATTACAATTAATAAATTTGTCTAATGAACCCAACCTTGGCCTTTTTCCTCTCCCAGCAAAAGCGGCACGTCATGCAACAGCTGATGACATCTTAATTAGCATTCGCGTTCGCAAACAGTTTCCGCCAGTGGGCCCTCCCCGCGGTGGTGGATATTGATCCTTCCTTCCCGACTTTCCGCCGGTGTGCGGGCGAGAGAGAGAGGAGGCTACGCGGAAGTAGACGAGGGGGAGGGAGACGGCGATACCAAATGTCCTTCGCGCCATCTACAGCATGGTAAGAAATTAGATTTATTGGCGGAATTAATCAATCAAAAATATAATTAAGTATGGAATATAGGTGACCAATTTAATGCATAATTATTAAGGAGCCTTTTTCACCAATCAAATTGAAAGACTCATCATCTTTGGGGATGCTGGGTGGATGGTATTTTTAGAAAAGGAAGGAGAGGATGTTCTAGGAAGGAAAAAGGTATGAGGGGTGTGTAGGAATCTGGGGGTTAGTGTGTCCAGGAGTGACGTAAGAATCCATCCCTCCCGCTGCGGTGCAAGGCGCTGAGTAGAGAGGTCAAAAGTAGTGGCGGCTCGTGGCTTTTGGCATTACCTACGTTGTCAAAAACGATTTTTTTTTTAAATCGTTTTTTTTTTGTATGAAAAATTTCAGGAAATTTCAGTTTATCCGTGTGATATGGATATCTTGAAAATCTTCATAAAAAAGCGAAATTTAAAAAACAATTTTTTTTTCGGTTACAACAACACCAATAATGCCATTTTTTAATACTAGCACTCTAGCACACCAAAAGTCACCACCCGCCCTGGCCAAAAGGTCTCCTCAACCACGCATCCGACACATCCGCTGCCAAGACCCAAACAGACCTCACCCCACGAACCCAGGCATCCCTGACAAGTCACTTGGGGTATATGGCAGATGTGTTGGTTATCTAATAAATGGTTCCCGGGTCGGCTGTACCCTCACCCGCCTACCTGCGGATTGCTCGTCGACAACCTTATCCCCCTTGGCCACAGAATTCTGTTTATACAATAACATAATTTATCAATAATATGTTAACAAGTAGTGTTGGAGAAGGAATTTAAACAGTGTGTGAGGTTTGTTAAGGGGTTTTGCAGGGAAGCCATACTAAATACGTAGTTTAAAAGTTAATAAATTTATCTAAAAAGATATTTCCCATTGATTTTGTATTTAGGCCATACTGTATTCTGAATGCGCAAGGGGGAATGAAATACATATAGCACTCGTTTTGCAATACGTGCGAGCGGGAGGGAGTGCTGCATCGACTGCACAGCGGAAATAGATGTTCATCCATATAAACAAAAAAGAAAAAATAATGAAAAGCAAATAATAAACCCGGTCAGACTTCGTTTCAAATATAAAAAAATATATTTTGCCTTATTTTTAAGTTGCACAGACTTATTCGAATATTCAGATTCTTTTTAGGGTAATTAATTAAGAAAGTATTATTGAAAAATGTCAAGACTGTATTTTAGATATAAATGTATTGTATTATATGGGCCAATTAAATGGTGTTATCATGTTGTGTTTTAAAAGGCGATCCAATACGTAAGTTTCGAAAGAAATCACAAATTTCAAACTTAGTTAATTTAGTTCATTAAAAATAACAAACTGTTATGTTTGTATTAACGACACGTTCCAGAATAAAAGATACTCTCATTATTGCCCTGGTGAAAAACCACCATTCAGATTCGCTACATTACTTGAACTGGTCCAAACTTGGTGATCAGATCTGAATAGCCAGGGACTTTTCAACATTCCTCTTCCCACTAATCTCATACTCACAACATACCCCTAATAGGAATGCCATAGTCGCACGGGTTCCAGACATTTTTGAGCAGTTGGAATTCTTGAATTTATGAAGATTGATACACTGATTATCGCCCCGGTGAAAGATCACATTGGAATGGATTTAACTGTGTTTGGTGACCATACCTGAACAACCAGGTACTTTTAAACCTATCTCTTCCAATTGGAGATGCCATAGGCACACTAACTTCGGACGGTTATGAGTATTTGGGACACTTGTGCGGTATTTGCAGTACTTAAAAAGTACGGGAAGCGGTAGATTGTATATATCCTAATTATCCATATCTTGTCACTAAATATGATAAATGCCAATCCATTGGTCTCTTACCAGGGTTATACTAAGATTTACTACCTTAAATTTAAAAAACAAATATTGGTTTCTAGAAAAAAAAAAGTTTCATTTCGTTCGTAGTATATTAGCAAGTCATCAGAAAGCTCAGTGGATGCCACAACAAGACAATATTTAAATTTAGAATACATGAATATTTAACGGAAGCTCAACCGCACCGCCTGGCGGGACAAATCAAAACAACACGTTTCAAGGTGTTGGTTTTTGAAATGAGAATGTGTTTGATTCCTAGTTCCTACTGTTATTTCGTTTATCTACAGTACCTACTATCCTAACCATCGCTTAATAATGGTACCAATTTACCATCAAATAAAATGAATAAGTAAACACTATAAAGTACCTAACGATTAAAAAAAATTTAAAGTACCTGCCTATCACAATTATTTAGAAATTTAATTGAGATTTTGTAAATAGAAATGAAGAACAGGTACTTACCGTAGTTACCGTATTATAACTAAGGCGATCCGCTCACTGAGGCAACTGAAAACTGTCAACTGGCAACTGTCTTTGTATGACAATGTGATGGCAGCTGTTGACTAAGCACGAACTGTTCGGCACACTACACCATTGACAGTTCGAATTGATTCAAATTATGTCGACTAAAAACCAACTAAAACCGGCTGTTTTCTCTGTCTTGATTGGTCAAAAAGCTTGTATAACCATAGACGAAGTACAATCAGCTGACAGCTGGCAACTAGCAACGACCGCCCAGGACAATCATCAGTGAGAGTCGCGAGTCACCGCTTGCGTTACTATTGAAAACGAGGTTTTGTGTGAATGTGAAGTGTGCGGGCCATCACATTGTCATACATAGACAGTTGGATGTTGAGAGTTTTCAGTTGCCTCAGTGGGAGGAGGCGCTTAGAGAAAATTGAAACTCATGAAAACTGAAAAGAAACCATTGCGATTCTATTTTTAAACACATTTTACGTGTTTCCATTTCTATAATTCTTCTTTACGGCATAATTTGGGCCCGGAATTGGCCATTAATTTTCAGTTACTCTTTTCGCGCTCTTTTTGGTTCTGCTCCTCGGGCGTTTTTCGCGAGGAAGTTGACCATTTAGGCTGTGGTTTTCAATTAAAGGTTTACCAAAAAGTTAGGTTTGACTCATCACTCATCATTAAGTTGACTCTAGGCAAGGTTTCGTGATAAACTGTAAAATAAAATATATCATTGAAGAAGAAGATAAAAATAATAATCTAATTTTTTTAAATATGAAAATTATCAAGACACAGAATTAAAGATAATGGTCGCAACTGGGACTCGAACCCAGAACCTCACGTCTAACTGGGACATACGATTTAACCAATTCGGCCATTGCGTTCTATTATGAGACTGTCGTATTTGATATGTTACATTGATGGAAATAACCTTCAAAAGTTAAAGACAGTTTTTCTTATAAAATAAAACTATATTTTATACACATCGACCTGTAAGCAAAAAAAATATATATATCTGTAACAACTTTTTTTTTGCTTTAGCTCTAGCTCACAGGAGGCCCTGAAGAAAAAGTTTTTTAGATCCTAAGTCATCTCTAGGGTTGCTGTCCGGAGGGTCTTTTTAGGGAAAGGAAGCAGAGGAAGTTTTAGAAAACGTATGGGTAAGTAGGAATAAGGTAGGAATCTGGGGTCAAGGAATTCATCCCTGCCACTACGGTACAAGGCGATGGGTCAAGAGAGTCTAGCTAGAGAGGTCAAAATACCTCCTTCAGCCAGTCTCTCTTGAAGACCTAGATAAATCTCATTCTATGAACCCGGACACCCCTGCTAAGTCATTGGAACCACTTGGGGTGATCTATGGAAGGGGTGTTGTTATCCAATAAACGGTTCCCGGGACGGCGGTACCCATACCCGTCTCCCAAGACGTACTAACGTAATATGTACCTACAGATAAATAATTTCGGGTGTTTCCTTGACCTTGTTCGGAATTGGTTCATTTTATAGCTTTAATAAGCTAGTAAACCATAGAACCTAGGAAAAATAATGCTTCCTGGAATAAAATGATTGAAATATGATGCATTAATGACGTAAAAAGCTCAAGTGGCTCAATAATGCAGTATGCATAATCTTCTTCTGTACTATGGTGGGGGGGGGGGCTATCAAAGGGGGCATTGGAGACATCAGAGGGGGTGCTCCCATAGCCGCTGCACGGAGAAAAATGTTATTCTAAAATACGATCCGAACAAATTAACAGCGTTTCAATGTTTATTGGCGGGAAAATGTTTACCAACAAATTATTCTTACATGTTCCCGCCAATAAACATTGAAAATTGAAACCCCCTTGATTTGTGCGTAAGAACTTCAGTCCCGTTTTTAACAGTTTTTACGAATAAAATTATCGTATTTTAGAATACCATTTTCTCCGTGTGTGCCCACAAAATGGATATATGTGGGCTGAAAGAGTCGGCGATGTGTGAATGCGGTGCTGTGCAGACCACTGAACATGTGGTCAACGTATACCCACTTAATTCATTTCCCGGCGGGAGTGACGAGGTCCATAGGACGACACCTGATTCCCTAAACTGGCTCGCAGACCTAGATTGTGCATAATAATCCGATGTCTACAGACGACTTTAAAAAAAAGAAAAACGTTTCTGGTTACGGTAACCTGAAAACATTAGAAAATGGCCTTCTGCAATAATTTTACGTAAGCCGAAAAATGTTGCTGGACTTATTTAGCCGAGCAAATGACCCCTCGACGTGACGGCTGGGTAGGAACCCGACGCATTTGTTAACGCAACTACTAATCGGTATTTGCTGATCGAAAGAAATCACAAATCTCACAATTATTTATTTTAAAATAATAATTTTTAGGGGGTGTGTCAACGGCGCGATCCTGGTTGAAATATACTCTCAGTATCACCCTGGTGAAAAACCACCATTTAGAATCGCAATGTTGCTCGAAATGACTTAAGCCACATTTTGTGATCACACCTGAAAGTCACATACTCCTCCTTCCCTCTTCCCACTAACCTTATTCTTACAACATATATGGGAATGCCATAGTCTCATTGGTTCCAGATGTTTGGGAGCAGTTGGGACTACGGTATTGACATAAAGAGACAGCTGGGAGATACTCAGATAATCGCCCCGGTTAAGAAGACGTTCCTTGGTATGGATTTTGCTATTTGGTGACCAGACCTGAAAAGCCAGGTACTTTCCAACTTTCCTATTCCACTTGAAGATGCCATAGTCATACCAGCTTTGGACGGTTATGTGTATTTGGGACTCTTGTGTGGTATTTACATGCAATGTTCGGGAGGTGGTAGATTGGATAAATCCTAATTATTGATTGGCGATTGTCGTGAATTTAAAACCAGAATTATTAATTAGTAATTTTTTAATAAATGTGCATAATATCAAAGGTAACGAAAGATTAAGTAGCAACAACTGTAAAATCTTCCAATGTCCTTTTTGTACTATCCTCTGGTGCAAAATCAAACCAAGCTCAAACTTTTAATAAAACTGTGTTTATCTGAAGTGACCTGTCAGATAATTTATATACCTGTTTGTACGTAATAATATCTAGGAAAGCGTCCTTTAGGTGATTTTTTAACAAAAACGGTGCTATAAAAATTACCGAATTATAATTATTATTACTACATGAAAAATCACAGGATATTGTAATATATATAATACGATAAGTAAAACAAAAGAAATATAATAGGTAGTTAGGTACTTTAAGTAGGTAAGCACTATAGAAATTTATGTAACAGAAATCTGGAAAATATAGGGAGTTATGGCATCATTTATCGTTTCATTACAATCAGATCCAAACTTTGAAAATGATACTTAAATTCAAATCAATTCCAAGTTCTAAACGGAACCAGAGTTACAGATATTCAAATGAAATCAGTATTTTTGATTGTGTTATAGCCAACTGTACAAATGAGAAAACAAGTTTTCTCACCAATTTTTTGTACATAATTTTTATGATTTATTTTTGTTTGTTTTCGTTTTTTCAGGGTAAGCAAAGCTTTTCAACCTTTTGTGTACTGCACTCCACTGTTCCATTAGGGTTAGGGGTAAAGGGTTCAGGCATTAGCCATCCCAACAATATTAGATTATCGCTAATTGAAGGTACCATGCGGACCGGCAGGATCGTGTGTGAGGCCGCTAATTGGATCAAATTATAAATCCTGTGTGTCTCACTAATCACTAATCAGTGACCACACTGAAAAATACCATACCGATGTATCACATTAGGGAACGTACCCATACTACGTGACCCGTTCAGGGGGTAAAAAATACCACGCTTGGTCACAATGAGGGGCGGGGGGCTAACGTTTTTATCACGTAGTCAAATCCTCTAGGGAAATCTCGCGTTTTTTTCGAGCTACATTCAAATATGGCGCGCAATGTTTGGCAGGTATGCATGCACTCTTGACGTCACGCACCAAGCGCCGTATTAATAAAGACAAATATAATCCAAATAAATTTTTTTAAACTTTTTGTTAGCAAGAAATGATTCAAAACCATATTTATTAATTGCTACTTGGAAATTGTACGGGAAGGGGGGGGGGGGGGGTTTCTTGGAATATACTGCACGTGGTCACCGAGAGGGGTGGGGGTGGTTAAAAATGGCTTGGGAATTGTTTATATATTAAGCAAGTTGGACTACGGTATGACCAAATGGGGTATATTGTGAGGCTGAGGGGAGTGGGGAGGGAAAGGAGATGGAGATGGGGATGGGGAAGAGGAAGGTGGGGAAGTGTTTTGTTATTTAATTGTCAAATTCTAGTGAATTGAATACTTGAGTTAAACCACGTCAAAAGTCAGAATATAAAAATAGTATGACTGACATGATGTATGAATGTGAATAAAGTAAGGAGTTTTCTGCTGGTCCCTGCGGATTAACGGCGCGCGATGATTCGTTACAGTGTTGTCAAATCGATTTTTAAAATAAAGCCAGACAACACCGGAAAAGCAGCTAAAATCTTGTTAGCCTAATTCTGACCGAAAATTCACCGACCTAGGATGAGTGGAGCCGCAAAAATTTTGAGAAGAAATAAACTTACTCCTTCGAACTTTCGTGTATCCTGGGGGGAAGGGGTGTGCAGAGAAATTATTTTCGTTTCTGAGAGGGGAGGGTGGGTTGGAGGGGGTTTAGTTCTGATGTAAAAACCAAGTTTTTAATAAAAAAATAACTTTGACGTTGTTTAATTTTCATTTCTCGTTCGTGAGTTACGTATAAAAAGAGGAAATAGATTATCTGAAAAACGAGCTAAGAAGCTAAACCACTTTTTTGGAGCTGACGGCCTCACTCACTATAGGAGCTGAGTTGGAGACTGGTTAGTTAGTTAGCTATCGATTCCACAAATATATCTTTTATCCGTCTTTATTGCATTATCGAAAGGTCTGGTAAATAAATAAATATGTCTATATCAATAGCAATTTTCGATAATTTTTTAAAAACTAAGTGGAGTGGTATTTTAAGAGCTTTCGTTCTTTTCTACCCCTTCAGGTAATTCTTCAATTACAAATTAAAGATTACCCGAAAACATTATAATTTTCCTGGAGTGGGAAACTATATAGGTAGTTATAGAAAACCAACCATTTTCTCAGTATGTTGATTATTCGACTTTGTACAGATTGTGTCAAAAAACCAAATTGAATATCGTTAAAAATCTATAAATCTCCATTCTCAATCTGGGAGGCGGGAATGGGTACCGCTGCCCCGGGAACCATTTATTGGATAACCAATACCTCTGCCATAGATCACCCCAAGTGGTTCGCTACGTTTGGTGACTTAGCCCGGGTTCATGGGGTAAGGTATATCTAGGTTTTGGCGGCGGATGATCTAGACACAATGAACCCCAGATTCCTACCCAACCCTCATACCTTTTTCCTTCCCAGAACTTCCTCTCCTTCCTTTCCTTAAAAATACCCTCCACACAGCATCCCCAAAGATGAGATAGGCCCTGCGGAAAATAATTTCCCTGTGTGGACCTGTTAACAGTTTTACAACACGATACGCCGTAATCAAGGTATCCCTTATTTAACCAAACCGAAAAGCTTTGTCAAATATCACGTCTTTAATGAATAGGTCACTGTTTAATATTTATATAGAGCATTATCGATAATATTATATTCTCAAGTACAACGATTAGTTTGAAGGTTAGGCCGACCTTCCAACTTGATGTCCCAAAATTAAGTGAAAACAAATTCAAAGACAAAATTCCCCACCACCCCCGACAGCAGAGATCATTAGGGTTGGATTTGGGTCTTTTGGGAATTTCAAGGGTACCTAGAATTCGTTAATGACGCTATCAAACTAGTAACTTTGCATTTTCACCAGCATCGCATAAATCTATTAAAACATGATGGTTTGGGTGAGTACTATTTTTTAACTGAAAGCGCCAGTATTCTACCCTTATTTTCTCGGTTCTCATTGACGTGTCAAAATCTGAAATGTGTTAAATAAATTCAGCAAGCAAAAGTTTAGGCAAATTTATAGTTATCCATAAAGCAAATTTTTATAAGAATTAAAGACCATTGCAATATTCATTGATTGTACTAACTTTTGTATAGTCCGGAGCCAAATAGAGTATAACGAACCAGTTTCACCAAATTCTATTAAAAAACTCCTTCAACACAAAATTTTAAGATATGTAAATTATAAATTTATTCATCATCATCATCACAATTGGCTCTACAAACCTTGGTGGGTCTTGGCCTCCTCGAGAGTCTTCCCCCACTCATCTCTGTTTTGTACTAGTTCTCTCCAGTTTGGAATCTCCAAGGTACGTAGGTCTTTGAGGACGTTGTCGTTCCATCTTAATTTTGGTCTTCCCAGACTCCTTCGCCCTACAGGTCTAGATTTTAGCAGGGACTTTGGTGCTTGATGCTCTGTCATTCTTTACACATGACCCAGCGACCGAAGTCTTCCCAACATTATAAATTGTGTCACTTTTGGTTCCTTAAACAGAGTGTAGAGCTCATCGTTGTAACATCTACGCCAAAATCCATTTTCTAGAATCGGTCCAAAGATACGCCTTAAAATTTTTCTTTCAAAAATGTCCAGCGCTCGCTCATTTCTCTTAGTAAGTACCCATGTCTCAGCTGCGTACGTGAGCACTGGATTCTTATTTAAAATATAAACTATAATATCCGCCTTATGAAAAATCCAAAATAAAAAAGCTATTTGACAAAATCGTTCTACATATTCATGATCCTAATATCTTTCAAAAAAAATCTTTCACCGAACAATAATGTCAAAAACAGTTCGTTTACAAACTCTCTTATCAGGGGCGGATCTAAGACTCGAAAGTCAGTCAGCAAACAAACCAAGGGGCCCTGGAGGGGGGCAGTATATTTTAAATGTAATTTTTATGCAAAAAAATCGCATGAGAGGAACGGTAGCGTGGCCTTTTTTATACAAAACTTAATTGAGGATTTGAGGCCAAAATACCCTTGGGTACACTGAGCTTGGAGGCACATTTTGAAAGCCATAAACCTAGAAGAAAACGGTAAATTTCATTAAATTCTACTTTAATTATATTGAAGGGGTTCATGCAAGACAGTGTTCTGACACCTAATCGTGGTTTGGAGATATATAAGAGCCTTCAAAAGTATTTTTAAAAAGTTATAATTTTAGGACGGAACCGCATTTGCTGACATGCTGACCGTATACACGGCTGAGGTAATCAATATACAGAAGTAGCAGATATTTTTAACAGTAGGTACCTACCAAAAGAACTTAGAAAAAAACGTATTACTTTAAAACAGTTATAAGTTTACGTTTTGTTTCCTGGATTGATTGTAAATTTTAGATAATCTAGATCATATTAGTATATTTGCGCTGTATAGGAAATTGTTTTGAAATCTTTTTTATAAAAAAGTTTTATTCTGTATATATGTATTTAACTGTAACTTAAATAAATAATTTATGTAGGTGATATGTACATTTTTCAGAATATTAATAAGTGAAGTCTCTCCCTTAATAATACGTGTACGATAATTGATTATGCCCTAAAATTATGTTGAAATTTAAAATTTTCAGGAACAATCTCCATCTAAAAGATAGGTTTAAATTCATCCAAAGTTTTGGGGATTTGATTTGGGAACTCATCTTTTACCTATTCCAATTTAACTAGGTACAAAAAATGAAAACTTGTTTCAGCAAGTAAAATTCAGTCACAGAGTCAAAAATGCAATATTACGTATCTCAATAATATTGAATGACTAAAGGGGTTCTTGGCACATTCACATAAGGCGGATTACTGATTACCATACGAATTCAATAAAATAACTGAACTTAAAGGTACGACATTTGACGGAAAAACTACATTTACTATATTACTTCTACATTTTGCATAAATCCCAACTGTCCGGAGCCAGTAGTAATAATAATATTAATACTAATATTTGGATGTTTTGTATAGCGCCGTTTTTGTGAAAAATCACCTCAAGGGTGCTGTACAAATTTTAATTAATTTCTGCAATCTAAAGCGGTCTACACACCATGCTGCGAACAGCCCGACATATCGGGTAGCTATTGTCTCCTGCAAATTGGAAGAAACCGTCTGCCCCTAGAACCAACCGATGCGCCGCAATGAGATGGTGATATTGAATTTGTTGTGTAATAGAAGAGACAAAAGACAACGTGAAACAGAATATTACGGGTTCGCACGAGGAAAAAAGAGACAGGAGACAATAGCCAGCTGCTAACAGCCCGATATGTCGGGCTGTTCGCAGCATGGTGTGTAGACCGCTTTACTTCCGACCACAGACTAGATAAAATATTATAAAAATGTATGACTAAAACATTGCATCCACCGGTTCGTCGATCAGTGATACAAAACTTATGTACAATGTATTTGATCAATTAACGCGATGCTACCTAAAAATGAACATGTATTTTATTTTTCTCGTATTTTTAATTTATTTATTTGTTTAATTAATTTTTTTTATTATTATTTTTATTTTATTATTTAGAAAACATTCCTGGTAGGTCACTTGAGATTTGAGATTAACACAGTAGGATTATGGCATTCCCTAATGGGGGTACGTTGTGACGATGAATGGAATGGAAGGGCAAGAAGTTGGAAAAGATGAAGGTTGGGAATAACCTAGCTATTCAAAACTCGTTACCAAACACGGTTAAAGTCTTTTCAAGCAACGTTTCAATTCTAAATCAGGTAGGCAGATAATAAATTCGGACCGGACCAGAATATAATTAATTCAAACAAGTGTGACTTATGCCACAAGGACTAGCTTGAATGTTTTTAATAGGTGGAATGCTTTCCCACGACCTTTTGATAAATAGATACACAAACAGCAATAAAATAGCCGCCAAGATGTGCTCTACATGCAATGAAGTATGTTATTAATTCGCATAAGGTCAGTTACATAAATAACAACGTATTTTAAATGCGATGTGTCAACTGTTTAGTAGAAAACTCCAAAAAAATCGGCCTTGCCGGAGTCTCTCTCGAAATAAATCAATTTGCAGTTTGTATTTCTCACGGTCTGGGAAGTTGCCTACACCTACACAAATGGATCTTCCCGTGAACAAATAAGTTGTAGAAATCAAACACTTGTGGTGTTAAACAAATAAAACGTTTAATAATCCGTTTAAACAACACCGAAGTACACACGGAGAAAAATGTTATTCTAAAATACGATCATTTTATTCGTAAAAACAGTAAAATACGGGACTGAAGTTCTTACGAACAAATTAACAGTGTTTCAATGTTTATTGGCGGGAAAATGTAAGAATAGTTTGTTGGTATACGTACCAAATTGCGTTGAATCAATAAACATTATTACAGGATTTTGGAATAGCTACATCAATGATATAAGTTTTTTTTTAAATTTTGTCATGTAAAACTAAATCGGGTCTATTATGAGTAATTGGTATGTCTGTTAGTATAGTTTTATCATAGTATATGTTAAAGAAATTATTTTCTCAAAATGAATTTCGTTCTTATTCATAATATGGTACTATATTATGACAGTCAATCAAGTTATGTTTAATTACCAAACTTTGATTATATGCTTCCTATAAATTTTAGTATTAATGACTCTATCTTGAATAACAAGCATAAATCCTTCTATTTCTGCGCTCAACTCTCCAATACTCAACCATTTGTTTGACGAAAGTTTGGTTTGAGATAATTGAAGTGTTTTGCGTGAATATTTTTTTTTTACCAAGAATCTAATAATTCCTGTTTGGTATTTATACAAATGTTGGCATTCAGGTCGTATAAATTTAAAGATGTAATATTTCTATTTATTTAAAGGGGTAATGTTTCTATCTCCTAATTTCTTTATTATTATTATTAGTCGGTTTTTGTTATTTTTCCATTGAATCTGTTAACTACTCACGATAAGATAGAAATATTGAATATCTCCCTGATATAACTACCCTTAATTCGCGCAGTGTCTACCTCCACCCCTCCCACCTACCTAGTGGGGTAGTGGGGTGGCCTTTAATAATCTCAGCAAAAGCTATGTCGGCAAAACCCGCGACCGCTTAGGAGCTTTTTAACCTCGAGGTGTCAAGTGTAAGAGGATTTAATTAACGTTCATCGTTCTAACATAAAAATGAATTCTTTTTTTAAATTAATATCTATAACCGTGGTATATATTACGTGTATTCTTTACAGGCCTAGAATCATTTTTGAACAAGAAGGCAGCCGATCTTACTCGAATATCAATTAATTATTTGTATTTTACAACTTAAGTATAAGTTCTTATAAAGAACTAGCTGACCCGCCCACGCGTTGCTGTGGATAAAGAAACACAACGCCATTTGCTTGATGGTTACCTAACCTAGATAACCCAGTGTTGTGTCAATAAATGAACTCACACCGCCATCTGTCAGAAACTTATGGAACTTACAAATATTTTTTAAATAATGGTCTTGTAAAAAACATATAATTCCCATTAATAAATATTGAGGTCAATAATCGAGATCTATTCTATCTTTTATGTTGGACCAAATTACACACAGTAAGCCATATTTTTCATCAAAATCGGTTAAGTAGTTTCGGAGTTTACCTTGGACGAACATTGTGACGCGAGATTTTTATATATAAAGAAGAAAGAAGATAACGGTGTAACCGACATGTTAAATATTGAGTAATATACATTTGCATCGGTAAAAACTATTTACACGGTGTCCGGTAACTGGTAGTGCAAGCGGAAAATGTGGTGGATATAGAAACATCTCCAATCTCCACCTTAAAGTTAATTCAAAATTCAAATCAAAGGAACAGATGCTTTTAGCGAGGGCTTCATGTTTCGTGGAAAAATAAATTCAGCCTGAAATGAAAATGGTTTTTCCTTGTTTCCGAAATAAAATAAAAACATATTTTTACTTTATGACTCTTCAAATAGTGCCCCGGTTTCCAGTTTAAATTCGCGGTGACTTTGAATGGGGAAAACCTTCTGAAAAATAGCGAAGGAAAACGTCAAAAGTTTTCCAGTAAATAATATTAAATGAGGATTTACTGGCGATCCCAGAGACAAGTCGGATATCATTCGAGAATTTTTTTGAGGAGATAACTTTCAATTTTATTTCTCGTTGTGATAAAACTCTGACACTTTTTTGGACGAAATTGATAATTTCAAGGTCTTCATTTTATTTCGAGAATTATGTGATTATTTTTTATTCATCCTCATTAGTTTTAATAATAATTCATGTGTGAAATATGAAAAAAGCAGCTGATGTCTCTTACTGTCACATTTCACCATTCGACTTCAAAGTCCCTTACAAAACAATGAAATTCTTCTTCTTCTTCTTCCCCTTGTCCTATTCAGGTCGGAGACCCACTGCAACGACAAGGCTACTCCATACAGTCCCCGTTTTGCGCCGATTGTTTGGCCTTCGTCCATGGCAGACCCATCCTCTACTCGCACATTTCTATTGCCTCACCCAACGACCCAACTGTGTCTGGGGCGGCCCACTGGACGTCTACCCTCTGGAATCGCACTCAGTATTTTCCTCGGAATTCGGTCATCAGACATTCTTAGTGCATGCCCAAGCCACCTCAGTTGCAATTTTCCTATGAAGAGTAGCAGTGGTTAAATGCTTAGATCATCTCGGATCGTAAAGTTTTTTTATATGATCCTATTTCGTAACCCCTGCCAGTCCTCTCAAGTTCCTCATTTCAGCTGCTTGGACTCTAGAGCGTGTTAGTTCGTTTAGCATCCATATCTGGTGGCCGTAAGTGAGTGTTGGGCGGTATACCATTTTAAACACTGCCATCTTTGTCTTGATGCTGAGCTCGGCTTTTCTTATCACTGAGCTGTAGAGAGGACGCAACACACTGCTCGCCGCATTTATTCTTCAACAATGAAATTCAATAAAATAATTAAAATGTGGTTAATTGACGAAAACTCCATGTATCTTTAAATATGTTAAATTGATTATCTTAATGTAGCTGCCTACATACCTTATTATGAGACATTTAGATTGAAAAAATTATTATGTGATCTATCCTAATGTTTCCTTAAAACTATAAATGTATTAACAAATATTTCCTTATGTATAATACTAAGAGTGTTAAATTGTAGAACCTACAGACAAGCTGCCATATGACAGCTTTGTGGGACTACCCTTATTTTGAACAAATGTTTTATATACTAAATAAAAAATAATGAAAAAAAAATTTTAAAAAATTGAGTACGTCCAACCTTTACGCGTCTTTGTCTAAAAACTTTATGAAAAAAACTTACATTTTTTAGGCAGAAGAAGATGTTTAGTTTGCTTTTAAATATTTATAGACGAATTTGTAAAATTTTCTTGCGAATCAGCCATTTGAAATATAAACAACGCTATTTTTTTTGTCATTCTTCTGCCACTTTTTTCTTCAATAGCTAGAATTCAAAGGAATCAGAGACATAAATGAGACAAACTAATATGTTCATCATAAATATATAAATCATACAATAATCAACAAAACATAACAAAAACCTGTTAAAACAAGATAAACGGATGACGTCTGACGTTTGAGTTTGATTTGAAGTTTTGTTATTCGTTGCTAGGTGTCACACTCAGTGTTGCCATATCTACGACGTTAATATGATGAAATATAAATCGAACGTCATTTCCGGTTCAAAACGTTATTTCCGTCCAAAATAGATCTGTGGTACTCTTGGTAACGCCCCTAAAGAAGTCTTACTTCAAAAAATATATTTGAAAATGTTTGAACAATTACCGTTATTTATTTTTGAGGTGTTATGCCGTGTTCCGCTACCTCATTATTTAGCTAACGTTTTGGATAGCATTACAGTGTCCATCATCAGGGCAGATGTGTAATCAAGAAGGAGGTAGCGCAATACGGCATAAAACCCTACAAATAAATCACGATAATTCAAGGATGAATAATAAATAATATCTAAAAACTGTAGATATCCTAAAATAAAATAAAAATGCTATGCTTGTGAGTAGATTTAAAGACTTACTCACCCCATTACTAATAAACGTGTTTTAAATTTTACACAACTGATAAACAACCATTTACGATACATTAATGGTGGTTTATCAATTGTGTAAACTTTTAAACACGTTTGTAAATTTTAATTTATTTATTTGAACAATACATGAAATTTCAAAGTTAAAATTCAATATCTGTGAAAGTCCTAATCAAGTTCTGCTATTATCCAAGTATCCTACTGTGAAAGTGCCCAAGATGAAATAATAACAAAACTTTAATAGATCGTTCACAGAACTTGAATTTTAATTTTTTGTGTTTCTTGGGCATTATCTATGTACCTACTAATTTCTAGACATTTTGTTTTGAAACTTACAAACTAGTTACTTACATATGTATATGGAAAATAAAACTCTTCAAAACAAAATATACTGAATTTTAACTTTGAAATTTGTTGCTTTGTAGAAATAATCATACCTCAATTTATATCTAATTTTAAATACAACATTTTCAAAATGCTTTTCTTTACATAACAGAATCTTCTTATCATGGAGAAATAAAACAGTAGTGATTAGAGATCTCTAACATGCTATTCAGACACAATATAGATGCTGACATGTGCGCAGATCCACAGATGCGCAGCTTCCCGCGAGAGGAAAAGCAATTAAGGAGGGAGTCACGTCCACCGAATTCTCAAATATAATATAATATATAATCTCTAATGAACGAATTCCAAAAGCAGACTGAATTGCTAAATCAGGGTACAGAATTTTTTTTTTCATTACTCAGTCCCTTGGTTTGAGTTCAATGAGACTCCATTATTTGTTAAAATATTGGTACGTTATTCACAGTGGCGTGGCGTAACGACATACTTCCGACCTCAACTTGTAATATACGTTTAAGGTACAAGTAGAGTCAACGCACGTTTATAAGATTCTTTTTCACGTTTATAGGGTGTGGGATGGTTCGTACTTTCCTTGGTCAATAACAGGACTAGTAGTTTTGTGAACAGTGGGAAAAAAATATGTTTTTAATCTTCTCTTGTATACTTATAACAAATAACAACCAACATTCCAGTGTTTTTCAAAGTAGGTGGGTATCTAAAACTGACCCAACGACAATTATTTTTTTTTAACTTTCATCAGGCAGGCTGGTATAGCTAACGCAATGAGAGTTGGAAGCAATAATAATCCGGATAATTAATGTATTGGTGTATCTATGTCTTGCTTACGCCCACTTTTTGTACATAAGTAGTGTAGAAGAAATGGAAAGTTTTTATGGCTTTAGCATAGTGCACATAGGGGATGCCCTATTCATTCTTTCGTAACGTGATGTAAACATACACGTACCTACATATCGCAAGTGAAATAATTACTAGTTTTTTAATTTGGAATAATTGATATTTTTCATTATTTTTAATTCGAATCCTTAATAGAAGATAAAGTGTGCAAGTGTAATGTTTATTACGACATCAATCAAACACTGAATGGGCAAAGTCGTGAAATTTTATTCCGCGTGTTTAATAATTTTATGCATAATATAAAAAAAAAACGGTGGTTAATTTTTAAGAATGAAGTAGGATATTCTAAAGAATAATATGTCTTCGGAATTGTGGGTCAATCATTTATACTTCTAGAACAAGATTAAATTAACATTAAACATGCTTTGTAAAATAAATTTTTTGGTAGTAAAAATAATTATTCCCCGAAAAACAGGTATAATTTCCAATTGCCCCAATTTCCATTAATTACGCTCATTATCAATGGAAGTTTTTAAAAAGTTTCAATTAAATTATTCGTATTAAAGTATTCTAAAATAAAAGCTAAGAATTATTATCATTACCCTTGTCTTTATTTATGAATATCCATTTGAATTCAATCCTGAAGATTATCACATTTAGTTAAGATAATATATATTTTGATAACCTACAGTATTTCAATAACAATGTTGTATAACAAAATAAGTTTTACGTAACCGACTTCAACACGCTTTAACTTCGAATTCTCAATTGTAAAATAATCATTAATTGATTTTTTTTATAAAAGCCTAAAACGAAACACGCTGTATGAAAGTTTTGCATCTGTGTGAGTACTGTGTTAAAACCAACTTAACTTGCTAGACCTATATCAAGATTTGAAAAGATGCGATAAGAAAGTCCAAATAATCCCGACGATTTCACATTTGAAAAAAAGAATCTTCACTGAATTTTAAAAATAAAAGAACTTTGAAAAATAGTATTTATGCTCACACACTTTCGCGTAGGTAAAGGCAAGACAAAGCTGTTATAATTGTTAATAACAATCTTATAGTCCAAATTTGCAATGTGATTTCTTTTGAAATTTTATTGAAAATACACACTATATGTCCTTCGACTAAGTATCCTTCTTTGGTCAATGTATATGTCTCTTATTTTTATTCATCAGATTTACAGGAACGGGTTTAGTTTTTCCCATAGGAAAAACTAAACCCTTTCATACTTTTCCATATAAATGATCATCTTTTCCATATAAATGATCATCTAGTAAATCCACGTTATGCAAGTGTACTATAAACGTATAATTAATACAAAACAATACAAGAACAACACGTTAATCTACCAAACTATTAAATGGGAATATAATTCACCGTCTTCAGATATTTTCATATCAGAGGGTTCGGCTCTGTGGAATTCCTAATTTGACCGATAAATCCTACTGATCCCACAATATAAATATTTAAAAAATCTTTCGTAATTCTACATGTATTTAAAATGACTGATTTTTGCATTTTTATGTACAAATTCTTTGACAAATCTAATATGCCTAAATTTTTAATAAGAGAGCTAGGTTTAATGCCAGTAGCCGAAATAACAAAAGGTAATATTTTTTTTAGTCTGAGAATGCCAAATTCTTTTAATTTCATTTCCTAAATCTGTATACTTTATTATTTTTTCAGAAACAGATTTTTGAATATTACAGGTATTTGGAATAGCTACATCAATAATATAAGTTATTTTTTTAATTTTGTCATGTAAAACTATATCAGGTCTATTATGACCAATTGGTCTGTCTGTTAGTATAGTTTTATCATAGTAAATTTTAAAGAAATTATTTTCTAAAAATGAATTTGGTTCGTATTCATAATATGGTACTATATTATGACAGTCAATCAAGTTATGTTTAATTACCAAACTTTGGTGAATTATTTTTAAAACCTGATTGTGCCTAAATGTATACGCAGACGGCGCTAATATAGAACATCCTGATATAATGTGTTCTATAGTTTCCGGAAAAGCCATAAATTTTCTACATAAATCATCAATTTGATTTGGATCTTTGATTATATGCTTCCTATAATTTTTGGTATTAATTACTCTATCTTAAATAGCAAGCATATATCCTTCTATTTCTGCGCTCAACTCTCCAATACTCAACCATTTGTTTGACGAAAGTTTGTCAACATACGTTTGGTTGAGATAATTGAAGTGTTTTGCGTGAATAATTTTATTTGACCAGGAATCTAATAATTCCTGGTTGGTATTTATAAAAATGTTGGCATTCTCGTCGTATAAATTCAAAGGTGAAATATTTCTGTCTGCCTTGCAAATTATTTTATGCAGCTCTGAGCTATTAGCTTTTCTATGAAAAAAATTTCTTAACATTTCTACCTGATTTTGTTTTAAAGAAGTTATTTTGACTATACCTCTACCTCCTAAATTTCTAGGTAAATTAATTCGTTCTATAGCTGAATTTGGATGATGACAATTAAACTTTGTTAACGTAGTTCTAATTAATCGTTCTAAGCTATCTAAATCTGTATTAGACCATTTAATTATACCAAATGAGTACGTTAATAGAGGTATTGCCCAACTATTTATTGCCTTTACTAAATTTTTAGCAGATAGATTGCATTTTAAAATTTTTCTTATCCTAGTTTGAAATTTAATCCTAATATCATTTTTAATACTAGTATGATCTAATATATTCGATTGCGGGTATCCTAAGTATTTATAAACCTCATCCCCTTTCATACTTTTAATTTTGAAATTTCTAAATATACCCTCATCTCCATCTATAATTTTGCCTTTCTCTATATGGATCGTTCTACATTTATCTAAACCAAAAGTCATTTTAATATCATCTGAAAAAATTTTAACTACTTTAATCATTTTCTCTAAATTTGATTCAGAATTTGAAAATAATTTTATATCATCCATATATAATAGATGCGAAATTGTACTACTCTCTAATTAATAATTAATAATTATTTAATATTACCATTAATGACGTCAATTCTTTTGCTGTTCGTTTTCCGCTATATATGTGTCACTAACCGGAAAAATTAACACATTTGAAAATGAAATTTGAGAGTGTTATGAAATCATGAAAGTAAAATAATGAAAAAACATGTTAACTAGTTTAATTACGTTAGGTTTTTTTAATCCCTTTTATTGATTACGGAGTCTGATTGGTCTTCTAGAGCGTCACTATTCTGATTTATCATAATTCTTTTTTCGCTCAAGTGAAGAGTGGATCCTAAAAATTAAAAATCCTAAAAAATCGACCTTAACTAGCCTATGACATAAAGGAAATTCTCCCATCCACAAATTAAGACTTCTCTTTAAAGAACATATTATCATACCGCAGTGAAATTTATTCTTGGACATATTAATGTGTCTTAGCTAAACACATGAAAAACATCGATCATTTTGTCGTTTTTTTTCCCTAACAAAGCTTGATTATGCAAAAACAAAATCTAGTTGCTGAAAATTAGAAAAAAAATACCTGTACGCCACTGCTTTTAACAATAAGAGAAACAATATTTCAACTCTTGACAACAAAGTTAATTTGTATTAGAAAAAAATTGTTCATTGTACAGCAGCGTACAAACGGGGACTCTAAAATAATTATTTTCAAATAAAATTCTCAAGCAATAAAAAGCTCAAATCGGCGGTGCGGAGTAATGTCGAAGGTCAAAACTCTCATTGGGATGAGACGAAATGGGTATTTAGGGGTGGTTGCCACGGCGGAGGAGTTGGGGATGCCGGCGGGGGGTGAAAGAGGTCACAGACGTCTGGGGGGAGAAGGTTGCTGCTTATATCGCGAGAACTACCCACAGAAAAAAGTAGAAAAAACACATAATACAAGCCGTTACCAAAATCCTATTTACAGCACGTATCTGGCACGATTGGAAATTCAGATCGAAGATGAAGGAATGGAATAGATTTTCTAGGGGAGGTGGGTGAAATACTGTCTGCTTGGCTTAAAGTTCGTCAAAGCAGAAATAATTTATTGGAATTAAGGGAGGGATAATAATAGACAAGTTGGATCTCAGACTTTGTGAAGGTCGCTGAAAGTCGCCGCAAACGGCTGAAGTATTTAATGGACTGCGAAATGCGCACACTTTGCAAATCAATTTGTGATGTGCCATTTATTATTGTACGTGTTTTCTAATATTTGAAATACCAAGGATTAATTGCAGTCAGGCAAGACACATTTGGACATTTAAAACGAACGACACAACGATAGGTGGCAGGTATTAGCTCTGCAGATCGATCTTTTGAAAAAAACATCAAATTTTATTGTGTATTTGGAGGAATGGATCCACAAGACAAATAGTATGTCAGATATTGTTATCGTGCAACGCAAACATTAGTTTACTAAGTATTTTTTTATTCACCAGATTTACAGGAACGGGTTTAGTTTTTCCCATAGGAAAAACTAAACCCTTTCATACACTTTTCCATATAAATGATCATCTAGTAAATCCACGTTATGCAAGTGTATTATATAAGTATAATTAATACAAAACAATACAAGAACAACACGTTAATCTACCAAACTATTAAATGGGAATATAATTCACCGTCTCCAGATATTTTCATATCAGAGGGTTCGGCTCTGTGGAATTCCTAATTTGACCGATAAATCCTACTGATCCCTCAATATAAATATTTAAAAAATCTTTCCTAATTCTACATGTATTTAAAATGACTGATTTTTGCATTTTTATACACAAATTCTTTGACAAATCTAATATGCCTAAATTTTTAATAAGAGAGCTAGGTATAATGCCAGTAGCCGAAATAACAAAAGGTAATATTTTTATAGTCTGAGAATGCCAAATTCTTTTAATTTCATTTCCTAAATCTGTATACTTTCTTATTTTTTCAGAAACAGATTTTTGAATATTATTTTTTATCTTGTTTATTTTTATTCTTTCTCTTCTTTTTATTTCTTCCATTTATTTTTGATTGTACAGGACATGTTCCATATGTTCCATATATCATCCTAATTTGACTGCCCTAAAACGGGTTTCTTCAGCCAAAAGATTCTATAAATAATGTATAGTATATGTATAAAAAAGTAAATAAATAAATAAAAATAAATATACATATAGTTAGATTACATAATAGATAAGTTTTGTTGCAGAATGATCGTCGCTAACGGCTAAATGCATCCTGAATGACTGAAATAAAACTTATACATAGGTTTATTTATACTTAGTCCCATTCTCTCCAAACGGTTGGGACCAGTTGAGACATCTGTTTATGATTCACATAAAAAATAGTTTGATTAGTGAAATACGGCCGGTACTTACCTAACTTATTAGCGAATTATTAGAGACCTGAAAATTTACCGTTATTTTTCGGTGAAATTCGCGTAATATTTGCTGTAAATTGGCGTTTTTATTAAGTTTTGGTAAAGCGGTGATAATATTTCGTCAAAAGCGGTGGTATTTTTCGGACAAAAAGTAACGCAACGCCGTTATATACAGAGTGAGTTAACCAGCGATTCTTGAGCATATTTGAAAAGCAATAGTAGATGTCATTTTTATGTTCGATGATATTTTTTTCTATTTTCTATTTTTGTACTCCAAGGATGCGCAGGAACCGCTGATTAAAATCCTCCGGGTACATGCTGTTACACCCTGTATATGAGTAATATAATTTTCTTATTTTAAAATAAACGTCCACCAAGTATGATATAATGAATAATTAATTGAAAATTATGAAAATTAGTTTTATTTCTCCGAACATTGAGAATTTCACGTTATTCCCTCGCAAGTTGTAAAATTCTCGAAACACCTCGAAAGGCGTTTTCGCGTAAAAATAAGAAATTGCGCGTAAAATTTGTTGGAAAAGTTGTTGTTTTTGAAATAAAACTTCTTTACGCACGCTTGACTGGGGGGTAAGCTGGCGAATGCGTTACGAAAAGTGTAATGCGTTACGGGCGAGGCAAACGGGCTGTATCACCCTGTAGAAGCAATAGAGAGCAGTGAGCGCACACATTTTCTGTCTCTCTTCCTCTCATAGCCAGTGCACGAAGATTATTCGTAATTTCATTTCATTCTTAAACAATTTTATAAATACTGTAGTAGCAAGATAGAGAAGTGCGCCCTCCAATTTTCTTTCTCTCACTCGTTTTTTTATAATACCCGAGACATTCGGTTAACACGTAATGTAACAAGCGTGTTGACAACACAACCTTGTGGTTTATAGAAACTACTATTACAGTACCTACCTAGACCAACTTTTACCTAGTTATCCCTGTCCATGATTATATATTGTGGTTTCAAGCAAAAGTAATGCGGTCAAATTATCTTCCTCCGTTCTCCCACGAAGCTAAATTAATAATAAATTAAATTAAATATTATTATAATTGGAGAATTGATTAAAACTTATAAGAAAACCAAGCGGAGAAAGCCATTTGAATATTTCTTGTGGATGTTGTCGATAACGCACAATGTTGAGGAGAATTATTTATTTTTGTGATACATACTTGTACTTAATTCGTTTTTTTGCCTAACACAAATCATTCAATTTGTTGATGTAGACCTAAATTATCGTTAATTAACTATTAAGGGACGTACTTTACTTATTTTAACCAGTAATTCCTGATATTGATTAAAAAATTTAAATAAAATGTTTGTCTCCGGTGACATCTTTTATGTTTTTTTTTCTACAAAAACATAAAAAATAGCAGTTGTTGGACAGTTTGGGGTGGGGGAAGAGACTGGGCGGTTACTCGGCTGAGTGATCAGTGACCAATGTGCAATTTTTTTTTTAATATTAAATTTTAAAAAATGGAAAAAAAAGTCACCGAAGACAAAAAATTCATTTACCTTTTTTACTATATTGTCAAGAATCACTGATTAAAGTAAGTTAAGTACTATCCCTAACACCCTACCCCCTTAATAATAATTAACGTTTTAAATTTTACACAACATATCACCAAATTACCCTATTACATTAATGCTTGTTTTTTTTTTGTAGAGAAATCACAAGAATCTTAACTGCTCCCGTCTGGAGGCAGTGAGACTATGGCATCCCCAATTGGAGTATGTTGTGAGGCTGAAGGTAAGTGGGGAAGGGAAGGAGAAGGGAAATAGGAAGGTGGGGAAGTACCTGGCTATTCAGATCTAGTCACTAAACACGGCTAAAGCCATTTTAAGCAACGTTACAATTCTGAATTGTGGTCTTACACCAGGGCGATACTGAGAGTAATTTCCACTCTGGAACGTTCCGTAAATACAGTATATATTATTTTTATTAATTAATTGTCACATAACACAAATTAATCAAATAAAATTTATTTACGCATGCCTTATTCGAAACCGCGACCCTCCGATTGGGAGTCAAGCGTCTTACCACTCGACCACGGACTGACTGTCAGTAAAAACGATTTTAGTAAGGTTCATGGAATTTAATTTGTTATTATATTTACGTGTTTGAATTAATTGATGAATATAAAATTTAAATATATGTAAGCACAAAAAAAAACACAAAAAAGAAAGAGTAGTGCAAAAAATCTCTTGAACATTTTGATTTTTTCAGCTTTCAGAATCTCTTTCTGAAAATTAGTTAATATTTTTTTATAATGTTGTACATTTTTGGAACACTGTACTCTAATGTTCTTTGACCGTAATATTTTTGATATCTGGGAATTATAAGTCCATCGTATGCACTTGTGTTATGAGCATGTTCAACTATTTTGTTGTATTATTCAGATTGAGATGTGTGCTGAGTCACAATTTTAAGCCACAAGATAGCGCGAATAGAAGTGAAATGACCATTGGGCTGATGAAGCACTTGGCTATTAGTGGTGTATTTTCCCCCTGACTCCTTGGACCAATTCAGGCCGACAAATCTGGGTCTGATTCGCACCAGAATCAGTCGCAGTCGCAGTCGTCTGGGAAAACTAATTATAGTCGCAGACGGATATAATGACATACGCTTTACCTTTTATTTGCCTTGGTGTACTTAAACGGGATGTTACGAGCAGTTGATGTCTGTATCAGTTAGTTTTGTAGTTGGTAGCATCTTAGCATCTTGTGTAGTTTTGTTGAATGCGTGTGGAAAAATTTGTACTTTATGGTAATCCGTTCGAGTTTTCAATACTTGAAGTCTTTTATTTTAGTTGAACGATTAAAAAAATAGAGCAAAAAAATCGCATCTCTTCTTTTTTATTTTATTTTTACTTTTTCAAAGCTCTATAGTTAATACGGAAATAACGGAGTGTGCCAAAACAGATCCCTGGCTTATGAATCCAGAGGTGCGGGTTCAGATCCCGGCGTGCGCAACTAAATTTTATTTGCCTAATTTATAATTTATTAATAATTTAAACGATAGTTTAAAGAATATTTGCGGCACGTTCCAGAGTGTAGATAATTTTAGTATAGACCTTTTTTATATTAGCTCCACACAGGGCCTGTGTCATCTTTGGAGATGCTGCGTGAAGGGTATTTTTAAGAAAAGGAAGGAGATGAGGTTCTAGGAAGGAAAATGTATGAGGGTTGGGTAGGAACCTGGGGTTCAGTGTGTCCAAATCATCCACCGCCAAGACCTAGACAAACGTCACCCCATGAATCCGGGCACCCCTGCTAACTCACCAAACGTAGCGAACCACTTGGGGTGACCTGTGGCAGAGGTGTTGGTCATCCAATAAAGAGTTCCCCGGGCGGCGGTACCCATTCTTGCCTCCAAAATTATTGAAAGACCGCCATTCAGAATATGAATGTCGCTTAAAATGGATTTGTTTGGTGACCAGATCTGAATAGCCAGTCACCTTTCCACCACCATCTGTCTATCCCCTTCCCCTCTCCACCACCTTCTGCCTAAAATCGTGTCCTAATTTGGGATGCTATACTCTCACTGAGTTATGTGGGATCCTGGGACTTTTGTGCGTTAGTCACGTCAAAAAACGGCAGACCGGAAAAGCTGCGTATTTCATGAGTGTTTTTCAGCTTTAAATTTAAGACGCAGCCGCGCAGGTACCAAATAGATTAGGGATGTCATCAAACCCTCCAGTCTCAACACTATTACCGCTTTCTGCGTAGGTACCCCCACATTACATTATCAGGAAATAAAAACGCTATTCACATCACGTGTCAGTCCTGAAGTTCTCCCAGATCCCTTCGCCAAATTCGATCGAGTCCTCTGTAATTCATGATCAAATAAAGGAATATGAAGTTCAGTGAACTCAATCAACTTGAAGAGCTCAACTCGACCAGCTCAACTATTTCAGAGAAAGGTAATAAATAAGTTTCGATGAAAGGGAATTGGAGAAAAGGTTTCAATGAGTAGATAATTGAATTCGATTGCTCAATCAGTGAATTTCAAGATGGCCGATGCCTCGTAAATTATCAAATCAAATGAAATGCCACAATTATTGTTATTCTTTTTTATTTTTGTTTGGTTTTGACTGTGACATTTAACCATTGTTTATAGTATATCTATACCGTGGAAACTAAATAAAAAAAATAAAAAAATTGCGAAGACAATATCAGCTACTCTCAAATGAAATTTTGAAACGGAAAAAAAAATCTAATTTGAAAAACGGTTTGAATTAGCTCAGTGTTGGAGCAAAGCCCTGCAAGTTTGAGATCCTGAGTTCAATTCCTAGATGCGACCGAATCTTTTTCTATTTTAAATTTTTCGTTTTAGAGTCGCTAAAATTGTCTTTTAAATTTTTGAGGTTTTACTCAATAATTAATTCCAAAAATAAATATAAAATTCACCCTAGACTTGTAGGAAAAGTCAAAAGATGTAACACATTGAAATAAAAATGGATATATTTATCCAAGACACTATCTAAATTGATTCGTTCGGGTGGAATCTTGCAATCATACATAAAGATAGCATCAAATAAAAAGATGCGTCGAAAAGTTTATTGGTAGAAAAATGATTATTACTAGTTTTTAGTCGAAGTTCGATGCAGTTAAATATGACCGAAGGATCAAGCTAGTTAAAAAAATTGGGTTAAGCTTGCAATAATTCGCAGAAAGCTGAAAATTGGTACGAATGTTGGGATTACCATTCTAAATGAAATGGGAATATGGAGAATACATCTTTTTCCACTTTTTGAATAGCTATATCTCAGAAATAATGATTCTTAGGAAGAAAGTGTGTAAATATTTTTTTTTGATAATTGCACGATCTACAATTTTCTCTGACCAACTTTTATGATAAAACTCACCGTTTGGCTGAAAAATGCAAAAAAAATCGTCTTTCCAAACCTTTACCTGGAATAAAAATTTTTGCACATGTGGTATCGATTTTTATAATGGTGTTCCCAATAATAGTACTAATTTTCAACTTTATGCGAAATTATTGTAACCTTGAATGTCTATTTTGACTGGACTATCACGTTATTGTCACCGTTGTGAACATCCTCCACAGCTTGCTTCCAAAGCAAAGTTTATAATTTGTCATGCGCGGCGTTATTTCACCCACCTTTTTCCGAGAGACATCTTTATATGGTGCGGTCACCTGGGCGTATTTATTTCAAGTTTAATGTCTCGTGGTCCCTGAGACTCCTTTGTTACCTGTAAATCTTGCCCAGTCTTGTACACATGAGATTTAGAGTGGGATGTTTTAGTCGTATCTTTAAGTTAAAGCTAAGCCCTCTCGGAATCTTTCAGAACAATTTGTTACAGGTCATGAAACATTCCGGACTACTCGTAGATAAGATAGGCTTTCGGTGAGTTATAAATAAGCTATGCCTCGAAAATGCTCACAAGTAGGCATTTAAAAATATTATACGCAGTACATAAGTGAAAAGATTAAACATATGTCTTCGTGAATTCGTGGGTTCGAAAGGTCAAATAAACTACAATATAGGGCGGTATGGATTCATAAATCACTCCTACACACTGACCCCTATTTAGATTCCTACCCACTCATATCTTTTTCCTTCCCAGAACTTACTCTTATTCCTTTCCTTAAAAAGACACATCGCACAGCATTTCCAAAGATGACATAAGCCCTGAGGGAAATTATTTTCCTAAGGGCCTCCATTGCGGAGTTATTGTTTTTTTTTTTTTAAATCGGTACGATTCTGCTAACTTAACTTACCAACATAATAATTGTGTGAGAGCAATTTGACAAGAATTCGGTACAGTATCAAATCAAAAACATTAATAAAATAATTAAAAAAAACAATAATTTAGTACACCACTTTTTTTAATATATTTTATGCCGACCGGGTTTCACTACAACCGCAGCTTCTTCAGGGCAGTGGATATAACTCTAGCAAAATCTAACACACGTGTCAAAAATAATATATACTCGTATATTCTGTTTTCACAGTGGATTGAAAAAAAAAATGGGCTGAACTCCGACAGTGAAGAAAGTAATTGGAGTAAGCGTAGATGGAGAATTGGGAAATGAATGTAAAATAATTAACGCTTTGGAATATCAAACAAATTATTGTACCTACACAAATTTATATACAACGTCGTTGCATATTTAATATGAACAATGTGACCATTTTGACGAAAATGAGTTAAATATACAGTAATTCTTCTTTTCTTTTTTCCATCTTCTACAATACGAGCCACGCAAAAATATCAAATATTTAAGGCGATAGAAAATAAATCATTTGAAGAAAATCAGAATATTACATAATAAAAAATAAAAAATAAATATATCTTCTGCATACCACTACACAATTCAATTGCCTTGGTATGTACATAATATTAACATCATTTTGTGATGCCCAGCTGTCAAATTGTAATAAATTTTAATGAAATATTTTGACATTACAATGGTATTTAAATTATGACGAAAACTGTGTATAGAATATGAACCATGTGAAAAAACTGTGCTTAGAAATATGAAGCATGTGAGAAAAACGCGTTAAAATTCAATTTATTGGCATAAAATAATTAATGTTTCCATAAATATATTCTTAAAATGAACGAAATATATTTTTCCTACTTTGTCCATAGAAAGAATTATTATTTTCCGTTTTCTTATTTTTTTAACAGTTTTTATCAATTATCTCAGAATGTACTCAGTATCACATGGTTCATCTTGAATATGCAACGACGATATGTAAATGTATATAACCATCAAAGGACACCATCTTAGGTAATAATAATTTTGGTTATTATTAACCTGAAACCCCGGCGACCTTTGGCTCGAATTAGGTTCGCGTCTCCGATAAATTACAGAATGCTGCCTCCTGGAAATGCGATAATGCGCCGCTTGGCGGAAAATCGATACACTAATCACAAGGAACTCAACTCACCTACAATCACACGCCTGGGTGGTTCTTACAAAGATGGAATCCATACAATCCCTTAGCAGTGGCGGTTCGTAACTCATTGGGAGTTCAATCATAGATTTAAAAAGATCGGTAATTATTACGCTAATCGCCGCACTTTTTTGGCACAGATTATGGGAATTATACTTGGTATTTAACTATTTGCATGTACAAAGTAGGTTATTAGTTCTTAGTTTGGATTAACTAAGTAATTCATTCAAATGTCACCCATACAGAAAAATAATGGCGGCAAAGGAATCGTTTTATACGAGGAATTTTGAACTTTGATTGAATATAAATGGAATTTTAATGCGTCTTTTACCATCTAACTAACTAACCAACTAACCATCACACCGTTTCCCCGCAGGGGTAAGCAGAGAGGACGGACCGCCAAACAACTCAGTCTTGGCACACACTCCTTGCCTCATTCACATTCATACATCTTCACATACATAATCTTCTATTATTCTGACTCTTGACATGGCCCGACTCAAGTATCTGATTCACTTGATCGTGCCACGACTTCCTTGGGCGTCCTCGGCTTCTTCTACCATTCACATTCGCGCCATAAATTCTCTTTTCCTTTCTTTACCATCTATCCAAACGTAATTAGTTTTTGTAGTAATTAAGTTGAAATGACTTAGTGTAACATCTACATTATTGTTTTAACATCTTAAAAAGTTAATCGTAAAAAAGTATAAAAAACTTAAAAGCTAAAAAGATAATCCCAACCAAAACTGTTTATTACTGCAAATATTCCACGCAGGTACACATTTGGTGTTAAATCTCATAGTCCCTGTGCACCCGGTCAAGAGCACTAGTGTGTTTAGCGTTGTTTAGTATGAACTATTGCTTAGGACAGAAAGTTCATAGGTGCTGAATTCTTATCGCACGTATGTATTCATTTTGGACTCGCTTTTGGGCAGTATTTTTCGAACGGTTGGGAATTTAGGTTTTATTTTCTCATGTTTTTTATGAACGATATTAAGCAAAAGACGCCAATGTCCTTAAGCATAGTTCATTGGGCTACAAACGGTTCACATAAATTATTTATAGTATTAAAGTGCGACAATAATAGACTTTCTACCGTGAAGCTCGGTAGGGCAGGAAGGTCGATAGTCTGACCTAGATTGAAGTAGTCATATTATGTAGCCACCGAATGGGTAAACCGATAGAATGGTGTTAATGATGTACGTGTTCGTGTAAAGGTGGGATTAGACCGAACGAGCATAGAGTTAGAGCTGGACCAAACGAGCATAGAGCTAGAGCTGGAACAGCAGCGTTCTTTCGTGATCTTTAGTGTAAAAGGTAATTCTTTTTCACCATTTTCATTTAATCATTGTAGACAATTTAAAACATACAATTCAATTACATACAAATAAATCGTCGTTGCATATAGAGTATGAACCATGTGAGACTGAATACATTCTGAGAAAATCGATAAAAACTGTTTAAAAAATAACGAAACAGAAAATAACAATTCTATTTATGGACAAAGTAGAAAAAATATATTTCGTTCCTTATAAGAATATATTTATGGCAAACATTAATTATTTTATGCCAGAAAATTGAATTTTAACGCGTTTTTATCACATGCTTCATATTCTATGCACAGTTTGTCTCACATGGTTCATATTCTATACCAGTTTTAGTCGTAATTTTAAATACCATAATAATGTCAAAATATTTAATTTAAATTTATTCAAATTTGACAGCTAGGCATAGGCAAAATGATGTTAATTGTGTAGTGGTATGCAGAGGATATGACTTTATTAATTTTTTTTATTATATACTTATTTGATTGTCCTCACCTCCTTTCTATCGCCTTAAATATTTGATATTTTTACACTGTTCATATTGTAGAAGATGGAGAAAAAAAAAAGAAAAATAACTGTATATTTAATTAATTTTCGTCAAAATCGTCACATATTCATATTAAATATCCAACGACGATATACAATTTTAAACATTACAGACATTTTCATTACTACAATCCATCATTAGTACAATAAAAGTCAACGCAAATTCCAAGAACACAAGAACTCTTTGAAGAGACCGCCACGGGGAGGAATGCTCTAACGGCCGCTGTTTCTAACTTTTAAATCGATTCATCGAGGCCGTGATCAGCCAAGCATTTTGTAGGGTAGCGCTCGATTCAGCTCGATTTATGTTGTCCCCAAACATCTTAAGTTATGTGGCCTCGCCCACTTTCATAGACAATAAAATGACATCAAAGTAAGAACTTTCGAAGTTAAATTAATATTATAGAGTTAATTGTGGTATTTATTATTAATCCACGTAATTTAGTTAAAATATTTTTATCCATAAACTGACATTTTATATTTTTTAAACGAACGTGTATAAAATAAAGTGTCAGCTTGACCGTAGGTACTGGACTTGACACTTGGCTTGGCGAGTATTCGAAAACGACATAGTTTTTCGCATAAATTAACCGTTTTTCGTCTCTGCTCCGCACGCATCCGAACTTCACAATCCATATTAATTAAAATGATAATTGATAAACGCAATAATACAACAGAATACAACAGAAGTGAAATGAGCGCGAAACTGTGTCTTCTGTCAAAGTGATATTTCATTGACAATTGTGTTCGCGGTATTTTTTCTACTCTGTTGACACTTTTAAGAACTAGTCCAAAACTGAGGCGGCCTGAACGAGTTTAATCCACTAGTCCGGCTTCCTTAGGTTAAGATAAATGCTTAAGCGATACTCGTGTGTTGGAAAAAGCGTAGTTGTGCACTAATCAATTACTAAGGTAAAATTTTGGCTTAGTAATTGATTAGTAGGATTGGGAACAGCGGCCGTAAGACTCTAGCCAACTGTTAGGGCGCACTTGCGTCGTTTTACGTCAAACGAACGAGCATTCTAGAGCATTCTACTAAATACCGTAATAATGATTACCAAAAGAATGCTCTATAACTGTTTACAACAAAAAAATTAGCAAGAGCTGACTAGAAGGAGAATTGGCTCGTTTGGTCTCATCCCACCTTGAATTGAAGTAAATTCACTTTCTTCTTACTTCTGATGAAATTGATCAAACATTTTGAATTTAGGTTAGGTTATTGATCGAACCTTTTTGATCGGATAAAAGCCTGCCTGGGGCCTAAGAGTCGAAAGGTTTTGTGTAAACTGGCGACATTGATTTTCTTTAAATACGGAATAGATCACAATTCTAGGTGTTATAAGAATGTTAGTGCGGTGTGAGTACATAATAATATGTAGCCTTACGAAGGTTTTTGTAAGCTTGAAAATTATTTATTTTTATTTATTAATCTTTAAATATATCCACTTCATGTGGTCTAATTGTGGTCCTGTATATTTTCTGCCTGTAGAGAGTAAAAATAAAAATTAAAACATTTTCACGCGGCACTACACTCATTGGTCACACAGCAGAACCGATGAATGCAATATTTTAGCCATAAGTTGTTGTAATGTTTTGTCTAGTCTAAAACAGCGCTCTACAAATCATCCATATATTATGATAATTATTAAATCTACTTTTACACTAAATTTACACTTTGCTTATTTCCACACTCATTACATGCATAATTTTTTTTTTCGCATTTAGGAGTAATCTTCCTAGATGCGACTTCTGATTTTTTTATTTCAGTTTTCTCGTTTTAGAGTCATTACTCATTAATATTATGCTGCTTATAAACACGTTGGTATTTCTGCAAACCGAACCACAAATTACGGAAAAGAAATGAAGCAACTGCAAGCAGCGTTTTTGCGCAGTTTGTTTGCTTCGTTCCTTTCCTATAATTTGTGGCTCGGCTCGCGTTCATGTTCGTGCATGTATAAGCAGCATTTTATTCAGTGATGAAATATTATATTAATTATTTGTGGTTTTACTCATTAAGTAAAAAAAATGTATTTCTCTAGGAACTATGATACCTTTTCTGTGTTTTCGATTTTTTAAATATTTTATTAATATATAAATATACATGTGTACATTATATATTAAAAAAATTAAAATATAGATTATTATATACATATTTTTTTAAAATTGATAAACTAATGCTTAAGACAAGATTTTATGCATTGCACAAAGGGTAGTGCATCAGAAGGGCGCGGGCTCGAGTCCCGTCGGCGGCATGTATCTTTTATCCGAAGATTGTTTCAATGTGCATGAGTGTTTCAGGCTGATAATTATTGCTTATAATAATTAATATTTTCTTTTTGTATTCTACCTATGGTGCTGTAGGTATAAGTCTTTATTGTAATGTAGTTTGTCTCTAAAGTAGGTTGGTAAAGTAGTAAATTGTTAAACAAAGTTGTAGATAAAAATGAGATTTATAGAAAATCTTAGTCACTATATCGAATTACAGAAGCATTTTTTGTATTGGTTTATATTACATGTGTATTTATATTTATAATTAGTCTCATTGCTCTATTCTAAATAATTTGGAGTTTTTTAAGCTAATACCTAAATTAGGTAAGTAACTGAGATAGACAGTACCCAGTTAAGGTAATAAAATCCTAGAAACAGGTCTTAAAAAACACGGCTCAACAACACCTGTCCACCTAAACATTGATTTGTGAATTAGTTTTTGGTCGATGCACCTCTAACCTTACATTTATTTACCTTGATTTTGTAGAGATCATGACTTACTTCTTCACAGTGGGTTAAAATTTTGGTCAGTGCGGACATTCGATAACCCGCCCACAGGGTGATCACAATTTTAGGTATCAAAAACATTGCGTAACTGTGATTAATATTTTAATTAGTGCCACTATTCGGACACCAGTGGAAACTGGTGGGCCGTAAATAATAGGAAACTTTAAAATTCGGTATTTCAATATGATATTATATTATTCAACGGAATGACATTGTCGTACAAAAACATTACGTTTAAGTTTAAGGTGATGCAGTACTAAGCAACTTTTTATATGCCCTATGAAAATCAGGCCTATAAAAATTCTTTAAAGTTTAAAATCTCCTACTTCCAAACCCCTTCTTGGTTATGGTTTTATTATATAATGAGAAAAATTGAATGCTTTACAAAATTATCGTAAAAAATTTAAATATTTGTGCTTGAGCTTCCCAAAATAAAGTAAAATATGTTTTTTTCGTGAATAAATCAAAAAGGATGGCGGGAATTTTAACCTTATCGCTATCTATGCAAGGAATGTTATTGGTATTGGCCTAGTTGCCGAATTTTACACAATGTGTTGCATTATCTTGATCAATAAATAAATTTCAATAAATCAAACCGCACTTGATGTGAAATAACACAAAACTGCGCTATAAGGACACCAATATTATTGGAATTGCACACAAAACAATATTTGAGCATATTGTGAATTTTAACATTAATTCTCAAATGTAACATTTCATTTAAACATTATATGGATATTTTAAATGTAGGCAAAATGCCTTTGAAAATATGTTAAAATCTATTTGATAAAATAAACTAACATTTACCTTCGAAAGCGTATCTACGAAGACTTGCCAACATGAAAATCAATGGTTGTGAAATGCATTTCATATATTTTCTTGAAAAAAGAGTATTAAACCTTAAACTTAGGGAAAATATTGATAAACGTTAGGATGGTATTACCAGAGAATACCGGAAATTAACTAACTAACTAACTAAACCAACCGGAAATTAGTCATTTTTAAATCAAATTCTAGACGTATTGACTGTTTTTTACAAGAAAACATAAATTGATTTTGAAAGATTGTTATTTTATCTGGTACACGCAGTTTTAAAATTTTGAAAAACTAAGTGCATTTTTAATATCCTAAGGTTATACCGTTGGTCGTTGGCAGATTTGTTCAATTTTCAAACGATAGATTCTGTTAAACAACACAAATTTCAAATCATAAAATCATACAACAAAATAAATCAATACATAGTCTTTTTTCGTTGTTTGTTTTTGGGGTATTATGCCGTGTTGCACTACCTCCTTCTTTAGCCGACGTTTCGGACAGCGTTGCAGTGTCCATCATCAAGGCAGATCCGGCAGATCCACATCGTCGGATCTGCCCTGATGATGGACACTGCAACGCTGTCCGAAAAGTCGGCTAAAGAAGGAAGTTTTTTTCACGCTGATTTTGTTTAGACATTATTACAGTACACGATGTTTCATAATTTATCATTGTGCGTTTTGAGCATTTTTATTGCTTTCTTGAATGTAGGTATATATTAAAGTAAGTTTTGAATGAAATAAATCGATATTAAATTTTTAATTTAAATAATTTGATACGGGGAATAATCATTCTTTCTCATTGGAACCTCCCTGTATAGTTGCAAGCATTTTAAAACTTTTATTCACAGCCGCTGGTCAGTCGCTCTTAATTCCATTAAATTTTTCATCACATTTGTATTGTCCTCTTCTCTCCTCACTCCTCTTCAATGCCCCCTGTTGCACCCTATCAATCACCGCCCCTTTATATTTATCCAGCGTCCCCTAGGGGATGATATCGCTCACTTTGGGAAACTCTGAGTTAAACCAATAAAATATTCTCCTACGTTTGTGTCCAATTTTTGTTAATTATTTTACATGTTGTGTAAGGTGTTTTATTAGCAAGTCGTGATAACTATAAAAAGTCAAAGACATGAATATATATTTATTAGTAATTTGATCCGGATAATATTCATGTTCATAAGTTTTCTACAATTATGGATTTATTAATGCGAAAATTATTCAAATGAAGTTGTTAATTTATGCTAATTTCAACAATGTTTAGTTGTAGACACGTTCGCATTATAACAGACCTTATTGGGTTAAGTCTTAACAGTCTTGTCTGTCATTTTTTTCGAGTTATAAATAATGTATGGTATATGTATAATTAGCGACAAATTATGGACCTGTGATCACATTGTTTCAATGTTAAGCTCTTGTAAAACAAGCTATTGTCAAATTGATTTGTGAATGCGTAAATAGGTACTAGATATGGTTTATTTGATAAATTGGCGGAAAGAATACAGGGCCATTTAGATAGGTACCCAGCTTTTTAAAAATTGTGAATTATTATAGACAATTGTGTTATTTGTGAAAAATCAAGAGCCGTACACGTGTAAGTTAAATCTATACAGGGTGTCCTGAAGTAAAGTGCATTAACTTCGGGAAGCGATTCTACATGATAGTGTAAGTAAAAAAGGTAAATAACTTTTTTCGAAATTCCAACTTTTAGGGGTACTTTTTTGGGTAAAAAGATAAAATTAGTACAGCGTGTGCGGCCTGCACTATTAGGTAATTTCCGCTGTTACGATACGCGCCAATTAAAACCAACGTCGCCACAATGCGCCCGGCTGACAGACAGCAAATTTATCGGGTAAGTTTGTACCTTACACTAAGGATTTTTAACAGGTAGGTACGTCTTTTTGTATGGGAAAAAAAGAATTTCTAAAAAGTTGTAAATCTTTTTTACTCCTACTATCGTGTAGAATCACCACCCAAGTTAATGCACTTTACCCCCGGACACCCTGTATATTTTAATCTGGAAACTACACCCCTCCAGCACGACTCTTTCAGAATATCGCATGATTCATATGTCCGTTTATCCTGATGACACTGACTCCCTTTTTCCTACCCACCTCTCACACACTTTTCCTTCCCAGAACTTCCTCTCTTTTCTTTCCTCAAAAGATCCCCCACACAGCATCTCCAAAGATGAAATTAGCCCTAAGAGGAATTATTTTCTCAGGGTGTCCTGTGTAGAACTAATGCAAAAAATATCCTTATGTCATAGACAACAGCGTCCTCTTTTTTCGCCAGCTGCAACTTGCCAAGGGAATTGCTTGGGAATTTTCTTCCACAAAATTAAATAAAGATCTCATTTTTTTTTTCACGCACCAGATTTTCAGGAACGGGTTTAGTTTTTCCCATAGGAATACACTTATTAACACACTTTTCCATTTAAATGATTATCTAGTAAATCCACGTTATGCAAGTGTATTATATAAGTATAATTAATACAAAACAATACAAGAACAACACGTTAATCTACCAAACTATTAAATGGGAATATAATTCACCGTCTCCAGATATTTTCATATCAGAGGGTTCGGCTCTGTGGAATTCCTAATTTGACCGATAAATCCTACTGATCCCTCAATATAAATATTTAAAAAATCTTTCGTAATTCTACATGTATTTAAAATGACTGATTTTTGCATTTTTATATACAAATTCTTTGACAAATCTAATATGCCTAAATTTTTAATAAGACAGCTAGGTATAATTCCAATAGCCGAAATAACAAAAGGTAATATTTTTATAGTCTGAGAATGCCAAATTCTTTTAATTTCATTTCCTAAATCTGTATACTTTCTTGTTTTTTCAGAAACAGATTTTTGAATATTACAGGAATTTGGAATAGCTACATCAATAATAATCAATAACTTATTTTTTTAATTTTGTCATGTAAAACTATATCAGGTCTATTATGACCAATTGGTCTGTCTGTTAGTATAGTTTTATCATAGTAAATTTTAAAGAAATTATTTTCTAAAAATGAATTTGGTTCGTATTCATAATATGGTAGTATATTATGACAGTCAATCAAGTTATGTTTAATTACCAAACTTTGGTGAATTATTTTTAAAACCTGATTGTGCCTAAATGTATACTCAGACGGCGCTAATATAGAACATCCTGATATAATGTGTTCTATAGTTTCCGGAAAAGCCATACATTCTCTACATAAATCATCAATTTGATTTGGATCTTTGATTATATGCTTCCTAATTATTTATAATAGAAGTGACGATTATTATTTATGTAAGTAATATAATCTTTCTATCTCATTATTTCATGTAATATGGCAGACTGAAATTGCACAATCCATTGAATTAAAAACTTTAAAAAATGATTGACAAAATTAGTCGAATAAAAAAAATGACATTTTTATTAAAACTGGCAATTTATTCTTTATTGAAATATCTACGATACATTACAATCAACAAGTGCCAAATAAATCGAAACACATCGAATGTTTAAACAAATATACAATATCAAAAACTCACAGCCAGAATTCTCCAAATACCAAAAAATACCTCTTTGGATTTATTTCCACTTCTTGCTAATATTACGTGGGTGTGTTGTCACTAATACTGACTTGCATATAGGTAAGTCTCGCGGCTAACTATTATGATAATGAAACGACGTAGGGACATAAATAATTGTTATACGCATATTCTCTTGAGGATAATAATAATGCCTATTTGCCTTACCCTAAAAAGCATTATTCATACTATTGCCTATTATAGCGTGGGCTTATTAGTACAATATTAAAGGAATAGATATTAGGTCCTTACCTGTGAAATTGGCGTACGCCGTACTGGCAAATTTGATCTCAAATATCTTTTGGTTAGGAATTCCAAATTCAAATTTATACAGCTATTTACTCATGTATTTGTGTTTCAAAAAATATAATTCATTTGTTTTTCCTTAATTGTTTTTTTTCTTTGCGTCACTTAGTTTACAAAATGGAAAACTTGAAATATCGCGTTATTTACGAGTACGAGTTCCACCGTGGCACCAGTGCTACAGAAACGGCTCGAAGGATTAATGATGTGTATGGCGATGGTGCCGCAAAAGAAAACACAGTGCGTTTTTGGTTCCAACGTTTTCGTTCTGGAAATTTCGACCTGCAGAACAAGCCCCGTGGACGGCCGGAGACCAAAGTTGATAATGAAGAATTGAAGGCTATTGTGGAAGCGGATCCATCGCAAACCACGCCCGAGTTAGCTGCAGGCTGCGGTGTTAGTGATAAAACTGTTTTAATGCACTTGAAGCAAATTGGGAAGGTGAAAAAGCATGAAAGGTGGGTACCTCACGAATTGAGTGAAGCAAATCAACAAACGCGCGTTGACTGCTGCGTTGCATTAATCAACCGGCACAATGATGAAGGGATTTAAAGTGGATCCTGTACGATAATTGGAAGCGCTCATCGCAATGGCTGAACCCTGCCGAACCAGCCAAACCATGCCCCAAGCGAAAATTGACTCCAAACAGTTACTTGTAAACTAAGTGACGCAAAGAAAAAAACAATTAAGGAAAAACAAATGAATTATAATTTTCGAAACACAAATACATGAGTAAATAGCTGTATAAATTTCGAACCAAAGAGAAGATATTTGAGATCAAAGTTGCCAGTACGGCAAGACGCCAATTTCATAGGTAAGGACCTATTTGTATTTGAACTGTGGACGCAATACCCAGCAGCGCAATGGAACAAACTGAGGGTGTGCTACAATAATGCATACCGGCAACTTATGCAACTACCGAGGTTCTGCAGTGCCTCCACGATGTTCACTGAAGGGAGGGTGCACTCATTCCCAGCCTTACTTCGCCACCGACTAGCCATCTTCTGGAGCAGGACACGGAAATCACCCAACATCATTGTCGTGGCTGCATCCGAGTGGCTCAGTTCCCCACTAAATGAGCGATGGACGCAGAAGATGAGGCGATCTCGATATAATAGATGGACGATCCTATAATATTTTTTATTTTGTTTAATTTAACTTAATGCTTATTTATTTATGTTTCTATTTGTTTTCATTTTATATTTATTAAGGTACCTACCTACCTAATATGTAATCTGATTTTATTTCTTCTTTTCTTTTATTATTTTAATTTACTCAGTATGATAATTGTTTCGTAATATGGCAGACTGGGATTGCACTATCCTCCCAGTCCTGCTGGAATAAAAACTTAAATTAAAAAATATAAATATAAAAAGTTCGGTTCATCATACCACCATCATTATTAGCGGAAGATGTTGTTTTTACAATGATGGAGGATGGAGAACATATGCAGCAAAGGAACGCATTGTTGAACGCGACGTATATGTCACCTCAGTCACTACTGGGTCTGTAGTCTGTATTTATGATTACATATCGTCGCTGTGACGATTTTGACGAAAATGAGTTATATGTACAGTTATTTTAGTTATATGTAGGGGAAGGGGGGGCATAGTAGGGTACTTAACGTTTAAACTTCCCTAAAAACTAAAATAATGCGATTAAATTAAAAGTTGTAACTTAGAATCATTGCTTAATTCATTGTGAATGCCTATGGATACATTTATGTTGATAACGTAATTAATCTAAGAGATGTAAATACTTAAATGAAAAAAGGCATTTGACCCACTATGCCCCGTGCATAGGGGTAAAGTGGGGTCTCATATGGGGCATTGTGGGGTGGTCATAATAAGGATATAATTAAACATTTTGGCTTTCGAAAAAACGTTTTTAATCATTATAATCTTTAACAAAATTAGTTTTCAATGCACAATGCACATAAATGACTAATCTCTTCATCTTTTTCATCCTCTCCAGCACAAGAGTAGTGTGCCCATCTTGAATATTTTAGGCAACGTATCCATCCTTCGGTTGACTCTGACCACAAGTAACCACAATAGATGCATTCAGCATCTTCAGCACCAGCATCTTCTTCTGCAGAGCTTTTGCTGCCATTTTTTTTGACAACCTTTCTCTTCTTCTGTTAAATGGATTTCAATTTTAAATCTTTAGCTGCCCTCTTTTTCTTCATTTTAGTTTTGCGGTCTTTTTGACTAGAAGCTCGTTTTTGTACGGTGATTCTGTGATGATTGCTGTTTTCCCTCGTTGCTTACTAACTCTTTTGCTTGTTCTGTTATCCTTAGGCACTGGCATTATTTGTTCTGGAGTTGTTGCAAAAATTCGAGGGCCTTTCGACCATCCAAGAACAACCAGGTTGTGGAGAAGGTTGCCCAGGTGGGGTTTGAATATTCCTGTCCTTTTCTTTTTTTTTTAAAAGAAAATCAAACATTCCCGGGTTACGAATAACCCAACAACATTTGAGAATCTCATAAGCGGAAGATGTTGCTTGTGTTGTGATGGAGGACTTAGCCAGCCGAGGAATTTGTTGTTGTGGTATTTGCGATGGTGGTGTCTTGTTACCGGTCAAAATTTCTAGGAGTGGTTGTCTGGGTGGCGTCTTGGCACCAGGGTCACCTTCTGGGGTTTCTTGTCTCAGTAAAGTGTTGTCTCTCTGCGAAATGGCTTTATCAACTTAAGGCACCTCAGCAGGCTCAGGATTGTCTGTAGTTTCCGCGGGTGTAAAATCTACGTCAGTGAAAACATCCCTATTTACAGACCATATACCTGTAGCTCTGAATGCATTAATAGCAGTCGTCATTGTTGCTGCAGATACATATGTTTCATAGCTTCCACATACCATGAATGCTGTTCAGTCTTCCTCTTGTATGTGCGGACCATGTTGGCTAAAAACGTCAAAAATAAATATATTACAACTTAGAAGTCTTTAAAACGGGCCCCAATTTGCCCCAGGCGTCACACCCCACTTTGCCCCACCGGCTCGTTCAAAATTAAACACAAACTTATGGTATCTTACCTTTGATTCAATGACATTGTGCTTGTTGATTAAGAAATCCGGAAGGGAACTAATTCATAATAAACTATAATACACCACAGTACACAAGTACGTTTTAGAAAGGATTGCTGTTCAATTTCACTAAATTTTTTAAGAAAAACACTGGTTTTGATATTTTTGTTTATATCACACAAACGCGTACCGAAATGGCGTGGCTCGGGTATGGAGGTCACACACCGACTTACGACCAATCAAAGCGAGCAATTTGACAGTTTGCACAGCGTTCGTTTCGAGCTGCGTAAGGCTCGCCCCGCTATGCCCCGTGGCCCCGCTTTGCCCCCCCTTCCCCTACAGTTATTTTAGTCTTCTACAATATGAGCCATGTAATAATATCAAATATTTAAGAAGATAATATAAAAAAATAAACCATGTGAGGACGATCAAAGTAGTAAATACATAGATATTAAAAACTAAATTTAAAAAGTCACATCCTCTGCATACCACTACACAATTCAATTGCCTTGGTATGTACAAAATATTAACATCATTTTGTGATGCCTAGCTGTCAAGTATTGGAGTTTAATCGACCGGTAGATATACATGTGCAACCTAATACTATCAACAAATTTTTAAATTAATTAGGTAATGGTTGTAAACATATTTTTTGTCGATAATTTAAGTATACAATACACATATCTACTTATCTACACATATCTACACGACCCAGTATCTAAAAATAAGCGTTTGTAAACGCTTCGAAAACTAAAGAGCAGCTCTATGCGAGATGTTAAATAATTGATCGTGCGCTCGTTTCTATTGGTTGGTGTACATCAAAATAATGGCAGTTCTGGTGTTGGATAAGATGGTAAGAATATATTAGGTAAATTCAATAGGTATAACCACTCGAACGCTTTTGCCACTATTTCCAAAACCACGGAATGCATTGCTTCCAAACATGGCAAATATTCCCTAGATTCTGTAAGGAGTTTTAAAGTTTAATATTCCATTTTTTTAATGTTATAATTGACAAAAGATACATAGAACTATAATCAGTTTGTATGTCACCATAATCAAATTCGGAGGTATAATTTTTTTTAATGTGGGCGGAAAAATTTCAAAATGTTAACCAAAAAATCTTGAGCAATCCGAGGAAAAAGTTTTAAGTTGCTCTGTCGCTCCAGTGGTTAAGGTTTAAGTACCCTACCCAGTTAGTTACTTGCCTTTTAGAGCCTGTCCTTCCTTTGAAATCAAATTACCTGCTTTTCCTCAACCAGCAATTAGCAAAACGTTCAGATTTTACATGTTAAAGTAACGCAGGTATAATCAAATCCGATTTGATATGATCTCTCCAATAAGATTATCCCCATTTGAAGATGTTCGCATGCATACGCACTAAAAATGTTTACTATAATAATTAGTATTGCATTCTGAATGCTGAGTGAGATTTTTAACGTGTTTCTTCTCGTGATGGGCCATAAGCTGGCATTATTATTATACCCTTGTGGTGACCCGGCAAGTCTATTTCCGAACATTCACATAAATAAGCTACTTAATTGACATTCAGGCAATATTTAGTCGGTACTTATCTACTCATACAGAATACATGTAGGTAAATTCTTATCCAAAGACGTCTAAACTCTAAACAATTCCAATCAGATAAACGCTCAGGTATTTATTGCGCATATTATTTACAAAACCACAACATCAACACAAACTAATAAAAAGATTACATATACCAAGTCGTATTATTTTTCATACAATTTTTTTTTCAGGTTTACAAATAACATAGATCCCAAGACGCTTCCTTGGGTAGTGCCTTAGTGGGTACATTGGAAGGGGGTCACTCCTTTGTTTTGCCAATTTGTGCATGTTGAACTCGTATTTTATATTATATGGACAAATAAACTAACTAAATACCCGTGACTCCATTTTCCACAGGTTTAAACAGAGAGGTTAAACCTCCTCACTTATCTGTCCCGGTGCACAGTCCTTACTTCATTTACATTCATTCATCCATCATCTCATACAAAAGTATTTTAATCACTTGATCGTTCCATGTCTCCCGACCTCTACCACCATGAAATTATATAAATAATAGTTCTCATTTCTTCATTTTTACAAATAACATAGCTCCCAAGTCGCATCCTTGGGGTACGCCATGGTTTATATTCGGAGAGGGTAACGCGTTTGTTTGTCACCGATATTATTTTTTTAATATACGTGGAAATGAGTTATAGATGCTCGTAATTCATTACAGTTATTACTAGTTCAGTGGATATTTTAAACAATAATAATTTGAGTCGTGAGATATCACAAGATAGTGGATAATAATATAAGTGCGTATTTAATTAAAAACTTACGGTTAATTGGGCACGGGACACGCTAAACCGCCGAGACCCTGAATAATTTCTCAACCTCTAAACTCACGTCTGAACACTGAAACGACGAATTAAAACGTAGGTATGTATTTAGTTTAATTATAGTTAGGTACCAATTTTTAAACTTTATATATGTATTTAGATAGTTTATACAGCATCTTTTAGTGAAAATTACCAAAAGTTAGCAATCAAAAGGCCTAGATTAATTTTAGGCTTTTGTTTGCACCCGTCACTTTTGACACTCATGAAACATGTCATCAACACAATTTTTTTTACATTTGCCAACTCAAGCCAGTTCTCGGCCCGTCAGCGTTTGGTATAATTTCATGATGGGTGGTTTGATTAGGCGTCATTAAGTTTGGCTGAAAGAAGAAATAATTTTTCAGATTCCTTTTCTGACGTCTACCACCAAATAACAATAATAATAACGGTTAAAAACACTGAAGTAAAATAAATAATCTTACCTAACTAACCTAACCCCTCGTCAATGATGTTGTTTAATCTTAAGAGGCTAGACTTTGCACCACACGCTGAACGTTTACGTATTTCATTGTCTGTCATTCTGTCCCTCTCTAAATAAGATAATAAGATAACCCACACTTACCGCTCGCAATCGCTCGAAAGGGTTTCGGGAGAAAACATTTTTCTACACCCAAACTTTCATTTCGGCCCTTTACATTACATTTTGGGATTGCAGAATAATAGTAAATACCTACTGTAATTAACACGTAATTATATAGAATAAAATATCATTTAAGCCCCTCATTTCGAATTTCTTCATGTATGCATAAAGCAAATTTCTTTTCAATACTATAAGTTTTTAAGCTCCTAAAAAAATGTTATCTTTGAAAATAATATCTATTCATTTCGCTTGCTGAGGGTTGGTTTGTACTATGTCCATTTATGTTTTTTTTAAACTGTGAATACAGTAATATTAATCATATTTTTACCTACAATAACTTCACACAAAAAAAAATTCTGCCGAAACTTACATTGTGAACATCACTTTTTGTTCTATTTCCATAGTAATCTCAAAAAAATGAGGATTACTACATCCATTAGCCAATACAATTTTTTTACTATTATTTATCAAAACCTTACGTACCGTCTTACGTGTATGTGAAAATTACTAATGTTTATAGGTAGCTAAAATATTATTTTTTTTTAATTAAAAGATAGACAAAATATTAGTAATCTAAATTGATTCATTGCAATCAATAAAAATAAAATACAAAATAAATATAAAAAAGGCAAAAAATATTTGTCAGAAGTGGGATTCGAACCCACGCCCTCAGAGAGGACCAGAAGAGCTCAGAACTCGCTATCAGCGAGTAAGGTTTTGCCTTGAGTCTGGCGCCTTAGACCGCTCGGCCATCCTGACATGTGAGGCAAGCGAGCTGAATACCGACCAGTATCTTGAGCGCTTTACCGCGAAACTATTTTCATACAATTTAAGCGTTACTGCCATCTGTTGACAATTTGAGCAACATTGTTCTTATTAAATTTTTTAATTTTTAGTTTCTCAACAAAACGAATAATAAAATCTAGTAAGCACATTACTATATTGAAACAAATATCCACATTTTAATTTTATAATAAAAACACAATGATGATGTAGTAAATTATTTACAACGATAAATTTACTGCCATAAAGTTACTACAGCGACGTACATCACAGTACAGTACAGTACAGTACAACAATCACTGATGGATTCGAAAATAAAATTTCCCAAATAAAATTTCATAAAAAAATCATATCAAATAAGTAATAGGGTAAAAGAACTGACATCACGAGTAACATCGATATTAGATAATATTGTAAAATCTACCTAAGTACCTACTTACATGAATGTTAAATCTTTTGATGATAATATAGGTATAAGAAATTCAAGATTTTAAGATGTCCTTTTATCTTCAGAGATTTGACTCCTATATAATAAAATTCACATCTAATCACGTATTTCAGTGACAGACATCCGAATATACGAAACTAAATTGAAAAAAATAAACTGAATCCCTTAAGATGATACCCGGTGGTGCAGAAATAGATTTTACTAAAATATTGCTGTCACTGTTGCTCTTACTCCACCGGATATTGAGCGAAAGGGACAATGCACTGACACCTAACTAAAATGGAGGTTTTGTATTCCCCACTTTTCTCCTCCAAAAGTGGACTAATTTTCTTTTTTTTTACCAACTACATAAGAAAAAACTATTCTATGTCTGTGCGCTTTGCTTTTTTTAAAAAAACATTGTCTGGTTTGTATACTGAACATCTTTTGACGGCGTTTAAACCAGTCAATTTTATTGATTTTTGGAAGGTCATAACTTCTATAAAAAGTAACTTATCAAAAAAACAAAAAGTACCGACACGCTAGTAGTTGATATCTATTTTATGCAAAAACAATATTTTCTCTAGGGTTAAAATCCAGAGAGATAAATAGGGAATACGTTTGTATGGAAAAATCACCGCCGGGTGTCCTCTTAATAATAATTCTTTTTTTACGTCCAATTCAATATTCAAATCAGTCTTATTTAATATTTGGACGTCAGCCAAATGACAAAACAAGTCGAAATCGTTTGAGGGCCATTTCAATTCAGACAGAACGGAAACCCGAGGGTTCGGTTCCGGACCAGCCCCAAATCCATTTTAGATTTCGTGGTTCCTGCCCCAGTTTACCCCCCTCCCCGGTCTTCCCACAACCCCCTCGACCTTCATCACAATCATCACTGTAAATGCCTGCCTATTCTATCAGAGGTGGTGGTAAAATATTATTGGGGAGTTATCAATGTTACGCTGACGTCTCGGCCTCAAAACACACCCCCATTTGGGATTATATAGCTCGGGATTTGCCCGAAATCAGATGTAGACAGTGATATTCGTTTTATTTTGAACATGTCAAGTGTGCAAAATTTTCTTAAGAAGAATAAAAATTCTGCTTTTAAGTGTGGGAAATGGGAATGAGGGTGGTTTGTCGAAATCTCCTGCAGGCAGTGAACCTCCTCCGGTTTTGAAGGACAAGTGTGAAATTTCGTCAATCTCAGAATAAAACTGTAGATTTGTGTAAAAATTTGTATCAACGTCCCGTGGACCCACGACGTCGCATAAGGGTTAATAATGTCATTTAGTTTGTATTATTGTGACAGTTGTTTCGGCTTTCACATGCGGTTTCAAAACTGTGGTTATGCCACATAACGTAACCAAATACTTACAGAACCTAATAATTTTATTAAATTTAAATTTAAAAAAAAAACTTTAGTACGGATTATAATCATTTCAGTAGGTATTAACTTTTGACAAATAAAAGTCACAAATTGTTTTTGAATATTTAACATGGTTAAAAATCATGTTTATTTATAAAAATATAGGTACATTAAATAAAAAATTTGTACTATTCAGATAAAAGACAATTTTGCACCACCAAATTGAACCGCCAATATTCGTCGAACTGAAGTTAGTAGTTAATGATTTCGCAAAACATACATAGTAGAAATTCTCATATTTAGGACAAAGGAAAATTTATGATGTATTTTATCACATCATAGTGTATTTCAAAAACAGCTACAGCTACAAACAGATGGCATTAAAACCCCTAAGTCATATAAAAACGAGTAAAAACGAGATATTGGCGGTTCACGGACGATATACATTGAAACTTTTCACGAGTGTTCTTCCCTTGTTTCTTATCTACAAATATTGGAATAATTAGTCTGAATCCACAGAAACACAATGTAACCAAAACACTTTTTTCAATTGAAATGAAAAATGGCACACAAGAGAGCACTCAACTATGCGTAGATGTAACGTAGAACTCTGGGCAGTTTAAACGGTGAAAGAAACTGAATAGTAAGTAAGAACTCCCTTCTTCTCTCTCATAATTGTTCACGTAACCAGTTATGAAATGTGGAACTATTTTGTAAAATCGCATTAAAAAATAAAGAAATTCCTTCAATTATTAACCTCCGGTAGGCAACACACTCAAAAAGCAAATCTAATACAGTCCTTCTCTCAGTGTCCCAATGGTTATGACCACATAATTATTTAATTCCTTTGCTTTATTTTACGTAAACATGACAAAACTTCTCCCTTAAACTCCAACTTCTGGTCTTCCGTCAGCTTCCTCACTGCAGGCAAGATCGATCTGAAGAAAGTAGAATCCTCGTCTTCGTAAGATTCGGCATCTTGTTTCAAAAATTTCTGAATTTCGTACATGGAATTAACATCCACAGTTCTTTTGGCTTTGGGTTGACTTTTGAATTTACTCTTCTTCTGGTGTTGGTCCACGTATTGAATCTCCAATTTGCTATTTTCATTCAAGGGGTCTTCCGTCACAACTTCCATTAGAAGTGCTTCATGTTTGATGATATCATCTTGGTCGTCTTGATCTTCGTCATTGTCTGTAATTACGCCATCTTCTCTGTCGATGTATTCTGTTTCAATTTTTGAATCTTGACATAGAAATTGTAACTTGTCGTTAATCGTAGATTCGTTTGCTTTAATGCGATGAATTCGTGCGTTGGCGGTGATAGAATTATCTGAAAAATAAAAAGATAAAGAATCAGTGTTTTTTTCCTAATTAATGAACAGTTGTTTTTGTCATTTGTGAACTGGATGAACCATTTTCTTTTATGTACTCTAACTGTGATTTATGGCTTTATTTATGAGCCACCTGGCGTGGAGTCGCGCCGAAACTGCTCTTCCCACCCAGGGATGTTTAATTTCATCCCCCGCCTGTCTCCGTGAGTTTTAATATAATGTTATATTATTAAAATATGTTTTCCCGTCAGTACAAGAACTCTGCTATTCTACGTACATCGAAACTATGACTGGGTAATTCAACAGATTTTGGTCTTTATCAAAAACGCCAAAAACAGACCACGATGTAATATTCCACCGTAGCACTAAAGGAATAAAAAATCAACCCGTAATTTTTTAATTTTTTTTTACTATAATACGACCATTTTACATTTTTTACCTAGTTGCCCCATCTCTTGGGCCGGCTGATGGTGGTGCATTTTCATCGACAACGAGTTAATACGGGTGAATTTTCACTTACAAGCTTTAATTCATAGAAAACAAAATCGAAATTAAAATATTTAGATGTATTTCAAAGGCTTAATTAAATAGAGCTCAGAGAAAATAAATTAGATTAATATTATTTACTTACAATGATAATATATTAAGACAATTAAAAACTTTTTCCACTTATTTTATTTTTGACCGTTACCGGTTTCAGCCTATTATGGTCGTCTTCAGACTGGCTACTAATTGCAATGGCCTAGTGTCACGCCTCGTAATGAGGTAAGTACTTAGGTAAATCGTAAATCTACAATTTATTTGATGTATTATACACAATGTATAATACATCAAATAAGTAAAACTATCATTCTTACCTGATATTCTTTCGATAATCGTTGACGACTCTGAACTCGAGCACCCCGGCGCAGACTCGTTCGATTTCAATTTTCCGGTGGCGCATTTATTTTTGATTCGTTCAGTCAATGCATTTTGTATCTCGGGGTGTTTGTGGGCTAAATGTCGTAATAGATTCGTTGTTGAACCGCCTTTGTGCGAGTAATCGTTGAGGCAAATGTCACATCTGGCTTTATCTCTATCCAATGGCGTGAAATTTTTCCAAACTGCACTTCTTTTTCGGAATTCAGCCATTGCAATAAGACGAATAAAACAATACACGAAGTACTTCAATAATACTCAAAATCAAAATACAATCTACTTATGTATCGTGAATAATATTCGGTTTTAAGATCTGAGTATTCGCGTTGAACCGAACAATACAAAGCCCGTCTCAAACTGTCAAAACGGCGCTTGGTAATGTCCTCGTGAAACGAGATGGTATTAAAATCTTATCGCAAATTATATGCACATCGTTACACTGCTTATACAACTCTTCAGAAGTATTAGGATGCAGTTATATGAATAGAAAGTCACTTTTTACACGGAGATTAAATTTTACTCACGGGTAGCGAGCGAACTAACCCAAAGCGAACAATTCGGTGTAAAATGGCGGTCGGTCTTGATGTCAACCAAAATGGCACTTCATAACAATCCAAAACACAACTTAAAATCAGTGGATGAATGCGATGTAATTGAAACGCCATTTTTACTCGCGGGTGCATATTACTAACGAGTAAAGTAAGTAAGTCGCCGGTTTAATATAAACCGATTCCGTTCGCGAGAAGGGCCGACTCACGGACTGCGCACGGACGAAGTTCGGATATGTACGGCCACGGTCCCGCTCGGGAATCGAACATCTTCAGCGCGCGTAGCCAAAGCGCAAACCATAAAATTATTTACTCACTTTTGAATTGATTCATGTCATGACACAAAAAATAAACATTTAAAGCAACTAAGTATGTATTTATTCACTCATTGTATGTTGTTCAATTAAAACTACATAATATTATTTATTGCAATAAGAAATAAAGAATTTTAACTCAGCGGCAGCGAAACGGCGGAAAGCTTCTCGGGTCAGAACACAGATGTCTCCTTTTCTGTTTCGATTTACATTGTAATATAATTTACCAAATTAAAAGAAATAATTAAGGTTATGTTTTCAGAAAAAAACAATGTATTATATAAACCGATATATTATAATATCACACGCAGTTAAAATCCCGCTCCACGGGTTTTGGCTTCTAGACCCTGCAGGTGGCGGGAGACACGACAGTAGCTGTGTAACAAACTTCACGTACCTACGAAGATGGTTTTACGTAAGGTGCGACAACAACTTTTAGATTATTTTAGCAAACTTCATATCGGTTGTGTTTGCAAATAATAATATTATTCTTTTAATTATGTCAAGGAGGGAACAGGGGGATGCTGCTTCCTCACTCCGTTGAATCCTCCCTTTCTGATACGTTTATGAGTAATATTCCAGTGGCCAGGTACTTTTATCTTGCAAAAGGTAATGTTAGATACTTGTGGGTTTTTGGAATGTTGTACCTATGTACCTACCTAGGTTGTAGTTGTAATCCAAGTTTTCTGACAAATTGTGCATTTGCTCGTGTCGGTATGACCAAATTATTATCATTATTTTTTAAGTTTTCAAAAATAATTATATAAATTTGTCAAGATGTATGAATGTGAATGAGACAACAAGGAGTGTGTGCCAAAACCGAGTTGTTTGGCTGTCCGTCCTCTCTGCCTACCCCTGCGGGGAAACGGCGTGATGGTTAGTTAGTTAGTTAGTTAGTCAAAAGATATTTTGTCATTTTTGTAGAGCGTAAAATTTTAAGGTAACCCCCTTTTTGACTACCCACTGGGATATATAATAAGATGGGGAGATGATACAAAATAGATATATTATAAGCGGTTCCACGACAACTAAACAAAGTAGCATTTAAACATTCCTTTGAAAAGTCCTCAAAAGTAATGATAAAAGAAAAATAGCGCATAACTTAACCTATTTGACCACTTTTAAAAAAATAATTTTAAATTTGACTTCAAATGAGGTGATGAAGTTGAATGTTTCTGAGTTGTCCGGTCGCTATTTTAAGCGGTATGCTTTAGTACAGCCCTGGCCAACCCGCGGCCCGCGGTCATGTATGAAGATATATTTTTTTTAAACTATCGGGTACTTCAGAATGTCCTTAAAAATCACATTTAACCACTCGAGCGCTTTTTGCCATATACATTTATGGCACTATTTCCAAAACCTCGGATTGCTTTGTTGCCAAAATGTGGCAAATTTTCAAAAAAAAATTTTTTTTCAAACAGCTATATAATACAGTCGTCGGATCTGCCCTGATGATGGACACTGCAACGCTGTCCGAAACGTCGGCTAAAGAAGGAGGTAGCGCAACACGGCATAACACCCCAAAAACAAACAACCAAAAAATTAATTACAGTGTACATTCAAAATATAACAAAATAAATATACTCTAGATTCTTTAAAATGTTTTAAGGTTAAATTTTTTTTTTTGTTTTTTATAAATCCTACAAATATGTAATAATAGACAAAAGATAGGGGAATTCATTGGCTACATAGAACTATAATCAGTTTGTATGTCTCCATATTCAAATTCGGAGATATGATTTTTTTAATGTGGGCCGAAAAATTTCCTTTATCAATCCGAGAAAACATATTTTAATTGCTCTGTCGCTCCAGTGGTTAAGTTATTAAAACCAATAAAGTTTCTATAATTACACCAAATGGTTTTCTGCTGATTTTATATTTCCCGCGCCTATCTTCTGGATGGAGCGCATAACTTCTCGCTCGTTAAGCGTTCAAGAACTCGCAATCTGCTTGCAGCGTCGCCACGGGCGAGCGCGTGGCATTTTTGTAACTATTTAGTTTTGACGGACTTCGACAGGTTGAGGTTCCCCCCCCCAGTAACAGAATAATCTGTGCGGCCCTTGGAAAATTTTAGTTCGTCAATGCGGCACGTGGTGCAATTTGGGTTGGCTAGGCCTGCTTTAGTGGGAAGTTGGAGAAATAAATGGTTTTGTTATACATATTGGATTTATTGCTTTTCTGTGGTTTCTGAAAATCTTAAACTCCCACGCTGTTTTTATGGAACTTACTCTCGTACCGACTAACAACCAGGTGTGACCAATTGTAAGTGGATGCTGCATCCGTTGTGGGAGCAGATGAAAGATGAAATACACATCTGGAATAAATGTGGGAGAAGTGACGTCACACCGTGGAAATAATAATTATTACGAATAAACGAACTAACCATTCCACAACTTCCCACAGGAGTAGGCAGAGAGGATAGACCGACACAAATTCTGTCTCGACCCACACTCCTTGCTTCATTCACGTTCATAATTTCGTTCGGATAATTTATTTATCATTAGCTGAATCTATTATAAGGTATGGAATTACAGCTTGAGGATTTTCCTGTAAAACAAATATAAATCATGTTCAATCAGTTCAAAATTCATTAGTTAAATTATTAGCTCATAAAAGTTTATACGAACAAAGACATAATGTTCCATACCTTTATCAAAATCTTAAAATTCTCTCAGTGAGATCAATTCTATGGTATAAAATTATTTTTCAACATATAAATAGCCCTTTGTACATAAATAGACTAGAACACTCTTACAATACTCGTTTTACGTTAAATGAAGGACTAATCGTTCCTAAGCATTTAAACAAATATGGGCAAAGAACGCTGGACTACATGATCCCAAATTGCTTAAATATGTTACCTGCAGCAATCAAAAAATGTACAAACGCAAAAATAAATATCATGTTAAAAAATTGGCTCGCTGAAAGACATAGTTTGTATTAGATTCTAAGACAAACAATTTATAACTTCATACACTTTATATATATTTTAAATTTATTTTTATATCATATTACACCTCTTTTTTATTTGTATATCATTTTTTTAAATTTTTAATTTTTAATTAATTAAAATTTAATTTTTAATTAATTTAATTTTTGTAATAATCCATTAAGTTAAAAGAACCCATTGACAAACTACTTAAAAGTAGTTTATTGGGACTTTTTCTCTGTTTTTGTATTATGTTTTTATTTGATATGTATGTATTAATTATTCTTTGTTTTAAATATTTCTTTAAATAAAAAAAAATAAAAAATACAATATCGTCTCACCTTCGACCAAACAAAGAATTTATTTATTCGTTGGTCGAAGCGTCTCACAGATATTTTTTTTTTTTACATTAAGTCCACACAGGAGGCCCTGAAGAAAATAATTTCCGTCAGGTCCTATGTTATATATGAAGATGCTGTGTGGAGGACAGGAAGGAGTGAACATGGGTCTTGAAGAGACCCATGTTGTAGGAGGGGAGAAACACAGAGGTCGGCAAATCGTTCCACAGCCGAGCTGTTGAACTCAAGAACGAGTCGTAGAAGCGACCCGTTCTCATGTTACAAATGTCAACCGTGTATATATGTTGCAACCGACGGGATCAATGATGCTAGTTCATCGAAACATCTTTCATTGAAATACCGGTAGAACAAGGACAGCATACCTAGATAGAGATAGGTATTTTATGTGTGCTTTGTATTAACTTTTGGGATTTTAATAGTATTTTGATATCTTGCTGATAAATTGAATTGTAGGTTATTTAACTGTATTTCTTTATAAATTTGTCGTATTGAATATTTTTAAAATAATTTGTATAAAATTTGGATGGTTTTTTCAATATATAATAATAAATCTTTGAACTATTTTGAGTGAGTTAAAAATATTATCATATATATATATATATGTTCCTCCCCAGCCGATAATACCATATTGTAATATAGATTGAACAATTGCATTGATTGTACGCTCTTTTTAGGTTTTCGAGTCTAAGAATATATAAATAAGAAAATCTTATAAATACATAAATACATTTTCTGATTAAAGAACATGCTTTTGATTGCAATTTGTTCTATTACATTCTAGTTAGTGTATTATAATTTTTAATTCTGGTATTAATTTAAATTTATTGATAGAGAATGGGATAAATTTTGTTTTTTCAGTATTTAATGAGAGGAGATTTTTATCGAACCAATTTTTCAGAATATCAGTATTTGCTCAGTTATTTACAGTATTCCAATCACACCTTCAATTATTATGACAGTGTCGCCTTATTATTTTTATATTATTTTTACGTTTAATCTTTGTATATGAATAAGTCATTTATATAAATGATAAACAGTAACGGTCCCAGGATTGTACCTTGAGGTATGGCGAAGTGACTTGTTTTTAGTTGACTAAAGTACATCGTTGATTTTTACGACTTGAGGGCGTTTGAAAAGGTAGTTTTTTTTATCCATTCTATAGCTGTACAATTTAATCCAATTTTTCTTAATTTACTTATAAGTTTGTCATGTAAAATGCTAGCTAACGCTTTTTTTAGATCTATGAAAATTCCTATGCATTTTAATGATTTATCTGAGGAATTATGAACAAGGCTAGTTAATTTTGAAATTGCATCCTGAGCGCTTCTACCTTCCATAAAACCGAGCTGATTTTCATTAATTATTTTATTACACTTTTTTAACTATCTTTTCAAAAAATGTTGCTATGTTCGAGATTACTATGGATCGGCAATTGCTTACTTCATCTGGATTACCTGATTTAAATATTGGAGTAATGGTAGTTTTTTTGTAGATTGATGGAAATACTCCGCTTCGGAAACTTATATTTATTATATGCATTAACGGATATGCCTTGCAATCTATCCGAATCACCACATGGGATGAGATCCATGAGACTATGTGTGGTAAAACCATTTATGACGCTGTGAAAATGTGAAGATTCGGAATGAGTTTATTATATGTAGGTATATGCGCACAAATATAATATATAGTTCATGCGATGTAGATAGGGGACATTTTTGTGATGCTAAGGTCAATCTTCTACATTCTGTGTAGGTCATATACAAATCAATCATTATTCAACAGGAAATCACCAGGCATCTTTTTGTACTCCTGATGAATGGACCAGCTGATTTAAATTAAATGGCTGGTGTCATTGGGTGTCCTTCGCCGAGGCCATGATCACACATCGTGACTCGTAACGCAAATTTTGGGCACATCTCAACTCCGTATCTACAGCCACAGTGCCCACAGTCCACATCAGGATGTAATCAATTATGCATGGGTCTCATTGTGAGATGATTAGATGCAGCCTTCGTGCATTAAATGCAACGATGAAAGATGAAAGAGATGAAGAGGTTTAAATACTGGTATATCGGTCCAAGGTCTTCTACTAGTTTTGTGCATAGAACTCGCGAGCGTAAAAGTATGTTTGTAATTTTCTACTATTTTTAATCCATCCCCGTCATCAGACAAGAGAATAAGTATTTACGGCCGTTGTACCGACTCTCCTCAGATGCACGAATATGCTCTTCCCAATGCAACTCTCCGACCAACAGATGAATCGACAAATCACTTAGCTGATCGGGTACTTCTATGGCAGTTTATGCGTGGGGCAGAATAAACAGCACAGAATCGCACAACTATAGGAGGATAGTTGACCAAGAATCTGGCACCATGAGAGAAGATATTGAACATTCTGACCTTTTCGTTTAAGTAAGAAATAGTAAATCCTGTTTCTTGAAATCTGTAGTTATGATTAACCGCGCCTTTTAATCATCTGGTAGCATAAGATACCACCATTAGACATTTGGACTAGAATCTAGATAAAAAAAATCCTGCACATGTTTTAGGTTAAGTTGGTTTTTTGGGATGAAACTATAAAAAATGCTAGGGGAAAATATCCAGTAGTAATGTACATTTTTCAAGGGGGGCATCCGTAGCTGTCCTAGCCAGAAAAATGTTGTCCTAGATCTAGATATAGCCTAGAATAGAAAAGACCGACAACACAGAATTCCACTAACTACCACTACCGACAGTTACCCAAGCACCGAAGATGTTGGACAATCTATTATAGCACAGTCAATCGACAAGGATGATAGGATAACTTTCAGTAACTTCTCATCGTTCCCTAGCACGACTACTGATCGCCAACAAATAAGTATTTAATAGTTCACAATAACTAAGTGTTCTTAACCGCTTGGACACATAAGCTTGTTTTCACGATAATTTAACATAGGTAGACATAGGAATGACGTATGTCCCGTACCTGAGTTATTAAAATATTCGACTTGTTGTTTGTACGTTAGCGATCTGCAGTTGTCCTAGGGAACGATCTTAACTTACCGAAAGTTATCCTATCAATCCTTATCGATCGATTGTGCTAAGGGGCATGAACTCATCGTTGTCCTGTCTCTATATATCTATAATCAAATTCAAATCATTCTCCGATGCACCATATCTAATTATCCTTAATCCACAAAGGTCCTTCCAAGAGTGCGACCTAATTCACTGCATTGTCTCGGAGCCCACTCGATGGTCTGACAATGGGCCGAACAAATTGCTGAAGGTGGGCTTACCGTCGGCACTTGGTGCATTGTTAGTGTTGATAGTTTATACTATATATTATAATGATCTGTCTATATCATTAGCACCTTTTTTTATTACCTACTGCACAAGAGTCCCAACTGCCTAGATCCTGTTAAAATGGCATCCTCAATTTCGAGTATGTTGTTAGATTAGAGGGTGCAAGGAGGTGAATTACTCTGGAACGTGTCGCAAATTTATAAGAAATTATTTTATATTAATAAATAAAATATTTGAGTATGCCGCGATTAGAACCTGCGACCTGTGTATTGTATATCCGGGCCCAAGGAATTAATTTGGCCGAAGTCGTCAAGAACGAAATACGGCTGTGTCTGAATATAGTTTTGATTAATATATTAATAAAGCTATGTATTAAAAGATATTATCGATAGCCGAAATTTTAAACGCTGTAAAGTACAAACAATGAGTTAAATTTGTAATTTTTCTCCGTTTTTTTCTGCGTCGCCGAAATATTTCTAGAAAAAAGTGCATCTTTACTAAATGCGTTTTAAAATTATTATTTTTTTCGAAAAATTAAAAATAAATTATGTACTGTTATTAAAGAGATTTTCAAAACATGATAAGCATTCTGAAGTATATAAATGTTATTTTATAATAAAAATTCATCATTATTGGTCTATTAAAACCATATACATGAAAAAATTTAAACTTTCTTCTTGCGCTACTGAACAATTAACATTTTTATTTAAAATAAAACGATAACCTTTATTAACACCACTTTTATTTTTTATACTTTATGCCGACTGGGTTTCGCTACCACCGTAGCCTCTTCGGGGCAGTAAAATCTCTACTCTACTGTACGGTTGTAGCGAAACCCGGTCGGCATAAAGTTTAAAAAATAAAAATGGTGTTTACAAAGTTATTGTTTTATTTTAAATTATAATGTCACATCACAAAGTAACTGTTTCATATGAACAAAAAAAAAAACACTTTGTTCTTTAGAGCAAATCTCCAAAGCAAAATTCAAATTTCCATGATTGTAATGTATTTAGTGATCGTTTTTTTAATCAATACAAAAACAACAAAACACAAATACGTAAAATAAAACATTGTAGGTATTTTAACATTTTATTTACATTTTTTACTTCAAATAAGGTAAGGAATCATTAGTTAAAGTGAGTTGGTACGTCTCATAAGCTGTATTTTTGATATTTTTAATCATAAAGAACTATACAAGGAGGACACTTTAAATTGTGCACAAGAAACTCTTTATTATTGCATACGGTATAAATATAGTTCCTTTGTTTACCGGCACGTTTCCCATTCAGGACAATATTGCACTTTATGCAGGGCTATTGAGGTTGTTCTTCCATCATTATGTTCCCACGGCAGCCGCCCTCAGTCCCCGCCCTCGCCCCCGCACCCGCCCTTCACAGAGCAGACCCTTGAGGGGTTGCTCACCTCACCTCGGAGAGGGGTAGCAAATAATAATAAAAAATTTCAGCATCAGTTAGTACACAGGTAGTATATATAATCTGGTCAATCGTTTTTTTTAGATGGTTTTAAAATCACTAACTAACTAATTAACCATCACGCCGTTTCCCCGCAGGGCTAGGCAGAGAGGACGGACCGCCAAACGACTCGGTCTTGGCACACACTCCTTGCCTCATTCACATTCATACATCTTCTCATACATACTCTTCTATCTGATTTACTTGATCGTGCCACGTCTTCCTTGGGCGTCCTCGGCTTCTTCTACCGTTCACATTCGCGTCATAAATTCTCTTTACACTCCTTTCTTCATTCATTCGCTCAACATGCCCAAACCATCTAAGCGTCCCTTTCTTAATCTTACTTATTACGCTCCCATTAGCCTTGCATTCTTTTCGGATATGGTTTTACCACACATACGCCTCAGGGATCTCATTTCTACAGCATTCTCACATGGTCCACAAAGCGAAATGGTAATATTTTATGATTACTACGAAATTAGACTGACCGGAATTTGATGGGCCAATATTATGCACTGCATTAAAAATATAAAAATATCACTATTATGGGGCCAACAGACACAGTTATAAAATCTCAAGCGTTATTTGACTTGGCGTATTTCGGCATATCGGTTGTCGTACATTCCCAATGGGAATGAATGACGAGCGATATGCTGAGGTATGCCAAGCCAAATAACGCTTGAGCTTTTACAGCTGTGTCTGTCGGACCCCTTAATAATAATAATAATAATAATTGGATAATTTGTAGAGCGCCGTTTTTGTGAGAAATCACCTCAAGGGCGCTGTACATTTTATTATGACTACTTATGCTCTAACTAGAACTATTATTTACAAATAGACACAGAGAACATACTTACCTGGGGCAGGTCACTTCCGATAAACACACTTTAATTAAAAAGTTTATGCTTGGAGGAGATACGACTTTGCACGCGGAGGACACTATATTAAAACACTGGACATTGCATACCTTTACATTTGCTACACCTTCATTTTTCATATTACATTCATAAGAAGATTACTGCCAAAAATGGAGTTAATAAATTGAAGTTATTTCGAAAGACTAGAGAATTTTGGACTCATTAGGACTGGAGGATTTGAATGAAATTAGATGTTAAGAATTTGTTATTTTTATGCAATTAGTTATTTACTATGTCGCGGGCTGAGAAGGTGAAAGTAAAGGCTTTTGTTTTTGGCCCTTATACACAGCATTCAAATACAATTTCAATTACGTAAAATGTCAATCGTACCTATATGCGCGTGATTGCCGTATTTTCCATCGCCCCGAATGCAAAAAGTTGTCTTTTATAGTAATTAAAGTGAATCAAAAGGTTTTTCAAAAAAAATCTGTGATTTCGAAAGTTTACGTAATACAATTTTAGTGCCTGCTTTATCGCTTGATTCCCACAATCAGTTTCAATTTTAAAATAATAGTTCATTAAATGATTAATTATTTTATGCGTTGCATTACGCAGGATATGTTACGCGTCACGCACATATCCACGGACAACCTAAATTAGTATGTTTGAAGATAATATCTTCCTCATTTCGCATGACCAACCAATACTTTATGCTTACCTAAAACGGTAGAAGCACCTGAGCTATTTGAAGACGTGTATTATTATTATTTATGATACCTTATTGCCTTATTCTATTGTTAGCGTATCCTTTCGCTGGAGTGCTAGCACAATGAAATCGATAACTTTACAATATCGAATAGACATAGGCAACTACCGATAATATTATACCGACTGACATTGGGTAGATAAAGGTTTGGTAAAACACGCTAGCAACACTGGAAAGATTTTCTATATTGTCTATGTACATAAAACGTCAAACATATTGTGTCAAATGTCAAATTATTTTATTCAAACCTTAGCGGTTAGTATACATTAACAACAAAATGAAAATCATCAAATTTCCGTTTTGATATATTTTAAAGATCGATTTAGATACATAACAAACACAGAATATTTGAAGTGAGCATAATAAACAACGATTCTGACAATCGGCTAGCACGAACGGGCAATAGGCAACGAACGATTCTCCAACTGTTTTCACATTTATTGGAGTTTTTTTTTTATTTACAAAAGATTTGAAATTATTATTCTTTTTTCTCATGGAATTTCGTTGAGATGGACAAATACGTAACGGCAGGTTATATTCACCACAAATATATTTTATCATTTTTCTTGTTTTTTGTTTGAGCAAACATTACAGCTTTTTGTTTTTTATCCGTTGCGGGTATAGGTCACGGCATATGTTTAGCCAGCATTTTGGCAGATAACCGTAATGTAACATCTTGTGACGCACGTGGACCAACTTCAGGGTGCGACGAAATATGATATTTTTCTAATAATTGTCTTATAACATATACTTAATTGATAATCAGGAAAACTAATATCTTTTGAACTAACGGTTTTGGGCATTATGTATGAATTCGGTAAATTTTAATATGTAGGATGAAAGAAAACTTTTTTGTACCACTTAATTGATTTTCGTAGGGCATTTACACTAGTTATATCCGATTTATCTCTTAAGCCCATATTTTTGTTATAATCTTCGATACAATTTGGATTTGAAATTATTTCTCCTCTTCTAAAATTTATTTTCCCTGTTGGAGAAACTGTATCATCGTGAAGCGTTGTTAAAATACGCATTTATCCTTTGTCGTGCCATTTTAATACTATCAGTGAACCAGAATAATGTGAGGCAATTTACCCCTTCTTCGATTTATTGAATTTTGATATGTTTTTACGGTTTTTCCGAACTGTTCCACATACGTAGGTTTGGTAGTCATGCAGAAATTTAAATGATATTTTATTAGTGTACCAATTATCTACATACAATTTGTGGCCTTTACCTACCTAGTCTTTTAATAGAGTGGTGACAACAGCTCCGGAAGCCCCAAGACATTGTTCGTCAGTAACATCCATCACTTCACCACAATAAATAATTACATCTAAAATATAACCGTCTGCACGTTGCACAAAACAAATATTTTTATTCCAAATCGTTGGCGTTTGGATGGAATATACTCCTTAAACTTAAGACATCCTTTGAACTCTATAATGCTCTCGTCAAGCATAGATTTTCATACGGCACCACTGAGTCCTTAAAAATGTATCCATTGTAATTGATAAGAACTCCAATTTCATTTAATTTTTCTCCAGCAATTTGAGTAGCAGGATCTGACACATGCATACAAAACTAAATGTAAAAATAGAAGAGCAAACTTTCAATTCAGGTATAAAAACACAAATCCACATTTCAAAAACATTAAAATAAACTTTTAGAACCACTCCACTTACCAACTTCACTTGAGCCAACGCGTCATTTCTACAGACTCGACAAAGCGCGGGATTTTGAAACAAAATGGGCGAAGAAAAATGCACTCCTTTTTTGGATGCTGCTTTGAGTAATGTAAACAATATAAATAATCAACTTTTTTGGGTGATCTCGCTAATAAATAGTTCATTATATTTTTACGAAGTAATATTTAGCCCCATATACAGTTAGAGCTTTGAAATATCATCCTTCGAACATTTACACCCGTGATTTACATCTTCCGTTGTATTATACCGTTCCGACAGTTTATATCGAATGTCCTAGCACGCTTTCACCGTTGCTAAAGAAACCGATATCGGAAGGAAAAAAATACTAAGTCGGTATAAGATGGCAACACTGGCACCTTTTTGATGGATTTACGTTACTAAATTTCAAATGAGATATTTAAAAATTTAAAAATACTAATAAATTGACAATTTAAAATTGAAATACTAACTTTAATATACATCGGCGCTTCGCATTTACTTTTTGCGATCTCCGGGAGTTAAATAGTTGATACGATCCAAAGACATATTTTATCAAAGTTCGTATCTCGAAGCTAAAATGAATAAATTGATCTCGTCTTAAATGAATGCATGTAAGTTTATGGGTCGCATATACGATTTCTTTAAATACTAGGAGGTTTTTAGGTTAACCTCCGTTGATTAATAAGTCAGTTAACTTGCATAACGAACGACATTATTTAAATAAAACTGCATATTGATATCTTATCTGACACTACGGAAGCCGCGCTAAAATCAGTGACCTTTATCTACCGACTAACGGAATAATCTTTTCACTGTGCTCGCAATTATTGCTAACTGACCATAGACAACGAATTTAATGAATTTCATATCTATACTTGGGTTTTATCGATGGACCATGCTAGGGTCACAGCCAAGATCGCATACGATTTGGCGAGCTTTTGTCAATCGTCGGTTGGATTATGTCTTATCAATAGGTGACTGTGCTAGCACATATTGATAAGTGACCAAAGATGACGGATTTTGTCAATGTAGTATAGATATAGGGTTATATCGATGGACCATGCTAGCACCCCTGGACCCAGTTGCCATGGCAACATTTTATGATCATTCACCATTCACTACCCCCATTGGCGGATGGTGAGGTTATCTGAAGCCACGATAGATGATTTAACTTATATTCATATGTCTATGATTTAACTATTTGTTTAAATGTTTAACAGATTATTTTGAAATGCAATGATACTAGTGGCGGCTCGTAACTTTTGGTGTGCTAGGGTGTTAATATGAAAAATGCATTAATGGTGTAGTTTTAACCGAAAAAAAGTTTTTTTTCCGAAATTACAGTTTTTTTATGAAGTTTTTCAGGAAAATCGCGTGCAGCACACTGCCAAACTAAAATACCCAGAAAATCTTCATAAAAAAAATCGAAATTTTTTATATTTGTAATTTTGGAATGAACATATCTTCATTTGACTAATTATTGTATTGTGTCTTTGTGTATATAATCTACTTTTCTTTATATATATGTATATAAACACTAGTAATTTTTCTGAATTTAAGGCGATACAAATAAATTACATTATTATACGATCAATATAGGCATTCTTCCTAATGTTTCAGAAAGTTCTATAGGAAACTGTTTTACTACAAACCCCAACTAAATTATCACCTGTATTCTCTTTTTTATGCTTCTTCATAAATCAACCCAAAACGAAACGCCACCGTTTCTTTTTACCTGTAAACCCAGGGAAGCGAAATTAAAGATCCAATGATCAAGTTTAGTGATATTTGATATGCGAGAAGGTATCTACAGAATGATATTCGGAACACCTGTTACCTGGAACTTTTCCCAAATACATTCAATATTATATTGTATTTCTGTTGTATTCGCACTTATCAAGGATTTTTACAACATCCACAAAATACATTCATGGATGTAGTTGATTCTTTATTGGTAAAAACTTTTAATCGATTTAACAATAATCATTTTAATTCAAAACTTTAAAAGCATTAATAATGAAAAAACAGCAAATAGAGCATACTAAAAAATGTATATTGTATAATAAAGATCCAAAACATGTATTAAAGATATAAACAACAATGAAAAACGTATCATCACATGATTACTCGTAACATCATAATATCAATTTTAAATTGCATGCAATAACGCAAAAACATTTTTTCTTGTGCGATGTAAATGTATTTCTACAACAATTTTTTTTTTCCATGGTATGATAATTATCACCAATGTTTTTATTTGAATTATTTATTCCAAAATGTTAAAGTTGGTTTGTTTCAAACTCTCGTAACATGATATTATATCTATATATTATGATAGCCGTCGTAGTCCAAGGCAAGGCTTTGGACTCCCATCCCGAAGGTCGCGGGTTCGAACCCGGCGTGCGCAAATAAATTTTATTTGATTAATTTGTGTTATTTCACAATTAATTACTTAATTAAAATAATATATACTATATTTGCGGCACGTTCCAGAGTGGAAGACACTCTCAGTATCGCCCTGGTATATGACCACTATTCAGAATCGAAACGTTGCTTGAAATGGCTTTAGTCGTGTTTTACCTTCCCTACTTACCTTCAGCCTCACAAAATACCCCAATTGGGGATGCTATAGTCTCACTGGCTCCAGACGGAAGCAGTTGAGACTCTTGTGAGGTATTCTCTTTAAAAATAAAATGGATATCGATATATTTTGAAATTTTGAGATTAAATGGTCCCCGAAATGTCAGTGCGTTTCGGCTTTTCAATAAATTATGATCAGCTGACATGATCGTTATACTTCGATGAACTTTGAACAAGAGATGAAACGCGCCGAGAATCGGCGTTGCCGTTAGAGTGTTAAAAATACAAATGAGGATACAAAACTAAAAAAAGAAAGTAATTACAAGATCGAAATGTAATGAAATATAAAACGATCAAAACTTTGTATTTCGACCCCGAATCCTACTTTCTTACTGTTAATATTACACAAACACTAGCTAGGTACTTGTTCCGTTTCATCGAGATAATAATATTAAGTCTGTACTAATATGATTTTACAATTCAAATTCGTCTTTCTTCGCTGGCTTGTATGTTTTGAAGGTTGATCGAAACATAACTGGCTTTCCAACCTTCACGAATGGAGGTTCAAAATCCTTCCTCAACCTTCGGTGCACCTTCTCCAAGTTCTTCAGTTCGATGCTGGCCTTCTCGGCTAACTGCATGGCTATTCGGTCTTTGACAAAGGTCTCCCTCTTCACTTCATTCACAACTTCAGGGTCCAACGCGTCCAGCCGCATGATGATGGACTCGTACTCTGTTTGAAGAGTTTTAAGCATCTGGAAGGTGCTGAAGGTAACAGTGCTCACAATGAGCTTTTCATAAACGTCTTTAACACACAGGTAAAGCCGCATTGCATACTCTGAAGCCACAGCATCGTAGAAGTGAGTGTGAATAATTTTGTTCACCTTTTCCTTCAACATTAAAACTCTTCGCTCTTCTTTCTCTATCTCCGTATTCAAGTCGTGTATGACATCTTCCACCTCCTCGTTCTCTTGTTGAATGTGTCCCTTCACCACGAGCACACCTTCCCTGAGCTTTGCTAGATTTTCAGACAGCTTTTCTGCGTGCGTCCAACTCTTTAGATTCTGCATCACGATGCGTCTGAATATTTTGAACAGTTGTTTAGGTTCTGCGAAGTACAATAGCGGTGGTCGAGCGCCGACTTGATCTTCTTTGAAACGGTCGATCAAATGCATGAGAGATGGGATGGTTCCGTCCAGGGACTCCAGTTGGAACTTGGCAAACATGCCTTCCGATTGTGGTTTCGATAGATCTTTAACGCTTTCTTCTAAAGCTACTCTTGAATCCTTGCTATGCCTCACGATGGCGTGGTGGTCGCACCAAACCCTCGGAGAGATTGTATAAAGGAACTCTTGGAACATCTTAGTCTGGCGAATCTTTTCCTCGAGTACATATACCCTCCGCCTTTTGATGCCAAGTTCAACGGATAAGTGCTTGAATTCATCGTTTTTCTTTTGCAGGGTGTTAGCCAATTCTTCAGATTCGTTGAGCATCGCGATTGACTTCCTGTAGTCTTCGGAAAGGAATTGTTCGAAGCTGTCGACGTACTCGTTGTATCTTTCGCATATTTCTTTGTACTTTTCTTCTTCGTCAGTGAAGTTCTCTTCGATGCGGAGAACTTCATCTTCCCTGTACCCGGCTTGCAACTTGAAGAGTGTGGTCTCCCGGACGTCGTTCATATAGTTGGTTTTATCGAAGGGATACTCTATCGGTCGTCCTTCAATGAGGGAGTAGAACTCGGGGTCTAGATCTACCACGGTGTGGACATCATCAGGAGGTTCTTCCACGTATACTCGAGCTCTTATGTCTTTAGTCTCTCTGGATTTGAAGCTGTCTCGCTCAAAGTAACGCAGCTTCCTTTCTTCTTCTCTGATTTGTTTATTTTTAGCCTTAGAATATGCTTTAAAAGATTCTTCCTTGAGTATCAAAGGATGACCGTAAGGAGACTTTTCTTTTCTAACATCACGAATAAAAGTTGTCTCATTTCTACCAATGGTTAAATAATATTGGGAATTTTCCTGATTTCTACATCGCTTTATTTTTTGAAGTGCTGTGGTCGGTTTGACGTTATTCTCGTCTGGCTTTGCATATTTCACTTTTAGAAAGGTGTTGAGATAATGTTCTTCTTCATTGTGCTCAGAACTATTATCCCCGCCGTCGTGTGAATCTTGAGACATTTTTAACCCTGAAAATAAAATATAAAATTAGAAGGTAACTAACAAAACATCAAAAAGGAACATTAAGAGTGTTTTACTAGAGAATATCGGACATTAGTAATTTTTTAAATCAAATTCTAGACATATTGACTCTTTTAACAAAAATAAATAAATTGATTATAAAAGATTGTTATTTTATCTGGTACACGCAGTTTTAAAATTTTGAAAAACTAAGTGTATTTATAATCTACTAAGGTTATACCGTTGGTCGTTGGCAGATTTATTCAATTTTCAAACGATAGATTCTATTAACTAACACAAATTTCAAATCATACAACAAAATAAATCAATATAATATAATCTAGTCAACTCTCATGCGACCTGTAGTGATACAAATACAAAGATCTTTCATCTAAAAAGATGCAATTCTATAATAACTTCGTATTACTCATCTATAGAATATATTCCTTTAGACTACCTGTGCCCGTATCGTTTTCCGTGAATACATTCCGCAAGTGCATTATGTCTAAAAATGGAGCATTGTCCCTCCGACAGAGTTCTTAAAACCGGAAATTCAATTTTGCGCCGTTCTCTCGCATCCCTCTTCCGGGCGGAAACTCCTGCAGCTTATTGCTTCCGGTTCCACAAAGGAGTGGGAAGGAAGTGGAGTGGAGACTGAAGAATGCGAGGAATCCATTTATTTTTACCTTTGAGGGGAATGCAGAGATGTTGACGGCTAAATTCTAAAGTGTTAAAAAACCCTGACTGTTATTTTTGAGAAATAAAGCTTTTGAGTTCTGAAGTCAAATACCTATGTATATGTTTTTGGTTGTTGCTTGAAATGGCTTAGCCGTATGGTGACCGGTTCAAAATAGCCAGGTACTTCCCTACCTTCCCCTTCCTTGTTTTCTTCCCCTCCCCACTACCTTCAGCCTCGCATTTATTCTGATTGGGGATGCCATTGTCTCACTGGTTCCATACGGTTGGGAGCAGAGGATACCCGGCGGTGATTTTTCCATACAAACTTATTCCCTATTTATCTCTCTGGATTTTAACCCTAGAGAAAATATTGTTTTGCATAAAATAGATATCAACTACTAGCGTGTCGGTGCTTTTTGTTTTTTTTGATAAGTTACTTTTTATAGAAGTTATGACCTTCCAAAAATCAATAAAATTGACTGGTTTAAACGCCGTCAAAAGATGTTCAGTATACAAACCAGACAATGTTTTTTTAAGAAAAGCAAAACGTACAGACATAGAATAGTTTTTTCTTATGTAGTTGGTAAAAAAAAAATTGAAAATCAGTCCACTTTTGGAGGAGAAAAGTGGGGAATACAAAACCTCCATTTTAGTTAGGTGTCAGTGCATTGTCCCTTTCGCTCAATATCCGGTGGAGTAAGAGCAACAGTGACAGCAATATTTTAGTAAAATCTATTTCTGCACCACCGGGTATCATCTTAAACGGTATACACATAAAAAGTTTAAAAAAAACATTCTTTAGATGGTAATCTATTATTAAAAAAATAATTTCAATAGTGTGTATGTACCACAAAAGTTTTTAAAGAATTAGTTTAAAATTATTATTATGTGTGGCAAACAAACGGAACCAAAATATTGCCTATTTCAAATCCAATGAAAAAATCACCCAATAAAACTACAGTAGTAAAATATAATTGAAACTTCAAAATTGGGATGTTACACCCTCCCTGGTTTCTGGAACCTGAGTCTAGTCTAGACTCCTTGACCTACTAACATTAACCGTCCTTACTTCCACCTCCTGGCTGAGACCAGACACAAACCATTAAAATAAATTAAAATTTGTAGGCTCCTTGACAATTTAGAGTTCGCATAATAAAACCGACTTACTAGGTATCTACTAAAAATATTCATGACTGTTTGATAAAATGTCTGCAAAAAACCCATTATTTTGTATATAATTATTTTCATCAGTATATCAGTATTCATGTACCTTTAGAAGTAACCCGTTAAAATTTAGACTCGCAATTTAAGCATATTTACAAGATTTACACTTTATAATAAGGTCCTTACTATAATTTGTATTTTATACTTATTGTTTAACTTTTATTTTATGATTTAATAAATGTTTATAAGTTACAGTTTTTTTTACATTTTTTCAACTACACTAGCGTAATGCTCGTGTTGTGGTGGTCGTACACGAAATAATTTATATAAGAATACTTGGTCGAAGATATATGAACTAAAAAATACTATTTTATAGAAACAGATAATAATACATAAGATAGAAGAAAAGAAAAAAACACATATGGATAAATAAAACAAAATACAAAATATTTTAAAGAAAATAAAAATAGAAAAAAAAATTAATAAATAATAATAATTTCGATTAAAATACGTGTAAAATAACTTCGATTATTTTATATAAGATAATGGTTACGCAGGTAGGTACTCATCTAGAAGAGTACATGTTTTTGGTCACATTTGAAGTTAGTGGTATGAAAGAAATTGGAACAAAGCTGTGATGGAATAATCAATTGGGTTAACTGTAAGGCGATCCGCTCACTGAAGAGACTGAAACCAAACTGGCTTGTTGCTATGGTTTCCAACCAAACTTTCTACTCAATTTTACGATTTCAATAATTATCTCAACTTCTTTAACCATAGACGAAGAACAATCAGCTGTCATGTAACGCAACTGGCATGTCGAGTCGCGAGTTAGCGCCTCCGCCCACTCAGGCAACTGAAAACTCTCAACTGCCAACTGTCTTTGTATGACAATGTGATGGCCCGCACATACACAATCACACAAAACCCCGTTGTCAATGGTAACGCAAGCGGTAACTTGCGATTTGCTCTACCGGTTGCCCTGGGCGGCCATTGATAGTTGCCAACTGTCAGCTGATTGTTCTTCTTCTATGGTTAACCAAGCTTTTTGACCAATCAAGACAGATAAACAGCCGGTTTTAGTTGGTTTTCAGTTGCCTCAGTGGGCGGAGCGCCTTTCTGCCTGCGTTGTCATGGACAACGGGTTTTTGAGAAGTTGTGTAGTGTGCGGACCATCATATTTACATACACAGTTGAGCGGAGGCAGTAAGTGCCTCTCTGCCTAACGCTGCGAGGAACCGGCGCGATGGTCAGTTAGTTAGTTATATTTTAAAGAATATCAGTGTCAATCGATATACGTAACATACGCCTATTTTTTTTTACCTCTATTCGTAAAATATTTTTGAATATCTACAGTTTTCTACATGATTTTCGACTAACACACTAGACACTATTATGGTAGTCTGCTACTTGCATATTCTAACTAGCATTTATTTTTTGTAATAAACATGTAATTAGCTCATAAAATCATGACATATCAATGTCACCCCACTGAGAGAGGAATCATTGATCACTGTGTTTTCTCTCCAAGCATATATACGTTTAAATAATTATTTAGATAGATTAAACATAATGTGCAATAAAGATGACATAAAATTTTTCGACACAAACGTTTTTTATAAAAAAGTTATTTAGTTTAAAAGTTGAAAATTGATCGAAGTCATCCTTCTTTACGATGCTGGAGTTTTTTTAAGGTTAACAAATACAAAAATACAACGGACATAAGAGAACCCGTCTACCGTCTACTTGTCTCTTGGCTAGACTAGATGTAAAGTGGCTAGAGCTAGACGCTGATGGGACCAGACGATGCCTGCTCCAGATTGTTCCATCCTATTATATTGAGTGCTGTAAAGATCCTGAAAACAATTTAATAGAATATTGGACTCCCTTTACCTCTTAGCAGATATTACTCTAAATTGAAATTTTATGATCTATGTATCTGCTATAAATAATCAAATTTTCGTTCCTCTGGTACCCTCCGAGTGTTAGGGCTTCGGTCATGGATAAAATGGAAACAAATGAGATGGGCAATGATCCAATTTTAGTATGAAATCGCATACGCAATAAGTGTCGCCAACATCGTTCATTCATACTACTACAGCTGCTCGCATTTATCGCCTTTGTTTCTGCCTGTACACTAAACGTATAACTTTCATTGTGTAGCCGCTTTGTACGGTTCAACGATAGTAGATTCCCCGACAGTTGGCCCCCGGCATACTTATATACAATATGCAGTCGGTTTAGGGATAACACGGTATACCTACACGGAGAAAAATGTTACTCAAAAAGACGATCATTTCAATAGTAAAAACGGTTAAAAACGGGACTGAAGTTCTTACGAACAAATTAACAGGGTTTCAATGTTTATTGGCGGGAAAATGTAAGAATAATTTGTTGGTATACGTACGAAATTACGTACACCAACAAATTATTCTTACACGTACGAAATTACGTACACCAACAAATTATTCTTACATGTTCCCGCCAATAAACATTGAAACCCTGTTAATTTGTTCGTAAGAACTTCAGTCACATTTTTAACCGTTTTTACTATTTAATTATTGGAATATGGAATTATTGGATGGGGAGGTGCATATAAAAAAATTGTAAACCCTGTAAATGTGGTTCAAAAACTAATTATTAAAGTCATTTTAAAAAAACCACCTACATTCCCTTCTGCAACATTGTTCAAAATTTTCGAAGTTCCAAAAATTGAAGATCTCTATAAAAAAGACTCAATATTACAAATATTCAAAGATAAGACATTAAAAAATAATAAAGTTAACTCATCATTAAGACGTAAATATAATATCCAAATTCCATTATATTCAACTCAACAAATGCAAAATAATTATGTATATAAAGGGATAACTTACTTCAATAGCCTTCCCGAAGAAGTAAAAAAAATAAGAGATTTAGCATTATTCCAGAAAAAGATCAAACTATTCTTAAAAAACTGTATGCAATAAAATCATGTGACCTTAATCATATAAATCAAACCATAAAATATTGTATAATGTCTTCCTTAATCTAGTCCTTGATATTATATTAATTATGGACTAAAAATTGTATATTCTTACATAACTCCTACACCAAGCTCAAGAGCCAGTTCTCTTAATTGGTGTAGAAACCAAAAAAAATGATGTTTTCACCTTTTTGTTATACTTTTTTATTATATTTTGTTTTTATTTAGTTAAACAATGATTAAAATTGTTGTTTGTAAAAGGTGAAATAAATTGAAATAAAAAAAAAAAAAAAAAAAAAAAAAAAAAAAAAAAATGATTGTTTTTTCGAATAACATTTTTCTCCGTGTACCTACACAAAATATAACTAAGGCGATCCGCCCATTGAGGCAACTGAAAACTGTCAACTGGCAACTGTCTTTGTATGACAATGTGATGGCCCGCACACTACACAATCACTCAAACACCCGTTGTCAATGGTAACGCATGCGGTGACTCGCGACTTGCACTGCTGATTGCCGTGGCCGGCCGTTGCTAGTTGCCAGCTGTCAGCTGATTGTTCTTCGTCTAACAAGCTTTTTGACCAATCAAGACAGAGAAAACAGCCGGTTTTAGTTGGTTTTCAGTTGCCTCGTCAGCGGAGCGGAGTGTCCCCGAAGCACCACCGAAAAACAAAAGTATAAAACATAAATATTTTTATTCGAATGCACCATGGAAAAAGTTCTTGTCTATACACGGTGTTAAGGGACGTACTTGACTTACTACCAGTGATTCCTGACATTATTTGGAGTAAAAATTGTAAATGAAATCTTTACCTTCGATTTCTTTTTTTTTGTGTTTTTTGTCACCTTCTTGTAGATTAGTCGTAGCACGGTGACAGTTAGCACGCTTCAATGCCTTATTTCCCTTTGTTTCTATTAAGGTAGCGACATACTCGCAGCTCACATCAAACAGTTATTTATAACACAATAGCGCTCGCCATACAATCCCATGAGACCCGCCAGACGTAAAAAGATGATGCGCTGTGATCGCGGTTTGAATCTTCGCTAATCGGAATTATTTTTCGTATTCGCTACAGTAGCGGTATCAGAAAAGTTATGCGACCCCCTCTCTACGGTAAACAGGAGAGGGGGTCATTTTTTATACACGGAGCATGCACGGAGCTGTCAAGTTAACATATCCAGTACAAAGAAATGATATTCTCTCGACCGCTTCCGATTTCAACTGACCCCTTCTCCTGCCGTAGGAAGGAATATTTTATAACGTAGTGTGTCGGTAGAAAAGATACTTATAACGCAGTATCTTTTTGATGTGAACTTCGCGTTTGTCGCCCGCTTTATGGTTACACATATATAATCACCGTTTACGAAAACAAAGCTCTATAAATAATCCAAAAGAAAATTTCTAATCTGGAATCTGGAACGGTACAAAATAACTTTAACTTTAAATGAACTACGATCTGCAGATCTCGCATTTACAAATATACATATACAAATTTACATTACTGTTTGTGGAGACTTTGTTTGATTAGCAAGCAGATAGACACGGGGTGGTGAATTCTCAACCATTTTCAGGGTCACAAACCGTGGCTGAAACGATTTAACTATCATTCTGAACAATGCCTTCTACAAATGTGATTAAAATTATCGACATTAGTTCTTCTTTGTTTCTTATCTTGCTGAACCAACAACGCTATTTTTTATCGTAATATCTGTGTTTTTTCGTACAAAAACGATGCTATTAAGATGAGGCGATTGATAGCTGATAACTGATAAAGAATAACTTCTCAAATACATAAAGGTCTCAGAAAATGAATCGTCAGTAATTTCTTTGGTGAATTGTGATGATGAGTGATGAATAAATCGTAATAATGTTCTCACGAGACCACACCGAATGACCGAATGGTAGATAATAATGTATTATGTATTTTTTTTTAATCAAAGGGAAGCAACTTTGGCCGAAGTCAGTGGTTGCGGTAAGGAACCCGGTGTGGTCGCAATTTACAAGGAACTTATATCATCGTAATTCTCACGCTGCACCACAACAATTATTGGGTTCCATGACAAAACAGAACATTGAAGAAAAGCCAAGAAAAATAATAAACCAAACACCCCTAACAAAACCAAAATCAGTCCAACCCAACCTAACATCACTTAACTAAAACTACTCTAACTCTCAGCGCAGTTGGAACCCTTGTGTGTGGTATTCACTTAAAAAAACATAAATTATTAGTTCAAATAAGTTGTGGAAAATGTTGTTACAGTGGTACAAATATTCAAGGGAGAAATAACTCGAGAAGTCGGTTTTCGGACTTGTATATCAATCTTGAACCGATGTTCGATAATTATATTTTCGTTGTTTGTTTTTGGGGTGTTATGCCGTGTTGTGCTACCTCCTTCTTTAGCCGACGTTTCGGACAGCGTTGCAGTGTCCATCATCAGGGCAGATCCGGCAGATCCGTCGATGATCGACGGATCTGCCGGATCTGCCCTGATGATGGACACTGCAACGCTGTCCGAAACGTCGGCTAAAGAAGGAGGTAGCACAACACGGCATAACACCCCAAAAACAAACAACGAAAATGCTTTTGGCCGTGAAAACCTAAAAACGTATCCGATAATTATATTGTTTATTATTATTATGAATCACAGGTATATTATATACTAGCTTCTGCCCGCGACTTCGTTTGTGTGAGGTTAGTACTTCGAGTAATCTATTTTCTTTTCCTAGATACGTTTATACCAAAATTCTTAATCTATTTATCTAAAATATCTATAATTCTTGATTCGATTCAAAGTATCTATTAGGCGAGTACTTCAAATAAATTCACTAATTTCAAATATTTTCTAAAATAGAATTTTGATTTAACAATCATTATTTTGCAAAAGGTCATTCTCAAATTTTGACATTTTCTATGACAATAATAATTATTATTTTCAATATATTGAAAATAAATAGCTAGCTTTATAAATTATAGCCTATGTATGTTATTCTGATGTATAAGTTATATTTTTGCAAAGCTTCATTAAAATCCCATCAGTAAATTTTGCGTGAAAGAGTAACAAACACACATACATCCATACAAACTTTCGCGTTTATAATATTAGTAAGATTATAAATATACTACTTACACGTTTTGTAATGTCACAAATCCATGAATTTTTAAACTAATTTATAAATTTCAGCTATAAATAACTGCCAATCCAATTTCCATTTGTAACGTAAAACAAAAAAGGGATTTAAACGCCAAAGATATGGTAAATGTATTAGATTTGTAAGGAAAAGATTAAATTTAACACATCCGTGGTCTTATTTGCACTGACAGACTGGGGTAGAATTTCTGACAAATAAAAATTCGTATTCGTAGGTTCCCCTGGCAACGGAAGTTTGTTCGAAATTGCAATAGAGAAATAGGTCAATTATTAGTTCCTACCTTCGTGTTAATGTTTTTAACTGTATCGATGAAAGGGAACAATGTGAAACTTATTATATCACGTAAATAGGTCAGTCTTCAGACAGTGGAGTAGTGAGTACTGTCAGTTTCGCCTTGGTGAGATAATCGAAACGTGTTGTCTGTAATGTCTTAATCCGTCTTTAGTTACTAAATCTGAATAGTCAGAAAAACGGTCCAACCTTACTCATTCCCATCTCCTTTCTTTCACAGTTATAATGTACCCCGATTGGGGGGGTCGAACTAGCTCTTTCGAGACGCTACGTATAATGTACGGAGGCCCATAATATACTATAGTTAATTAGTATTTTTGGCCGCCTGCTACAAATTATATTAATATGTTGAAAGGTAAAAACGACTTATTAAATTTCGAAAAAAGTCGGGAATTAGCGAATATTTGAAGAAATAACTACTTATTATTGCGCCCTTTCTCTAGACCCAAGTTATCCTTCTTCGTGGCAGTGATATAATCAATTCTAAAATACAATATTAGTATTCAATTATTTATAAGACAAACTCTCTTTTTAACTTTTGAAGGTTATTCCATAAATAAACCAAAAGCGGCTATTCCCATCAAAGTAATATATCATTGAAGAAGAATATACCTACCACTGTGGGCTATATGGTAGGTACCTCCACAGCCCTCTACCTACTGGTCGGCTGCTGCTCTAGGTAAATCAAATTTGTGGAATATTTGACAGGTTATTTTGTTTTTAGAATACTTTTTTCACTAGGTTGTCAGCACTACTTGTCAGCACTACTTGTCAGCACTACTTGTCAGCACTACTTGTCAGCACTACTTGTCAGCACTACTTGTCAGCACTACTTGTCAGCACTACTTGTCAGCACTACTTGTCAGCACTACTTGTCAGCACTACTTGTCAGCACTACTTGTCAGCACTACTTGTCAGCACTACTTGTCAGATAACCTTTCCCAAAGAATAATAAAAAAAATCGTAAAGATTATAAAGACTGTAGAATAAATATTGTATTTTTATTATATTTATACATCTCTACAACACTAATAATCTAAGTAAATTAAAATATGAAAATGAACAAGACACAGAATAATAATAAAAGATAACCAGATTGAACCCAGATCTCTCGTCTTACAGGGACGTGCGCTCTTCCAGTTCTGGGTTCGAGTCCCAGTTGCGACCGTTACCTTTTATTATTTTTCTGTGTCTTGTTCATTTTCATATTTTAATTTAGATTATTGGTGTTATTTTCTTCAATGATACAATATTAGTATTATCATTGACTAAAGATGGTCGATTTTCCTATTACGGTTCCTTTTCCGTCACTGGAACCGTCGATATTATTTTTAGGAGAAACCAGTTATTTTTGGAACCGGTCTTTTGTGGAATATGTATATGTATTATAATTTATATAAAATAAAATTATGAAAGTGCGACAAATTATTTAGAAATTTTTGTGGAAACCTGTACAATTTTTCTAAGAATTTCTCTAGTTACCAGTGCATATTATGTTATAAAATACCCACAATCAAATTCCAAATACCCACAAAAATTGAACAAAATTCTATTGAAATTAGCAATTCTTTTTTTATTATTTACAATGTCATTTTCGGATTTTCTCATTCCTGATATAGTTTTATAAATTTTTGCTGCGAAAGGAATCGAAATTATAGTTACTAATAATTATTATTTTTCAACATGAATAATCAGGAAATGCACAGAATTCCCGTATTTTCCCCACAAAAAGGTTCTCCCGAAAAATACCCAATTCTTGAAAAAAATTTGAAATTCCCCGCTCTTCCGGGAATTCTCCACGAATTGGCCACCCTGCCCAACCCCTTCCTATCGCTACCAGAGGCCCTAGCACGCTTGCGCTATAACGATCGGTAGGATAACTATCGGTAACTTCTCATCGTTCCCTACGACAACTGCAGATCGCAAACGAATAGGTGACAGTTCACAATGACTAAGTGTCCTTAATATATTCGATATCAACTGTCGTTTGTACGTTTGAGATCTGCAGTTGTCCTAGGGAACGATGAGAAGTTACCGACAATCGGTCGGTAACTTCATATCGAGCGACCGTGCTAGCACACCAGGGGTGCTAGCATATTCCATCGATAAGGATCGGTAGGATAATTGTCGGTAACTTCTCATCGTTCCCTAGAACAACTGCAGATCGCACACGAATAGGTGACAGTTACTAACAGTGACTAAGTGTCCCTAATATATTCGATATCAACTGTTGTTTGTACGTTAGCGATCTGCCGTTGTCCTAGGGAACGATGAGAAGTTACCGACAATTATCCTACCGATGCTTATCTACTATCGATACTAATTACTGGAAAAAGTGGAGTGAGGGAGAAGAAATTCTCCAAGACTGACGGATTTGAAAAAACTTTTTTTTTTTAAATATTATATTTAGTTTAAGCTCTACAATTTGTATAGCTTGATTGCCACCTTTGTGGATAAAAAAATAATATAAAAATTACAAAATTTTCATTATTTTCAGGCAAATTAAATTTTTACTATATAATTATTAAAATATTAAATGTGTTCGTGCTCGGCTCGCTGTTTGTTTTTAAGTCACTTTTCGTGAAAAGTAAGTCTGTTAGCAATGTAATTTAACTGTTAAGACATTTTTTTCTTAACTGTTTTTATTTTATTTGGATGAATACTGAATACTGTTCCTGGTCTTTATGGAAGCAGCAACATTGCCCCCAGTAAATGTCATCTAGATGTAAATGATTTCAATATTTTTGTTTCTAATGCTGCAGCTTTGTCATGGACAAAAATGAATGTTTGTTCCAAATATTCTGACTTTAAAAACCGTTCCAGTATAGTTTTGTAGGTTATAATTTTTTTCATATAGCAAGTAGAGTTTTGGGCTTTCAGGTTGCATTTCTTTGTTCAAATCATTGAAGTATGGCAACAAAATTTAAAAACAATAAATATAATAATGTGGATTGATCCATATTCCATAGTAAAGAACACAGAATACGCTTCTTCAGCCTAATGAGTTATCTGAAAGAAAATACGTAGATTCTGGGACTGAAGGTGTGCAGAAAGGGCCTTCAATAGAGCGTACAGCGTAGACGTAGAGTTGGCAACGCTGAGCGGTGATCAATCGTCAAACGACGACAAGACAGTGGAAGAAAGCTTCTCTGCTTCGACTTCGACTGTGCGTGCAATCGTCTCCCTAACATCAATATAGTTTAAGATGGGCCGATCCCGGCGGCACTGCAATGCCGGGCCAACCCGCGACAGGAGTGGAGCAAGCCCCGAACATCCCGTCACATTCCAAAAATCAGTTTAATATACTGGTCCCGCATTGCGGGAACTATCAGATATTAAGCTGATAAGAACAGATACTACACTTTGATCTTAGCCAACAGGCCGAGAAGCGATACCAAATTTGGAAAAGTTTGGGTTTAAATCGACCTGCTGGAAACGTCCGTGTGCGAGCCGCAAACGGAAGTAGCGCCATCTCTGCGCAGTACTTTTGATTCAAATTATTCACCACAAAGGAAGGATGTGGCGGTTGTGGGCAATAAACATACGTCAATGTGTGAAGTACGTATTTAGTAGTGTAAGGTGTAAGCGCCTCCGCCCACTCAGGCAACTGAAAACTCTCAACTGCCAATTGTCTTTGTATGACAATGTGATGGCCCGCGCACTACACAATCACACAAAACCCCGTTGTCAATGGTAACGCAAGCGGTTACTTGCGACTGTCACTGCTGATTTCCCTGGGCGGCCATTGATAGTTGCCAACTGTCAGCTGATTGTTCGTCATCTATGGTTAACCAAGCTTTTTGACCAATCAAGACAGAGAAAACAGCCGGTTTTAGTTGGTTTTCAGTTGCCTCAGTGGGCGGAGCGCCTTACCGGTGACCGGCAAAAACAGAACAATGACAAATAGAACAATAAGTTAGGTAAGTTTATATGGTAAATATTACGTTGAAGATAAAATAAAAAATATCAAATACATTATCAATATTTATACAACATAAGCAACAATTTTTTTTTTCTACTGATGCTAACTAACACTCCGAGCATTGTGTCCGATTGATGTCTGATAAAATTTATGAACTTACTTATACATTATACCTAGTTGGATAAAATCGACCTCACAAATACCTTTATCATAGTTGATATGGATAATATGGATATGGATATCAAACGAATTTATTCATTGTCGATTTTTTGTAAGTTCTTGTACGCTGGTACGTAGGTACATTATTATATACATTTTATTTTATTTATTACAATCACAGTTGTTTTACATTACATTATTGTTTATTTTTTTAATACATTTTTTTATAATAAATTAACATACAGGGTGTTAAGGTACGTACTTGAGTTACTTTAACCAGTGATTTCTGACATTATTTGGTGTAAAAAAATGTAAATGAAATTTTGGTCTCCGGTGACTTTTTTTATGATAATTTTTTTTTTCAATTTTTTTTTTCTTCAAAATCAAACAAAAAAAATCTTTCACATGACCTTATTGGTCACTCAGCCAAGCTACCGCCCCACCACTTTCCACGCCCCCAACTACTTAACATCTATTATTTTTTATGTTTTTGTAAAAAAAAAAAAAACCATAAAAATGTCACCGGAGACCGAAATTTCATTTACATTTTTTACTCCAAATAATATCAAGAATCACTGGTTAAAGTAACTCAAGTACGTACCTTAACACCCTGTATATTTTATATTGATATAAGTCTCTGAAATTGGATAATGATATATTTTTACCATTTTAAAAATATATATTATTGTTATTGTCTTTCAATAACTATTTTTTCTAAATTGTGTACATACCTATGTTAAATTATGTTTGTTTTTATTTCATAAGTCTTTGATTATTGTTTAAATACATATTTTATTAGAACATTATTTTCTTTTCTTTGCATGCAAATACTCCTCCCATAAACACGACACTTTGAGCTCCTAGAGCTCAACTTATGGAGTAGTAGAATAACAATGAAAAAAAATGCATAACTTTGCATATAGTAATCATTTGTAATGTTAAAATTTTTTTAATTTTCATAATCCTAGAAGTCACCGGCGACCTAGGAATCCCTATTTTCAGGGTTTAAAAGAGGAATAAAAATGGTTGTAGGCATAGACATAAGGAATATTAGTAGACCTATCCTAAGTGATAAAAGCATATTATTTCCCTTTCCCCATACCGGTTCCATTTGGAGCCAACTGGGTTAGCTAATGGCCTCGCCTGAATCTAGAAAATGTGACGTCATCAATCTTGTGCGAGCCATCGTCGAGCTCTCATCGGTAGATAAATTTTACGAAATAACATTGCAAAAATGTGTGTGGTGGCTTGTGCTATGAAAACGTGTAAAAATAGAAGTGAAAAAGAGAATAAACCCAATTGTCGTATTACACTCTATAGGTATGCATTATTTTACTTTAGTTTAAGCTATAACATATACCATATACTAAGATATCGAGATACATGGCGAATTTATGCGTTTCTCATGTGTGCTCGTCGCTGTTTACTGGGGTAAGTAAATTATGAAACGTTTGTAAACGTAACAAAATATTCGACTCCAAAAACAAGCGAACTTCACTTTCCATCCAAGGGTGTTTAGGGTTCAGTGGAAAAAAAGTCCGGGCACCGCTGACCTACGTGCCATCGACATTGCTTCCTGGTCCGCTGAACCTTTTTTTTGATCTTGCCCTTTATAAAAAAAGAATGCCAAGCCCCGAATTAGAGCATGCTGATGAAGACAGAAAGAAAAAATGACGTGACGGTACATAAAATATACTGCTATTCGATTTGTGAATTGTGTATCGCGTTATTTCATATATATTTTTTTAAATTAGATTTTATTGAAAAGAGGAAATACTCTGATTTTCTGCTTCCAGGGTAAATAAGGTTAAACAAAAATTATGCAACCGGGTCTATGTTTGGACGTACTGTTACGTACATACTTACTTTAACCAGTGATTGCTGACATTATTTAGAGTAAAAAATGTATTTATGAAATGTTGGTCTCCGGTGATTTTTTAAATCTAAAACAAACAACAACAAAAAAATCTTTCACGTGACATTACTGGTCACTCAGCCGAGTAACCTCCCAACCCTTTACCCATCCTAACTGTCCAATGTCCATTGATTTGTTTATGTTTTAAGTTGAAAAAAAAGTTAAAATGTCACCGGAGACCAAAATTTTGTTAACATTATTTACTCCAAATAATACCAGGAATCACTGGTTAAGTAAGTCAAGTACATTCCTTAACACCTGAAATTAAAACAAACGACTAGTATTCAGGTAATAACTTGATAATTTGGATAATGTTTATTTATTATTGTTTTCCCACACCATCGTAATCTTTACTATGTAAACACGAGAGAGATTATGTACTTCTTACAAACAATGGCTTGAAGATAAACTACAGGATCAGCTGTCCAGTTGGGAATATGAGGTAGATCAGAGATTAGAGGTTTGGGACTCCGCGGTGAACGATGGACCACACAAGTGGAAATATTATACAGGTTGTTAAGGGATGTACTTGACTTACTTTTTAACCAGTGATTCTTGACATTATTTGGGGTAAAAATGTAAATGAAATTTTGGTCTCCGGTGACAGTATTTTTGTTTCCTACAAAAACATAAAAAATATTAGGTGTTAGACTGTTGGGGGCGGGGTAAGAGGTTGGGCGGCTACTCGGCTGAATGACCAATGACAATCGAACATTCCAACATGCGTGCTGCTTGCCAAGAACAATAATACATAATCGTAATTTTAATAATTAGAATGAATATAGCTACCGTGATGAAATTTCAATCGCTACTGAAATATGGTCAGGTGTTACCTGAAAAAATATGTTCGAATTGTTTGTAAATGAGTTTTCCCAACAGCATAAAGCAATATAATAGCCACCTCAGTATCGCTCTTGGGAAATACGAATTGAAATTGAAACGTTGCTTGAAAGGGGTTAGCATTTTGGTGACGATCTGAATAGTCCCGCTTCTCCAGACAGTTGAGATTCTTAAGAGGTATATAAACGCCAGAAATATTTGACTTCTTACCCCTCTAGAACACCGTGTATTTTTGGTATTAAAGTAGCGCCAAAGTTGTTTTTATTTTTTTTATTAATAATTTTACGAAAAAAGGTTAGTCAATCAATGGAGTCAGAAATAATCTTTGCCATAAAGGGGTAATTTTAAAAGGTTGTTTCTTATATAACTTCATATTCATCTAATGAAAAAAGTTTCTTTAAAAGTTTGGCCAAAGAGTTTCAGGTTGTGAATTTTTCGGGTATTTTCGCCTACAAAATCGCCATTTTATTCTATTCTGCCAGGAAATCCGCCATCCTTTAATTTCGGTTGCACACAAAATTCTATTACATTTATTTTTCGTTATATTTTTAAAAATTCCTGAGCATTTCTAATTTTTCCTGACAGGCAGCTAAAATTCCGGATATCAGAAATATTCCTCTCATCTGGTAACCCTACTCAAGAGTGTACGAAAAAGACTAGATTAAAATTTATCTTGCAGCTACCAATCGCATGGACGGTTGAAATTCTAAACCCTTTAAAAAACTAGTGATTTTTTTACTAATAAACGAAATAAAGCAATTTTCTACAGTAAAAATGTTTTACTAAAATTACGTAGCATGGATTTTACGAGTTAATTTACTTTACTATAATATGTATACCTAGATCACAACTCGTCTTGATTCTACCGCCAGGATTCTTATTTGAACTTTTTAAAAATATTTTTTAAAATTCTTCTGCGAATTTCTTTCTTTTCGAAAACGGGACATTTTGGCGTCCCAAATCTGTGTTCGGGGAGACCGGGACACGTTGCCCGAAAACGTGACTGTCCCGGTGAAAACGGGACGTCTGGTCACATCAGGTATGGGTGATGTGATGTTTTGATACAGTTTTTATAGATGATCTTACTTATGAATAGTTTGTTTATGTCCAGTAATTTCTTTTTGATCATTTAGCTGTTCTGTCGGATGTTGGTAAGGTTTTTTTTAAACATAATTCTAATTATTGTTTTGTGATTTATTATAAGAGAATTGAGGTAATAAGTATCTGCTGCTCTTCCCCAAACTGATATTCCATTCGTTAGAATACTTTGACAAAGTGCGACATATATATTTTTTATCTGTTTTAACGACATGATGTTTCGTATTGTTTTGAATATGTTAAAGAAATGGTTTTCAAAAATTGATCAGTTTTTCTCTAGTTCTACTATTATTCGCCTGCACAGATAACTTTACAGATCTGTACCTCAGAATTTAGGTAACTATCTATTACTCGGATAATATCAGGTTCACGTGAAACGTGGAAGAAATGATATTATTTCTAAAAAGTTTGAGAACCACATGGTTTGGTCAGGGTATAAAAAACATATTAACATTAAGACCTATTTGAAATAAACTTGTCGTAGTACAATTTACTGATGTCCCGAGGTTCATCTCATGTTCTTGGGTGGTCTCTTAAATGCTTCTTTCTATTCTACTTACTTAGATTCAGTGGGCCGTTGAACCTTTTTTTCTCCTTTATTTATTTACGCCCTAGTGGGCTTTGATATGAAATTAACATAAGTGATAAAGTTATGTTAACTATTTGTTGCAGAAACAATGGTAGAGCAAGAACCAGGTATAAAGTAAAATAATTATAAAATAAATAAGTTAAGTTACAAAGCATTACACAAGTGAAATTACACAGAAAACGGTGACTTGACAGTTGATCCCCCGACAGTTGGCCATCAGAAGTTAAATTATTATAAACATCAAAATTGGTGACAACAACTGCCTAGAATCAAAGATGCCCAATTCTCGTACTGTCTCGTAGGATCTCCACATACAGACACGTACACCATGTAAAGGAGAAAATTACCCCCATATCTGGTGTACCATAGGTACAGGCTTCAAGGATTACTACACATTCCTTTAATAATTGTCCAGTCAAATAAGGATTTCACCCCTAAATGAAACGGAATAAGCTGAAAATTTGTATAAACCTTTATTTTGGTACTCTACATGTTGTCTCAAAAGTCTCACAATGTCACGCGTGAGCATCTTTAGATATTCAAGGTCAAAGGTCACGAAAATCAGTTTTTTTACCTTTGACCTTGAATATCCAAAGACGCTCACACGTGACCTTATGAGACTTTTGAGACAACACGTAGAATACCAAAATAAAGGTTTGTACAAATATTCAGCTTATTCCGTTTCATTTAGCGGTTGTCCCCTTTCTTTAGCTTGTGACTTCTGTAGTGTACTATGTCATCAAATTGCCAGTGGTGGCATTTTTTTATAGTTCGGTAAGGCAAGGATTTCTAAGGTTGGCATGTTTTTTAATTTTTTTTTTATTTATTAGTTTCAATAGCAAAGTTTGTACATTATGTAAGTATAATATAAGTATACTTTTTGTGTTTTTCACAGTCCTCACTAGGGTTTCCTGTTCTGAGGCGGCCTGTACTTTTTTAAACTTTTGTATTTAGTTGCGAGTTGTCTTTACATCGTCTTCATAATGTTTGTAAATTGATTATTGCTTTGATCTCTCAGCCATGTTTTGATTTTTGTTTTAAATTTAGTCATTTCCTTTATTTTTTTGGTTTTATTTGGTAGAGCATTGAACAATTTTATAGCATGGAATTTATTATTTCTCTGTCCAAAAGATGTGTTTATACTGGGAGTAACCAGGATATTTTCGCTTATTGCCCTTGTTGAGTATTTATGTTGGGCAGTGGAGTATTCAGATATATTTTTTTTCAGTTTAAATAAAATATTTTTTGAATAAAGTTGTTGTTGTTGTATCGCAGAAATTGAAATGCAACAGTTGTCAAATTTCCAGTAGGTGCTATTGTTTTTTTATTGGGCGCTATTTATTTTTTTATTGGGCGCTATTTATTTTTTTATTGTTCAGGAAGGATTTCTGAAGTTGGCATGTTTTGCTTAAATTAAAATGATACACTGTCATCAAATTGCCAGTAGGAGTCATTTTGTTTTTTTTTTATAGTTGGGGAAGGATTTCTAAGGTTGGCATGTTTTGCAAAAATTGAAATGTAAAATTGTCATAATCATTGTAACTCTGGATTTGTCTAACAAACTCTATAAAATATCCGGTATCCGGCCGGATTTTAAATTTAGACCGGATAGGTTGGATACCGGATAGTTACCGGATATCCGTTTCATCTCTACTATTATGCAGGTCAAGACCACTTTTCACGAATTTAAATAATTACAAAATATTCAATATTTAAAAATCTATGCAAACAACAAATTTTAATATATCAAATGAATTTAAACAAATGCTTCTAACAATTTTAAATATATCACTCAATTTTAAATCTCCTCCAGTAAATCTGGTCCTCGGACTTGGTGGTCCTTCCCAAGGATTCGTCGAATCTGTGAAAGAAAGCACTCTAATCGACTGGCCTGAACACTCCCGACAGATCCTCACTAGTTCTATTATTATCAGAGTGGAAACTTCATCCATTTCCACCATTTCGACACATTTCTCCAACAGTGGATCGGCATGGCATTTGCTCAGATCCCTTAATTTTAACAAGATAAACTGGATCATCTGAAACCATAGTAAACTCACTCACTTTTTTTAATTTCTGAGTTAGAGCTTGAAATGAGGGCTCCAAATCATAATCTAACCCTGCCAGCAGCACCGGATCTGCCATACGTTCAAAAACGTGCAAAAAACCTGGCGCCCACTACGAAGGGGCGCCGTGATAAAATAAATATTGTTTTAACATTCAATTAAAATATTCCCCGAATCGTTTAAAAATTACTCGTAATACGGAATTATTAGTTCGCGCTAGCAACACTCACTTTCCATATGCGTGAACCTAATGCGCGCGCATCGATGGTTAAAATTTAACGAAATACGGATTTGACTTACGTCAAGGAATTTTTTTCCAAATACAATATATTTCATACGAAAGTAAGACCTATTTTTCCTTGTTGCTCTTACGACCATTGTATCGTTCGAAATTCAACAAACATTGTGATTGGTTCATTGATCGCTTCTCGTACGGATCTCCCTTCGTTGATTACAAGTTGCTATTTGATGATAGTTCGTCGCTTTCGCCGCGTTATTGGTTTATTTATGTTGCCATTCGCGCGCGATTTGGCACCATATTAAACAAACTGATAAGAATATTATTATTTCTGAACTAAACTGCCTCCTGTTTAATATTATATTTTGTTATGATGTTCTTATTTTGTCCAGTGTCATAGATAGCTACCGCCAGGTCACTTGGAAAAGTTACTCTTGATTCTTGTTGGCGGGATATTAATTTATTTTAAACGTATTGCATAAATTTTTTTTTTTTTTTTATATGTATATAAATTTTTTATCTGAATTTAAAAAAAATGTTGGGGGGGGGGGGGGGCGCCATCGGTACTTCCTGCACAGGGCGCCAGATTTCGTAGAACCGGCGCTGCCTGCCAGAGAGAACCAATCAGATAAATACTGTATTTTTCTGATTATTTCTCTCTGGCAGAGCTAGATTATGATTTGTAGCCCTCATTTCAAGCTCTAACTCAGAAATTCCAAAAAGTGAGTTAGTTCACTATGGTTTAAGACGATCCAACTACAGATCACAGTATTTTAATAATATTACCAGTAACCATTTGTTTGGTTTTTTGACTGCAAAAATTAAATGTCATATTTAATAGTCTGAACAAAAACTTTCAAATTCATTCCTTACTTGCATCACAAAATAATTTTATAGGTAGGTATGATATTGTCGTGGTAATGTAGAATATTATCGGAAATTAATATGAAATGAAATAAATAATAATTATAATATTGTTACAATAATACATAATACAATGACTTAATTAACTGAGGGGGTTTTTCACCATCGTCTTCATAGCTTATTCAACGTATATTATTGATTTACGGTTTATTTATTAATTAAGTCGGAGTTTACTATTCGGTACTCGAACCTATAAATAGTGTCTATATGTCGGATAAGTTTGCCAAGTTTTTTTAACTGTTGCGAGTATTTTATTTTATAATATTTGTTAAAGTATGGATAAGCTATGAAGAGGATGGTGAAATACCCCCTTAGGGAAACAAATATCAGTGACGAGTTTGAAAGTGTCAGTGGTCAATGAAATCATGTCACAGGGTTACGGATTGCGACGTAGATACTTTAAAATGGCTGCGCCAGTTTGTTGTAAATCCGGGTTTGTCGCAAAAACTCTTTAATTAAAAACGTTTTTTTCGTAATAAATAACAACGACCTCAGATATCTTATTTAGCAGGCGGTTTCACTAGTATTTATTAAAGTCTCGATTCCTGCATTATCGACAGCTAGGTGCCACCTATGGGTGACCTCTTAAACTAATATTTAGGATAGCTATATGCTTTCTATGGATAAGCTCTTAAACTAATATCTAGGATATTATAGTCATAAATTGCCAGTCGGCGCCATTTTGTTTACATTTGAAAGATCCCGTTAAATGCATCATATTATAACACAATAAATGAAAGACTGGGCACTTTTCAACACTTTGTGTATTTCAAAATATAACAATGTTGTGTCATCAATGCAGTGTGTCTAGCTTGGATTCCGTAGAGAGAAGAGATGGGGTAGCAACAGGTAAACCTGCTACCCTTCCTGGCCGGTCCAATGTGGCCACCCGTAGGATATTCTCCCTCTATCATTGCTGCCAACCGATGTAGCGCGTTCGGGGTCGGTTGTTGCGTTTACAATATATTGCATACTTTGTAGGAAGAGTTGACTAATATGGCGTCTCTATTGGGGTGTCCTATTGCACTGGCCCGAGTATCTGCATCCAATGGTGTGTATGGTAGAGCAAGAGATCAGAAGTCGCTCAAAAATGAGATGAGAAGCCAGACACTAAAGGCTAGGAAAACTGAAGACTTTTTTCATGGAGACTTATATTCAAAGAATCCCAGAAGGTCGGTAAAGAAAAGAGGAACTCATCATCGGTCTCAGGATCACCACCATTGTTAAAGAGCACCATTTGGAATCCCAGAATTGTTTCAAATGGCATTAGCCATGTTTGATGACTAGATCAATAATAGCCAGGTAATTTTCTCTTCCCACAACCTTCCCCTCCCCACTTCCTTGAGCCTCACAACATATCCCAAACGGGGATGCCATAGTCCCGCTAATCTCGCAAAAAATCTGCTCACCGTCTATAACATGGATACGGGTTTTAGGAATAAAAAGCACATTAAATAAATAGAGACTATAATTATTCAACAAATTAAACAATATTAACAAAATTTCTTTGCAATAATAAAATCATAAGTACAATAGTGGAAGACAAATCATTAAAAAAATAAAGATTTAAATGATTTTTCTTGGAACGACACATTCAATTAAAACATATTAAATCTGTTACAATGAAATTCAATAATGTTACATATTATTACTATTAACTTTATCAATGCAGCTCTTGCATATTATGTGGACCATCAGCGGTATTCCCCGAACGCGGATATCGCAAATGTGATCCATAAAATATCAAAAACATACATTATGTGAAAGTGTACCATGTGACGGGATAGAACGGCATTTAAAAGGTCGGAGCTGTAAAGGTTTTATTTAAATTTATTGTTATTTGTTTGTAACAAAATACAAACAAATAACAATAAAGTTGGAAGTGATTTCAAAATTAAATAAAATAATTTGTAGGCTTGGAGCCTTTAAAAAATTGGAAGAAACATCAGCTTTACAAAATCAAAACTCTGGAAGAAGTTTTCCAACAAGGAGACGCATGAATCTACAATTATTGATAAATAGAAATACACACCACAATATCATACAGATATGTTTCTCATTCAAAGTGAAACTAAACAAACAAATTCATATTTCAATTTTACTCTTACAAAAAATACTTGTAAAGCATATGTACATATTCCTAAAATACTTGGTATCATAAGCAAGTCATTGAAGCATTTTTCCGATAAATGGATTCTCTTAGAGATTTTACTCTCCTTTGACGATTAAGATTAAAAATTTATCAATTTGGTTCAGGTATATAGACGATAATTGATTGGTCTCTGTGCGCATTATCATTTGCAATTTTTTGAAAGCATAATAATTAATAATTTCCAATTTAATACAACTCAAATACTTATTATATTAACTGACTACTTTAATATATGTATATGCAATCAACACACACTTAACTATAATCAGATAGTTGTAAAATAGAAAAGGGAAAGTACCCATACTACGTGACCCGTTCAGGGGGGAGGGCGTTCTTCAAAATACCACGCTTGGTCACAATGAGTAGCAAGGGGCTTAGGTTTTTATCACATAGTCAATATCCTCTAGGGAAATCTTGCGTTTTTTTTGAGCTACATTCAAATATGGCGCACAGTGTTTGGCGCTTTTTAAACTCGCAGGTGGCAACACTGACGTACATATGCCGAGACGTCAGCTGATTGAAAACTGACAATAGTAAGCCAAATAATTTTTTTATCGTTTTGTTAGCAAGAAATTATTCAAAACCATATTTATGAATTACTATGTGAAAACTGTAGGGGGTGGGGGAAATGGGGGGGGGAATATACTACAAATGGTCACCGAGGGGGGAAGGGGGGGTTAAAAATTACAAAAAGTGGGTCACGTAGTATGGGTACGTTCCCTAAACACGATATCGCCTAGCATCAAATACTTCTTAAATCTAGAAAATGGTAACTTACAATATTAGAAATATGTATTTTTTATTAAAATGAACATTTAGACACGTACGCAGTGCTTTCACCCTATGGAATTCAGGAGACACTTTCAAATATAAAATATGTGGAAACCTTTTAATGAAAATGAAAAAAGCACAATTTTGTAGGTTTATAAATGGATGCATATAATATATTACGTAGCACCTTTTTTTTTCAAATTTTTTCTGGCTTTCACCCTTCAATGGTGTTCTAGGCCATCATTTCAAATTATGGAGTGAGGGAAGATGAATTTATATGTTAGTTTTAATTTAATAGGCAAATTTCATAATTATATGGAAGATTAGAGTCCAGGTCAGACTTAGAAGAGATGTTGAACGGACGAGAGGCAATTTTAGATAAGGCTCGATAGAAGAGAGAATATTGCATAGTAGCATTAGTTGAATTGGTAATTTTTTATTTTGGAAGTCCGATTTTACGAAAATTGGACGACATCATTGGGTGCACTCTTATCATGTATATAACTTGTGTTTTTTATAAACAATTTAAATATATATTGGAGTAATGCTAAAGGCGTAGATTTATTTTCACAAATTATTATTTATTTGAGGGAAAAACTATAATTTTAAAAAGAAATCCATAGTTTAGTAAGTTCTGGAAGCTCTAATGCAAGAATTTTTGGATATTTATATATACATATATGTATTACAGCAGTTCGACATTTTTATTAACGTCAATTGGGTGTTGTTTTTATTATTTTATTGTACAAATATATTTTACAACACCCAAACGATTGTGAAAATCTTATCCTAGAATTAAAATTTATAATGTACATAATAATAAAATTTGATAATACAAGTTTATGGGGGTATTTCACCAAGTCCTTTTTAGCTGTCAAAAGCACTATTCATAGGATAATGTATATTTTCGATTTAAGATTTGTTTATTTACAGCTTACTATTCGGTACTCGAATCTATAAATAGTGGCCATATATCAAATAAGTTAGCCGAGTTTTCTACCTATTGCGAGTATTCATTTATTTGTTTATTATAATGGATGGTTAGTTATTGTGACAGCTTTTCGAGAGGATGGTGAACACTCCCTAAGTACGAGGTAAAATAAAACCAAACATAACAAAATATTTACAATAATAACATTAAAATTAACATTACAGATTTTAGACACGAAATAAACATACATATTAAAAAATTGGACGTATCATTTTACCCTAATAATTTACACTGTATTTTATCCGTGTTTTAACAATAATAAGTTGGTGACATTTTAAAATGTCACATTAATACACTGATCAAATAATTCAAAGAAGTGTGATCTATGAAAGATTGAAAGAAAACTGATTTCTATAAGACTTTTAGACTCGTAGGTCCCAGACAGGTCAATTAAATTGATGATCTGTTCAAGAAAGACTTGCATATTTTGATCAATTCCATGAAATATGGAGCTTTCTTTGGGCACATAGACACGCCAACAACACACTTCTATTATTATATCTCTTCAGTGCATTAATGAGTATGTATGAGGAGTTTTCAATTCTAAAAGGCAGTGCTTATTTTTTTTCAATGAAAGATTTATTTTTTATTTTTATATTACTGTCACTTGAATAATAAAATATAATGAAGAGATTCAACACTTAGGCCCAGTTTTTTCACAGAAATTCACGTGTGACAAAGTCATCAAAAAGCCATTCAACGCCATTTTGTTTTTTTGACAGTTGTAAGGTTCCCGTTAAATAATGATTCTAAGTCCGTTTCAGCTTTTGAACAAATTGTGATCAGCAGAAGATGACTAGCTAAATATAATTTGATAGAAAGCTGAAACGAATCTAGAATCGGCATTTAACGGGGTCCTTTTAAATGTTAAAAAAACAAAAATGGCGCTGAATGGCTATTTGACGACAATGTTACAATTGAATTTCTGTGAAACAACTGGGCCTAATTCTAATACTTAGAGATAAATGTGAATGAAGAATAAGCGATAAGGATCATAATAATGAATAAATGTATTATTCTACTAGTAAAATCAAATCAAATGAAGGAAATTCAGATCTTAGCTTCAGATTTACTATTTTCAGTTGGGCAACTTCAACAGAAAACTCTTGATAAGTTTGAATTGTGGTAATGACTGGTTTTATAATTCCTACAACAAAGGCACGGCGACGGCAACGACACGCAGCATCTCATTTCTTTAATACAATTAAGGAGATGCAAGAAAATGATTACTTTTTTCTTTGGAGGAAGCAGACATACGTACATTGTTTATCTCATCGTTTGTCTCCTATTGCTTGTGACTTGTTCGCACTTGGTAGTTTGGTCGATTAGCGAGTAACTCGCTACGGTCGAGTAGAGTACGTTAGTAAGCAGCGCGTTGCAAGATGAACGGGCTTCAACGCAACAAAGTAAATACACTAACTAAGCTGATTGTAAAGCTTATTTTAGAAGAGTTGAAAGAATAAATTAGTGAGATGAAAATAAATAAACTATGGAGACGAAAAGATACTAATAGCAGCAAAAATAAAGAATTTTAAAGTAGCATCTTCGCTCCGATGGAACAACATTTCTGCGCCTACTAATGAACTGTACTAAAACGACGGGTTCGCGCATGTCAGTGCGCAGTGTGCAGATTTCTATCCACCCCTCATACCCTTTCCTTCCCAGAACTTCCTCGCCTTCCTTTCCTTAATAGCAGCAAAGATAAAAAAAATTTAGAGTAGCATCTTCACTCCGACGGAACGACATTTCTGCGCCTACTAATGAACTGTACTAAAATGACGGGTTCGTGCATATCAGTGCGCAGTGTGCAGATTCCTACCCACCCCTCATACCCTTTCCTTCCCAGAATTTCCTCGCCTTCCTTTCCTTAAAACGACCCTCCACACGGCATCCCCAAAGATGACATAGGCCCTGTGGAAAATTAGTTTCCTCAATGCCTATTGTGTGGGGCTAACAAAAAAAAAAGGTCAATGGAAGTCAAATGGATTTTGAATTTCATTCTGTATGATTTTTATATGATCAACATTATATTAGTACCAATGGATTATGAACACAATAGTTATGAAATAATAATGAAATACTTTACATATCAGTGGCGGCTCATAAATTTTCAGTTCAAAGCTTTGCACTACCAGCACACTCAAAAATCACGAGCCACCACTGCTAGTTAATATTATTATCATTCCTGTTCTGGCAAAAACTACTGACTTGTTATGGTACGGCCTCATACGTGCCGAGCGCGCTCGTCACTGAAGCTTTCCGAGCTTGTCGCTTGGTGGCCGAAATATCCACCGGGCCCTGGGTCAACGGCAAGCTATGGCACGCTCTGGCAGGCGTCGGCACGCGGTCTGACCACACACGTGGGACTTGTCAAGGGTTGTCGTGGCTCGCCACGAGTCTGGTCAGCGCATTATAGTTTCCATAAGAGTTAATGTTTTTTGCCAGAATGGGGGGATATAATATACAGGGTGTACGGAAACTCGTAGTATAAGTGGGAAACTGGTAATACATTACACTTGGAGTCGATTTTGTGATGTGTCTTTTTCTTTATATGAACTTATGTTTTCGAGTTAGTCAAATCCGAAGTTAATATTTTTTAGGTCAAATATGAACAAAATCAATAGCTAGGGGCTAATATCAGTATTTAAAATGTGTTAAAGCGCTAAACTCGGCTCCAAAAGTTTGTTAATCCTTTATTTGCCAAAAAAAAAATCAAAATACTCGGATTGAATTTCTTTTTGGTTCTCTATGTGATGTAGACTCACCAGTTTGCCAATTCTTCACGAGTTTCCGGACACCATATATACTAAAAATGATACTCCTTCTTAACGCAATTAAGTACCTACTCGTACATTCAATCCCTAATTACACCTAAATGGAAAAATACAATATCTTAAATTATATGCACAGTAATGAAAAATACAATCTTGTAAATTATTACATATCTAGTTTCCTTATAAAAATATTAATCATTGAAAAACCTACAAAAAATAATCATTACACACAAAAGAATACTTTAGTTTTGCCATGTGACGGAAAAACATAATCTTTTACAATTAAGTTAGGTTAGGTTCGGATAGTTTGGATGACTTGTTTGTATAAATATAAGACGAAATAATTGTTTCAAAGCACTTGCAAGGGTTTAAGTGTAAATGGAAGTGATGTGTTCAAATATGAAAAAAGTACAAAAGCATCTTTTATTTTATGCACTTCCAAAGCAGACAATAAGATATTTGCAAACATTTAAGTATCTAGTAGTTAAAAAATATTATTTACGTTTTTATAAACACCGAAGGACTTTCGATTACATATACAAACATTGTCTCATTCAAGATCTCGCTGTGAAGAAGATGAGTTATTTACAAATGCATGATGAGATCTTTCTCACTTATATCTTACACTAAACACCAACCAGTTTTCAATGTTCATTGCGTTTTCAATGTTCATTGCGTTTTCAATGTTCATTGCGTTTTCAATGTTCATTGCGTTTTCAATGTTCATTGCGTTTTCAATGTTCATTGCGTTTTCAATGTTCATTGCGTTTTCAATGTTCATTGCGTTTTCAATGTTTATTGCGTTTTCACTTTGGAGATGACATCTTCAGAATGGAAGAGGAAAGCAAACTCTGGCTTCTTCTCGGCAAACTTGAAGAATTCCTCTGAAAAGAAAAGCGTAGAAAACACGATTATTGAAGTGGTAAAACTAAATCAACAACTTGTCCTATTCGGGACAAGCACCCATCACTTGATCCCTGCCCTGTGCTACGTTAACGGCCTCCGTCCATTGCAAGTGCAGCCTCTGAGGTTGCTTCCCCAACTTAGTCTGGGGCGGTTAACTGGACAAAGTCGGTCTCCTGGTCAGAACTGTATCAGCGCACAGACTGTTAAAGCTGCAGCATAAGGGGCCGCTTCGTTTAAAGTAGAGTTGTGAACATATTATAAGTAACTTCATCAGTATGAAGTGAAGGCGCAAACCAATTATAATTCTAATTTTGAGAAAGAAAGTTAAAATAATTTTTTGTGAAAAGTGTAGTTAAAAAAATATATTTGTATTTGTTTAAAAAAACTATTCCAATTTTGAAAATGACACTTAAATACAAAGCAACTCCGAAAAAGCAAAATCATACCTCTGAAAATAAGTAGCTATTTATTATTCTGGGGAAACTTCTTATGCAAGATAATATACTATTTCTATAATTATCTAAAGAAATTATCTGGTAAGATGGAACAATTTAGAAAATTACGAAAATACATTCAGTTGGCGCACGGCAAAAATTTAGCATTGGCACATGACGGATTAAATCTTGGTTGTGTGAGAGACGAGTAAGAGCGTGTGTTTATTTCTCTGTCTTCACTCTCCGCTTAATTCACATTTCTCCAACTTCTCATGAGATGCAGTGTAATGTGCACAATATCATCCCGAAAGTAAATAATAGCGGTGTAGTAACCTGAAGTGATCCAGCCGCGGGCGTCCATGTCCACCTGTTGGAAGGCGGCGGAACCCTCCTCGTGAGCGAGCGCGGCACAGCGAGACAGCGCAATGATCACATCATCCTGGCTTAGGCGCCCAACACCCGAGTCGTCGTAAATCTAAAAAATATGTATAAATATTACAATATTAATACAAATATGTATATGATGATCTGACAAGAGATAGTAAAAAAATCAGGTGTACATCTTTAACCACTTAAGTTATAGCTACCCAAATTTGAGAAGGAGATTTTTGTAAAAAAAAAAGAATTTATAAAATGAATTTATTTAAACCTAAAATATGGGATACAAGGTAAATCCAGGGGGATTCATTTGCTTTAAACCGCAGTAAGCAGTTAATATATTTCTGTTTTAATATTTGGAGGTATGATATTAATTAAATCGAGTGTGAATTATTAACAGAAAAAAAATAGTTTTGGAGGACAAAAACAGTAGGAAAACAACAGGTGAAGGAGAAATTTTAGATGCTATATTTGTAGAAATGATTTGTGCAATTTTTATATACACAAGAGATATTCAATCAAAAACTGTTTTAAAAAGTCACAGTGGTAAACAGACAGTTTTGTTTGGACAAAAGTACTTGCCTTAAATGCATAACTTAGTATTTCTGATGTTTGTGCTCCCGGCAGTGACAGGAAGGCAGCGCTCATCAGGTAATCTCTCCAATCCACTTCTCCAGTCGTTTTCTAAAAAATAAAGCAAATAAATGACTGATTTCCAATCATGTTTGTTCACGACAACACAAAAATATTCCTAGCATTGGGGGTGAAAATTCCACAAAAAATTTACAATGCACAATGCACAACAGTACAGAATTTTGGGCACAGTTAAGGTGTTCCACCTCGGCGTGTAAAATTTGAAATCGGGTGAAATAACACACTCCGAAAAAAACGCAGATGGTGAATAGGTTAAAATTCCCGCCTAGCAGCTTAAGTTCAGGCACAAATATTAAAATGTTTTCCGATCAAATTCTGCAAAGGAGTTCGTAAGCTAGAGATTTTGCAATTCAAAGCATTCATAGCTCATAAAAAATGTTCCATTATAGCAAAGACCAAGATGTGTTCCATTTCCAGTATTTAATTAACCTCTTGAATGTCGGATGACAGTTAAGAGGTTAAGGCCGTCCATAAAAAATTAATATCAGAGCATTCCGAGAGGTTAGAGTACTGTAATAAATAAAAAGCAAAGTCTGGAATAATATTGGCGCAAGCGATTCTGTCCTTGTCGTTGTACAGTTTCTTTATACATAAGGGTTAAATTCGCATTTTATTTTTTAAACCTCTCATCTGTCACCCACCCGCCGGCGGGCTTATGACAAATGAGAGGTTAAAGCATCAATAATATTTCTAAGCAATCAAATTTTCAAACCAATGGCACATGGTCTTCCATTACTTTGCATTACTAGATTTACTAGATTTAATTTTAATTCTTATAGTTTTGCAATTATGTAATTCCCTTAAAATTATCATTTCTTTAATTATTTTTAATGATTTTATTTACACTAATTTTTATAAATGTTCTTATTATACAAAGTATTTTATATTCAAATATTATTATTCTACTTGTATTTATTACGAAAATTATTTTAATTATTTTACCAAAAAATTTTACTGTTCTAAATGTTTTTGTTATACAAATTATATTAACTATTTTACCAACAAAAATTACTTTTCTAAATGTTTTAATTATCCAAACTTACTCCAGTCGATGCTATATATTTTTTTAAATTTTTTATTAATTAATTTAGGTAATTCTTTTATAAATCTTATTTCCACAATTACATTAAACTATTTTATTTACACTATTTGTTCGAAATGTTTTTATTATCAAAATTATTTTAATTATTTTAACATTATTTTTGTAACTCTCCTAATCAATTCATTACCTTCACTTATTTCAATCAATTTCATCCTTAAAATTTTAATGTCTTATTATAATCCTTCCAATCACTCTAATTATGCAAAACATGTAAAATTTTCAATTTCTACGTCCCAATTAATTCTCATATTTAATACAATTATTTTACTTGTTATAAAACATATAATCTATCTATTAATTTTGAATATTCTTATGCTTATTATTAACTTATCTATCGCAAATTATTTTTATTTTTTAATTCTTCCAATTCGCCTGACACGTTTTGTCATTGCATTATTCATAATTCTTTTAATTATTATAGTAACTTTAGATTCTTTAGTACTGACAACTTTTATCCAAATTATTAATCCTTTGGATCTATATTATTTTTATTCCCTAAATTTATATATGTTCATTTACTCAATTTAATTTTAAATATTTAATACTTATATTATATACTTACACAAATACTCACCAACATGGCTGATTACATGGAATATATAGACTCAGACAACCAACACCACTGTATAACTACAAACGATATTAACATATGGACCAATATCACAAAAGAAAAAAATAAAGTGAAAATACTACACCAAAACATTAGATCGATTAATAAAAATTTTGATGAATTTACTATATACCTACAACAGCTTGATAATAATTTTGATATAATTGTGCTGACAGAATGCTGGTTGAATGAAAAATATATACCAAAAACAATCGAAAACTATAACACACACCATACAAAGAATCACAAAAATCAAAATGATGGTATAGTGATATACATCAATGATAAAATAAACACAATCGTCCAAGAAATACATATCATAGACTCCAACTGCATACAAATAACATGTGAAAAAGAAACGTGTATTCTTGCAATGTACAGATCTCCATCCAAAAACAACATTACAAATTTTCTAACTGCACTTAACAATACATTAAATGATCTCAACAAAAACAAAAATATCATCATCATTGGAGACTTAAACATAAACACTCTACAAAACGGACACCCACAAAACTTAGAATACCTTACAATACTAGCACAGCATGGACTGGAACCAACGATAAATGTTCCGACACGAGTCACACAAAACACAAAAAGTTGTATAGATCATATAATGATCAAAACAAAACTAAAGACCAAAACCGTAGTACTTGAAAGCACTATTACAGATCACTACATGAATATGATAGCAATTGATACCGAAAACACAAAACCTATCCAACATAAAATAATCACAAAAAAAATAATTGACTACACAAACTTAAAAGAAAAACTCAAAAAAATGGACTGGAGTACAGTATACCGAATAGAGAATGTCGAAGAGGCCTGGGATAAATTTACAACAATGTTAGCGCAAGAAATAAATAATAACACTAATCTAAAACAAGTAAAACTTACACACAAAACTAAAAAAATTAAATTATGGATAACACAGGGAATATTAAACTGTATTCGTAAACGAGACAAAATTCACAAACAAATTAAACATACGACGTACGACATAACACAACTTAATTACTATAAAAGATATAGAAACATCTGCACGAAAATTATTAGAGTAGCTAAGGAGTTGTACTATCGAGAAAAACTTGAAAAAAAAGAAAACAATAACCCAAAGGAAATGTGGAAAATATTAAAAGAAGTTACGTACACACAAAAATTCAAACAGAAAAATACAATCGAACATCTAAACATTAACTCAAAAAAAATAGATACCAATAAAAATAAAGAAACTATAGCAAATCATGTGAATAACTTCTTCGCAAGTATAGGAAAAGTTTTAGCGAACCGTAAAATTCTTAACACAAACACACTAACACAAACAAACATAAATACGCAACCGTCACAACACAGATTTAAAATAAAAACAACTTCGGAAGAGGAAATTGACAAAATAATAAACACATTAAAAAACCGAATTGCTCCTGGATTAGATGAGATAACAACGGATTGCATTAAGGTAATAAAAAACGAAATTTTAAAACCCGTAACACACTTAATCAACCTTAGTATAACACACTCCTGCTTTCCTAGTACTCTTAAAAAAGGACTAGTGATCCCTATTTATAAATCTGGAGACAAAATGGAAATAACTAACTTCAGACCAATCACATTGTTAAACTCGCTTTCAAAGATTTTCGAAAGAGTAGTAAAAAACCAAATTATAAAATACCTGGAAGAAACAAATTAATCTCGGATAAACAATATGGATTTAGAGAAAAAATAGGCACAAAAGAAGCTTTGGCGCGTACAATAGATTATATACATAGCAACTTAGATCAAGGGTATAAATGCATAGCGATATATCTAGATTTAGCTAAAGCTTTTGACTCAATCTGCCACCAAACACTTTTTAAAAAATTAGAAAACATGGGTATCAAAGGCAAGGAACTCCAACTATTAAAAAGTTATATGAGTAATAGAACACAACAAGTCAAAATTAACAACCATACTAGCAAACCACTGCCGATCACATATGGAGTTCCACAAGGAAGCATACTAGGGCCCGTTCTCTTCACTATTTATATAAATGAACTTTGCAGCATGGAAATAGACGGTGAAATAGTTAGTTATGCCGACGACACAGTTTTACTCTTTAAATCTAAGGATTGGAAAAATGTATTTAACATAGCGAATTTAGGAATCATGCAAGTAAAAACATGGCTAGACTCAAACATACTTACATTAAACATATCGAAAACAAAATATACAACGTACAGTATAAATAGCACGGGACAGCCAAAAAATAACACAAACACCATAAAAATACACGAATGTTCAAACACCAATAACTGTGATTGCCCTCCTCTAGAAAAAAAAGAACAAATAAAGTATCTAGGAATTGTAATTGACCATAACCTTAGATGGACACATCACATCAAACAAATCACAAATAAACTCCTCAAAACAATACATATTTTCCTTAACATAAGAAATATATACAAAATAAAACAAATGAAAACAATATATTTTGCACTCTGTCAATCAATAATAGAATATGGAATAATTGTTAGGGGAGGAGCAACAAATTCAGCTATCGAACACATAGAAATTGCGCAGAAAGCGATCTTAAAGGTAATACTTAAAAAACATAGACTTACTGATACAGACCAAATATTCAATTGTTGTGACGTACTAGACATACGCCAATTATACGTTAAAACACTACTTAACTACATTTTTGACCAAAAAAACAAATTTCAACAAACACAAAATATCACTAACAGACCAGTTAGACAAGCGTACAAAGAAAACATAAAAACTCCGACGGTAAATACAAGCTTTGGACAAAGACACTACCAATATCACGCTATAAAAGCATTCAACAGTCTAACACTCGAAAATAGAATTGAGGAAAACAAAAATAAATTCCGACACAAAATTACAAAATGGATTAAAGAACAAAAAAGACAATATTACCAAAATCTCATAGCATAAAATAATAAAACATAAAGTAACACACAAAACCAATATAAAACACAATCACCCACAAACACACATAATATAAATATACCTATTTTAAACCTTATATAATATCTATTATTTATTTTTAATTTTAATTTAATTTCAAATCTCTGTTTTTTAAATTTAATTTATCATCTTATGTTTTTCATATATTTTTAAATGTACTGTGTAAAAATTAAATTGTAGATAAAATGGAGGCCTCAGCACGGGTAAACCACCTAGTGAGGCCAACATTATTGAATTTTACTATTAAATGTAAAAATATTGTATCAATAAATAAAAAAATAAAAAAAAATTATATCACCTTAACTCCTATTGTGCGGCTGGCAACATTTTCAGTCTGAAAAATTCCTAGCGGACGGCTGAAGCGTGGACGACTTTAATTTTTATTTGTAAAATCTTGTTTGCTGATTAAAGACCAAAGTAAAAAGGTTTTTACATTAGCCTGGCGCTTTGTCTTCCACATTAAAAAAAAGTGTCATCACTTTTTCTCGGGGACTTTTAATTTAGCCGCCGTTTTTGTAACTCGTATCTCCCAGAAATCTCTTACCGGAAGATACCCCACTAACATAGTTGCGTTAGTATTGGTCATGCCGCAGTATTTGATGCGTGTTTGTTGACTTTCGGGTACACATTATTTTATAATAGTTTCGGGGGGCGCGTCAGTCACTGGAGATTGTTTGCAACTTCTTCTAATTTTATGTTTATAAACATTCAGAAATAATAGATGTTGTCGTGTTTTGTTTTGTGAATTTCATTATTATCATTATGTATATTTCTGTCTTCGATCTCAACGTTATTGTTTGAACAATGGAGAATTAAGGCGATATGTTTAAGACATAGATTTGAATTTTTTGTCCAGGGGAGGTACAGCGGGAAGGTCCGTGAGTTTTGAGTGAGCTAAAATTGAAAAAAACGACATTACTGATGTTGTTGTAGCTGAAAACGAATATTATTTGTTTTCAAAATTTCAACTTTGTAGTATGAAGATCTTCAGAATTCTTTCAGTTTAATAAGATAAACATCATACAAAACGTAGAAATTTTGAAAAAAAAATAAAATTCATTTTCAGCTACAATAACATCAGTAACGTCGTTTTTTTAAATCATGGCACTCTAGCTCACTAAAAACTCAGGGATCGCCCCTGGGGTACAGTGCATTACTTTCGGGAGGTGATATGATGAAGATAAATAACTTTTTTACGAAACTGTTAGGGGTACTTTTTTGGTAAAAAGATAAAATTAGTCCAGCTTATGCCGGGCTACGGATACGGGCCAATTACAACCATGCAACATTGCCATGATCTGTCCATCTGGTCAATGCAGTATGGAGAAGAAGATTGAGCTAATTTCGAAATTGTGTATAACATGTGGATTAGGCCTACAGGGGACATACACCACAATAATAAAAAACGCGCCGCTTACTCTACTACCTCAAGGTGGTGTGGAAATGCGTTTTTTTGGCCAAAACGCATATTGAAGTATATTTTGTGGCACTCATAAGTCAAAGCTGTTGACTTTACAAAAAATTGTGCATACATAAATTGTAGGAAATTTTCTCTAGTTTAATTTTGACTTCATATTTTTATCATAAAATGAGTCGGAAAGGAGATATTGTCAAAAACCTGGTATTAGGTGCCATTTTTCCAAAATGGTGGCGTGAGCGGCAAAGATAACGAGGTGGCAAAGTGGAAAGAGCACATCGAATTCTATAATATTACCAATTTTCAAAACTCCCGGAAATTTTTCCAGGTAAAACTACCAAATGATTGGGCTACATGTAGAATCACCTCCCGAAGTTAATGCACCTTAGCCCCAGACACCCTGTATACATATGTAATGATGATAATGCGAATGTGTGTATAAGAGGGACAAATTATTTTTGTGTCTAAAAACATATTTTTCTGATCGTATTGCACAACTTATTGTTTTTATTTTAAATCGTCAAATTGCAGAGTAATTCAATTGTGCGTAACACTAAAAATTTACACCGTTTGTAGGGAACAATTAGCAAATATCTGACCCAACGCAGAAGGGTTAAGAAACTAGGTCCTGCACTAAAATAGTAAAAATATTAATAAAAATGTAGCTTTGAACATTCATGTTATAATAATTATTTATTAATTTGTGACTAACCTCAACAAAGACATTAAACAGAGCCTGACTGGCTGGGTCTCCTTCACTGACTCCGAGCCGCTCACAGAACTGTCTCAGGTCCACCCCTGGCTCCCCCGCTCCGGCTGTGCCTGCAAAGCGCCCTCCCTTGTCCAGTAGGGAACATTCCTTGCGAATGGCGTCCAGGCTGCAATGAGACACACAAAAAATTAATCACAATCCATAATACTTTTTCAAAGAACAAAGAACCTTTCAAGTAAGGCATTTATTTTGGCAAATTTAACCATAACATATCTATTCAACGAGTAGTTTTAATACTGGTTTGTAGGTGGATACTCTGGACATGTTGGTAGCCAAACTGAGGACTCCAATTTGTAGAAACTCATCGTCTCTGGCCAAGTGGAACTAAGAAGAAGCAGAGGAAGGTCACGTACGTCGGTGTCCGCAGCTCTCCACGCAGTGCAAAAGCGCGAGAAGTGGAGGAGCCTTGTCTACCATGGAAATTGGAGTGGGGGTCACGATTCTTAGCAATGAGGTACCGCCTTAAGAAGAAGATAGGTGGCCAACTAAAAAAAAACTCTGGAGGTGACAAAAGTATGCTAAAACCAGTAGTGTCACTAATCAAATAAAAATTTGACCAATTGCGCTTTATCATTGTAATTAGCACATGGATTCCTTTTTGCAAATGTTTAATTTAAAAGTAGAGATCTGAAAATTTCATGTCTGTGGTTAAATATTTCGGGTCGGTGGTGAAAATATTTGTTTGTCTGTGGTTTGGACAAGCTTGAATAGCTTTAAGGTGAATGTCAAAAGGATTCATGTTCTACGCTTTCGTAGATGGCGCGCATATAGTATTTTTACTTAATCTGATCTGAAAATTTCGCATTGTGGAAATGTGATTTTTTTAACGCAAAATTTGTCATTTTTATGCAAATTTTGCCAATTTTCGGGCAAATAATGCGAATTTTCATATTTTCGGGCGATTTTCTGGTGTTTTAAACTGATAAAGTAATATTTTACATTACAAATATTTCTTTGTCTGTGGTTTTCACAAGCTTGAATAGCTTTGGTGAATGTCAAAAGAATTCATGTTCTATGCTTTCGTAGATCGCATGCGAATAGTATTTTACTTACAAACATAATATATTGGATTGAATCACCGATTAAAAATATAGTATTTGTTAACCTTTCTTGAAAGATTGGAGTTTTTTAATTGACAAAAATATTTATTAATATTCATATTGCTTGTGTACTTGCGAGAACAATAAATTTTTCTTAATATTTCAAAACATTACTTGTAAAAAGCGTTTATAAGTAAAAATAAGTACTATACACGCGCCACCTACGAAAGCGTTGAATATGAATTCTTTTGACCTTAAATAGAACACAATTAACTTTACGTATAAAAGCCGCTTACATATTAACTTGGAAAATATGGTGTTCCTCATGTTTTTGCTGCAAAATACCAAAATCGAATACCTACACATAACACTGCTTTTCCCAAAAATTAACTAACCATCACACCGTTTCACCGCCGGGGTAGGCAGAGAGGACGGACCGCTAAACAACTCGGTCTTGGCACACAGTCCATGCCCCATTCACATTCATCCATCGTCTCATACATACTCTTCTATTATTCTGACTCTTGACATGACCCGACTCAAGTATCTGATTCACTTGTTCGTGCCAACGTTTTTATAGTTATTGTGTTTAATTTGTAGAAAACCATATATATTTATTTCCCGATAATGGCTTTGAATGCCGGCTAACATCTAGCAGAACTACCGAATAACATTAAATATTGGTAGAGTCAGTTTACCCGAGAGCCTTTCTGTTGGTCTGTGCCTCCACAAGAGAGGTGGCGTGAGGAATGTTCAGTTGTTTTGCCCGGCAAAGTAGCCGGCAGTCATCATACGTATAATCTGACACCGGGATTCCAAGAGCCCTGAAAAATAACATTAAATTCATTTCAATTTCCAATTTGTAAATTATTCCTTTGAATAAAGAATACATCGTCACTCTGCAGACAAAACCAAATAACAAACAAATGAAATTTTTTGTGAGAGTGATTTAAAGATATTGTTGTACTTTAAAACAACAATTGTTACGTATGTATTATATTTCTATATTTACCACATTTTTCATAATAAAAATACTTTCAGTCTAGTAACAATTAACGTCACCCAGATGTTCAATATTTTACATTAGAATTCAAATCAAATAAGTTTTGAAAATAAACCGCAAAGTGACGAAATTATTTTTCAAACAAAGAATAATAGAATGCATTTGATTCCTATATCAAAGATAAAAATTTATGAACCTTATTGGTTATATTGCCCTGATGTGCCAAGAAATCCACCGCAGATTTGCTAGTAGCTCACTGCACTTGCCCCGATTTTATGGTATTTTGAACCTAAAAAAATGCTCCTAGCATATTAAAATATATTTTACTCGCTTGGCAAGGAAATAATGTAAGTTAATATAAATCTAGCTTGTCATTTCATTCACTTGCAAACATGTTTATTTTATCTGTGAAAAAGCGCTTAGCAAAATTCCGTTACAGTACTGAATTTATTTTCTTTGTTTGTTGCTTTTTTTATTATTTTTGTGAAATATAATATGCTATCCTGGGGAAACTACATGTAAGATAGATATTTGTATTTAAAAAAGTTATTAATCGGATACTGCACAGGCTGTATGTCAAAAAAATGTATTTTGAAGTTTGAAGGAAAAGTTTCCAAATTTCTGATCTTTATATCGCATCAAAGTTGCATGTCGAAGGACAGTATTAGTATGCCTAGAAATTAAATGGCATTTTTTTATTTCTCAAGATGGTCTCACCATGGATTTTCCAATTCGTCACATCATCAGATGACACTATACAGTATTTTACCTTATTATTATTGTAACGAACCTAAATTTAGGTGAGTACCGCACAAGAGTCCCACTGGTCCTGTCTGGAGCCAATGAGAAGTAAATGAATTGATAAATACCCAAATCAATCAAATAATTTACTTGCCATGCCGGGATTTGAACCTCCGACCTTCAGATTGCTAGTCTAGAGCCTTATACCTTGACCATAGAGGCCCATCTGTTACAAAAATTGTGTCCGCCGGCGTACAGCGGACGTTGCCAACTATTATAATTTAAAACAGGCAAGTAAATTTGAGTGTGTAGGTAAGTGTTATTTATTTTACTTCATTTTCCAATATTAAAATATCAAAATTAGTTTAAATTCCTGCCACCTCGGAACAGGCTCAGCCTAGTGAGGTGGTATATACCAAAAAAATATGTATTTGCATATGTTGTAATATTATCTTGGTTAATAAATAATAAAAAAAGTACATAATTTGAACTCACTTAGCCATGACATTGCGGACATTGCTAGCGTAGAGCTTGGGATCTTTGGTTTCAGCCTCACTGGGGTAATACACGGGCAGGAATTCTATCTCACAGGCCGAATGCACTCTGGTCAAAGTCAGCCACAACAGTTTCAAACTGGAAACATAAAACACCATATTATTACTAGTTTATACAAGCTAACATTACAGATCTCGCGGCTATCGCATATGTGAAACATCGGCAGCTATCCCCAGTAATTGATCCATGAAGTTTCACTGAAACACGTACATTGTATCAAAACGTGCTAAACGGTGGGACAGATTGCGCTTAAAAGGCCAGCATTAAAAATAAGGAGGGGAGGAAAAGGAAGAAAGGCCAGGAAATACCAGGCTACTTAATTCAAACATTGCTACTATTACTTGATGGCTACACCAAAACTAAACACCGAAAACCATATATTTATTTTTACTAATTATACTCTAATACCAGCTTCTAAGCAGATTGGAGTATGTAAAACAGTATCATTTCTACATACATATACACACACTTCACAACAATCTACATATTTGCCCTGATAATGGACACTGTAACGCCATCCGAAACATTGGTTAAAGAAGAAGGAAGTGCTACACGGCATAATACCACAAAAAATCAAGATAAATATTGGTTTTGTTATGCAAAAATATTTACAAATTTATACAGCGATTCCTGAGCATATTTAATAAGTAAATAATGTAGATATCATTTTGCTGTCTGGTGATATTTTTTTTCAATTAAAGAGAATAAAAATATTTGTCCATCACAAGTCGCAACTAAGAATTCGGGCATAGCATAACGGCGGGTCACGTGATAAGAACTCCGTCTCATTCCAGCTGCACGGTAACCACCACGCAAACAACACGCTTTTCATGTGATCCCGTCGCGATGTGTAGGAGTGGGATCAATGGCGACGAGTGATTGAAATATTTTTTTTGTTATAAGAAAAAAATATTATCAAGGGAGCAAAACGACAACTGCATTTTGTACTCCAAATATGCTCAGGAATCGCTTGTTAAATCCTTCGTGTACGTGCTGCTGTGTAACACCGCGTACATCGAATAATTAATCAGTTTGACTCAATGACATTAAAACTGTATTATATAAAATGGTACGAGGCATACGTCATTCCTATGTCTACCTACGTTAAATTGTCGCGAAAACAAGCTTATGTATCCAAGCGGTTAATATTTAAGTTGCATTAGTTTCACGTGTCAAAAAGTTTCACTTTGAAAGTCTACCGATACCTACGGCAAGATTAGGTGAAAGTGCCTACCCGTTATAAGTCAGACGAGCTAATTGGTTGTCATTGCAAACACAATCAGATACACGTTGGCAAATATTCAAGAAAAACAACTGTGAGTAGTGAGCGAATTACAAATCACAACAATATAGTTTTTTCTCGAACTAGGTACCTCATAATTGCTTTATTTGGTACTTGAATTGAATATTGATTGGACTGGTCAATACCAGCTTGCAGGACAGAACAAAATTACCAAGTGGGTATACAAATGAAAGTGACCCAGAGGTAGACTAAGGAAGAGATTGGTACTGTGTGGAAGAGGATTGGAGAAGAATGGGAAGTACAGAGGACTGGAGGCCAGTGACGAGACACTGCATCCAGTGGAAAACATTTGTGGACGAGGTCGAATCCCATGTTGGCCATGAGAATCTTCAATCCTAATATCTTCCACTATCAAATAAAATAATGAATAAGTGGGAAAATATTTGATGTTAGAATATATTTCTTATCGTAATATTGTATAGAAGAGTGGGTTGCTATGTTTGGTAACTTAGAACGTGGTCGAGTTCTTGGGGTGAGGTGTGGCGGCGAATGAATCTACCTACCAGCTGTCTGGTTGAGGGAGACCTTTTGACCGCAGTGGAAGGATGGATTCATACATCCGTCACTCCTGGAGATATTGACCCCCAGATTCCTACCCACCCCTCATACCTTTTTCCTCAAAAGACCTCTCACAAAGGATCGCCAAGGATGAAATAGGCCCCGAGGGAAATTATTTTCGTCAAGGCCTTTTGTGTGGTGCCAAAATAAAAAACAAACAAATACAAAACCAAGTGAAACAAAAAAACATTTGAAGAGCAAATAAGACCTCGTTTTTCGCAAACCTTGTCGCATTTGACATTTTTTTAAATTAATGTATTTTTTTAAACATTAGTTTCACAAATTTCACTGAAGAAAATAATTTCCCCAAGGCCATCTTTGAGGATACTGTGTGGAAGACCTGGACAAACTGACGACCGTCCGTGGTCGAGTGGTAACAACACTTGACTCCCAATCGGAAGGTTGCGGGTTCGAACCCGGCGTGCGCAAATAAATTTTATTTGATTAATTTGTGTTATTTCACAATTAATTAATAAAAATAATATATACTACATTTGCGGCACGTTCCAGAGTGGAAGATACTGTCAGTATCGCCCTGGTGTAAGACCACCATTCAGAATTGAGACGTTGCTTAATAATGGCTTTAGCCGTGTTTAGTGACTAGATCTGAATAGCCAGGTACTTTCCTACCTTCCTCTTCCCCATCTCCTTCCCTTCCCCACTTTCCTTCAGCCTCACAACATACCCCAATTGGGGATGCCATAGTCTCACTGACTCCAGACGGGAGTAGTTAGGACTCTTGTGAGGTATTCTCTATAAAAAAAAAAAAAAAACCTCACCCCGTAAACCAGGGCATCCTTGCTAAGTCACCAGATGTAGCAAACCACTTGGGGTAATCTATGGGAGAGGTGTTGGTTATCCATCATTGTAATGGTTGTTATCCGCTGTAATCGAATTGGCCATCAACGCACTTTTTTTTTTTAAAAAACCTTTTCCTAATGGTCCTCATTAACCATTGATTCTCAGCGTGTTAACATTTGTGCTCACTTTGGTGACGTACACGACGACTGATCAAACCCAATATAAAATTTGCCAAACGCTGACGGGCCGAGAATCTACGGTTGAAGTGAATGAGAGGTGACTCACGCGCTGGGTCCCTCCCACGTCCAGGTGACAGTGTCCAGATGGTTGGGATAACGGATTGTTACCGGCTGAACTGGTACTCCTGGATAGAAGCCGCCCGGCTTGAAAGTGATGAGGCAGGAACGATTGGTGCATGTCCCCTCAGGGAAAATGAGAATCTGAAATCACAAATGTTATATTCATATGTGTTTTTATTATTACTTATATTTTAATAATGGTTCATTGATAATCCAGTATTATTCGCCTTCAAACAATTATTTGTACCAAATTGCTGTAAAATAATGTACCAACAAATGTAAATTATATGCACATATAAAATACCATCATAATAATAATCCTTTCTTTTGTTTATTCTGGAAATGGAGTACTTACTTTGATTTTATATATTTACATATACACTTTTTTATATTATATTTATATATTCTTTTTGATTTATACTTTTACACTTTATACTTATACTTTATACTTGTATGTATATACTTTTATATTCTTTCACATGTAGGCTTTTTATGTTCCATACTTTTTATATTCTTCCTTACTATTTAATATTACTATATAGTCATTTACATTCTTTTATATTCTTAAAAATTATGTTATTTTATAATCTTTCACATTCTTTAACATTTTATACATTAATGAATTGTATAGAAAATCGACCACCACAACACGGGCATGCAACACGGACGTGTGAAGCCATCCCTCCCACTGCGGTGCAAGGCGATGGCTCGAGAGGGTCCGGATGGAGAGATCAAAAGGTCATCCTCATCCAGTCTCTCCCGATCCGGCCTGCCACGCAGATGGTCGGCAGACGCATCCGCCCCCGGACAAACCTAACCCCATGAGCCCGGGCACCCCTGCTAAGTCACCAATCGTAGTGAACCACTTGGGGTGACCTGTGGCAGAGGTGTTGGTCGTCCAATAAATGGTTCCCGGGGTGGCGGTACCCATAAAACATTCTGATGGTTGATTCTATCCAAAAATAACTATTGTATAGTTATAGTACTGTATGGTTAATAGGTACGCACTGACAACCATTTTTTGATTCTGTCAAATTATTAAAAACAAAGAGAAAGGATGGCTTGTTTAGAAAAATTTGAACAATCCATCAAGTTTTTAAGTTAATGTTCACGTTCCTTGAAAGTTCTATTTAAGTTCTGTGATTATTTCAGTTTTATGAAGCAACTGGGCTATAATGATATAATAACAGAACTTGAATAGAACTTACACAAATTAACTTGAAAAAAATTGATGAATTTTTCAAAGTTTTTGAAACAACCCGTCCTTAATCACGTTCTTGCTTAGACGAGGGGAATTCATATTTCCTTCAAGAACGAGGAGCAATCGCATAATGCCCACGCGGCCGATTGTCTATGCGGAGCCACCGAGCTTTTAACCCCGCTGTATCCATGTTAGAAAGGGTAACCCGAAAAACAGAACAATTACAAAACAGAACACAATAAAATAATAAGTTGGTTTTTTCTATTCAATGTTCTGTTTTGTCTTATATTATACTATATTATGTGTCACCTGCGGCCAGTCAGGCGAAGTGGCCCTCTCGATGATCTCTCGAATGGTGTTCTGTCGGGAGTTGGGGTCATCTCTCCACACATAAACGGGTTGCGTGTAATTTATCAATTCTGTAAACAATAATATATCTTATTTAAAATTTATTCAATCATTAATCATTAGTCATTACTCATTACTATCGAAAACTTATCACTCAATATAGTAAGCTAAAAAGAGACTTTTTTTATGGGGTTGAGACAATAGTTTATTTTGTTTAGTTCTCTTTTTGCTACGACTAAAATAATTTTAATGTATATACGCAGAAGGTTACGGCATTTTCAATAAAACTCCACATAAAGTGGAGAAAAAAAATCAATTACATAAATTTTAACAATAAAATTAACAAAGTGATAAAATATTCTGCGATTTTCCAAGTATATATATTATTTAGTTAGACTATAATTATTCTAATTATCTAATTATTTTCGTTAGTGCTAATATTATTGATAATTTAAACTACAATTTTTTTTACTGCTTGTCAATGATTTATGTTTTATGTATGATGATCGTCAATCAAAGCAAAATAGATATTAGTATATAAATTTTATCTAAAAATACTTCCTAGTCGTGTTTAAATATAAATTTAAAGCAGAGAAAACAAATTTATGCGTTCCTTCTAGTATTCTTTTAAAAGAAAGTTTATTATGTAAAATGTGCGAGGAGGGGGCGTGACCGTATCCCTTTCTGTAATTTGTCAAAAAAATAATTAGACAGTAAATAAATAAAGTTGGCAACTCGCATGGTAATATCATCACTGTCAAAATAAAATATCATCTTCAAATTTTGCAAATTCACTTTGTGGCACCATTTTATTAATGAAAAATTTAAACACTTTGTTTTTACCACGATAATCTTTATTTTAACAAATCGACATGTTTCGAGAACGATGTTCTCTTCCTCAGGAGATTAAATGTACTAAAAACTAAATAATCAAGTATACAAAGCTATGCGTGGGTAGAAATTGAAGTAGTGGGGGGAGAGAGGTGGTGAGGGGAAATGCTTAGAAGATTAATAGGGAAGAGTGGGAAGGGGGAGAGGTGGAAAGGAAAGGTGCTTAGGACATCAAAGACAAAAAATTACAATGGAAATATGTCTCACCACCTCTCTCCCCCCACTACTTCAATTTCTACCCACGCATAGCTTTGTATACTTGATTATTTAGTTTTTAGTACATTTAATGTCCTGAGGAAGAGAACATCGTTCTCGAAACATGTCGATTTGTTAAAATAAATATGTGATAAAAACAAAGTGTTTTAATTTTTCATTAAAATAAAATATGCTTACGAATTACTAGTATTTTTTTACAATGGCGCGCAAATTGCTGGCTGCGTAAAAAAACTTAACTACTTATCCGAAATTGGCAGAATAAAAGCTCGTTCTTAATTCCAAAATTGAATATGTTATTACTTTGTTTAGTTAGACACTTTTACAAATGTGTTGTAATTTACCCCCTCATTAATGTTTAACGTCGCTACTCAACCTGATTTGAAGGCGATCCGGTTTTTGAACCGTTTTTACGAAAACTCACATCCTACGCAGAAGAGTCCCGCCACGGACTGCCCTGCAAACCGTTGCCTTACTTTAGCGAACTTTACTTTTCTGTGTAGGGTCTAGTTTTTTCAATGTGCGCTCTTTGTAATTGTTGATTGGCTCGAAACACAGAGAACGCGGGTTTCCAAGTCGGCGCATGTGGTGCATTTGTATGTAAACGTACGAAACCGCACACAATAAAGCCAGATTCAGATGTCCATAACTCGGTAAAAACTGCCGCTAGTCGACTAGGGCTAATCTGAAATCCGAAACCCGCGTTCTCTATGTTTCTAGTTAAGAAGGACAAAGTAAATGATTACTTAAGCTTTTGTAAATAAAGATATATTTTTTTCTTCTACAAATCAAGAAAAAACAATCAAAAACTCGCAATAAAGTGATGGGGAATGAGAAACCAAATTAAATTAAGACGACTTATGAAGATATGTTTTCATATTCCAATGGTTGTATTATAGATTTGGTTGTAGGTACATGTTTCCTCTATTGTGTGTGTCCTTGACTGTCACGGGGACGGGACGGGGTGTAGTGTATATAGCAAGTGTTGGCAGTTGAACCTACTTCCCACGTAGTTGTCCATGCTCTCCCTGCGCACGATGACGGAGGACATGCGCGTGGCGTACACGATACAGCTGTCCAGGAATGTGGAGTGCGGCGCTACCACCAGGATGGGCGCCTCGTGGCGGCTCACCTGCTTGCCCTTGATCGTGATGGCCATGCCCCCTGCCAGGTAGGACCACTTGCCGATGGTGCACAGGACCGGCCGCATCGCTCTGGGTACAAATGGTCAACAGTTAGACTCCTGTTTTATCCATTTTTGATCAACTAGTGCTCTGGAGTTAAACATCCCCTTTCTTCCACCACCGCTTCAGTTATATATGCCCTTTCATCAATCACCATTGGGAGTTATGGTTTTACTTTGCCCACCACTGCAGTTAGATTTTTTTTTCATTTTTGTTACAACCACCAATAGAGATAAATTTCATTATCCTTTAATTTTTCATTATTGGAATTATACTTCCACTTTGTCCCATGTCCATTTTTAATCAACTACCTCTGGAGTTAAACACTGAGTTATAAATATTTCCATTTACCACCACAACTGGAGTTACATTTCGGCTACGTTTAATCACCGTGTATGTATTTTTTGTTCAACCACCATTAAAGTTTATCTTTTTTTCCTTCAACCACTACTGGGGTTATACTTCTGCTTTGTCTTTTTGTTAAACCACCAATTGTATGATACAGGCGTGTGATCCATCATCACCCCTTTACTGGAATACCCCCTTGTGCAAACCCATCCATCCCCATCCAATTTTAGAAACATAATAGAATCTTATTTCTTTGTCGTATTTTCTTGTTATTCTTTATCCAACCACCAAACAATCCACCATTTTTGACTCTACAACAATCACCATTAACCAACACCACATATTTTTACAAATTACATTGAGAGTCTGTCCAGATGGCGCGATTCGAGTCGCGCGTTTTGTCCCGGGCGATTGCTAGGTACTAGGTGCACATTCATACCATTACCTAAAGCCAGGGACAAACACAGCGTTAAAAGCGCCGGCGTTATTTGGCTTGACCTATTTTACCACATTGCTCGCCATACATTTACAATGGTAATCTATGGCGAGGGATATGCTGAAATAGGCCAAGCCAAATAACGCTAGCGCTTTTAACGCTGTGTGTGTCACTGGCTTAAATCACCACTGGCGCGTAAATCGCAAACACAAGGCATATTCTGGAAGCCATTACACGAGCGATCATCAACAAATGAGGACGTATCCGGTGCTTTAACCCAGTTTTTTTTTTTCAAAATGGAGTGAAGACAATCTTGATACGGAATTATTTATTGATGAGGTTGAAAAGAGAAGGGCAATACGGGACGTAGAATCGTGTGATAATTCAAATAAGAATTTACCGGAGGAGATACTGTGAGTAGCTCCTTCAGAAAAAATTGATACACTCTATATGTCTATATTGTCTGTTTGCTCTTTGTTCACGTCATTTTCGTCGACTGACGACTCGGTCCGCGTTCAAACTCGTACGTAATTGTAGAAACACAGAAAACGCAGGTTTCGGAGCGCACGGGCGGCCGACTGGCGCAGGCGCACCGACAAGAATTTATGTAAACGTGCGAAACCACTCACATTGAAGCCAGGATCAGATGTCCACAACTCGGTACAAACTGCCACCGGCGGACTCAGGCGCTGAGCGCCGGTAATCTGAAATCCGAAACCGGCGTTCTTTATGATTCTACACTAACACTAACATGTTTATTAAAAAAAAATGATATTTGTAATTTAATTTAATTTGAATAATTTAATAACTTATAATTATAAGTAATTATGTAACTTATTAACCATATTATGAATTTCCAATCTATAAACTCTACCCGCCATAATACAGGGACATCCCTAGCAAGGCGGATGGAATAACACAAAAAAATTAACAATGTACAAAGCTCTTATAACGAATAAATAAATATTTAAAAAAAAATCACCCTAGGAAAACGCAGCGCGTAGAAGTTCACATATTTCTTGCCCACGCGTAAAACGCAGCGAGAATCGCGTAATTAAATTTTTATTAAGAGGGTAAAAAAATCCACAACTTTCATTACACAACCCGCTCATCTGATCATTCACTATTAAATTCTTTACATAACCCGGTTCCATAAAAAAAAATTCGAGTGTTTAATCCATGTTTATTCATAATATAGCTTTATTTTAGATCCCTCAAGAAACTGCAATTTCTCAAAAATGATGACTTAAATTATTATTAAGTATATTGCGTAAAGCTTTCTTCTTTCACAGTTTGAATGAATTTCATACCAGTGCGTGATTTATCACGTTTAGCTAATCAATTATTTGATTGATTATTACGAGCTGCTATTATATAGAAAGTCATTAATTATTAAAGTATTTATAAATTAATCACCTATTCATTGAAAGACACCTGCTTAATCAATATAACTGACCTCTTTACTCACTAATTGAACACTCTGGTCCAATTTTCTAATTTAACTGTTCCAAGTCAAAGGGGAATGAGTATCGACATATGTATTATAAAATGGGAATAGTATTATCATAATATATATTATCCCTCAATTATTTGAATGGGAGGAATTAAAGGGTTTCTGGATACCTGGATGTAGTTTGCGAAGGGCTTTTCAAAGGTCAAATAATATCATAATAATATATAAGTAATGATAGAGGAGATTATTTTATACTAAATTACTAGGTATACTAAAAAATCAATAAAACCACCACCAAATTTACAAAGAATAAATTAATGTTATATGAAATCAATACATAATTAAATATGCAATTCAGGCATAAAAAAAAATCAAATTAAGAAATATTACTAGTTGTTACAATAACCTTTTTTTAATACAGGATGTTCGCCGGCAGATTTTATACTTCAAAACATAAAATAAAATAAAAATATGAATACAATGAAAGTTATTTATTTATTTTCTCGTAAGAATAATGCGGATTTTAGTTTTTAAAAATCATTCCACTATAGCGCAAACATTCTTGCAATCTTTCTTTCATCTTATTGACGCTCATGCGGGAGTTTTGCGGTAGCCTGAGTCAGAGGACGGGAGGGCACAGCGCTTTTGCGGTTGAGGGTTGAGAAGGTTGAGGCGTATTTCGCGAACAATAATTCAATCAATTTGGCGAGGCGTCGATTTTGTTCTCACTTTGATATCCGTCGGTTGAAGGATGGCCCGTCGAACCAATCGATATGGGCGTGGGTACAGAAATTTAGAACAACGGTACCGCGCGGTGCTGGTCAATTTTTTTATACCAGATCTGCATAGTCATGTTGGATGGGGCCACGGCACATACCGCAAGGGCCTCAATGACTAAATTCCCTAAAACCCAAATTCCTACCCACCCCTCCTATTTTTTTTCTTTCCCAGATATTCCTATCCCTTTCCTCAAATAACACCATCAACGCGTGGACCAGCCGAGTTGAGACCATTTCATTTAAAATTTATTATTAATAATGTTTTTTTAAACATATTAAAAAAAACCGTCTGAGCTGAGCTGTGTTTTTGCGTTTATCAGGTTAAATGTGTTAGAAAATTATCTAAATACACAAAAAATCCAAATAAAAGTTCCAAATGTCAAAATCATTCACACTTTACACACCAATTTGAAATTTTCAGCGGTGTTCCACAGGGGACCCATTTAGGATCAAGTTTATCTCCTTGATTATTAATGACATAACTACAAACTATCTTTGATGGAGCTGTAATACTCTTGTTAATCTAAAAACTTTCTTAATATTTAGTTTGTGATCTTTTCAATATTTTTGCAGCTTTTGAAACAGAAACAATAGATTTACGCTAGGCATAATGCATAATGTATAGCTGAGAGACGATCCGACTCTTCCGAATTTGAATAAAAGCAATGTTTAGTATTGAAATTGGCGACAAGCTAATGTTATTGTTATCATTTGAAGTGGCCTAGGCCAGCAGGCAAGGCTCAGACGATAAAGACTATAATTTATTTCCCCATCGCGTGAATGAAGAATATCAATTTTCCATAGGAAATTACAAGGCACAACCCTCCTTGTAATAATTGAAATTAATAATGTACTCATCGATGTCGGACCAGAAAACAATCAAGGAATGTCAAATGTGCTTTTAATTTTTATTAATATATATAAATATAAACTATAGCTGTAAATTTTACAGCGTAAAACCTCACATACTAGCACCCTCACATACTCAGGAAGGTGTTAATGATCAGTTTGAGATATGGCTTCTTCACTTTAAAGCATAATGCATATTGGAGCACCCAGCTTAATTTCTCCCACGTTTAAAGCAAACCGTCATAATTCAATTTGGGAGGCGGGTATGGGAACGGCCATTTTTTGGATGACCAGCACCCCCACCATAGGTCGCCCCAAGTTACGTTACGTTTGGCGACTTAGCAGGGGTGCCCGTGCCACGGCTTCATGGAGGTGAGGCTTGTCTAAATATTGACGGCGGATGCGTTTGCCTAACTACTGCGGGCCGGATATACTGGTTGAGGAAAATATTGGTTGAGGAAGACCTTTTGATCTCTTTAGCCGGACTCTCTGGACTCATCACCTTGGGAGGGATGGATTCATACGTCCGTCACTCCTGGACACATTGATTCCCCGATTCCTACCCACCCCTCATACCATTTTCCTTCTTAGAATTTGCTCTACTTCCTTTCCATAAAAAAGACCCTCCATACAGCAACCCCAAATAGACTATAGGATAGGATTCCTCAGGGTCTCCTATGTAAAGCTAATGTAAAATAAAATAATGAACCGAAAGTAAAAAATACCCCACAGGCGTTTTACACTGAATAAATTGGTATCATTTATATAAATCTAACACAAACGAAATATGATTTTATCCGATACATAGGTATTAATTTGGAACTGTTAAAGTAATAAAAAATAATAACACTAAAAACTAAATATAACTGTAGTAACCAATTAATTATAATCATCAATTTTAGAAACGTTTGAAATTAGTACGTTTACAAGATTTAAAAAAATTGTGACCAATATTGTGAATAATTTTTTTTTAAAATCACAGTACAAGCATAGAGTCGATATATATCTATATACCAGCTGATCCGGAATGCGTTGCAATGTAACTTAAATAAATAACTGTTTCTCCCTATGTGTCCTTTACCATTCGTCTCATTCCTCTTCCGCCTCCTCTTGCTCAGCCGAGTCTCCTTCCCCTCCCCCGTTCCAATTTCACCTTTCCCCTCCCGCTGTCCCCTTCTTGCGAACCTGACACGCGCATTCCACTTTGACCTTTTCCGCCTTCCCCCTCCTTCGTCCCCCTCCCACAAAACCCTTCTTTAATTCCCCTCCGCCCCTCTCGGATTCCTCTTTCCCTCCCACCTTTTTTCCCTCCGCTAAACTCTATAAAATTCACCCATATTTCAAACAACTTGACCTATTTCAAATTTTTTATTCATATTTCATAACGAAAAAACTCGTTAATCTGCTATTCGGGACGGAGACGAATCCAACAAATCAAAGTTCATAAAAATCGTAACAAACAAAGTGTAACAAACCCGACTTTGTTTTATATATAAGAAGATAACTGCTTTGAATAGTTTGGGAAAGAGTGTTCAAGATGCCTAAATAATTGAAAAGTGACCATAGTGTAAAAGGTCGCGAGCAATGCACACAATGTCACGACACGTTCGTCATTATTCATTATCGAATGGCCGCGTCACTTCTGACATTGACGCCAGCGCGGCGCCGCGGCGCTATTATGTCTGAAGGCGTCGCGCAATGCAGCGCGTAGCTTCCACTCAGAAACCTAGCTATTCTACAAGTGGTTGGTTTACTTGAGTTTCAAGGCGAATGATTTTATACTAAACAGACTTCATAGTACTTCAAAATTACAAATGATGTAATACAATACATTTCAGGTAATATTATTTATTATTTTTATATAGTGACAAAACGTATTTTCGATACAATCACTAGACATTAGACACAGTTTTAAGCCAAGAAGAAAAATAACATTATAACCTCTAAAATGTTTTTTAAATTTGCCAATAAAAAATATATATTTTAATTTTTATGTGAATACCGTGCAAGAATCCCAACTGCTTCCTTCTGGAGCCAGTAAGACTATGGCATCCCCAAATGGGGTATGTTGTGAGGGTGAAGGTAGTGGAGGGGCGAAGAGGTGGTTGGGGAAGTACCTGGCTTTTCATATCTGGTCACCAAACACGTCTACAATCATTTCAAGCAACGTTTCAATTCTGAATTGTGGTATTTTACCAGGGCAATACTGAGATTATCTTCCACTCTGGAACGTGCCGCAAATATACTATATTTTATTTTTAATTAATTAATTGTTAAATAACACAAATGAATCAAATAAAATTTATTTGCGCACGCCGGTTTCGAACTCGCGACCTTCGGAATGCGAGTCTAGTCTTACCCCTCGAACACGGAGAACGTCGAGTATTTCCAGTTATTTCTACTTTATAATGTGTCAAATTTAGTTCTTAAAAATCTGATTGGAAATTTTAATCAATCTTTCAAATTTTGATGAGCTTCTCGCGACACGTGGACAATATGAGACGAGGCGATTCCAATTATATAGCGATCAGCGGGCAAAAGAATACGTGGCCACTCCAAATTTTTGTTCATTTCATAATATGCATCTGTCATCGTTGAATGACACCTTAAAATTAAAAAAGAAACATAAGTGAATAAATCTGGAATTCAGCCAATTTACCACACGTGCATTGAACAAGGTTACCTTATTCTTGGACGTGGTACGATAATCTAATTAGGTTAGTTATTTAAAAATAAGCGCAGGGAGAACAAAAAACGTCGTATTCTATGATGCATTGTTTGCGGCATTGCGGTTATATTATTAATCACAGTTACTACCGTAGGAATATATTTATCATTGAACGCAATGGCACCATTGATAAAAATAATACTCATTTGTATGCGGTCTTATTTGAATATGTATAAAGTTAACGCAAATGATGTCAGTATTATCTGAATATATAAAAATGAATGTTTCTTTTTCGTTGTTTGTTTTTGGGGTGTTATGCCGTGTTGTGCTACCTACTTCTTTAGATTCAGATTCGACGGATCTGCCGAATCTGCCCTGATGATGGACACTGCAACGCTGTCCGAAACGTCGGCTAAAGAAGGAGGTAGCACAACACGGCATAACACCCCAAAAACAAACAACGAAAATGCTTTTGGCCGTGAAAATCTAAAAACGTATCTGAATGTTTCTTTGTTTGTTCCTTATGGTTTCATAAACCATTCATCCTATTGTGATGAAACTTTTGTGATTTGTTGTGCGCACGCTCGCGATGCAACTTTGGTGAGTTGTTGTGCGAACACTTGTGAAGGTTTCTATATATATATAATGGTGTGCCCTGGCGTTTTAAAAATTGCATTTCATATAGTTTAGCGATAGGGAGGGAAGGCGGGAGGAGGAGGGGAATCCTGGAGAAGGAGAGGAAAGAAGGAGTGGGGATTCGTGGGAGGTTAAATGGGGGGGGGGGGGGGGGGGGGGGGGGACGCAGGGGGGAAACGGAGCAGAGGCGGGAACGGGGAATCATGGGAAAGGATTAGCAGCGGAGGGGTGACGGTGGGGTGGGAAACGAGAAAGGGGCAGAGAGAGAAATTGCGAAGGAGACATATTAAGGGGCTAGACTTTAAACGACACGCGGAACACCCGCGTCTGTCATTCTGTCCCGCTCACAACAAGCGCACGCACACTTACAATACATGCGAATGCGAAATGTGCGAATGAGACAACGCTCAAATTTACCTACAGAAATCGCTCGAAAAGGGGTTTATGGAGAATACACTTTTCTACACCGAAACTTTCACGAAATTGAAATTTTAAAAAATATATATTTTTTAAAAAGAAGAAACTACGTCGGTAGCTTTTTATAATTTTATAATTCTTTATGAGAGTTGAGTTAGCACGACTTTTTCCTTAAATAATATTTTTTGATAAATTGTACATGTTTGACAGTGAATGTTTACGTTAATACGAAACGCATCGAAAATTCGAAAACATACCGACATAGTTTTCACCTTCTAGAAGGCAATATAAAAAAATATATTCATTTTGTGCAATTTTCGATGTAGAAAAGTGTTTTTTCCCGGGCGTCCTTTTTGTATGGGCCGAAAAGCGAAGTCTATCGTCTTCCATAGGGGATAGCAGTGGGTAAATTTGGTAAATCGTGCTTCTCACACGGTAGCTGTATATGGCCTGTTCATGCCTCGGAACACCTTTTGAATTATTCGTGTATAAGGACCAGATGGAAAACAAAAAAAATCCCGCGCATCCAAAAGAACTTCAATAAACAGAATTAAAACTCAAACACTTTTTTTCTTTGAGTGTCGTTGCAGCGCATGCCAGGTACTCACTAGTATTAAATAAAAATGTATTTATCACGGCGAGAACGACACATTTATTTTCTAAGTACCAGTATTCACGGCAATAATTTTATTACGGTAGTAATAAAAAAAATATATTTCGCATTGACGACTCCCAATCCGGCGTGCAGAAAAAAAAAATATTTGATTAATTTGTGTTATTTCACAATTTATTAATTAAAAATAATACATAGTATATTTGCGACACGTTCCAGAGTGGAACATACTCTCAGTGTAAGTACCAGTGTACCTGGTGTAAGACCACCATTCAGAATTGAAACGTTGCTTGAAACAGCTTTAGCCGTGTTTGGTGACCAGATCTGAATACCCAAGTACTTCCCCACCTTTTTTTTGCCTATCTCCTTCCCCTCTCCTACCTTCAGCCTCACAACATACCCCAATTGGGGATGCCATTGGCTCTAGACGGTAGAAGTTGAGATTCTTGTGCGGTATTCATTTAAAAAAGACCTAATATAATAGATTGAGATTGATGAGATGAGATTTAGAAAATCCACACCACACCCCATTCTCACCCATTAAAGCAGAATTTGGATTCTTCTTCATGAAATTTTGCCCACTTGACGTTCATAGTAAGAGGAAAACTATCACATCTGCATACATAACAGTCTGATTAAAAAATCGCCGCGCAAAGCCCGGGCAACGCCGGGCTCTTCAGCTAATTTTAACTGATCAAAAATTGTGTCGAAAATGGATTAAGTCAGTTACCCGTCAATGCCGAACTTGGCCGTCCGACTTCTAGCCGAGCGCCACCGGGCTATAGACCACCTTTAACACTATAAAGTGGAACAACTGTTTGTGTGACATCTGAATCAGAAAAACTCGCTAATGGATATCTCGGGCACGATCTACTTGTCAATCTTCCTCTTCTCCAACTTTCTTCTCCTCCCCAAATATTAAAAAAATCCACTAATTGGAGTTGCTTTAATCCTATTCCCTAAATTAGAGATGCTATATGGCTCCAGGAAGTTGGGACTCTTAAGAATATGATTGAAATCACAAATAAAGCAGTGAAGCTAGTTTCGTTATGAATGTATCACGCCAATTTGTATTTTATTCATATAAAAAATCCCACTAATAGAATCGTAAAACCAAAACATGTGAAATTTAATTTGTGAGGCGCGATTAAATTTGTCGAGGTTCAAATGGACGACGGGGCTAAGGTTCATAGTGTTCTTGGTATACGATATTAGACGACTACACCAAAACTAAAAGCAGCAAACCACATTAAGAAGAATGACGCTTGACAACACGGTAACACTTTTACAAACATCAACAGACACTTCACTGCAACCTTCACATCTGTCCTGATGATGGACATTGTAAAGTTGTCTAAAAAAATATATTATTCCAATAAGTTCACATTGGAAAGGTAGGTCACGTTGTATCCGACTCCAAAGATACTGTCTATTATAAAGTCGGCTTATAGAAAGTAAACAGATTGATCTGAGATCCGACCCAGCCGCTGCTTGCTTATTATTGCGAGAAATGTGAATAGAGAAAACCAGTTTAATTATAATAAAATTTTCACATGGATTACTGGACCCAAGTCAGCGTATTGATCGATTATTGGCAGAATCATCAAATAATTATTGCTTTCTTCCTTCAATTCAATTACGTAAAACTTATCTTTAAAGTAGATGTCATTTTTTCTATTCAGTTTACAGTTAAATATAGCAAGACGCGCAACGACGGGTTAATAGTTCCGAAATTTAATAATAAGTACGGACAGAGAACGTTTGAATACAACATTCCGAAAATATTTAATTTACTACCTGACACTATAAAGCAATGTAATTCTATGAATAAGGTTAAATATATGGTGAAAAGTTGGCTACCGGAATTTTTTTTTAATATTAATATGTATGAAAAAATGTATGAAAAAATGAATGAAAAAAATGTTGAATCTGTAGATATACGATGTAAATTATTTTTTTAAATGTATATGAATGTAAAATATAACCACCTGTTTACAAGCCAATTGAATTGGTTTAGCAGGACTTGTTTGTTAATACTATGTATTCAATTATTCTTTCAATAAAAAAAGGATAATATTATTGTGTGATACAAATAATATTACCACTGAGATCAAAAAGGTAGACTTGCACTGACGTAAAATCGGGGTATCATTTCAACTAGAAGGCAAACCACGTGACCATTTTTGGCACCAGGAGGATTCGAGAATGCCTTCTGTAATATCAGACGTACATTTTTTTTTTTTTTTTTAAAGAAAGACAAACATTCCCGGGTTACGAATAACCCAACAACATTTGAAAATCTCCTACTACCACCACACTAAGCAGAAGATGTTGCTTGTGTTGTGATGGAGGACTTAGCCAGCCGAGGAATCGAACACGGAACGCCTGGGTGGGACCCAAACGCGATGCCCACTCAACATTGAACGCCGAAAAGCGACTGCACAGAACATTACCCAATCTCAGCGCAGAAAAGTAAAGTAGGCTAAAGTAAGGTGACTGTTTGCAGCGCAGGCCATTGTGGGACTTTTCTGCGCATGGTTTGAATGCTTGTTTTTAACCGAATTGTCTACAAATCGGGTAGGGTAGCGATGAAAAAATGAGTGAGGTAAGTATATAATAACACTTTTGTGTAAGTATAACTGTAAATTTTAAGTATATAAATAACCATCGCGTAGGTTGAAGAAATATAATGCACATTTGTAAAAGTTTTCAAATAAACAGCGATTTAGAAAACAAGTCCGAACTTTTGTTTACCTGTTTTTGGATTTGCAGTTAAGGTTTTTACGCAGCCAGCAATTCGGCGTCATTGTAAAAATGACTACTTGTTCGTAAAATAAGTAAGTAGATTTTATTTCCGAAGATTATATACCTACTGATAGGACAATGCGAGTTGCCTGTATACTGTCAGAAGCGTTTATTGACAAATCACTTAAAAGGGAGACGATGGTCACGCCACCTCACACGCAACATAGTTTCTTCCCCTTTCTCACGTGGGCAGGTCTATTGTTTCCTTATGTCTATGAATATTAGTACTTATATTGTAAAGCGTAAGGTAGGAATGGTGGGTGCTGTAAATGCTTTATGTTATAGTGTATCGTGAACACCCCAGCAAGAGAACCTGTGCTGAGATGTTCATTGGAATGTTTATTGCTTCGTAATTTTATTAGATTAAAAAATTATGTAATATTACTGACACATCACTATTGTTATGTGTTGCACATCACTAGTAATGAACTAATTGTCATATATGGTCACTCTCTGAAACATTGTCTCAATTAAACAGTGTTTCTATAAGTATCAGAGGGTTTCTCACCATCCTCCCAATAGCTTATCTACACTAATAACGAATATTATTAAAAATAAAGTACTCGCAGTGGTTAGAAAACTCGGCCAACTTATCCAATATATAGCCACTATTCATAGGTTCTAGTACCGAATTATAAACTCTAACTTAACAAATAAATAAATCGTAAATCGAAAATATTCATTATTAATAGTGTAGATAAGCTATTGGGAGGATAGTGATAAACCTAAGTCATCCACAATAAATATATAACAAAACAATTACAAGCAATAAAAAATGAATATAAGTAAGTGTGTTGAATTATGAATTATTGTTATGATCTAGAAAAATAGTGTACCCTTTGTTCTGATCCTGACTGAAACTTTTTATTTGGTTTTACATTTGTGAATTTTTTGGGGTTGTTTCAACGAGTAGGCAAGTAATTATCAAGTTTCATGAAATATTCCTCCAGCGATTGTAGTCCCAATATCGAGCCAGTCAAAGAAATTAGATCAAAATTATTGATCGGTGTTGGTGTTTAGTAAGCCTTATGATATAATATGCTTCATTATGTTTTGTGCAGGTACAATTAGGTAATGCAACAAAAAGGTTATTAGTGGTTAGTACAACATTCACATTAAAAAAACAAAAACATTGACATGAAAGAGATTGTAAGAGAACGTAAAACGTAATGTATATACATGTACAAATAATCAGAAAAACATACAAATCGTGTATCAGATGAAATTTACAAGAGCTGCAAAAACATAAAAAATAGATAAATATTATTCATATATAACAGTTGCAGTTTTAGATTAGGCACGTGATACATTTATAAAAGATAAATATAGAGTGAAAGTTATTAATGGTTAATGAACAATGAAGTCACCATACAAATAACTCCTTTATGAGAAACATAAATAACTTGTCATGATTGTCACAATGATAAGATACTGTGGGAGAGAGTGGGAGATATTTATGAATAACTTTATACACAAAGGCTTCATAATCAAATGTGTGTTATATAGATAAGCTTAATAGTGTCATTTTTTGAGCTTTCGATGTGAGAATAATGTTTTCTTTAATACAGCTCCACACAGGAGATCCTGAGGAAAATAATTCCCCTCAGGGCCTATGTCAGCCATGCATGCAAAAAAAAAATATTCTAAAATACGATCATTTTATTCGTAAAAACGGGACTGAAGTTCTTACGAACAAATTAACAGGGTTTCAATGTTGTTTGGCGGGAACATGTAAGAATAATTTGTTGGTATACGTAATTTAGTACATATACCAACAAATTATTCTTACATATTCCCGCCAATAAACATTGAAACACTGTTAATTTCTTCGTAAGAACTTCAGTCCCGTTTTTAACCGTTTTTACGAATAAAATGATCGTATTTTAGAATAATATTTTTCTCCGTGTGTATGAAGGGTCATTTTAAGGAAGGAGAGGAAGTTCTGAGAAGAAAAAAGGTAGGAGGTATGTATCCATCCCTCCCTTTGCATGACGATGTTCCGAGAGAGTCCTGTTGGACAGGTCAAAATGTCAAACTGGACTGTTACGCAGTTCGTGGGCAGACACATCCGCCACCAAAACCCGGTCAAACCTCACCCCATGAACCCGGGCACCCTAGCTAAGCCGTCAAACGTAGCGAACCACTTGGGGTGACCTATGGCAGAGGTGTTAGTACCCATACTAGCCCACCAAATTACAAACTTGACAAAGATCAAAATTTGATATAAAGTTGCCTGGAAAATATATCTATTTCGACAACAGCAGGTCGCACAGTGAGTCTAAGAAAAACTTTGCAACTGCCGACAGCTTGTCTCCTCTTGTCTGTCTCATGCTTATTGAGATAAAATCTCATTTACAAAAATATAAATAAAAAAATGTGTGCAAAATTGTAAATCGTACTCAAGAATTACATGATAGATTCTTGAGTAGCTTATTATAAAATAATATTATACGCTCGTTCATAATAGGTACAAATTACGACTCGATCATTACGATCTTAATTGAGCCATAAATCGATTGCTATAAAACTATTTTCAGTGTACGTTCAGTAGTTAGAAGCATTCAGCAATTAGAGTGTATTAGAAAGATGGCTGTCTTTTTTTGGAACTTTTACCGTACCACAAAAAAATTATCCAAAATAAATTCTGTATTGATAATATGTTATGTAGTTCTATTTATGGCACGGCTAATGGGGAGTGATTAAATAATATGTATTTTAAACTGGAGCACTCTAAAATCGCATAAGAAAATTTAATGGCCGGGCTGCCGTAATATGACCAAATTAAAACCAGAATCAAAGCAGTCCACACCTAATACAAAAAAATGCAATACAAATGAACGGTAATAAAATACGACCTCAAAACAACGTACATCGAATGTATCACCACCCCAACCAATCTATTATTATTATTATTTAAATAATACAATTTAAAGTGTGTAATAAAAATAATGCGATCTAGATGAAGATATTTTATTAGACCAAATAAAACAAATAACTTAGTTTTAAACCACTTTATATTTATTATTATATTTACATTCTGGCATTTACAAATTAAATTGTAATGATTGCCCAGCAACATATATAGGTAAAACCGCGCTTAATATAAATATTAGAGTTAAAGAACATGTCAGGTGTTTAACAAGCACGGGTTTTTCAGAATTTTCCGAACATTTAATTAATACTAACCACACATTTAATAAAAATACGGGAGTCCAAATAATACATAAAAATAAAATAGGAATACGCCTGAATAATTTAGAAGCTTTAGAAATTTCAAAATCAAAAAAAAATAATTTGCAAATTTTAAACAAACAACTAGAATTAACAAACAGTCCAATTTTAAAGCTGTTCCCTTACTCCTTATGTAACCCCCACCCTTCCTTTACCCCGCCCCCTACCCCTCCACCAACCAGTCTATGATGTTCTCTCCCTCTCCCATATATTGCTTTCTCTCTCTATTTTGTTTACCTTATATTGTTTCTCTGTATTATGATTTAGTTTATTTTATTGTCCTGATAAAGATTGAGTCCAATCGAAACCGGTCGACAAATATAATAATAAATATAAAGTGGTTTAAAACTAAGTTATTTGTTTTATTTGGTATAATGTCAAGCCACAAAGTGTTTGCTTTCTTCGATAATATTTTATTAGGGTGATAAACGATGGTCAGTGATATTTTTGGACATGGAAGCAATGACAAATTATTGTAAATGAAATATTTATTAAATTATAAGTTTACAAGGTATAACAATGTTGAAAACAATAAATTACAAAATAAGTTTTCACAGATTTTTTTTTGATTTTTGATTTTTCTCTCTTATAGAAGCGGACGCTTGTGTTTAGAAGAGGAGCGAGTGTCAGAATGAAAAAAATATTTTGTACCTATAATTAAATATGACTTAAGGAATTTTGAACTTAAAAATAAGTAGATATATAGACAGTTAGATATGTTAATTATGATGATACATTCATCATTCATTTGTTTTTACATTGAATTTCTCTTTAATCGCTTTTATTAGACATTTATCGTCTTCAACTTTTCTTAGCTTTTCCGGTAAACTGTTGAAGTATTTTTTCCTAGGTATATGTAATGATGTTGTGAAAATGTGGTGTTACATTTTTGTGATGGAAATATATGTTTTTGAAGAGTGCGGGTTTCAGTTAAAAAGCTGTGATTTTGTTGTTCTTTTATTAATTGAATTAATATATTTTTTCGGACTAGATTATTGAATTTTAATACTTTAAATTCTCAATTGCTGACTACAGTAAATAATAATGTGTTGAATTTTAAATGAAAGATGCACAAAGCTAATAAATTTAGCACAAACAATAATAAACCTATAAGGGTCGGCGTAAGCTGCGAGTCAGCATGTGTCGCGCGTGCAGACGACTCAGGAAATGTAAGCACATATGCGACATGCTTCGTATAAGCCCATACATTTCCTGCGTCGTCTGCACGGGCGACACATGCTGACTCTCAGCTTACGCCGACCCTAATGATTGAAGGCGACAACGAGATACACTTAATGAACAAAGAAAACAAAGCAAAACAAACAATCAAAGGCAAATGAACTATTTATAAAAAAAAGGAAAGCTAAAATGTATCAAATAATAGGATTAAATTAAAACAAAGCAATAAACTAACAGTGTTACTGAGAGTAGAAACATAATATTAAGGAATAAAATATTAAATAAGTAGAAACTAAAATGCAAATACATTATTTAAAACACTTGAAAAAAACATCAGAAATTGTGATGAAAGTTCTGGTTTTTAACACTGGTTGGATTTCTAAATTATGCCATGCTTTCGTCATGGTTCATAGTTTGATACAGGTTTAAAGCCAGTTGTTTTACAGAAATTCAAATGTAATTATTGTCAGCAAATGGCCAATCAGCGCCATTTCGTTTTTTTTTGACAGTCGAAAGGTTCTCGTTAAATGTCTGTTTAAGTCTTTACACAAATTGTGATCAGCAGCAGAGGACCACAATCGTGTTGTTTAGCTTGTCAGCTTTTTACAATTTGACAGAAAGCTGAAACGCAGCTAAAATGAAAAATGCCAACAGACAAAATATTGACAAAAAATAAAATTGTATGGCCATTTGATGACATGTTACATTTTAATTTCTGTGAAACAACCCGACCTTAATGTTTATATCGTCAATATGGTAATCGGACAAATTAGATTAGTGACAAATCAGAACACACTAAATATCAATCAGAAAAGTAATGGGAAAAATCAACCCGTAAAAAACATTATTTTTATTACAATACATCTATTTTTAAACGCATTTTAAAACGTTTGACTGAGGATTGGATCTTCCTACCCAGGAACTGAAGTCAACCACCCTACCAACCGAGTCGAATTCCGATCAAATAAGATATTTATTTCGTATATTAACGGCCGTTGTTCCCAATCCTACCGACCTTGACAAATGCACTTTCGACAGAGACCCACGTGAGCCAAATACGTTAGGAAAAGGTCAAGAAGGATAAATAATGAAGATGGACGGAAAGTGAAAAATGATTTAAAGAGCTCGCTGTTTTCTGATGATCTTTTCAAGTGGACACAAAACAAACAAACAGCCACTAATAAGCAAGCAACAAGGTGGGCAGTTTTAGCAGACATTCGTACTTCCAAAGAAGGGCAGCGTGGCGGCCTCCGCCTTGCAGACGACGCTCGGCACGCGTGCAAAGCCGAGCACGAGCGCGTCGAAGAAGCTGGAGTGCGGGGCTACGCACAGCACGGGTGCCTCTGCCTGCATGCTCTGCGTGCCCGTCGTGCGGATGTCGAACCCGCCCGTGTAGAAGATGGCACGCATCAGGGCGCACACGGGAAGCTTCCTACCCTCAACAGGAACGAAGAGTTGGCTCGGGGTATTTCGCACAAATTCAAACGTAACAACTTTTTTTTTTTTTTACATTTTAAAGGTCCCCGTTCATATATTTGGAGACACGCATAACGACAGGATCGTTTAGCGTTTCTGCTAATCCAAATTTGTTAAAATTTTTAAACGAACCTCCTTCGTCGGCACATGGGGACCTTTCGAATGTCAAATAAAACGGCTTTGATTGGCCATTTGTTGAAAATGTTACATTATAATTTCTGTGCAACATCCAAACCTTAATCAATTAAAGAATACATAATAGAAACATAGGGAGATATGGCATTGGAGTGCTGCTGTTGTCGAGCTACGGCAAAACTGCAGGGAATATCAAAGTGTGTAAGTAGAAATAAAGGCGGGGCGCCGCTGTACGTACAGACTGTCAATTAAGAGTATAACAATTGATATAAAAAATTATATTAAAAAAATTGTAGGCTAGCAACACTAACTTAACTGTCAAATACAAATAATATTTCCTGTGGGATTTTGTTTAGCGATAGAGCACAGGTTTTCAAGTGATATTGTATTTAAATTAGCATTATTTTCGAGTTTCAACTAAAATCTATAATCAACATGAATAAAACAATAAAAAGTGGCTCTAGGAAGGAAATTTTTAACGTCGTTTGGAAAAATCAAAAGCTGAAAGATGCTCAATTGCCACAATGGAAATTTACAGGCGAACTTCTGAGTTGAATAGTATTTAGTAAAGTTTAATTTGTTAATTTTTTTATTTCTGTAACACTTTGAAACGATAAGAACATATTTTGTTGAAAAAGCTCGAAAACACCTAAAAAATAACTTTTTATTCAAAATTATGTTTACATTCTGTTTGACAGATCTATCAAAGTGCAATGACACTGTTTATGTAGAATACTGTAAGTAACATTAAAAATGTTGTTTAAAAACAACATTTTTTAAACTATTAATATTTTTTTCAATTATATTTTAATAATAACAATTTTAACGCGCTTTGTATAAATATTCTGAAACACAAAAGATGTTTTTAGTGTGACTTAATTTTATTTACGTATATATACAATATTGTTAGCTATCGTTTTTTTTTCGCAGGTAATTAAGAAAGTACCACCAGGCGAATTGTCAAGGAGAGCGAAATAAATGGTGATAAATTCGAAACTCCAGGCAAAATAAAAAAGGGTCGCACTCCGACAGCTATAGATAGTTTTGACACCACTGGTATTCGTCATCAGGTACATTTTTTAAGGGAGATAATCTAAAGCTCAGGCAACGCTGGGTATTTCAGCTAATATTAAAAAAATGTGAGTAAATTTTTAAACTGATTTTTATTTTACTACAATATTGTTATTATTCATTGTGTACACAAAATTGCAAAAGTATAATAATATCTACATGCAATTCTAACTTTGAGATCAGTGAGTATCATATTGTTCCACTTTCGTTTTCTTTCTTCACAAAATTCTAGGTTATACAGCTTTACATTTTCAACATGTGTTATATTTTTAGTATTGCCCTCTGAACAACAGTGGCGCCCTATGTTTTCTACTATTAATTGACAGACTCTATTTGATATACGATTTGCAGTAGCATGTGTAAACGACGTTAGCGATACACTTGTGATTTAATACTAACAATGGATCATTGCCCGTCTCCCTTGTTTCTATTACCCGTGTTTAATGGCGTACCGCTGATAGTTGACACGTTGATAATCGAAATGTTAATAATCGACCAAGAATCAGAAATAGAGGATGCAGTGGAGCTCTCAACGGCGGGGGACAATACCTAGAATTTGTCGTCTAATTTATTTATGTCGGTTTTGAATAGGAATGGATTAAATCAGGGGGCACCTACATCCGTTGTACCCCGAAAGCGACGCGTCGATAAAATAATCACTACGTCGATATTCGACATGTTGATTGTCAACATGTTAATAATCGACACATGCAACCGAAAAAGAGGTTACAACGTTCTTATCAGCGGCAGGGCAATGCACACTGACAATTTCCCAACTGACGGGGAGAGGAATGGAGAGTTAGTTAAGGGGAACAAATAATACAAATCTTAATTTTAAATTTGAGGCCAAATACCCAACCAAACTTGAAAAATATTTTAGTAGTCGAAAGGTATATAAAAAACCAAGTATGGATACGTGGCACTTTATTTATTTGTGTTTTAAATTATAAAATATAGGCCATTAAAGATTTAAATTTCATTATTTGAATGGCAATTTGGGTATTTTATCTGCGAGTTAATGATAAACATTAAAAAATTTAAAATTAAAAATGACCTATTTACGTCAGAATACAAATTTGTCATGTATAAATTAAAATTACTACCCGAAAAAAAAACGCATTTTTAAGACGTTTTATTTTATTTTTCATTATATTAACAGTATTTAAACCGTGGTTAAGGCAAGATATTTTATTTAATAATTATATTCAACTCAAAAAAAAAATTGCAAAGTTGCCTTCAAAATGAAGGAAAATTGAATTCTTTAATTATCTACAGGTATATCATAATTTAAAACAAAAATTAGATATTTAATAGAATATTTGATTAAAAAATATTTTTCAGTTTTGTTGGATATTTTGGTATCAAATCCAAAATTAAATTTTGTATGGAACGCACCGCAACGGGCCGCGGAACCGTTCCTCTTAAAGGCATACCGCTGTAAGCTTGACACATTGATAATCGACGCATGACGTAACAGAAGAGAGAGGTACAGAGCTCAAGTGGTATAATCGTACCTAGATTCTGGGATCTTAAAAAGTACGATTTTACACATTCCAAAGTTTGATTAATAAATACGAAACACGACCTCATGTTTGTATCATTTTTCATTTGATATTTATTAAAAAAAAAAAATATATATATATATATAACTTCTCGTTCGATGTTGGGCTAGCTTTACACTTGTAAGTTTTTTCCCGTAAGTCACTCACGAAAGCGACTTCTGGCGAAATTACGAATGTAAACGACACCAAAAGTCACTTACCTTAATTTATAGCAAGTAACAGAAGTTGTTCTTGTGTAAGTTTTTTGACAGGTCTAATAGTGTCCGCGCGAACTTCCAGCCTTCTTAAAGCTTATAAAATCAGCTTTATAAGTTGAGAGATATTCCGTAAGAAATGGTACCAAAATGCGTCGCGTGAGATGTCAAAAATGAATAGACATGTGTTTTTGTATGTATATTATTCTATATAAACTAGTTTTATTCTTTTAATTAAAATGTGATTAGGTTAGTTAGATAATTACTCACCTTATTATCTCCCGAAAACAATATAAAATAACACTAGATAAAACTTAAATAGGAAATCAATAATTACCTAAGCACTACCTACCCACAAAAAATTAATGGAAACCGAAAAAAACATTTCTGATTCCAAAAACCGAAAAGATATAATTTATTTTTCATGTGGAAAAAAGTTTTCTATAAATGAGCATCCTTCTATTTAATTATTGGTACAATCCTTTCTAATCTCAATGTTTCCGATTATAACATTACGTATTTGAATTCAAAGTCGGTTGCTGTCAAGTGCCTAGCTGTCATTTGTAGAAAATTAAATAATTCCATTAATTTCCGCGCAACGGAACAAAAGTGCGTGGAGAATTGTTTATTTCAAGCCAGCTTCTATTTCAATACTTTATTTGGGCATTTTCTTCTTTATTGACAGAATCGCATAAGTTTGACAGCAACAAATCGTAGTTGACAGGAAGACATCATACTGCAAATGAATTTACAGATGTAAACGGTCGCTATAGTCGCTATGAACACATACACAAGTTGAACTTCCGAACAACTTCCGCAAGTATTATTTCCCATAAGTCGGATGCATATGTAAACGCTCCTGTGAGAAACTTGTCAAAGACTTCCATAAGCCGAAAATTTTACTTACAAGTGTAAAGCTAGCCTTATGCTTAAATAATGTAAGGTAGGTGCGTTATAGGCGTGCTTGCTTTAAATGCTTTCTGTTGTAAAAACAAATTGTTTAAAACATAAACAACAAAGTCTTTCATTATCAACAATAATCATAGTAAATAATATGTCCTTTGTTGAAGTCTGTCCTCGTCGGTCCTCTATTAACATGTTCATGACAAAACTGTAAAATAATGACAATAAAATATACTCGTGTAATAACATAATGTAAAAGGTAGTTATCTATTGAGATATTAAAAGATAACGTGGTATTACACCGGGCTATCAATTCATAATGAATAATGACTATAGGTAAACATGGTACTTATTTTATGTGATATTATTTTATTTAAGGGCCTATTAACCTACACGGGGCACATTTTACATTCAAACCTCATTCACTTATGCCTGTTCAACATTCTGACGTTTGCAATAGGTACCAAATCCAGAAACGATTTGCTTTTTTAAAATGTCAATACCGCACTAGAGTCTTAACTGTCCAAGGCCATGATACTATGACAGCAAAAGGAAGTGGGGAGGGAAGGAGATGGTAAAGAAGATGTAGGGAAGAACCATGCTGTATAGACGTGGCCACCGAATAAGGCTAAAGTCATTTCAAGCCTCGTTTTTATTCTGAATGGCGGTCTATTACGTCGATACAAAGAACCAACCAAATGGACGTTTTACACGAACCCTTTTTTTCGTCCAGTTTCCATGTTGATCCACTTTTTATATAGATTCGGTATAAACTTGACGTGTTCAATTATAGTACAGTTTGAGATGGCACATATTTGTTATCTGTGATTGTTCTACGTAACTTCGTTACGTGAAAATGTTGCACGTTTATTTCATTTCATATTTAAAATATTGATAAAAAGACAAAAATTTGTGAATTATTTATTCATGAATTTCGCATGTTTTTTTGATGATTTGTTGCCGGCGACGGAAAATGCAATTGACAGAAATAATATTTCATGCTTTCAAGTGTTCAATGGTTATGTTTCAGGTGTTGCCATTTTTTGACGATTATAATCGTATAATAATAATAACAAAAATAATTTCTTTAAAATTTACTATGATAAAACTATACTAACAGACAGACCAATTAGTCATAATAGACCCGATATAGTTTTACATGACAAAATTTAAAAAATAACTTATATCATTGATGTAGCTATTCCAAATTCCTATAATATTGAAAAATCTGTTTCTGAAAAAATAAGAAAGTATACAGATTTAGGAAATGAAATTAAAAGAATTTGGCATTCTCAGACTATAAAAATATTACCATTTGTTATTTCGGCTACTGGCATTATACCTAGCTCTCTAATTAAAAATTTAGGCATATTAAATTTGTCAAAGAATTTGTATATAAAAATGCAAATATGAGTCATTTTAAATACATGTAGGATTACGAAAGTTTTTAAAAATATTTATATTGAGGGATCAGTAGGATTTATCGGTCAAATTAGGAATTCTCTCTGATATGAAAATATCTGGAGTCGGTGAATTATTTTCCCATTTAATAGTCTGGTAGGTTAACAGGTTGTTTTGTATTTATTATACTTATATAATACACTTGCATAGCGTGGATTTACTAGATGATCATTTATATGGAAAAGTGTGTGAAAGGGAAAACTAAACCCGGATCTAAAAGTCTGGTGCGTAGAAAAAAATAAATTTTTTTTTACGCACCTATTATTAATGGCCTTTTTAGGGGCTTTTACATATGGGTTATTAAGTTATTATACATAACTTAACTGCTTTAGTAACAATATTTTGTATTTGTTTAAAGACAAACTGAAGATGTCAACTGAATTGGTATAACTATTTTCCTCCATTAGAATTCTGAGTAAAGAGGAATACATATGGTAATTAGTCCCAGAATTTCTACACTGAAAAAAATACCGACTTCTAGTATTACTTAGTGGAATCCGAAAGCTAATAAATGCAAGTAATTCAGGACTATCAATTACATTATTTAATATTTTATATAAAAATACCAAGTCAGTGAAAATCCTTATGTCTGCCAACTTAATAAGCAAATTTATATCATTTAAAAGTGTGTTGTAGTTTAAAATAATTGCTGGAATTCCCATTTGAAAATTTATAAAACGTAAAACTTTATTTCGCACTCTTTCAATTGATTGTACATGAATATTATAACGTGGGTTCCAGACGGTAGAATTGTATTCATTGACTTCTAACAAAGGCAACATATACAAGCTTAAGGGCCGGTGGTACCCACCCAAAATTAATAAGAAGGAGAGATACGACAATACGAATGATGGAGCAAGCGCGCTAATAATAAAAACGAAAAAATTGGAACGAAAATTGGGAAAATGTTTAATAAAACACGACTCGTTTATAATAGAGCAAAAATCTCTCTTCAACACCTTAAGTAGCATATAAATAAATACTGTAAATTTTTTCCAACATATAACTTGTAAAATATCAGAAACAAACGTGTAAATAATAATTTTTGGAGCATACTTTGCGATTTTTTTCTATCGAGGGAATTTTATGTAATTAACGTTTCGGCTCTACAAATCTTCAGATGTTATCTTAAAAATAACCCTTTTTTTTAAGAACTTAGGAACTTAAAGTGTTCAAGGGACATATGTCGGATTATAAATCGGAATTCCGACCCTTAATAAATTTAATATTCTTGAAATCTCTAGTTCGCCTAATTATAAATCCCAACATTTCTTATTTAATGGCGACTATCTGTATGAAATTGTAAGTATGAAAATAATGGGCCTCAGCACGGGCAAGACTCACATTACCAAATAATATTTTATAAAAAGTTACTGCCAATGTATCAACAAAATACATAATATTATATGATCGCATAAGGCAAAGTATAATTTTTTTATATTTTGAGTCACGATATAGTTTCCGTCTATGGGGATCGATATGAAAAAAAGCATCGTGCAAAACGACCAGTAGATAGAATCCAACATACGACCCACACATAACTTATTTTCTTATAAACGTGGTTACACAAACCTGTCCTCAGAATAACAGAACTGAGATGATCGATATCCAACGTAAAGGGGATCCTAAAGACATAACCGACTAAAAAAAACTACGCTGATTTGCAGTAGGTACTAAATTACTAAGGCTTCGCAGCTCATTCTTACTTCCCAGATTAGGTTAGGTTAGTAACGTAAAGGGGTTAGTAAAAAAAAACTTTTTACATCGTGAGAGAACGAATGAAAAAGTCGAGCGCCAAACTTGTTGCGGAATCTGGATGACCTGAATAATGTACCTAATTTTCGACTAATTTTTGGTCAGTGGCGTTGCCCCTCAGCGTACAGACTACATGAGCATTTTTAAACACATAAAAAACTAGGTAAAAATAATGAAAAAAAGATTTTCATATAAAATTCAACTAGTAGGTAGGTAGGCATAAGAGATTAATAAAAATTAAATTTTTTTAATAATATTATTATTTAATTTATAAAAACAGTTTTTTTATATAAACAAGTACTGCTATGTAATTATTATTATTAAGCGTGACAGCTGTTTCGCCTTCTGAAGGCATTAATTTCGCCTATAATTATAATTTATGAAAATTAAAATGGATTTCTACAAATTAAACTTGATAACAATATATAGATCAATAAAATTTTTACTCTGACACAATCTTGCATAAAAGTCCCACGAATCCGAAGCCAATTAAATTAATGTTGTATAGCTGAGGGAAATGGGTCTGGGGAAGGGTAAGACAAATAAGAAGGTTTGAAAGTGCCCGACTATGCATATCTGGTCTCTAAAATAGCTTAAGAAATTTCTAGCTACGAGCAACGTTTCTATTCAACATTTTTTATCTACAATTTTGGAAAGTGGTATACAAATAATTGAAGATTTCAATGTTGTAGTTTCACAGCCAAAAAGCATAAATGACGACACTATTTGGCGAGAAAAAGACGTTGAGAGCATTTAAACTCTGAATATGAGTATGTCAGTTCTTTTCGACAGTGTTTTCATTTGAACCAGAGTGGTTCAAAACAAAATCGTTGAAACATTACCCAAAGGTTCGCAGAAGGCAATTTCAGATAATTATTTATCCTTATTATTATGACATCTTAGGGCAATTAAAAAAATCCTGAAGCAAGCCCAATAAAAAAAACGTAAATGTTACGCCACTGCTATGCGGAGGTTGACCAAGAAATCGCCCATTATAACTGGTTTATTGCGAAGATATTTGAGCAATGAAAGTATAAGAACATTTGGCCAAAAACAAATTTACAACGCAATTGTCTCACTGACTTACATTCGCTCAAGATATGCGAATAAAACCACTTTCATATAAATTTCTCACAAGTACCGCACTGCTACGAGGAAACCTCCCGTTTGGTTTCGATATCATAACACATATATATGTATATATATATATATATATATTTTTTTTTAACTTTTAAAAGAAAGACAAACATTCCCGGGTTACGAATAACCCAACAACATTTAAAAATCTCCTACTACCACCACACTAAGCGGAAGATGTTGCTTGTGTTGTGATGGAGGACTTAGCCAGCCGAGGAATCGAACACGGAACGCCTGGGTGGGACCCAAACGCAATGCCCACTCAACCACTGACCGGTCATTATTAAACATCTCACACGAAATATATTAACAATTATTATAAGCAATAATTGAGCCCCTGCACGGAATAATGTTGTATCCAACAATATTCTTGTTCCGAGAAAAATGGGAAAAAGGAAACGGGTCATGTATTATAACATTTCATATATAAAATACAATTCTTAAGACATTTAAAGGAAAAGTCGTGGAAAAAGGCTATTAAATTAGAATTTATTAGAAGAATTTGTGCTGATTTTGTGGAAAAATGTTGTATTTAAAAATTTCACAGGCAACATTATTCCACAAAATGGATTTTTTTTACTTTTCGTACTTCACGAAAGCACCATGCTCTTCTAACATCAATTTAAATATGTCATTGATGCATTTGAGCTTAAAAAAGCAAAAAAAAACTATATGAATAAATAAAACCATTTACATTCGAAATATTTATTTCAGATCAACATACAACATAATTCGACAAAACTGTTTCAACGGCTAAAAAGCAACCTTAACAATATTTTTTCTGGAAAAATTCTACTTTCCTGCATTCTTCAGCTTCTTTGCTTCGAAGTCCTTCTAGATGAAGCCATAATACATTCGTTTTCTCCATTTATTCCCATGAATTAAACCACGCTCCGTGGTTTTGGTAAACGGCCTTATACGACATTCTTCCACAAACCGATATTTAAAATGCTGCCACAGGCCTAAAAAAAATTCACTACCATAATCCCTATCTTAAAAGATGCGTAATAATAAGTCCAACATTATTCCATCATTAACTCAACATTGATAGTTTTTTTGGATACAACATTATTCCGGGAAATGGCTCAATTATCAGCGTGAAACACTCATCCACATTGAAAAATCTTCCGAGAAAAGATACATACCGCCGACGGGACTTGAACAGAAATACATTAAATCAGAGGCGTTATTATTTTTTCAACATGGTAGGTTTTAAGCATAAAAACAACATGTTTCCGGTCGTGTACTGACTAGTGATATTCGAGTTTGAACGAGTCATAATATATCTTCGAACGAATCTCTGTAAAACTCGAAATGATTCGAACTAAATGTTTCGTTCATTAATATTGAACCAAATTAATTATTATTACTGAGAAGTTGTGAACTTTTACAGCATTTGCAATATCAGTCTTCAAACTCGAAGTAAACCCCCAAATAAAGTTTTAAAAAAATCAACGGAATTTAAAACTCAAAAAGAGAATCTGAGAACATCATATTCATAAAAATAAAAGTTAAAGGTGAAACCTTTATTTCAATGTCAGTTCTCAAACTCTAGTGTCAAAATTCTGCAAAACACGCCTATTATATGAATTATTGTTATAGTTCATATGTTAATGCATTCTATAGATAACTGACCACCACAACACGGGCATATGCCTAGCGTAAAGCGTAGCGTGGTCGTAAAATTAAAAACAAATAAAGAAAATATGTGAACGTTTAAGAAAATTGTTTATTCTAGAAAAAGCACATACGGAAAAAAGACACGGCTCGCTGCCTCTGAGGTATCTCCGCTTTTCAAAGGACCGATGAAGATCGCCCAAAATAAATATCGAGGTCGAGGAGATAAATCTTAAAAACGACAGTTTCTTTGTCCCTCTGTACTCTCTGTAGTGATCTAAGCTATTGACCAGCGGCTGAGAGTTAAAGTTCCAAAATGCTTGCAGCTCTACAGGGAGGTTCCGATGAGAAATATCTATTATTCCCCGTATCAAACTTTTTAAACTAAAAATTTAATATCGATTTATTTAATTAAAAACTTGTTTAATATATACCTCAATGTAAGTAAGCAATTAAAATGCTCAAAACCACGATGATAAATTATTAAATATCGTGTACTTCTTGTATTTTTTGATCATAAGTATTTATGTTTTTTCAATAATGTCTAAGCAAAATAAGTGTGTAAAAAAATCTGAAATATTTTAGTTTGTAAGACCTTAAATAAATAGAAAAACTGAGGTAATTTCGTTACAAAACACGTTCTCGGATTTATTTTTTAATCATTTTAGTTGAACTAAAATTAAAATTCTGAAAAGTGTCTCTCCTAGATTATGTATTGATTTATTTTGCTGTATGATTATATGATTTGAAATATGTGTTGTATAATAGAATATTTCGTTTGAAAATTTAACAAATCTGCCACGACCAACAATATAACCTTAGTATATTAAAAATTAACTTATTTAATAAGTGCGTTTACCAGATAAAATAACAATTAACAATCCGTTATATTACACACATGCACAATATTTCAATAACTAAACAAAATAAGTTTTATTTTTATTTTCAAAGTTAAAAGCACCCATTGACTTAAAAGTAGTTTATTGGGACTTTTATTTTTTTTGTAATATTTTTTTTTAGTTTGATATTATATTATTTTGTCTGTATCTTAGATAAATAAAAAAATTAAAAAAAAAATCTTTTAAAATCAATTTATGTTTTTTGTAAAAAAAAAAGTGTATACGTCTAGAATTTGATTTAAAAATGATAAATTTCCGGTATTGTATGGTTATACCCTCTTAATGACATACAACAATAAAGGCGGGTAAAGGTATCTAAGTACGTTGGTAGTCTATGATCTATGACTCATCATGAAAAGGTCTGAAAGGAAACATATATGTACCTACATTATATGAATAGAATAATAACAATAAATAAAATGGTTACTCATTACAACAATTTCACAGTGAAGTAGATTTAAAAATATGATGATTTTTAAAGTAATATATTTAACCTTTTTAGTTGATTGAGTTCGAACGATAAATAATTAGAGTAAACATAAATAAATAATTTATTTATTTATAATACTTTACTATCGGAGTCCCAAGTGCCTTAAATCTTATGCATCTAAGCCTATGGTCCTCGCTTTAGGGTATGTTGTTAGTATTCAGCAATTCAATTCAGATCTAGTCACCAATTACAAGACATTTGATTACACCATCGAACACTATCGATATCCAAATATGCACTATCAATGCCCAAACATGCACTAATAATGCTCAAATATGCACTAACAATGTCTAAAAATGCACTATCAATGCCCAAATATGAACTAACATGTATACATATGCACTAGCAATATCTAAATATGCACTATCTATGCCAAATATACACTAACAATGTCCAAATATACACTAACAATATCCAAATATACACTAACAACTTCCAAAATATACACTATCAATTCCCAAAAACAATGTACTCATTTGCACTATCAATATCCAAATATGCACTATTTATGTCCAAACATGGACTATCGATTTCCAAATAAGCATCATCAAAATGCCTAAATTAAAGATAAAAACAGGTTTTCTGAACTTTAATTCGACGAAGAGTGGGGCGTTCCTAAAAAAAATCATTTCATAAGGAAAAAGAGGTGGGGGAGGGGTCAAATAATGCCATCATTACCACAAATCCTTTTTTTCTTTCAAAAGAACCGGCTAACGATCAAAAAGGCTTAAATAATTCAATGTCTACCGATTACATACCTACCATATATCTCAACCATAAATCTACATACAATAAATATTATAAGGATTTACCCCTCATTCAGATATAATAATTGTTCTTCTTCTGAATAAATTCATTCTAATGGGGAAGGGATGAGGTAGGGAAATAAAATGAAATAAGTTTTTTCGGTGTTTGTTTTTGGGGTGTTATGCCGTGTTGTGCTACCTCCTTCTTTAGCCGACGTTTCGGACAGCGTTGCAGTGTCCATCATCAGGGCAGATCCGGCAGATCCGTCGATGTCAACATCGGTTAAAGAAGGAGGTAGCACAACACGGCATAACACCCCAAAAACAAACAACGAAAATGCTTTTGGCCGTGAAAATCTAAAAACGTATATGAAATAAGTTGTCTGTCAAGGGGTGACATTTCATCAGTTACCCGTAGAGGGAAGTTTATTGCAAATTCCGATTCAGGGAGGCGGGTTGGGATTTCGAGGATTCTTTCAATAGCTGAGCCCATGTTCCGATAGACAACATACATTGACTACACAATATTAAAGAGAATCGATATTAATTTATAAAGGGTATTTATATATAGATGAAGTTAAAGTGTACCTATTCTATGTATTCAGCGACGTGCTTTGTTGGGAGGCCAGTGTAAACGTGTGAGATATTATATTTGAAGAGAATTGTGAAGGTCAAATATACTTCAAATAGAAGCATTTTGCAGACGCAGAAGGTCACGCCGGATATTCAAGAATTGGTAACAGTAGAAGTAAACAATAGTGTGTTTAACAGGTTGAAATTTGTCATGTCTTTCAAGTAAGTAACTTGCCAATTTCTAAATGTCAAATTACCATTGTTTGTAACATTTCACAATTTTTATAGCCTAAGAAAGTGAACCGTCAATCGTCTGCCAAAATTCACAACTATATATGATTTTTTTACATACAATCAAATTGTGTGGGGCTGTGTTGTTCGCACAGGTTGGTGAATATTATTTATATTGGAAGTAAAAAAGTTTAATAGTGAGAAGGTTGGAAATAAAAACGAACTTTTGACGGGAATTAGAAGATATAGTGAGTGTAGGTATGTCAACGATATCCGACAGAGTTAGGAAGGTACCTGTATCATTTTTTTCCCTGTTGGGTTTTTTACTAGCACAATGAAAAAGCCAGATAATTTCAACTGTTTATACTATAATAACTGAAACAGTCAACATTTTCGAACGGTGAGCTTTTGGCATCGTGAAATTGGGACATCTTTTTTCTGTTGAAATTTTAGGAAAATTTTCAATGTCATTTAATAATTTTCCGATCGCAACGTATTTTCCCTATTTATCTCTAAGCTTTGAAAAAGTAAGATAATAACCACACTGTCTATTCCATACTATGAAAGTTAGGTAGGTACTAATTTATCAATAAGAATAAATCTTAAGATGATAGACTTCGCTTTTCGGCCCATACAAAAAGGACGCCCGGGAAACAACACTTTTCTACATCGAAAATTGCACAAAATGAATATATTTTTTTATACTGCCTTCTAGAGGGTGAAAACTATGTCGGTATGTTTTCGAATTTTCGATGCGTTTCGTATTAACGTAAACATTCACTGTCAAACATGTACGATTTATCAAAAAATATTATTTAAGGAAAAAGTGCTGCTAACTCAACTCCCATAAAGAATTATAAAATTATAAAAAGCTACCGACGTAGCTTCTTCTTTCTAAAAAATATATATTTTTTTAAATTTCAATTTCGTGAAAGTTTCGGTATAGAAAAGTGTATTCTCCATAAACCCCTTTTCGAGCGATTTCTGTAGTTAAATTTGAGCGTTGTCTCATTCGCACATTTCGCATTCGCATGTATTGTAAGTGTGCGTGAGCTTATTGTGAGCGGGACAGAATGACAGACGCGGGTGTCCCGCGTGTGGTTCAAAGTCTAGCCTCTTAAACAAGAGCTATATACCTAAATCCCTACCATGTTGTTTTCTCGAAAAGTAATTTGATTCTAAACTGATAAAAAGGTTTTCACGCCCATAAGACCACAGTTGAAAATGGGCCGAAATTTCGACACGCGTCTGCGAATCGAAAGTGACACTAACCGTGAAATATTTAATTTTATTACCCCGTGTACTTTCTAAGCAATGGTCATACACCGTTAAATGAGAAATCTTAGGCCCATGTAATTGAACAATCAACCTTACTTACTTAGTAAGATTGCCGGAAATAAAACACTGGAAACATGTGGGCTTTCTGTGTAAAATAATTAATCGGAAAAGATGTAGGTAAGTAATTAGTATCTACGTTCCTTCATCTTCACATTGCTTATAATTTGTTTATATAAATACACGCGTGCCATGTGTCGATGGACGTCTACAGACATCAACTGAAGCCATCGCGTAGAAAAGCTCGGCCGTTCTACCGTCCTCCCCCATCAAGACTTTTCTGATGCGTTTTTAAAAAACCGTTAACTACTGGGCACTTAACAGTTAGGCGATCCGCTCACTGAGGCAACTGAAAACTGTCAACTGGCAACTGTCTTCGCAAGCGGTGACACGCGACTCGCACTGCTGATTGCCGTGGCCGGCCGTTGCTAGTTGCCAGCTGTCAGCTGATTGTTCTTCGTCTATGGTTAAATAAGCTTTTTGACCAATCAAGACATAGAAACCAGCCGGTTTTAGTTTGGTTTCAGTTGCCTCATCAGCGGAGCGCCTAACAGTTAGGCGGTCCGCTCACAGAGGCAACTGATAACTGTCAACTGGAAACTGTTTTTGTATGACAATGTGATGGCCCACACACTACACAATCACTCAAAAAACTCGTTGTCAATGGTAACGCAAGCGGTAACTCGCGACTGCCATGGCCGGCTGTTGCTAGTTGCCAGCTGTCAGCTGATTGTTCTTCGTCTATGGTTAAACAAGCTTTTTGACCAATCAAGACATAGAAGACGGAGCGCCTTAAACTACTGGGCATACCAGTCTTTGTCTCTGGTCTCATTTAAATTCAGAATAACATTATTATAAAAATGATCTTGTTCTCATGTACTTAGGTATGGATTTTTTGAAAATTTCATTTAACGTTTTGGATATTTTGTTGAAATTGTGGGAAATGAAAAATGTCCTAAAACTAAAAGCAGGTATGCTGCAGGAGTTTACTCCTCTCGGAGGACCGTTTTAAATATTTTATATTTGAGTATGGTATTTGCATCATACCGAATTTGGTGTTAGGTTTCATGGTAGGGTAATCCGGTGTAAAATGGTTTTGCAAGTGATTTAATCAGTTCCTCTATCAGGGGAATGTTTGTATGTATGTAGAATTTTATTCCTGATCGTCAAAGGGGCGTTCAATTAGTCGAATGACCTTGTTTTGCAGGGTTCGTAATGGTTTTATATTCGAAATCACCGCGTTCCTCAAATAGGGCCACACCAGTAGTCCGTTCGGCTTTGACGGTATTACCAGAGAATACCGGAAATTAGTCCCTTTTAAATCAAAGTCTAGACGTATTGACTCTTTTTTCCAAAAAAATATAAATTGATTTTGAAAGATTGTTATTTTATCTGGTAAACGCATTTTATGAAATTTTGAAAAACTACGTTTATTTTTAATATACTAAGGTTATACCGTTGGTCGTTGGCAGATTTGTTCAATTTTTAAACGACATATTGTATAATACAACACAAATTTCAAATAATATAATCATACAACAAAATAAATCAATACACAATCTAGTAAACACCTAATTATAGTTTTAGTTAAATTATTAAAAAATAAATCCGAGAACGTGTTTTGTGACAAAAATACCCCAGTTTTTCTATTTACTTAAGGTCTTACAAACTAAAATATTAAAAGTGGTATATACAAAGTTATAGTTTTATTTTTAATTAAAATATTTCAGTTTTTTTACGCACTTATTTTGTTTAGAAATTATTGATTTTATATTTAAAATATTTCAGATTTTTTTTAACGCCCTTATTTTGTTTAGACATTATTGAAAAATCATAAATACTTATAATCAAAAAATACTTACAAGAAGTACACGATATTTAATAATTTATCATCGTGCGTTTTGTGCATTTTTATTGCTTACTTAAATGTAGGTATATATTAAAGCAAGTTTAGAATGAAATAAATCGATAATAAATTTTTAATTAAAAAAAATATATACGGGGAATAATAGTTCTTTCTCATCGGAACCTCCCTGTACAGTTGTAAGCATTTTTAAACTTTTATTCTCAGCCGCTGGTCAATGGCTCTTAATAACTCCATTCTACGGCAATGAATTTTAAAAAACTGTTAAGTTTTCAGTTACGTTAAATTAACCTTACCTATTTAGAATATATAATATACCGCTGACAGATAAGATTGTAATTTTTCCAACTTTCTCAAAAACGACTCATGTATGTACATAACTAGAAAGGGTAATTACAACCTAGCTAGCTCCCAGTATCAGAACCATCTTAGAAACAGTAGCTTTAAACATTGCCTAAATTACAGTTATTAAATATTCTATTAAAAATCGTTCTACCATAATATGTAATATTGCATAAATTTACGCACCCATTCATGCTAGAAAATTTAAAATACTATATTTCTAGGACGTGGGGAAAATTTAAATAAACAATCCATAAAAAACACAAACATTAAAACAAGAAAAACTTGTATATTTTATTTATATTCGCAATCAAAACATAAAATTACCATTGAATCATTTTATTGAAAATTATGAAAATCTCATCATCACGAATTTGAATACATATTGGTATTACGATTTCTTCTCCACATAAATAATTATCTAATATTATATAAAGTGAAAAATATTGAAGTTTCACCGCAAGATTATTTTACATAATAATATAATACAATTTTGTTATTATTTTTTGCTTTGCCAAATTATTATTCTAAAAGAAAAGAAAGATAACAAACCTAAAAAATAATATTTTAAGTACTTATTGCATACATTATTATTGTAAAAAAATAAAAAAATGCTTTTCAATTTACTACTAAAATAATTATCTAAGTAGGAACTTTTCTCTAATTTCCGACGAAAAATCAAATGAAACAAACGTAGCGTAACGCCTTTTAATGTTAAACCGAACTCGATTGTCATATGCCAGAGCCATAGCAAGAGGAAGGTTCACCTCCTTAATACAAGCACAACGATAAATGTTTTATCGATAATGTCAGAAATTTGTCATTGTTCCTGAGCATTACCGCCGAACATCAAACCAACCTCAGCAGTTTTTATTTTTTTATCAAATTATCGAAGAAAGCAAACACTTTGTGGCTTGACATTATACTAAATGAAACAAGTACTTAGTTTTAAATAACTTTATTTTTTATTTATATTTGTCGACCGGTTTCGATTGCACTCAATCTTCATAAGGACAATAAAATATAAACTGATATAGGTATCTTATTTAACTGCTTATATTTTATTGTCCTGATGAAGATTGAGTGCAATCGAAACCGGTCGACAAATATAAATAAAAATAAAGTGGTTTAAAACTAAGTACTTGTTTCATTTGGTTTTATTTTTTTATAAGCTTTTATTCCAGAAAAAAGAAAATAACATTTTCACTTCCTTAACTAGATTTTTGAATTATATGCTTTTTACATTGTATTACATACTTTTTACATTTCATTACCTTACATTATATTACATACTTTACAGTTGTTTACGACTAAATTGATTTTCTATTCTGTACATTCTAAATACTAGCTGAAGTCTCCGGCGTTGTCCGGACTTAACGTAGGGTTTTTGGAAACCAAACGTAAACAATAATTATTTTTTCTTTTATTTTTAACGTTAAGTGTGCAAAATTTCATCAATAAATATCAAAATTTGCTTTATGGGATGTGCATAGGGGATGGGATGGTTTTTGGAAAACTCGTGTAGACAGTGGCCTTTCTTCTGTTTTGAAGGTCAATGGAACAAAATTTCATCGATCTCAGAATAAAAGTGTAGATTTGCACATAAATTAAACCTAGTTTAGGCCCGTTCGCTCCAAACTTCTTTATAGATATATGTTGAAGTATTGCAATCAATACCTCTTTAAAATAAATAAATAAATCAATCACATTTCACTTTAAAAATATGTTATTTACATGTTGATACCGGATAATAAATTTGTTCAAAGTTAAGGGTTTACACACTCTTTCACAGTTTCCGACATCGGTCAGATAGGCACCTACTGGTTCAACCTACCAACCCTACTTTCTAAGACTCGCCTAAAAAATTAGCATAGTCAAATTTCTAACTGAATTTCAAACTATTAAAAATAGTAATCAACGTTACGTTCACAATATTTAACGAGGAGAAACGGACCGTGCCGCAGTCTCCTATTACGTTGAATTCGACCGTAAACTTAAAATCTCACCAGATAATAGAATAGAAAATAAAACCACGTGGATTTTATCTATTAAAAGGTCTACACATTTTATTGCTGTTCTTCTTGTTCTTAAATTCTTGTATTGAATTAACGCCCTGTTTCACACGCGTGATTTTACGGCTAGTAATAAAAACATAGTCCAAAAATTAAATGTGAATTTAGTAATATTATTATTTATTACATTAGACTTACGTGGTCGAGGGGCAAGGCTCTCGACTAGAAATTCAAAGGTCGCGGGTTCAAACGACGGCGTGCGCAAATAAATTTAATTCAATTAATTTATGTTATTTCAGAACTAATTCATTAAAATTAATATATAGTACATTTGCGGCACGTTCTAAAGTGAATGACACTCTTAGTATCGCCCTAGTGTGAAATGGCTTAAGCCATGTTTGGTGACTAGATCTGAATGAGCAGGTACTTTCCCACCTTTTTATACTACATCTCCTTCCTCTTCCCACTATCGTCAGCCTCACAACATACCCCAATTGGGGATGCCGTAGTCTCACCAGCTCCAAATCAAATTATTAGGCGAGTACTTCAAATAAATTCACTAACTTAAATATTTTCTAAAATAGAATTTTGATTTAGAAATCATTTTACATCAAAAGGCTAATAGGAAAATACCTCTTAAATATTTTGAATATTAAAGACGTGATCCCCGGGCTGGTAATGGCGGTCTTTTCGTCTCTTGTTATCTACGTAATTCTTTAATCATGCGCTGGAACGTCCCAGGCGCATTGCGAAGTCCAACCCTAAGTGGGACCCAAACGAGATGCCAACTCAGCCATTGACCTAAATCTCTGACCCTAATGTGTCGATTATATATTAAGAGAGAGTCATAGCCACGATCCATTATCAACTGCCATAATAACCAATTTACCCATCACTCCGTTTCTCCGCTTTTTGAAATATTTAAATAAATATATTTTTTTTAAAGTTAGTTTTACACTGGAGGCCCCGAGGATTCGAAATAATTTTTAATATTTTTCGTCACGCTTTTGCAGAAGGACGAATCTTCAGGAATATAAACGCCAGAAATATTTGACTTCTTGAAAGACTAATAAGAAAACACCTCTTAAATATTTTGAATATTAATTATTATCATAACAAAAATTTTGACATTTTCTATTAAACAATAATTATTATTATCAATGTATTGAAAATAAATAGCTAGCTTTATAAATTATACCGTATATGTTATTCTGATGTATGAGCTATATTATTGTAAAGTTTCATTAAAATCCATTTAGTAGTTTTTGCGTGAAAGAGTAACAAACATACATACATCCATACAAACTTTCGCATTTATAATATTAGTAAGATAAGATTAGTAAGATACAGTCCAATCTTTCATATTTGGGAACTAAAATACAGGCTTTTACAGACCTACAAACTTTACTTACCTACAGCTGGTGTTAAAAGAAAGAGACCGGATAATTCTAGAGTTATCTCGCTTTCACGCCGTCTCTCCCATAGAAAACTTCAGTCGTACCTTCATTACACTACTGATGTGAAAATGCCGCATATTTAATTTAAAAAAAATAAAACACCAAAAGGGAATATATAAATATATTATTTGAATTATACACCATTTATCTGCGTTAGACACAACTTTTAAAATATGTATTAATTAATTAAGCTCACTATATTATGAATTAGGATGGTAGTTATCACGCAAAACTTTTAAAAACAACATTAGAAAATTTTTGGCCGTTAACTCCGAGAACTAGGGCAACACGTAAATATGTGGGTTTTATTAAACACATTCCTAAACTTTTATATCAAATTCTAGTTTAGGAGCGTCCACTGTATCTACATCATATGTATGAAATTGTTTCAACTACCTATATGAAAGTGAAAGTATTAAGGTTCGGTCTAGTTTCTAAACTCACAATTATACAGATAAACCGTAAGGTTTGTTAATAAATATGTTAATAGATACATACGTATGTTGGAGGAGCAACATTGTGCCCTAAATAGATAAAAGAGGGTATTTTCACTGTTTTTCATATATACACAAATTACAGTAATGACGGCATTTTAATTAATTTTTTTGACGAATAAATTTTCTAAGACGAATTAAATTTTACGCCACTTTTGATTTAAGTAGGTATAAACAGCAGGTTTTTGTTCATGAATATGACGTTGACAACGTCACATGAGCCAACGTCGGTGATAGCCGTCTAAACAGTCAGTAGGGTTTTCACGTCATCAATTTTTTTTTTTTTTTTTTTTAATTTCAATAATGTTTTTTTAAATTTTTTTTACACTATTGTGCAATGTTTTAAAATACATAATATCATTGTTTCAATAAATAAATAAAAAAACTAAATTACTATTTAGCCAGTTGGAACCGTTCAGATGTGTGGTTTTATATATTTCATTTTTATATATTCTCGTGTAATTTAAGAAACTTTAAGTAATTTGTCATAGCTAACATTAAATAATTTAAAAAATTCCTTTTGTAAGTTATCATCTTGTTGCTGTGAATCCTTTCCAGTTACTTGTCATCCAATTTATGCACATTTGTTTACTTTAGTTGTAGGTATAATATATATTTTGTACAATTATTATTATTTATGTATTGTTATTATTGCTATTGTGTAGTGAAGATAAAGTTTATAATACATTATACTTAGAAATTTAGCTGGTTTTTTGTATATTAGTTACATTTAAATTGTTATTAATTTGTGTTCTTACATCTTCTATTATTTTTTATCTAATATTTACAATATTATATTTTTTGTAAATATGTCATCCCACGGGTACAGGACCCTTAGTTTATTTTTTTTACTTTTATTATTATTATTATTACAATTTTAAGTTATGTGAAAATCTGTTATTGGATTTTATTTTTATTATTAAGTTTATTGTAATAGATTTAAATAATCTGTTGATTTTCCTAGATAAATAAATAAATAAATATAGTTTTTTTACTATGAATTAAAATATTAAAAGTACTCATTTTTAGAACGATGGGAAGAATCATCAAAATAAACTTTAAGTTTCAACACAATTTTGTTGTATCCATAATTTATGAAAATACCTCATTCCTAGATCCTATCATCGTTGTCCAAATTGATTAGATAGTTTTTTTTACTTTTATGATTAACATAAAAAAGAGGTAAAACCTCAAAATGTAATATTTTAATTAATGAAGTTAATATTAGCGACAATCTGAAAAAAAATCAGAAAAAGATACAGTCACACTACCGAAACTCGAACCCAGAACCTTCGCCTTGCCGGGGCGCAGCTCTACCGATTGAGCTAATGTGTCCCCATCCGTTTCGATCATATTTAACTGCAGAACACACCATTTTTCACAATATACATTACAGCAAACTTTGACACGCTTCTTTTATTTTCCTACAGAGGTAGTCATGCTATGACTACGCATAAAAACCGCAATAAAATATCAAAAATAATTACCAGAGCGACATTCGATAGTAAATGAAAGCGATAAATGATGTATGGTTTGCCACAGGCATTTTCAAATAATTACGTAAATAAAATGACGTGATTACCAATTAGTCATATAATCACTGAGACGTATTATTCAAGTATATTTTACACAAATAAAATTGATAATTAAATAAATAATAAAAACTTCCGGCGCAACCTTTCCCTTACGGTGCTTAACATGTTCGGGCGCTCCGGTACTTACACGGAGAAAAATGTTATTCTAAAATACGATCATTTTGAACTGAAGTTCTTACGAACAAATTAACAGGGTTTCAATGTTTATTGGCGGGAACATGTAAGAATAATTTGTTGGTATACGTGTACGTATATACACGTAAGAATAATTTGTAGGTATACGTGTACGTATACCAGCAAATTATTCTCACATTTTCCCGCCAATACACATTGAAACACTGTTCATTTTCGTTGTTTGTTTTTGGGGTGTTATGCCGTGTTGCGCTACCTCCTTCTTTAGCCGACGTTTCGGACAGCGTTGCAGTGTCCATCATTAGGGCAGATCACACATCGTCGGATCTGCCCTGATGATGGACACTGCAACGCTGTCCGAAACGTCGGCTAAAGAAGGAGGTAGCGCAACACGGCATAACACCCCAAAAACAAACAACGAAAATGCTTTTGGCCGTGAGAATCTAAAAACGTATCTCACTGTTAATTTGTTCGTAAGAACTTCAGTCCCGTTTTTACGAATAAAATTATCGTATTTTAGAATAACATTTTTCTCCGTGTACTGCACACACACTCAGTTGTACATTAACCCCTTTACGAATAAACTTGTTTGAAAATTTACACAACTGATATATACAACGCCGTTGGAGCCAACAAAAAGTTGTCCACAGAAGCGAAGCTAGCAGTCCACAATGGAGTACTGGTACCTACCCTGATGTATGGCAGTGAAGCGTGGAAATGGCAGAGAAAGGATGAAAGTAGACTGAATGCTGTAGAAATGAGATCCCTGAGGCGTATGTGTGGTAAAACCATGTATGATCGTGTGAGGAATGTGGAGATCCGAAAAGAATGCAAGGCTGATGTGAGCGTGGTAAGTAAGATTAAGAAAGGGACGCTTAGATGGCTTGGGCATGTTGAGCGAATGAATGAAGAAAGGAGTGTAAAGAGAATTTATGACGCGAATGTGAACGGTATAAGAAGCCGAGGACGCCCAAGGAAGACGTGGCACGATCAAGTAAATCAGATACTTGAGTCGGGCCATGTCAAGAGTCAGAATAATAGAAGAGTATGTATGAGAAGATGTATGAATGTGAATGAGGCAAGGAGCGTGTGCCAAGACCGAGTTGTTTGGCGGTCCGTCCTCTCTGCCTACCCCTGCGGGGAAACGGCGTGATGGTTAGTTAGTTAGTTAGTTAGTTAGTAAAAGTTGTGTAAAATTTAAAAGACGTTCTTAGTAAGTAAGGCTTTAGAGTTTTGTTATTTTCGACGAATTTCTTCCAAAAATTTCAAATAGAAGGGATGATGAATGTCATCTCAGTCAGCAGCACCAGAAAGAAAAGGGTGTTTGTTACATTTGTTACCATTTTAAATTAGTACAAATGTTTGATTACAAAATTGTTTACGATAATTAATTAACTAACCGCCATAACACAGGGACATCCCTAGCATGGCGGGCGAAATAACACAATATCTACACTATGTATAAAATTCTTTTAATAAATAAATAAACTAAATAAAGTGAAGAAGAATCAGAACGTGATTATTATAGGCACCATTTCCAAAGAACGGCGTCTTGAGGCGGCTATCGACGGATTAATATATTTATCGATGTTAGGCACCAAAAATATAGAGTTGGGGTATGGTTGGGTTTGGTTATGTAAGTAATGAAATAGTGTAATGAGATATCTGATAAAAAAAGTCAATATTCGGACTTCAGACCGTTTTTAGGAAATTCGTAAACTCTATTAATGAATTTTGATTAGCAATTAAAAGTATTGGCGGAAAAATCCTTAATAAGAATGATTATAAAGGTAGTCACTATTAAAAATACTAATTTCGGTTGTGTGCCTCTGTGTAACTCTGGTACATATAGTTCTATTGAACTTTTGGATTGAATTGTTTCATCGTTTTCAAAATCGAAAGCTTTTGTTTGGAGAATCCAGACAAGTGATAAAGTACATAGGTACCAATAATTATAATATTTTTAAAATGAATTTATTTTTAATCACTGAAGACAATATTAAAATTAAATATTTAAATTTGAGGTTTTAAAATTATAATTGCTATTTTTAAAATTGGAACTGAATTGTCGGGAATTCAGACTATCCTCACTGTCTTAAGTGATTAAATATTATATAATATGTTTTACACAAAGTAAAGTTACCCTCCACACAGCATCTTCAAAGATGACATGGGCCCTGAGGGAAATTGTTTTCCTCAAGGCCTCCTGTGTGGAGATTATATAAAAAAAAATTATTGCAATTTTTAAAAATGGAACTGATTTGTCGGGAATTCAGGCTATCTCCACTGATTTAGGTACTGTATTTAGATGATACACGAATGAGAAAAAAAAGGGTCAACTTTTTTACTTCCAATCAGTTGAAATCCAACACTCTAAAGCCGAACGACCGGAAACTACCGAATCCGGACCCGCCGCACTGCCAATAGTACCTCTACGACTATCTCGTCATTTTTCACAGTTCTGCGCCAGTGTCTAATAATAATCACGTGATCAAAACTTATTTTTATGATATCTATGACTTATACTTTCTACCCAAAGCAAAAGCAAAATTGGTGGTAAAAGGCAAATATTTGGCGTTCTTATTCTAAAAACAAAAATAAGATAATTATAGAATATAAGAGCCAAAAATGCTGTTACGTGCTTGTTTTTTACCTCGTTAGTAAACTGAAGGTATTATTCAAGTACTTGAATAATACCTACGCAAATAAATTAGAGAATGTAAGAAACAAATTTATGGAGATAGATTTAAACCTCGTCAAGTAAACTGACGGTAATAATCGCTGGTCACGAGTGAACTTTCTATAAGTGTGGTAATACCGTTCATTAGCAGTGCGATAAAAGTAAGTTGATAGGAAAAGGGAAAAACAATGGTACAACCGTGAAGGTGTGTCATGAAGTACAACAAAAATATTCAACATATGTTATGTAGATCTAATAGAAACGGCTGCGCGGCCAGTTTCATACAAAACGTAGTTTTGGATTTGAGGCCAAAATATCCAACCAAACTGAAAAATTATTTTCGTAATCAAAAGCTATATCAAATATCTAACTCGGACAGGAGCTACTTTTTTTTTTGCATTTAATTATAAAATATAGTCTATTAAAAATTTAATACTTCATGATTTTAGAGGCAACTTGGAAAATTATTTGCGAGTAAATGTAAACGTTAAAAAAAATTTACTAGATGTTTTTTTAGAAATATAATGAAATATAAAATTAATAATATACAATTTTTAAGAAAGAATTTTGATGGGTGAAACATAAATTACAAATTGCCTATTTACACATCGGAACAAAAACTTGTCGTTTATATATTAAAATTACTACTGAAAGAAACGCATTTTTAACGATTTTTTATTTTCTATTTTATTTTTCATTATATTACCATCATTATTTGTCATTATTTAAAAGCAAAAAAATAAATAAAGTAGCTCCTTTCCGAGTTAGATATTTGATATACCTTTTGATTACAAAAATAATTTTTCAGTTTGGTTGGGTATACTGGCCTCAAATCCTTCCTCAGCCGTTCCTCTTAAATATATAATTTTAAAGTGGCTCTGTCCTTCAAGGTATAAATTTCAAACAAATTAGTAAAAAGAATCAAACAAATGTAAAAGTATGAATAGGTCGAGCAATATAGTTGACCCAACTGTGTTTTTGGTTTGAAAATTAGATCGCTAAAAATATTTTAGATGCTTAAATACAGCGAGTATAACACATATTTTGCCTAAGTATTTTTTTATTAGTCTTTTTATATGATTATAAAAAAAAATATTAGGCCTACAAAACTGCTTTAAAGATTAACATCTACTACGTACGAACCCCTTTTTGGTTACGGTTTTATAGTAGATATAATGTGGAAAATTAAATTCATTAGAATACGGTCGTAATCGTTAAAAATTCCAAAATATTTGATCAAAACATTTAAATATTTGTGTCTTAACTTCTAAAAATAAGATAAAACACTCTTTTTGTTTGGTGTTTTTCTTGAATGAATCAAAACATGCGGCGGATGTTAAACGGGAATTTAAGCCTTACCGTCATCTAGATAAGGAGTGTAATTATATTATGTCTTAGGGTGAATTGCCTATTCCATAAAAAAAAATTATATTATGATTATGCCTACTTAATGTTATTAGGTTATTACCGAGAAAGAGGCAACAAGCAAGTGTATATATATACGAACATAAAATAAGAAAGTTGAGTCCCTTTTAAAAAAAAAAAATTATCAATGTTCACATACAAACATAAATACCAGTAATTTTTTTTTAAGTTCGTTTTCATAATTAAATGTAATATTTTATAAAATTTAAAAATATTTTTTTTCGTCCATATTAAGCGTGACCCGGTTTTGTAAATATTTACCTTATATTTCACACAATTAAGGACGGGATGACGTCACGAACTCTCCCAGACGGTATTATACTCTTAGCTGGCGTTTTCGCGGGCTTAATAAAATTCAAACTTGTCGGATTAATTTAATTATGAAAACGAAATTATAAAAAAAAAATACTGGTATTTAAGTTTGCATGTCATCTACATGAACATATTTTTTATAAGTCAAAATATTTTTCACTCAACTTTCCTATTGGAATATTTGAAAAGTGATATGTATCTACCAATGTACCCACCTGCTACCTATATAGAGTTATTTTTACTATTTAAAAAAATTACATTTTTATCGGTCACACAGGAATGTTCTTTTCTGAAGTCGCCAAGCAAGTCTAAAACATGCTTTACACAAGCAATGCATCGGTGTGAGTAGGTATTCTGTTCGGCTCTGGTTACGATTCGTGTTCAACCCATTCCTCGTCGGCATTTCAATCCATTTATAAGTAAAGTAATTTAAGCTACGAAATCTCGACCGCGGAAAGGTTTGTTATAAATCAGTATTTTGGACTAAGAAGAAAATTACCAAAAACATTATCTAATTCTTACAGACCTGCCGCTGAGAGCTTTATTTCTGATAAATGCATATGAGAGAAAGAGAGAAATTACAACGGAGTTATCAGCTGTACGCCTTATACACATATATTCCGTAACAAGTTAATTTTTTCTTCGTACATAAACAAACTATTACAAAGTATTATCATCACCCAGCATTATTATTTTAAAAATATTAAAAATTCCACCACCATTTCAACATGCAATGGTGCATTAATAAGTTAACAATTTACAGTATTACTTTACATACAAAAATGTAAGACAAAATGTTCAAAAATTTCAGGAAATATACTATACATACGTGTAATCTAAAAAAAAAATATGGGTAGGTACTAAACAAAACAGTGAAATATAAATGCTGAATAGAAATAATTTTATTTTAAAATCATATCATCACCTAAATTAGTAAGTATATTTTTTCACAAATTGAGATTTGAGTGCCACCTTTATGCAATAAAATAATTATATTAGGTAGTTATTAAGAAAACCTCATATTTGTAAAACTAGGTATGAATATTAAATTTTTTTATGAATTCAATAATATTGTTAATTAATTTAGAAAGAACTGTTTATTTTAAAAAGTCGACTGTGTTTATGTTTATAAATAAACTTTTTTTTTAAAATATAAATTATACAATATCGAACGATAAATACATCGAAAAAATTAAAAATTAAAATGAAGTTTAACACATTAAAGTATATAAAAATAAACAATAAAATGTTCGTTTGTTAAAATATTTATGTTAATGTAGCATAAATGCACTTGCGATTTATTTGCGATTCGTAATTATACTAATTATGATATTTTATTGAATCTTAGAATTCTCTATACTTCAATTTAACACAGCCTAAAATTAATTAAACTACACAAGAAAAAAATCGCATAAGTCCACAAATTTAGGTATGTGGGTGGCGCCGCCTTTTCCATACAACATTAAATTTTTATTCGAGGCCAAAATATCAAACCAAACTGTAGGTTTGGCAAATTCATTTTTTAAATAATTATTGTCAACTCACAAAAAAATGCCAGAGATAATGCTTCTAAAATCACGAAAAATCGATTTCTTTGATATCGTATATTTTACAATTCATTATATAAATAAATAAATAATCTCGCATCTAACTTTAGATTTTAAAAATATATATAGTATTCACGTTGGTTAAATATTTAGGCCTCAAGTGCAAAAATAAGTTTTGTATAAAAATGGTGGCGCAGACGTTTTTTAAAATTCGTATCTACTAGTTTAAAAAATAAAGTGTTTTCCTATTAATCGCAAAAGGGCACTTTTAAATATTGAGCATTTACTAATTAAGGTGATATATTGAATAAATTAATTTTAAAGTGTTAAATTTTAGATATCATCTAAGTTTCATACCTTCTCCAGCCGGTCATGGGTCTACTTCTGAGGTCCTCTTCGCTAAGGCCATAGAGGCCAATGCAGGCCAGGAACCAAGCTGTCACCAGCAGGTAGCATATTACCATCACCCTGAATGGTAACAGAACCACGGTGAAGATTGCAGTCTGAAAAGAAAGGAAAAGGTTTGTTAAATCCATGGTCAAGGAAGAATGGTCATATGAACCATTATTATCAGGTAGTATGAAATGTGAAACCAAGCACAAAAGTGCCGCCAAAATCGTTCCACCACTACTGCAAATCGCATAAAGCCCTGTTCAGACACAGCTATAAACTATAAAAGCGCAAATATCGCGCTCCATACAATCCCTTCCGACCGTTCACACCTAAGCGCTTTATGCGCAGATCAACCATAGACAATGCACATCTTAAGGGACTGCGAGACGAACAAGCCGCTTGATGGCAAGCACGTAGTTTTTTTTCTATGGCACTTTGTGACAAGCCTTTTGACCGTCTCCAAAGCTGGCTTGCAGCTTTCTCACAAGCATTGCGCAATACTACGTGCTGGCGGCGCGCTTGATGCGAATTTATATTTTTTCAGGAATAGACAAACGAGAATAGATAAATAAGTACCCATAGACAATAAAACATTACGATGAGTGATTTTAGATATTACGTATCGTGTAAAACAATTATATAAATCATATAAAATTATTATAAAGTAGGCAGCTATTGTTTCTGTGTTCAATTTGTAGAAATGCATTGATTTTTAAAGAAAATATTGTACATCAAATTCAATAATGTAATTTTTAAGTTCTGCAAGTATTTTAGTTTTTTTTAAATATTATGAAAGCTGTTTCAGCATTCAATGTCATTTTTAAATTGTAGTTAGGTCACTTTTAGACCACTTCTTTATGCGATTCTATTAACGAAGTCCAATTTCAATATCCATGGAGTTTAAAATGATTTTTTACTGGTGTTAATAATTAAATATTTTCTTAAATTTTTAATAATAACGAAACTGCTATTGTCTTAATTAAATGTGTTAAATTGTACAGGACTTGTGTTTTTTTAAAAAATATTTCTAAACATTATGATTTGAAATTTATTAAGCAGGTTATATGTTAACTTTAAATTGTTATTTATTTATGTTCTTATATCTTCTTTTAATTTTTATTTAATTTCACAATGTTGTATTTTTTGTAAATATTATCTCAGCCTACTTAGTTTTTTATTATAATTATAGTAATGTGAAAATCTGTTTAGATTTTATTTGTATTCTTAATTTTATTTTAATTGATGTAAACAATCTGTTGATTTTCCTAAATAAATAGATAAACATCTGAGAAATGGAGAAAAATAATTGTCCTTACTTTACTAATTAATGTTATATTACAATATTAATATATAAAATTTATTATAACACAATAAAGAATGCTTTGTCTTTGTTATATTCCATTTCGCACAAAATTCACTTTCAACCCCCTTTCGACCGCCACGAAATCACCGAAGGCGTGGCCAGGCTTGAAGGAGAGGCTTGATGCGCCGCGGCAAGCCTAAAAGCATAGAGAATAATAGAAAACAATAGATAACAAATTTACGTGCTGGCCATCAAGCCGCTTGTTCGTCTCGCATTCCCATTACGCCGTAACCGCTCCGGAGGCGATATACGTAAAGATTCCCATTCCCGCCGAAAATAGGAGGTCATTTTAATATATCCTCATCTGAGTAATAATGGTCATCTGAGGATGAACTAACCATCAGATCTAGTAGCAACGTGTGAGAAGTTTCATCCATTATCATAATGGAGCTTTATAATAACCAATTCATTACTAAATATTCGTAGATTAATTCATTGTAACCAAACTAAAAAAATTATACCATACTTTTTCATGTATTTTTTGTATTTAAAATTTAAAAAGAATGTAATATGTATATGTCTATATGCGTACAATATATTTTACAATTTTCTTTTTTTGTGAGTACTATCATTAAACTTTTATTTTACTAAGTGCTAAAAAAAAAATTGTTAATAATTATTGACTTTTTTATTTATTATTTGGGCATGATGTGAACATTTGTTATTGGATTGTAACTTAATTATTATACAGTATTGTTTTCTTTAATGCATGTAAAGTTATTAATCTGTAAATGTTCCTAATAAAATAAAAATAAAAAATAAAAAGTATAGAAAACGCACGAATGTCAGCTGTCAAATTCCCAGATCTAGTACAAAATCTACAAAGAAATGGCATCTCGCGGAAGTTACCAAGCCTCATCTAACCCCCTCTCCTACCATAGGAAGAAATATTTGATAGCTTCGTGTGAACGGTACAAAATATAAGCGCTTGCGGTTCAACAGATATCTGCTCGCGGTTTATAGCTGTGTCTGAACAGGGCTTAAGTACAATGAAACACTAATATTCAATTACAGCCCTGTGAACCATTTATTGCATAACCAAAACCCCTTTCGTTTGTCATTACAAGTGGTTTGCTACCTTTGGTGACTTAGCAAGGGTACTCGGGTTCATGGGGTGAGATTTGTTGAGGTATTGACGGCGAATGCGATTGCCCACCTACTGGTTTATTTATTTATACGCCCATTGGGCTTTTACATACATAGTTCATAAAAAAAATAGTCTGAAGATTGTTAATCGCCAATAAACATTGAAACCCTGTTAATTTGTTCGTAAAAACTTCAGTCCCGTTTTTAACCGTTTTTACTATTAAAATGGTCGTTTTTTCTATTAAAATGATCGTTTTTTCAAATAAAATTTTTCTCCGTATAGTAGAAAGCCCCTCAATAAGACTGAAAAATCTTCTCGTCTTAGTTTTTTATAATTACCTTGAAATTTTGAACAGAAAAATGTGCTAATTTCATGCCGCCAGGACACACCGTTCGGGAGTTATTACTGTTCCAGACAAAAACAGATTCCCTGATAACAGATATCGGTACTATTATCTATATAAATAACATTTAACCGGTGTTGAAATGCACCAAAGGTAACCGGACAAAAAAAACAGCAACAAATCAGAACACGTTAAAAAAATGATTGATATAAAGTTATTAGTTATTAGTGATGTGATGACAAAAAACTATGTTATAGTTAATTAGGCAAGGTTGGGTACGGTATTTTTAGGTAAGGATGATTTTTTGTCATGGAACCCGAACAAAGAAAAACGTGCATAATCAAGATGAACAGTCATGAATTACCGCCTCATATCTTCCTGGTAAAAGCACTGCCATTCAGAACACGATACGGCTTTAGCCGTGTTTTGCGACCAGATCTGAATGATCTGGGGTTGTAAAGTACCTGACAATACTTCCCAACCTTCTTAATTTTTGATGATGGCATTGTTGTGTATTGAGTCGTCCCATTTAAAATAATTAACTTTATCTTCTACCGGTCATCTTATATATAAATTCATCTTGATTCATTTCCGTCTAAGGACTCTTTTACTTTCAATTTAACGTTCGTGTCGCATTTTATCTTAAATTTTACAAAAAAAATTATCTTTGTTTCACTGGAAGCGAAAGTGCCAAGGAGCTCAATTTACGACCGACACCACACCTCTAAAGACCTTCAAGGGACCCACATGCTCCAGACGGTTGGGAGCAATTGGGACAAATGCGGTATTGGCATAAAAACGTAGTATTTAATGCAGAACTCTAGTAATAAATACAAAAATAGATTGAGTCAACATTCAAATATAGCTTTCGATGAACTTAATATGTTTTTTTTTTTTTTTTACTTAATATATATTTTTCATTTCTTGAGACAACAAAAGCGACTATATTAATTGATAAGATATTGTCATCGACAATACTGGGATATTCAACTCGGATTAAATTAAATCCATCATATATATATATTTTTTTTTTACAGAGAATAAATACCTCACAAGAGTCCCAACTGCTCCTGTCTGGAGCTAGTGAGACTATGGCATCCCCAATTGGGGTATGTTGTGAGGCTGAAGGTAAGTGGGGAAGGGAAAGAGATGGGGAAGAGGAAGTTGGGGAAGTACCTGGCTATTCAGATCTAGTCACTAAACACGGCTAAAGCCATTATTAAGCAACGTTTCAATTCTGAATGGTGGTCTTACACGGTCTTACGTCTGAGAGTATCTTCCACTCTGGAACGTGCCGCAAATATAGTATATATTAATTAATTGTGAAATAACACAAATTAATCAAATAAAAAATAATTGCGCACGCCGGGTTCGAACCCGCGACCTTCCGATTAGGAGTCAAGTGTCTTACCACTCGACCACGGACGGTCGTCATCGTTTTATTGTAATAAAAAAATCGTATTGTTGAATTTTATATATATACGATGTTTGGTGTCCCACATTCAAGAATTTCTGTTGATGAATTTCCAAGGTGGTTTTCGTTTTATTAATTTTCAAACAAAAATACAATGGATTCATCATTTTAAACAGTCATCACGTCATCAGTGTCATCACCATTGAAAATTCTACCCATTGTTAATGAAGAATGATTAATCGGTTAAGATTTTTAAACAAAATTGTTTATGCCCGTTGCAATTATTGCACGCACAATTTTATCGTTCAGTGCATTGCTATGGTTGGTTCCGCAAAAATACCCAGGTACTTTGCATAATTTATTGTTCCGAGCGTAACAATTGATAGCATTTATTGCAGTTTGATAAAATGCACATATGTATAGATAATGGGCGAGTATTCGATAGGAAAATTAAACCAATAAAACTTAGAAACGATAAACGTTTTTTTACACCACTTTTTATGATTCCATAAGTAGCATAGGCTTGACATGTGTTCGCCTTTTCATGTGAATACTATAAAAGAGTGCTACTGACCGGAGCTAGTGGGGCTATAGCATCATTTAAATCCCATGTCTTTTTATGAGGACGAGGAATACCAAATTCATCACTTGATCAACACATAAATATATTTTTAAGATCGCAATGTAATTTTCATTTCAATTTAAAAACAAAAGAAAACACCATTCTCTTTTCTCCACAATTTCAACGATTTAATAAGAAAAAAAAAACAACAACGACAGCAAAAAACAACAGACATAAAGATTGCGTAAAGTGAAGTCAAGTGAAAACAAAAGATTCGAGAAATTTTGTAATTATAAATCGCTGCCCTAGTGCTTGTATGTTCAATAGACCATTTTGCAAATTTTTTAGGGGACGTTTTTTTGTTTTTTACAGGCAAATTCTAAATAATTCTCGACTTTAGTCATTTCGTTGTATACCGTATTCAAAAGACATGTATAAAACGAAATGACTAATGTCAGAATTATTTAAAATTTGCCTGTAAAAAAAAAAAAAAAGTCCCCTGTAAAATTTGCAAAATGGTCTATTGAACATACAAGCACTAGGGCAGCAAAATGTAAACTTCTGGATGCTATCGTAAAATATGTATATCGGAATATTGCCAGTTGATACCCCGGACAGTTAATCCCTAGTACAGATGATCCCCAGCCTAAAAGATTATTTTTTCAAAAAGGATATATGGCCGTTCAACCAAAGTCGATTTACTGATATTTGCAGGCGCCTTGAGAGAAAAATCGCTATATAAATATTCTTACTAACAATAATGAGTCCCCGAAGAAGCATGCGGTGAGGCTATACGGCCGAATAACAAAATACGACATAGTTATATATACAGTCTGTTTGGGAAATATGCTATATCTATTTACACATGATATAATATAACATATTTTGTAAACAATTTTTTTTTTAAACTTTTAAGTGTTTTAATTTTTTAGTGTATTAACAATATGAAAACAAATGAGGTATACAATGTACCTCGTGTACTCACGATTTTCTAATAAATTAAATCACCCAGCACACAAGATATTGCTTTATTGGCGGCCACTTATAAAAGTATATATTGTATTCAATCACAAAAGTAGCGATACCTCGGATAAAGCACGTAGTCAACCATTGTGATACGTCACAGCAAAGATCCGGCCAACCAGAGCGTGATGTAAAATCTACCTACTGCCTACCCACTGAGAAGGAAGGAAGGAAGTAACGGTTTATGTAGGGGGGAATTACAACGGCTTTTTATCAGCTGTTTTGACGCAGAAAGGCGCGAAACTAAGAAATGTACATTTGTTTTGACTGGGTTAGGTTATTATCTGTTTTGCTGAGACTCCATAAATAATTATGCAAATATTGATAAAATTGTTTTTGGATGGTTTTTGCAGCTGGGTTTTTGTGTACCAACCTGTTTTACTAGTTTTTAAAGTACTAAGGTAACTTTGCATTTAAAGAATTTTTGGAGAGGTGAAGTTGACCCATGCCTGGAATAATGTTGTATCCAACAAAACTATCAATGTTGAGTCATTGATGGAATAATGTTGTATCCAACAAAACTATCAATGTTGAGTTATTGATGGAATAATGTTGAGAATATTATTACGCATCTTTTAAGATAGGGGTTACGGTAATGAAAATTTTTTTAGGCCTGTGGCAGCATTTTAAATGTCGGTTTGTGGAAGAATTTTTGTATAAACCCGTGTATCGAAATCTCGGAGATTGGTTTAATTCGTGGGAATAAATGGAGAAAACGAACGTTTTATGGCTTCAACTAGATATATATACTTCAACTGAAGAATGCATAGAAGTAGAATTCAACCAGAAAAAAAATATTGTTAAGGCTGCTTTTTAGACATTGAATCAGTTTTGTGGAATAATGCTCTATGTTGATCTTAAGACAAAATCTCGATTGTGAATAGTTTCATTTATTCATATAGTTTTTTTTTGCTTTTTTTAAGCTCAAATGCATCAATGTCATATTTAAATTGATGTTAGGGTCAGAAAAGTAAAAAAAAAAAGTTTTGTGGAATAATGTTGTATGTGAAATTTTCATATACAACATTTTACTACAAGAATTTGTGCTGAATTCTTGGTAATAAGTTCTAATTTAATTGTCATTTTTCACGACTTTTCCTTTAAAAGTCTTAAGAATTGTACGCTTATTGCATTTTAAACATAAAATGTTATGAAACATAACCGGTTTCGTTTTTTCCATTTTTTTCGAAACAAGAATATTGTTGGATACAACATTATTCGGGGCAAGGGCTCAATTGTGCACTATACTTTTATATTCTGTAAGTACCTACATATATATAGTGATAAACGGTGCGTACAAAATGGGTCAAGTTCCCAAGTACTTTCTAATTTGGAGGCGGATATTGGTATCGCCGCCCCGGGAACCATTTATTGGATAACCAACACCTCTGCCATAGGTCATCCCAAATAGTTCGCTAGGTTTGGTGATTTGGCAGGGGTGCCCAGGTTTATAAGGGGTGAGGTTTGTCTAGGTCTTGGCGGCGGAAGCATCCAACCACCTAATGCCCTGTGGGCCGGATCAACTGGTTGAGGAAGGCCTTTTGATCTCCGGCCGGACTCTGTCGGCCCACCGTCTTGCACCGTAGTTGGAGGGATGGATTCATACGTCCATCACTCCTGTACACACATACCACCAGATTTCTACCCACCCCTCATACCCTTTTCCTTCTCAGAACTTCCTCTCCTTCCTTTCTTCTAAAAGACTCTCCAAACAGCATCCCCTAAGATGAAATAGGGAATGCTGTAACTCACAATTTAATTATAATATAAATTAAGGTATAAAAATGATTTGACATACAAGAAATGGCTACAAATCGCTAAAACAGATGGAATCAATTTTAGTTCACATTGATTGCCATTGTTGATAAAAATCGAGGATATGTTGCGGAACTTGCACAAGAATTAAGAGGACGCTTTTGGTATAATGTGAAAAAACGTGTGTAAACATTGTGCAGATGTTCCAGAAGTGAGACCAGAGAAAACAGTGGAAAAACAGTTCAGGTGATGATGGCTCACTGAAGAAGTCAGAACCAACCACGGAAAACTGAAGAAGCGACTGGCTTTAGAAAGCAATTTTTTCTTAGAAGAAAGTAGCAATGAGTAGGAATGAGGAAGAAACGCAAATTACCTTAGTAAATGAACTTGGCACGCTTGTGATTATATATCTGTTCAAATTTATCTCTACCTACGATAACTAAATTGGATACGCGAAATGTGAATAAGTCTTCATAAGTATGGTTTGTATCCTGACGAAGAAACCTTTGGTTTTGAAACATGTTGACAATTTATATAAAACAAATAGTGGTTAAACAAAGTTTGTCTTTTAAATTTAAAATATTTCAAACTTTCCTTAACTGACAGAATAGAACCTCACTGAACACACCGGTGTAGAGATAAATTTGGATATATTTGATAAGGTTAGAACATTAATGAATAACAAAAGAAGTTCTATATTTTTAGATACGAGTACCACAAAAGGCAACTGACATGGTAAAGAAAGGAGAAATAAGGTTGAACAAATACGTCAACTCTCCATAGGAGATGGGAAGAACAAGAAGATGAGACGGTTTAAATCCAGGTTCGCACCCAGGAGTCGTGGATTCAATCCTTTGTTAAGTCCTCCATCACTGAACACGTAACAGCTGTTTATAATGCAAATGGGAAGAATTCAAATATTGTTAGGTTTTTCGTGATAATTCCGGAAATGTTTATATTTTTTTGTGTTTCTTTAATACAAATTTAAACAAAATACCTAGGCTGGAAAATCTAACAAAGCAGCCAAAAGGGAACAAAGTAGCAAATAAAGAAGAAGGAACATTGAAATAAAGTGCACGGAGAAAAATGTTATTCTAAAATACAATCATTTTATTCGTAAAAACGGTTGATTACATTTTTAATTAAATAACATTTTTCTCCGTGTGGAAGTTGTGGTTTGGACCTACGTCTGTCTAACCTCGATATATGGGAAACGAATAATGTACCCACAGGTTCATGTTAGGAAAACTCAAAAAAAGGCAAGTAATAAAGTAAAGAAAAAAGAAAAGGGATCTAATAATGCAAATTCTCGATATGAAATATTACAAGAAGCTGATAGATACGAAGATTAAGAATAATAATAAGGAAGGATAAGAAAAAAGGAAGAATAAGAATACTCACAGGTAGATACAAAGACAACAATCTAAACGTATGTTTTAAGTCGTTAAAACAGGGTATACAATATGAACACCTCGTACTTATCATTAGTACCTACACGGCAAAACCGTTATGTTGTTAACCGAACCGTGAGATGTTAACCTGTAAAATCTCACTTTCTAATGAAGTACATTGCTGTTGCTATTAGTATGACATTTCACTCGCGTGCTGAGGCGGGTGGGCAAACCAAACGACCGAGGAACTCGGAAATGATCTGAATACAAAATTATTCTATCATCTGATGGTGAATTTCCATATAATATATTCATTAGAAACCACAAGAAACCTGACGTATAACTTGAGATTTTTGATCTCGAAAACATATTAGTTTTTGACTTGGAATCTTTGTCACTGACTCAAAAGACTTGCTCAAGAAATGGGATGTTTTCGATAGAATTTTGCATTGTGAAAGGAATCAATCATAAAATGTTGATTTGATTATGGTCGTTTCTGCAGAAGGGAACAAGTTCAAATGAATGAATCGTTTCAACAAACGAACCAGTCAACTACTCTGTGTACCATTGTGAACAGAAACTCTCTGAGGGAGGTAGTATGAATTCTAATAATTAGGAGCATCTGTTTGGAGTGGAAAACACAAAAGCTATAGGAAATGCGAAGACGATATATACTTTTCAAATCGTTAATTTCGACAGATGTTACAAGTTACAACATGTAAGCATTTAAATATTCACTCTAAAATATTTTCTAATTTACACGACGGCGTAACAAATTGTATAATCCTCGAGATGGAAATGAACTCATTCGAGGCTATTAAATTTTGAATGTCTATTGGATTTGAAGTAATCAACATATTAACTATATTTGATTTCTCCGCAGTCAATAGACAAAGTTGACATCAGAAAGGCCAAACAGAAATAATTTTTCCCAATAAATACTGTCATTTAATTTTTTTTTAAATATGGCCAAGCGCAACAAGAGACAAGTAATAGAGATTTCATAGAAGGATTTCAAAAGAGAACACCTACATTTTTAATGTCACAAGTACGGTGACTCGGAGCTAAAAATATTTGAAATATTGAAAATTTGAAAATGAAAATTTCAATGTCATTTCACGCTGATTGTTATGGCCAACTGAATAAAATGAGCTTACAAGTTTATTTCCAAACTCACGAAATTTGATCAAATTTAAAAAAAATCTTTTTATAGTTCGTTTTTCTTAGGAAGAGCACAAACTAATAGTAAATAGATTTACCGCATTTAAGGACTGTTTCTTCACAATGTCAATTAAATTAGAAAAAAACATTGCCCCAAAATTAAAAAAAAAATGACTTAGTTCATCGATGAGACGATAAGAACATTATATTATATAAAAAGATTTGTGAAATTCTATTATAAAATATGTATTAACACTAACGGACTCCATTATTATGTTTGAAAAGAAATATTTACAGTGCGACGAACGTAATATTATTTATTTATTATTTGTATTGAATATTCTCAGTGTGATCAGTGGCGTGACAGCAATAACGGAAGTCTGGGTAAGCAATTAAAAATATTCGAGAAATTATGTAATAACGGAACTTTATAGTTAATTTTAACCACAAATCAGAAAACTTGGGGGTATGAAACATCGAAAGCTCTCGATCCGTGCACTCTGGCTTCTGTAAAATTTCACAGATTTTGTTTCTGTCTGAAATTTCTAGGTAAACGCAACTATTTTCACCTAGAGCACCAAGAGTTATGGAGCATTGGAAATTTAAAAAAAATGCAATATAATTTTTAAATATTCAATAAGGAAAAATAGTTTGAAACTCGTATGAAGCCGGGTAGTAACTACTGACATGATTTTAATGCTTGTATGGACTTAAAACCTATTATTTACGCATAGTTCTCTAAAAAAAGGCATTCCTCCAGTCAAGAAATACAGCATCTACTAGACATGTAAATTAGTCACCTTGTTAATTAAAAAAACCTTTAGCAAACATACTAAACATAAAAACACTAGCAACTGCTAACTACACAATCTATATTATACTAACTGAACATCCAGTACGTGTACAAATATTACAATAAAAAACTGCAAAATAGAGACTGCAAAATTATAGCGTAATTTTTTAGCAATAATTATTGTAGGTTTCGTTAGTAAATAATACACTTGGAAATGGGGTCTTCGGTCGATTGCTACGCCCGTGGACCAAGTTAGACTTAATTTGGCAAATAAATAAATACTACAACGTGAAAGTGAAAATGCCTTCCAATAATCTGTATTTAACGGAATTTTAGCCGTATAGAGTTTAGTCACATCACACACGATGTGAAAAAACATGTTTTTGCGATAAAACGAAAGTTATTTGAAATAAAAGGTATAAAAATCGGCAAAGCAGAGGTCAAAAGATGAACTTGCAATAATAATTGGAGATTTATCTAAAATATATGTAAATATTTAGATTAAAAACGCATTAAATTTATGTAACATAATTTACATAACCTTTACTTTCAGCTTTGGCGCGCTCGTAGCTGCCAGACGTATTTTGCAATTTAATTAGTTTTATATAATTTCCTATTTATATCTACGTAATTTTAGCCTTAGTTGTTTTGGTTATTTATGTAATTTCGTATTTACATCTAAATAGAGTGTTAAAGTGTTTTATTGGGCAGCTAACAATGAGATGAGAAAGAGGAAGGTTGGAAAGTACCCGGCTATTCAGATCTGAAGCCACGGCTAATGCCATTCCAGGCAAAGAAACGTTTCGATTCTGAATGGCTGTCCATCGCCAGAGAGATACTGAGAGTATCTACCACCCAACATTACTTTAATTAATTTCTTATTACAGAAATCTGTTTGCCTGAAGCAGCAACACACTTAAACGGTGATATCTAGTCTCAGGAAATTTACACAGATTTTTCTATCTGAACGGCAATATTTGTGACAAAAAGATGTACCAATATTGTACAACCAAAGCAACATTTAAAAAATGTGTTAAAATTTGGTCAAAAATAACATTTCTCCGGAGAATTTCAATTAGTTTTTTCTCTCCTAACTTAGATAAATGTATTTAATAACTGGTGAATGCTTTTTATACTATTTTTTGCTTGACATGGTTTTTAGAGGAATAGGTTTTTTGGACCATCGAAGATACCTATATATGTACAGTGTGATAGCCAGCAGACCAGCGTGGAGTCACGTAGACCAAACGATGGAGTCAAAGCCAAAATGGGGCTCGAATCCAGCCATCGGGTCTGATAGCAGGCTTTTAGAAGACCGAGGCAGAGCTTTCTGGACCAAGTGCTAGCCAAATTAAGGCTGGGAGAGAAGGATTGCTGAGAGCAAAACGCAATGATTTGTTAAATGGGATATCATCATCAAGGAGGCTAAAACACTACAAAAACTGTTTTGCTATTGAAGAAAGAAACAAGAAAGAAAGAAGTAAGAAATAAAGGAAGAAGCAAGAAATAAGAACAATGAAATGCAAAAGGAATTAAAGATAAATAATGCCGCAAATATAGCATTTTCCAGCGAGGTTGTTTAGAGTAAATTTATTGAACTCAAAGCGTAAATAAACGAAAATTTGTATTGTGCTTCGCGAATTGCTAATAAAATGGATCTAAAATAGAATTTGGCAGCAAAGCCGAAGATATATTAAAACAATCGCGGCCTAACATAAGGTGAGTACAGCGTGGCACATTAAATTCTTCACCGAACTCGGTTGAATGCAATTACATATGATTTTGAGATCATTCATTTATAAATGGTCGTAAATAGGACAAAATTACTAAAACACCAAAAATCAAACCTAAACTGTGCACTAGGCATAACATAACTTAATAAATAGACACCTTACCCAAAAAGAAAATAACCTAGAAAAATAATAAAAACTTAACCAAATCGACCAACATCCCAGGCACATTTGAAACTTAATCTTACCTTAACAATAAAAAACCTGACGTACCTAACCAAGTAACAGAAATCTAGCCTCACATAACATAACCATAAAATCATGACCTATCCTAACTTGCGTAGTGAACGCTGAGCCATTATATTATTCTTCATAGCGCAAACACATACTACTAATGAATTAATAGTCAAAGCAAAAAAAAATTCCGTAGTGTAGTGAAAGTGTTGTTAGAAATCAACTACAATTATTTACAAGTATTCCTTATAATTTTTGGGCGGCGATATCAGACAACACCACAAAGATGATTGACCACACGTGACCAAAATAACTTTCAGTGTGTTTCCATGACAATATTGCAAAAATAGCAAGACATGATTCACGATTATTTTCTCTCAGTTCGTGGAACAAGAGGTACGAAGAGACATCTTGTTGGGTCTGCGGCTATAAATAATTGTACCACCGAACCCCCAGACACCAAGAAACCAACAATTCCAGATTATTATCATAATTGAAAGCCAGAATTGTCCAATAGTTATTGTAATATTCATATGTCTATGGTTATTAAAATATTTAGATGACACAATAGCCCGTCTTATGGTCAGTTCCTTTATGGGAAGGATTGAATTTTTGAATTCTCTATCGGTTGGTGAAAGTAGCTTGGTGATTATGGATTAATCACCAACAGATGGTGAAATATCATGATGTGACTTTGGCATTATAAAAATGAAGATATTTTTAACATTTGAAAAAATTTATTTTATGAATTTAGACAATTCAACTACGCGTCTGCTGCCTGGTTTCAAAATGCTGAGTCTTCAAATTCAGTGATACTTGTAAGATATGAATTAAAAAATATATATTATTAACGTTACGCCCTTTCTTTCAAATAAAATCAAAACGTCTTTGTGAGTACCAAAAAAGTACTGAAGTCAATATAAATGTGTTGCGGGCGTATCTGTACTCATTTTTACGTATGATGAAATTGATTGGATTCTTAATTAATCGATACAATATTAAATGAGAAACTCGTAAACTTCGTTTATAACAACAAAATTAATTAGAAAACATGTCACCAGCAATACCACGCATTTAAATGGAGAAACTTTGCATCTACGGCAGTTATCAATAATAATCATTGTCAATTTAATGACTTTATTTAAAATGGGCTAGACGTTAAATAAGGTTTCATATGTGTTTTTTTAATTAGCTCCACACAGAGGGCCCTGTGGAAAATAATTCCCCTCAGGGCCTACGTCACCTTTGGAGATGCTGTGTGAATTTTTTTTTTAAAGGAAGTTCTGGGAAGGAAAACGGTGTGAGGAGTGAGTAGAAATCTGAGGTCAGTGTACCCAGGAGTGACGGACAAATGGATTCATCCCTCCCACTGCGGTGCAAGGCAATATTCTAAGAGAATCTCGTGCTGGAGAGGTCGAAAGGTTTCCTTCAAACAGTCTCTCCCGATTCGGCCTATTGATTGGTTGGTTGACAGACGCATCTGCCACCAGGACGAGGGCAAACCGCACCGGCCAACCATTTGGGGTTCCGGGGCGGTGATAACCATACCCGCCTCCCAAATTGAATATATTATTTGGCCTTCTTGACTTAAAGAATTCTTTGAAATTGATGCGCCGCAAACAGTATTATTCTGTTAAAATACAGCAATAAATAATGAGCGCCCTTATTCACAGAAAACGGCGCAATTCAAATCATCCAAAAAGTATTACTATTATTACATAAAATTAATCGAAATATTTTTCTTCCGCTTGCAGGTCACAGTTTGGCAACCACAGATTTCATCTCACGTACAAAATTAAAAAAATTGATATATAATACTTTGCACAAACTCTAACTGCAAGACCTCTTCAAACCCCTAACTCAATGGTCATCGGTTTTATCGCATGGGAATTTATGTAAGAAATTCAACGACAGGCCACAGGCAAGGCAGTGGGGGTTATGTAGCTCCACCCAGCGACTCTACCTACTCAGGTACTAACTCACAGCCGCGGTTACTGAGAAAATGAGCCGCGGAGAAAGTTCGACACAGATTGTCGCGACCTCTAAAAACAGGGTTGCCATAAATGTTAAATTTAAAAGATAATTTTGTTGACAATAATATCCGTCGCAAAGTGTGGGGATATAAAAAAGGTTAAAAATATTGTAGTTTATCGCATATAAACTAAAAAAGTGTATCTACGCTTTGTCTCAGTGTGGAATTAGTGCGAATTAAAAAGAAGTAGCCTGAAATGGTTTTACCTATATTTTGTTACTAGATATAAATAGCAAGGTAGATTTTATCCAACTTTTCTCTTCCGTTTATCTTTGCTCTTCCCCTTTTCAACATTAGCCAATGGGCGAGCAGTAGGTAGATAATATTGTTTTGTAGGTTAATAATAGGTTCTGTAATGACGCTACAAAAGAGATATTTTCATTAAATGAAAATAAATAACTATATATACACCACTATTTAATCAAAATAATCGACATGCTTCAAAACCAATGTTTCCAATTCTTGCAACTTGTTATGAAAATAAACAAATACATATAAGAATAGACAAACAAATATAGACAAATAAATATCTATAGACAATAGTGAATGGTATACATTATATTATATTATACATTATATTATATTTATAACCCGTTGACAAACTGATATAAATCAGTTTAACGGGACTTAATGTTCAAATATGTAAAAAAAAGAATGTTAAATAAATAAATTTAAAAAAATATATATATATATAAGAAAATAAATCAATACATAATCAATACATATTAAATTATATACCTATTATATCAAATTATATATAATATTAAATAGTGGTGTATAAAGTTTTATTTATTTTCATTTAATGAAAATATATTTTCCGCTGCGAAGTCAGAAACCAAAGATGTCAAACTTTATAATATATAGTAATCAAATATATTTCTAGTTCCTATTTTCACCGCTTTCAATCAATCCCTCGGTGTTCATAGGATTTGGATATTAATTTATGAATTTATTAATTATATTATATTGTACCATTGAAGAAGACGACAACAATAATAATACAATTAAAATATGAAAATTAACAAGACACAGAAAAATAATAAAACATAATGGTCGCAACTGGGACTCGAACCCAGATCTCACGTCTTACCGGGACGGGCGCTCTAACAAATTCAGCCATTGCGATCTATTACGAGACTATCGTATTTGTCAACTTCATATTATTGTTTTCTTCTTCTTCAATGATATATTACATTGATGGGAATAACCTTCAAAAGTTAAAAACAGAGTTTTTCTTATAAAAAAATGTATATTATATTGGTTTATCACACGAAATTTCTTTTTTCTTTCTGGATAAAATTTATCCGGATAAAAACAACAAATCAATCGCTTGCAGAATAATAAAATGGGATAAATCAATCATACTAAGAATGTAAATGTGGGGAAATATCGCGTTGGTTATATATTATTAGATAAGTATTACATGATAACATTAATTTGTGTAATAACTCCGATATTACTTTTACGTAGAAACAGTTTGTTTCTACGCAAGGAGCGAATTCGACCATTTCTCCAGTAGATGTAGCCCGAATAAAATATTATCCATCCTCTCAAAAAAAACAGATCAATTAATAATCGATTTTTTTAATTAATTGGCTCTGGACCCGAAGGTCGTTAGTTCAAACCCGACATGGGCAAATAAAAATATGAACAAAATCTTAATGATATGAAACTAGAATAAGACATCGAAAAAACGTATAACGGTCGAACTGGGACTAGAACCCAGCACCTCTAGCACTGTCGATCGATAAGGATTGTATCGATAACTCCTCATCGTTCCCTAGAATGACTGCAGTTCGCTAACGTTCAAACAATAGTTGACGTCGAATGTATAACACTTAATCATTATGAACTGTTATTTTTTTCATTGAAGAAGAAGATAACAATAATATATATATATATATATTTTTAAATATGAAAATGAACAAGACACAGAAAAATAATCAAAGATAATGGTCACAACTGGAACTCGAACCCAGAACCTTACTTCTTACCGGGACATATAGCTCTATCAATTGGGCCACTGCGATCTATTATGAGACTGTCGGAATTAGTAGTGGTGTATGTCCCGGTAAGTCGTAAGGTTCTGGGTTCGAGTCCCAGTTGCGACCATTATCTTTGATTATTTTTCTGTGTCTTGTTCATTTTCATATTTAATTTTAATTTTATTATTATTGTTATCTTCTTCTTCAATGATATATTACATTTATGGGAATAATCTTCAAAAGTTAAAAAGAGAGTTTTTCTTATAATTTTTTTATTCGATATGCAGTCATGCTAGGGAACGATGAGAAGTTACCGAAAGTTATCGATACAATCCTTATCGTCTGATCCTCTAGACTTACCGGGACTAATACTGTAGCAATTTGAACTACTGAGATCTAAATAAATTCGGCAATTTTTATAGGTCTCGTATTTCGAAAGAATTACCAACAATATTATTGCCAATAATTAAATATTACAACGATGTTTAAACTTCAATATGTTAATCCATAATTATAATTGTTCCCGTATTAAATTTCACAATGAAAACAGGTACATCTGAAAACAGTTCGAAATTTTACCTTCTGCAGTTTCCAAACATTAACGGACTGCCAAGTGCATTGACCGAGTTCAATTATACTGTACACCGCTGCTGGGTGTGTTGGCGCAACCTTGGCATTGGTCCCCGCTCCCCGCCCGCTCCCCCCGCATAACAACTGCACGTCAGCTATGCCGGAAACTTGAATCGAGATGCGAATCTTATCGAGTCGACGGGAAAGGTAGACTGAGGAGTGACATTCACGCAACTTTTATAACTTATTTACATAGATATTAATTAGGTCTGACGGCCGAGGTGGTCGAGATCAAGGCTCTCGACTCGCAATCCGGAGGTTGCGGGTTCGAACCCGGCGTGCGCGAATAAATTTTATTTGAGTAATTTGTGTTGTTTTACAATTAATTGATTAAAAATAATATGGAAGATACTCTCAGTATCGCTCTGGTGTAAGACTACCATTCCGAATTGAAGCGTTGCTTGAAATGGCTTTAGCCGTGTTTGGTAACCAGATCTGAATAGCCAGGTACTTTGCTTACACACCTTCCTCTTCTCCATCTCCTCCCCCTCCCCACTACCTTCAGCCTCACAACATACCCCCAATTGGGGAAGCCATAGTGTCACTGGCTCCAGACGGGTGCAGTTGGGACTCTAGTGCGGTATTCACATGAAAAAAATGTTTACTATGTGGAATAGAATATCCGAGGAATTGGGGATTTTTTTATAATATTTGTTCTACACGAGGGTAAATAAAATAAATCAAATAAATCGGGTTGATCTTGAAGGAATATGAAAATTTATTAAATTGGTAAGTTCTGGTGAGTCCAGATCATTATTTAGGATTTTAAACAATACGATTTGATCAAAAATTAGACGTCGTGTTTGGAGGGAGTTGAAATTGTGAAATTAATTATTATTTAGTTTTGCTTATATTAAATATTACCTATTTGACTATGGCATTCCCGATTGGGATATGTTGTGAGGCGAAAGACGTGGGAAGGAGATGGGAAGAGAAATTCGGGAAGTACCTGGCTATTCTGATACCAAACACGGCTAAAGTCATTTCAAGCAGTAGATGAAAACACAGTGTGTTCGTAAATGTAAGTATAACCGAAGTAATTTCTACGTATGAATTGTGTATTTTTAAAGGAACAGGAATACTTCGTATTCACTTCCTGAGATCGTCATCAAAGACAATATTATGATTTTTTAAACACAAAAACGAGAAGTAAAACGTAAAAAATGATACATATAACTTTCTATACATTAACACATTTTTGCTAATTTTGGTAAAGACTGTGTTTTTAGTTACGACGCGACGGCAGTATACATTGAAAAAAAATAGGGTAGAAATTCAAGACAACCGTAGTAAAAAAAAAACATATAGCATAAAAGACAAATAAAATATATCAAAATGCAAGTACCTACACTTCACGATATCTAAACAAAGTCGGGTTAGTTACACCATTTATAATTCAAGAACGGCTGGACAGATTTTTATGATCTTTGATTTTTTGGATTTGTCTCCGTCCCCATTAACAGAATACCTATTAAAACATCGGAAAAAATCTCGAGAAAAATAATTATGAAGAAAATTATTTTTTTCATACATTTTGTATGGAACGGCTTTTCAAATAATGTGCGTTGGTCGACATAATTTGAATCAATTTGAACTGTCAATAGTGTAGCGTGCCGAACATTTCGTGCTTAGTCAACAGCTCAATTTCATTTTTTGAACTTAAGAGTATTTATTTTAACTTAATAAAAACGTTAATATAATTCAGCTAATAAATTAAACACACCATTTATTGATTCTGAGGCTGTACGAAGTTTGCCGGGTCAGCTAGTTACAAATAAAACGAGAAAGCCAAAACACGGTGTGATCTGAACATTCTGAATTGTGACCATGTAAAATAATTTATATCACTTATCTACCATTCGTCTATCGAAACCTTTTATACTCGTACCTAGGTGAAAGCATAAAAAAAATAATGGAAAAAGTAATTATTTTATTTGCACATCAAATCATCTATCACGAAATTTTAATAATAGATACATAGATACCTACATGTTACATATATTAGTACATGTATTCAAATACACACCGAGTTCCAATTTACAATTTAGGTGACGGGTAGGGGCACCACCGTCCCGGGAACTATTTATTGCCACACCTCTGCCATAAGTGGTTTTCTACGTTTGGTGACTTAGCAGCAGTGGCGGCTCGTGACTTTTGGTGAGCTAGAGTGCTAATATTAACAAAAATGGCTTTATTGATGTCGTTGTAGACGAAAAATTTTAATTTTTTTTTTTTTTCGAAAATTTATTTTTTGTATGGAGATTTTCAGGAAATCTGTGCGGCGCACGGCAAAACTGAAATTTCCTGAAAATCTTCATACAAAAAATAAATTTTCGAAAACAAAAAAATTATATATATTTTTCGGCTACAACGACATCAATAATGCCATTTTTGTTAATATTAGCACTCTAGCTCATTAAAAGTCACGAGCCGTCACTGCTTAGCAGGGATGTCCGGATTTATGGGGTAAAGTTTGTCTAGCTCGTGGCGAGGCGGGATCGGGAGAGACTGGTTGAGGGAGACCTAACCCATACGTCCGTCACTCCTGAACTCATTGAACCCCACATCACATTAAAATAATATTTTTTTATAATATGAAGTTTCTATTTCAGTCTGAATTTTGTGGCATTTTGTGCTAGTACTCTTATGTTTTATATTTCTGATCTTATTAAATTTTGTATCCATAGCTTTTATCAGAGTTTTAAATGTGTTGAGATTTTTGAATGACAGTTGGATACTGCTTTTTGTTCAAATGTTGTATTGTATTATCTTGTTGAATATATTTTTGACCCTATTGTTTCTAATACGCGAGTCTGTTGTTATTTCTTGTGTTTTGTATCAATGAACATATGGTTTTAGAATAAAGTTGTTTAATTGACATGACGTTAAGATTGTTAAAAATTTCGTCAATGGATAATTCTTACAGGGACAATATAATTTTTATGATAATTTTTTTTTTACATTTGACATATGACATACAGTGAAATAATAAGAGCAAAAGGAACCCACTAAGGCGCAGCCTATGCGTGGGTAATATAAGTATATACATACATTTTATTTTTGTACCTAAAAATAATTTGAATCACTTGAACGTGCCATGTCTTCCTAGGGCGTAACAGACTTCATTAAACCTCGCATTCCACAAATTAAAGATGCCACAGTCCCGGCTCCACAATAAAACAGAACATAAAAAAAAGGGAAGGTAAGTGAAAAAAACTTAACCTACACTATTATTTTACCGTGGTCTGCTTTGACACTGTTCTGTTGTATCTCTCTATCTATCTTATCTTATTCTTACTAATATTTTAAACGCGAAAGTTTGAATGGATGTATGTGTGTTTGTTACTCATTCACGCAAAATTTACAGAATTGATTTTAATGAAACTTTACAATAATATAGCTCACACATCAGAATAACATATAGGCTATAATTTATAAAGCTAGATATTAATTTTCAATAAATGGAAAATAATAATTATTGTTTAATAGAAAATGTCAAAATTTGAGAATGACATTTTGCAAAACAATGATTGTTAAGTGAAAATTCTATTTAAATTAGTGATTTTATTTGAAGTACTCGTACAATACTTTGAATCGAATCAAGAATTACAGATATTTTAAATAAATAGGTTAAGAATTTTGGTGTAAACGTAGACGGGACCTAGGAAAAGAAAATAGATTACTCGAAGTACTAATCCTACGCAGACGAAGTCGCGGGCAGAGCTAGTATTACTATAATAATGGCTTTGGGCAGTTAGGACTACGGTTATGCGGTACCAACATAAATATATATGTTTAAAGTTTCGGTACTGAAACAAAGAATGATGCGGAAGAATTCAACGGTTTATTTTCGGCTTCTCGGATCAACACAAGTTTCCTAATTATTTTGTCACGCCCAGTTTGAAACAGCGGGGATATCTCCACCTAACTGCATAATAATTTATTCATCATTTATAATAAAGCAATTTGTTTCAAAAGATTCTGATCATAATTTGTATAAAAATAGATCAGTCTTTTCGAATTACAATACGAACCCACTTTGTTTCTTGTTCTATATTATAAAAGCAAACGGATTCGCGAAATTTCAATTTACTTTCAAATTAGAGATGACAACAAACGACTTAAAACGGGTGGGTGAAATATAAAAAAAACAATAATACTATTAAATTCACTTTATTTTTAACTTCTTTATACATACTTCTAAGCAGATACTAACACGATGTGGACTACAAAATAATTATTAATTTAATAAAAAATAAAAAAATGTCCAAATTAAAAAAAGAAAATATTTTGTGTAAAAACATATATTTGGGAGGGGGTAAGAGTATCGCCGCCCCGGGAACCATTTATTGGATAACCAACACCCCTGCCATAGGTAACCCCAAGTAGTTCGCTACGTTTGGTGATGCCCGCAGCAGCAGGGCTGCCCGGGTTCATGGGGTGAGGTTTGCCTAGGACTGGGTGGCGGGCAGACTGGTTGAGGGAGACCCAACCTAGACATCTCCAACTGGAATCTATCGATCCATCGCCTTGCATCATTCACCTTGGGAAGGATGAATTCATACGTCCATCAATCCTGGACACATTGACCCCCAGCTTCCTAAACACCCCTCATACCTTTTCCTTCCCGGAACTTTCTCTATGTCCTTTCCCTAAAAGCCCTCCTCAAAGATGGTATAGATAGGCCTCGAGGGATTCTTTTTCCTGTGTGGAGCTAATCAAATATATAAAAAATAATGTTTGTTTGTTTGGATGTTCGTATGTTATGCGCGGCCATGCCGTTCATCCGAATGCGATGAAACAATCCGAATTGATGGTTATAGGATAGTGAGCTCTGGCGTTACGAAATTATTTCCTATACTATCCATACGAATGCGAATAAAATTTCATCCGATTGCTATTAATTTTTTTTGAATTTTTGTTAACATGCCCGTAAATATTTATCTATATATAAATACTGGTGAGCTCTGACTTTGCATTAAAAATGAAGTAGTTCACGCGAGCTGTTGGAAAAATGGTTGTATTTTATGGAGTTAAGCGGCAGGGAAAAAGGCTGGGGGGAGGGGTAAGCGGGAGGGTTGGATGGGAAATTAAGGAGGGCGGCTTCGCGGGAGGAGAGGCGAAAAAGAGGGAAGGCGGAGAAGGTGGAAGCGGAATGCGTGAGGGGGGAGGGGTCGCGATAAAGTGGAGAGCGGGAGAGAGGAGGGGGGAAGTTGGGAAGGTGAAAAGAGAACGCGGTAGGGGAAGAGGAAGACGAGGCGGAAGGGGAACGGAAACGAATGGGAAATGACACGAAGGGACCGGGTATCAGCAAGTGTAAAAATTAAAAATCGTGAAATGTTGGTTTTAGTTTGATGAGTAGAGTAAATAATAATAACTTTTATATGCAAATTTTTATAGCACATGAATTATTAGGTATTGTAACCCGCATCACAGTGTCGAAACCGAAGTGTTACGAGTTTTACCTTCTGCGTGGCTTCATGGTTTCGCAGTTAGTTGTTCTCTGGTTGCATGGCGATACCGCACGTTATGCCAGAGATATGATGAAGTCTGTTCTGTTCCACTGGGTACACAAGCTACCAGCCATAGGTAGCGGTTACCCAAGAAACCACGATAACTCGTTACTGGCGAATGGTATATTCGAGTTGCTTGTAAAATAGAACTGTGCTGAAACAGAACAGAACAAAAAAACACACCTAAACTAACCTAATATAATATTATCTCGATTAACCGAATATCGAAACCACCACAACAAGGGAATGTGCCTAGCATGGTGGTCGTCAAAATATGTAACTAACAATTTAACGAATAAAGAAAAATTAAAAAAAAAATCTAATCCATCCTATTCTTTTATCATGTTCTGTTTCGTCAATATTCCGTTTTACATCCACCATTCAGGATATCATGACGGCCTCCGTGGTAGAGGGGCAAGGCTCTCGACTAGCCATCCGGACGCGAGTTCAAATCCCGCGCAAAAATACCCGCAGATAATTTTTTATTGATTGTTTTGTGTTTTCACAATCGAATAATTTAAAATAAATTAAAAATAATGTAAGATATATTGGCGACACGTTCCATAGTGAAAGATACTCTCAGTAACGTATCCGTATCTTTTTTCCAATTTATCTGTTTCAGATTTTTTTATTGAGTTTCTCTAATATTATTTTCATTAATTAAAATAATATAATTTTAAAAAAATCATCCGAATATCAATAGTGTTATTACTATAGGACGTAAAAGTGTTTTTGTGCGATTAAACAGAATATTAGGTACTACGACACCGCCAAATTAATGGCACGTTGTGGAGGAAGGACGAAATGGCAACGGGAAGGAGATGGGGAAGAGAGTGTAGTCAGTTAGGAAGTACCAGGATTCAATCAACAATTTCCAGAAACTTGTCCCGTATACAGAATCCCGTTATAAAGAAGTCTTATAGGTGTTTCTAAAATAATTGCTTGGATAAAACACGACCTAAATTATTATATTTATTAGTAAATTAGTGGTGAAGTCAAATTTTTTTTACATTCAAATCCACTTAGTCTAACCGAATCATTGATTCGAAACATCAATTGAATCATAAAATGTTTCGAAAACGAAAGCTTCGATTATCCCCATCTCTACTTATTAGAAACCGTGGTTACGGCAGGCAAACCACGAAATTCCTAACCTTTAATTTTAACCGTTTTGGAACTCTGCTATTCACGAAGCCCGATCTGTCAATCCGATAATGTCTTAATATTCGTTTTGGACTAGTATTCTGACAGTCATCAATCACATTTTGGAAAAATTGTCCGAGATTGCTTCAATTTTACGGTCAGATATTTATTATTGTTGGAAATCTTATCGTAATCTACCAAGATTCATTCATGGTAAGCCTGATAATGGACAGTTTTTTAAATTTCTTGTTTAAGGTTAGAACTTCAGCTATCAACTATCTAAAAACTAAAAGAAATAGCTCATAACTTTTCTTATTGTTTGATATTATGTTTTGCTTATTATTTCCTTGTATCATTTATAACTTACCTTTTATTAATTTTCTTGCCTTATATCATTTTATAACTCACCTAAGTTTTTATTACTTTCGATGAATTTTCGTATAAAATTGCTAATAGTTTTTATTATAATATTTGTAATTTAAACAGATGTAAAAATATATAGTTGTCCTCTCCTAATTACAAGCAACTGCTTTATTAGGAGAGTGATTCAAATGTTATATTTATATTACGTTGTAAATATTGTAACTCTAAATGTATTTAAATAAAACTAGTAATAACCTGTAAACAAAGACCATCCACCTGTATATAATACGTTGGAAGATTAAAGCACATCAGGTAAGGTCCGTCAGATTCGGAGCATCAACTACCTGAAAGATTTGGAACATCAGTTGCTGCAAACCACCTACAGATTCAGACTATAGCCTTTAAAACACACAAAGAATTAGCTCATTAGCTATCAACCACTAGAAGATTAGATCATCACCATTAAATTATTCAGTTTTAGATCGTCAGCTATAAACCACTAAAAGATTTGGAAATCAGGGATCAAAAAACTCGCGAATAAAGCGAATAAATTAGCCTAAGGGCTTAAGAATGTTAAACCCTCAGGACAATTTGTTTGCTTTTGGGAACAGCACATATATGTAGGTCTCATAGAAATCATTGTGTCGCAAATATGATCTAATATTTATATTCTAAACTATGTTAGGAAGAGAAAGCTCCACGCTTTATACTCAAAACCACCGAAGAATTAAAATGTACACCTCTATTACCATGTACTAAAGTTTTCAATCGCAAATTGAAAAAAAATACTTTGTGAAATTTTTATGAATTATGAACACGAATCGGTTAAAAGTGAAATGATAATAATGTTTATAATACATTTTCTCCAATAAAATGTGTTTTTTTTTTCATTTTTTTTACGTAATCATTTATTTCAGATACAAACAACGCAAGGCGAGCCATTTCTAAAACTATTTATAATTGCATTCAAAATTAATTTATTTCTAAAATCATATGTTCATTTCTAATAATTCAAATGCATATTTCGTTACCTTTCAAATGAAGTTTTTAGTTTTCAAATATTTTCAGAAATATTCCATTTATTTTAATGCAAAGCAGAAATACTGGCCTTCTTGCAGAATATGCCAGTGGCCTCATGGGTTAAAATAATAAATCTTGTACTATAAATGGATGCAAATACGTAGCAGGAACAATAAAAATAGTATTTTAAAAATCATCATCACTGCCTACAGATTTACTTCAATGTCTAAATTCTAATTGATCTGAGTTGTCTATTTTGTCACTCGTTTTTCGGATAATATTATAAGATTTGAAAAATTGAATATGCCTATGAAATTATTCATATAAATATGAATGTCGTGCTACGTTCGCTGTTTTGATAGGAGATAAACAGTCGACTCACAGCCTAGCGTCGAGCAATTCCGCTTTTTTGGTACCAACTCACTACATTCACCTTTCACTTCGCCTCGATACGAGAAACATCACCTCAACACTCGGCCACACGCTCCGCGACAACGAACCCACCGACAAGATGCAAGATGAACAACAACAAAAAGGAAATTGAAGTAAATTTATTAACAATTTAAATTAAATATACTTACTTTAATCGGTAATTATCTTGTGCGTTTGCGATATAATTCAATTTAACGGGGCCGCTAAAATTTCAAAAATTCTTTATGGCGCTTATCGACTAATATATTGTCAGGATGAAAAATTCAACGTCCAAATCGTATTGTTATATTGGTATGACGATTATTAGTGAGGCCCTGCAAGAAAAGGTAATCCTGTTTTAAAATGTTTTATTTAAAAACGTTTTATATAAAACATGCAAGATGAATCGTTTAAGACTCATTAACCAGCGACCGAGAATTGAAATTTCAACTTGTGACCGTGCCCTTGCAACTGTACAGGGCGGTTCCGATGAGAAAGATTGCTTATTCTCCGTACCCAAAAGTTTAACTAAAAACTCAATATCGACTTTATTTCAAAAAGCATTAAAAAGGCTCAAATGCGTGATGATACATTTCTTAATATCGTGTACTTCTTGTAAGTATTTTTTGATCATAAGAATTTATGATTTTTCAATGATGTCTAAGCAAAATGAGTGTGTAAATTTTTTAAAAATATTTAAGTTTGTAAGCCCTTAAATAAATCGACAAACTGAGATATTTTCGTCACAAAACACGTTCTCGGATCTGTTTTTTAAAAATTTAAATTCTAAAAAGTGTTTTTACTAGATTATGTATTGATTTATTTTACTGTATGATAATATGATTTGAAATTTGTGTTGTGTAATACAATATTTCGTTTGAAAATTTCACAAATCTGCTAACGGCCAACGGTATAACCTTACTATATTAATCACCAACATGGTTATTTAAAATTTGAAAAATGCCTTTACCAGATAAAATAACGATCTTTCAAAATCAATTTGTATTTTTGTATAAAAGAGGCAATACGTCCAGAATTTGATTTAAAGGGGACAAATTTCCGGTATTCTCTGGTTATACCCTTACCTCTTCAGAGGAACGGCTGTGCGGCTGGTTTCATACGAAACGTAGTTTTGGATTTTAGGCCAAAATACCCAACCAAACTGAAAAATTATTTTTGTAATAAAAAGGTATGTCAAATATCTATCTCGTACAGGTGCCACTTTTTTTTGCTTTTAAATGATGACGTAGAGGTAATTAAAGAAATCAGTTTTGGTTTATTTTGGAAGCACCTTTGGAAGTTTTTTGTGAGTTATTTATAATTATTATAACCGCTTGGACACATAAGCTTGTTTTCACGATAATTTAACGTGGGTAGACATAGGAATGACGTACGGCCCCGTACCTGAGTTATTAAAATATGTGCCTAATCCTCGGTTTTAATATAATGAATTATAAATAAAAAAAAAATTAAAAATGCCTTTCTTTGGGTAGTTATTTTAATATATAAACGAGAAGTTTTGGTTCCGATGCAAATAGCTAATTTGTAATTTAAATTTACACCAATAAAAATTGTTCCTAAAAAAAAGAAAAAATTTAATTTTATATTTCATCATATTTTTAAAAAGTAAGTATATACAGTTATTTTATTTTTTTTAAACATATACATTTACTTGCAAATAATTGTTTGAGTTGCCTCTAAAATCATGAAATATTAAAATCTATAATAACCTATATTTTATAATTTAAAGTAAAGAAATAAAGTAGATCCTGTCTGAGATAGACATTTGATATACCTTTTGATTACAAAAATAATTTTTCAGTTTGGTGGGGTATTTTGGCTTCAAATCCAAAACTACGTTTTGTATGAAACCGGCTGCGCAGCCATTAGCCTTAAAACATAAAACAACTAGATGATACCGGTAAAAAATCATGTATAAAAATAAATTAATGCCTCAGGATCATTTAAACAAAAAAACATTATCATTCAAAGAAGATCATTAATTTGACTTTCGAATGAACATCGAATGCCGTCTCCAGACGCTTGCCAAGCCCCGGCAAGCTTTTACTAGAGTTGGGGGCATTAAGGTTCGGTTTCAAAAAACGAACTGTTCTTTATAAAAAGCTCACTGTTTTCTCAAACTTAGGGGGAAAAAATCGGCTGATTTGAGGCAATTTTCGATAAATAAATTTGTGGAATACTACGGTACAATCAATATCGCACAAATTTCCTCAAAGCAGACGATTTTTTCCCAAAGTTTGAGTAAACAGTTAGCGTTTTATAAAGAAAATTTCGTTTTTGTTTTTTGAAAAGAACGCAAATGCCCCCAACTTTAGCAAAAGCTTGCCGAGGCTTGCCAAACGTCTGGACACGGCATAAGAAAAAATTAAAATACGAAAACTGTCATAAATTTAAACAAAAGAATTGCAGACTCCAAAAATATAGAATAACTAAATAATTAAATAATTTTGGTACCTATTTTATCGCTTGAGTTATTCCTACAATCAAAGTTCAATTTAAATTCAAAGCAAATCCAAGTTCTAGAGTTTATTGAACCGCGGTTACAGACAGAATCACAACCGAAATTAATATTTTTAATACCACATACTAAACTAATAATTATTAGAATCTGAAGTCTTATTCCAGAATAAAGTGAAAATAAGAAAAACACTCATATTCTAGATTAAATTATCAATAATAACCAATCATCGCTATTTGCTGTACGCATAGAATAAAGAATATAACATTAGAAGTTTATTCGATTACCCCAACCACCTAAAGTTCCGTCTCACTTACACTCGCCTAAAATCTAAGATCTCTATCCCATTTGAATTTCGAAAGCACAGTTTTGAATATAAGCCCAAATCGGGCCTATAATTAAATTCTCACAAAACACGCCCACAAGGAACTTCTCGAGTTATTCTTTATTTTACGGCTATACGCTTTTTCCACCGTGACCGGAATTAAACGGGTAACCGAGAGAATGTTGGACTGTGAAAAATATGGCAATATAAATTTTGCAGCCTTCTGATAAAATACTCAGAAACCGTTTTTTAATGTATCACTATTAAAAGGTTTTATGATCAAATTAAAATCTGACGATTAACAGTATGAGGCGTATGTACAGTGGCGTAGTGAAAGTTTGAGCATAAAATGTTAGCGGCAGAGTAGTTTGTGTGAAACCGTGATTTGATAATATCGTCTTTACGAACATAAATAAGGTTCAAACAGATGACTTTTTTCAGAAATATATTTATTTTTATGTGAATACTTTATTTGTGCAAACCTAACCAATTGAATATCATAATTTCATAAAATAACGTCAATGGATTAAAATGGTGTAGGTTTTGTTAATAATGTTATTGAATTAACAAAAGCTACACTATTATAGACTGAAATTAAATGGGGTTTGTAAAAACGCTGCCTTGAACCATCTAAATTTAGTCACCAAACACAGCCAAAGAAATTTCGAGCAATTTTTCGATTCTGAATGGTGGTATTTCACCAGGGCGATACTAAGTGTAACAGTGATGTAGATACTTACCTAAAATTCAAATAACGTTATACTACAGTGATGTGGGTACTTAATGATAGGTACTACAGTTATGTAGTTGTTTACATAAAATTCAAATACGTAATACCACGTACATACCGTGAGAACCTTAAAACGTACCAAAAGAAAGTACAGAATTGTCAGCGTAAATATAGAGAACTTTGGGAGAGTTTCAAATGTATGAAATATTCAACAACATATCTACTTATAACAATATTACACATTTTCCAATAGCAAACCCACGGACTGTGTATTTTTAGCACGAGAATGACGCGCGACGCTTGAAAATGGAAGAAGTAAGACGGCGAAGTTTATGAGGTATATAACTAGTGTGGATAATATAAATATGTGATTGTGAGAGAGATTCATATTCATAAGTACGTATGATTATGATAGTGAAAGTAAGTAATCCCTCCTACAATTCAATGAGGTTTTCACACAATATTGTATGATTAGGTACTAAAAAAAGCACACGGATAATTTGGTAGTACAGATCGATAGAGTAAATATTGCAGTCGGTGGGGTCGCAAGTCGCAACTGCAGATATTAAAAATACATTGCCAGACAACTTAAATATACTTATAATATGCATCTAAATATTCTTGTGTTAAAATAATTATTAATCAATTTTAAAAATAAATGTTTAAACTAACTAACTATTTCATTAAATCCCCAATCCAAAGACTACTACATAGGATTGGAAATAAATTCCGTTCAGTTGATATTTTCGTTTATTCATTACCAAAATTTATTTCTGAAAATAAAAATTATTTTTTCCTCCTACTAATTTTAAGGAAAAGAAACAATTATATAACATAATTGTTATATTATTGTTTGTTTTTCTACTATTTTTGTATTATTGTTTTAAAATTAATAATTCCCCGTTCCGACTGGGCGAGTATTTTAATCGAGTAGCGAATATATTAATAACGAAACGCGTCCGAACACCACAATTTTAGTAGAGTAGGCTAGTCAGCTCTTTAGTAGATTCAATCCAATTGGTTCTATTTTTCGGCGAGTAGAGTCCCCCTCCCCCTCCTCTGACATGCGCAGTTCATTCGTAGACGCAGACATGCGCGATATGTCGTTCTGTTGGAGCGAAAATGCTACTCTAAAATTATTTATTTTTGCGGCTATTAATCTATTTTCGTGTACATAGTTTATATATTTTCATCTCACTAATTTATTCTTCCACCTCTTCTAAACATAAGCATTAAAATCAGCTTAATTAGCGTATTTATTGCGTTGCAGTCCGTCATGTTGCTATGCGCCGCTTACTAATGGACTCTACTTGACAGTAGGGCGAACACTTTTTGGTGAGTCAAGTAGCGAGTTACTCGCCACTCGACTTCCTACTTGCCAGGTGCGAACAAGGCTTAAGTGCGCAAATAAATAAATAAATTCGAGTGCATAATCGGTGACCGAAAAATTCAACAATATGCAACTTCATCACTGCGTTGAAAAGTCATTAGAAGTGATGAAAAAAACTCTTGGTTACATAGGTTACGTTAGGTTAGGATCTGGGCTATTTTTGTTACCTGTTTTTTATAATTTTAATGACTTTTTAAAGGGGTGTTGAAATGACACTTTGTTGAATGGTCATGGAACCATTGATCACCCGGAATAAGATCCCCGAAGTTTCATCAATTATTTATATTAATTCCGTTGATATTTTCGTTTATTCATTACCAAAATTTCTGAATATTAGATACTTATGCATAAAAACTGAATTTTAGATACTTATTACGAGTATGTAATATTCAGTTCTTCAATAAATGGTTTTAATTTTCATGATCAAAAAATGTAAATAATTACACGTTAATATTTAAAATTCACTTTAAAAATATATGAACAGGTATCTATGTCAAACAAATTTAATAAAATAACGCAAACGTCACAAGTCACAATGCTATAAAAGCCGATCTCCTATTTTAAAGTCGATTTTTTTAACTTTTGGGTCGGTTATGACCTTATGACATTAGATTATGTATATCGCAAAGGTATTGCTTTGTTTAACGGTTATGAAAAAAGGTACCTACTTATCATGTTATCATATGCCTTAAAAAGTAATTGTGGATTTATTGGAACCTACCTAAAGTGTAGATAATATTGAAACAACAAAAGGAAAAAATAAAAAATAGGACTAATTGAGGATTGTACTAGTTTTTTTAAACATTTTAAAAATTATTATACCTATCGAAATCTGCGTAAAATGTTATTTAGTCGTCCTAGCCGTCCTTAGCCCGGCGGGGAGGATGCTCAGCTAGAAATCGGACAAGACGAGATCGATAATCTCAGCCTGTAAAATCACACCGACGACCGTTGTTTCCATTCCTACTGATCAACTGTTGAGCCGAAATTTTGGCATGCACAAATACGCTCTTTCGAACGCAACTCTTTGACAAACAGGCGAATCGAGTGTTACTAAACAAATAACTTAGCTGATCAGAGACTCAGATTGATCGATCGAAAAGTTGGAAACAGCCTTTACTTCCTTCGCCAACACTAGTAGTGAAAAGATCTGTGATGAATATACTATACATCTTATTATTTATAGGCCTTAAAAAATACTTTTGACAGATTTTTGAAGTAAAACGTCTCTAAGCACGCTTGACTTGGGGGGTAAGCTGGCGAATGCGTTACGAAAAGTGGAATGCGTTACGAGAGAGGCAAACGGGCTGTATCACACTGTAGAAGCAAGAGAGAGAGCAGTACGCGCGCACATTTTCTTTCTCTCTTCCTCTCATAGCCTGTGCATGAAATATCCCAGTCAGTATTTTGAAATACCAGTGACTCGCCAAACGCGGGGGGGAGCGGACGTCGATGCGCACGGCTTGATCGGGCGAGGCGAACGATAATAAATATAAATAAATATTTATAGTTAATGAATACATATGTAGTATATATTTTATACATATAAACATATATATACATACTAAAGAGCTAAAGAAGTTTTAGTAAAGTTCAAGTTCGCTTCGGATGAGAGTCCAACAAATTAATAATAATAAAATAACATCAATACGTTTTACTTATTATTTATTATATTAGTGACTGTAAATGTGAGGGTAATGTGGAGATAACGTTAAAAAAATAATTATATGGGCACCTTCCTGTAGTACCTTACTATACTAAATGCTACGTGCTGCATTCACTTTGACTAATTCCTATATATATTTATTTCTAATATCGTTATCAATAGAATGAGTAACGAAGGAAATATCCACCACAATGCCAGATAACAAAGAATCCCATGAGTATTATATTGTTTTTGTATTCGGAAAGTAAACAAAGAACATGTGACTTTTATTGTAGTGTAAGTATAATATAATGTACATACTTAAACAAATGGAGATCACATAAAGAAATTAACAAACAATAGAAAATTATAAATAGACCTGATTTCAAATTTCAATATCTTGGAATAATTTCACATTTCCTTATGTGTAATTATTATAGAATTAAATAAGTAACACTAACACAATACAACCTAACTAGGTTTATTAAATTTTCCTACATTTATTTTTATCTTTTAGATTACAAATTTATGGATTAAGGCGATGTAACACACCTTAAGTAGATGGCGATATGGTTTAAATTACTTTAATTTTTCGAAGCTCTGGCATAAATATTTAAATGTTTTAAGATCATTTTCGAAAGGAATTGCTCTCGCACATTAAACAATAGCACCATAACCGAAAATGGGATCTAAGTACTTAGGATATTTTAAACATTAAAGCAGTTTTTATAGGCCTGATCCTTTACTTTTTTCTGGTCTTATAAAAGACTAATAAAAAATACTCGATTATTTCAAAGGCAAATATGACATATTGCCTACTTCCTAATCTTGTAGCTACGGGCATTGCCGCACAGATTCGCATTTGTAACTCAATTTCGTTATTTTTGGAGAGTGGCGTTTTTGATTTTATACCCCCACATGTGTTCTACTTGCAGTATTTAATTAAAGCGTCGAAATATTTCTAAGCGATCTAATTTTAAAACCAAAATACGAATAAATAATTTTGTTCGTATACAAACTAAATACTTTCAAGAAAGGCATACAAATATAATATTCTATCGGTGATTCATTAATATATTGTATTTGAATGCCTTTCTCGAAAGATTTGAGTTTGTGTACGGTCAAAACTCCATATTCATATTGCTTATGTACAAGCGCCAACAATTAATTCATCTTAATATTTTAAAGCATAACATATAAAAAGTGTTTTCTCTATAATAATTATCTACACTCGCGCCATCTATGACAGTAGATTACGAATCGGTTCTGTTAGAAGTTGTGCTTCAGTTAGTATTAAATAAATACAAAAGTATATATTACTTACATTATTCTTGTCATAAAAAGAAGAAAAAACGTACAAAATAATTTTATATTCAGTCAATAAATAAGTTTTTTATTGTTATTTATCAATTTTACGCAAAATATATTTTGGAGCAAAATATGTTGGGAATAATTGTTCCAACTTCAAAAATTATGTGTTTTTGCTTTTAAAAAAAAAATTATCTTATAATTTATTTTGTTTTATATTACAATTATTAAAAACTTTAATAGCAAGTCAAAATAATTATTTATGTAAAATATTACCTAAAAATGAGTTCTTTCTAAATAATGCCTAGGAGTAGAATAATAATACCTAAAGAAATATTTTTTAAATATTTATATTGAGGGATCAGTAGGATTTATCGGTCCAATTAGGAGTTCCACCGAGCAGAACCCTCTGATATGAAAATATCTGGAGTTGGTGAATTATTTTTGTTCTTGTATTGTTTTGTATTAATTATACTTATATAATACACTTGCATAGCGTGGATTTACTAGATGATCATTTGTGGAAAAGTGTGTGAAACGGTTAAGTTTTTCCTGTGGGGAAAATTTAACCAGGAAATAAAGTCTGGTGCATAAAAAAATATATATATATATTATTGTTTCCAAAATATAAACAATTTAAAAAATAAGTTTCTGATGTACATAAGAAAATTGATAATTTATGGATACCCGAAGAACTTTTCGAGAAAACACACCATACTTTCCAATACGTCATTCTCTTCGTAACTGGATTACGAACATTTATGTCATCTGGAAACTATCTATTGTACAACAAAACATTCGTGTAGGTACCGTTTCGTCATAAGTCCATAATGTTATAATTGCGTATTGTTTAAATTCTAATATAAACTATTTATAGGATGTTAATAAAATATTGTGAATCAAAGCGATCATACGATGTAGGCACTGAGGAAAATCACGCCATTTCACGTGGGAGAGGAAAATCATCTGTTTTCTGTTCGGTTATATTTGGTGCTGCATCAAAACACGAAAGCAAAACAAAGATATGACCAGGAGAAAAATGAAATCATTACAAAAGAGCCACTCGACTACTGCCTTGTAATTATGTTTTATACGAATAATGGGAGTAATCTACTTTCATACACTCCATTCAATAAGAGAAATTCTTTCGCTACCTACTTGATTATTTTTGTTTATCTGTCAAATGGCTTTGTTATGCGCAAAATATAAAATTTTGACATAAACATGAAAACGTCAACGCTGGAAACAGAAACCAGAAGGTTTTATGAAATAAATTATAACATGTGATTATTTTTACCTTTATTTTGTCGAATGTTGTATCCAGTTCAACATTATGTACAAACGGATTCAATATTTCGGCACGAATATCATCCGCGGCCATGGAGCCGCGATTTCCATGCATCTTTCCTTTCATTTCGTCGTGTAATCGGGAGCACTTCACACTTTAAACACCAGTATTATTTATAATATACGTTATATCAATTCAGAGAAACATCATAATTTCGAAAAATAACAAAGTCGACCTCGATTTGAAAAAAGTGCGCGACGCGCGTAATATACACTTCCATACTGGCGCGGAAACACCAGCATGCAAACTTGACAGGAAGAGAAATCGGAATAAACCTGACATCGGGTTGATCAATTTCTATACGGGATTACCCGATCTACTACGGAAACACCCGAAGCTTAAGTTGGTGTGGCCATGCGGAAATAATATTAACGTCGCAATTCTTTATGAAATTCTTCATTATTGCTTCATTATTCATCGTAATAAATTAATATTAGCCAAATAATAATGAAATTTTTTTAAATTCCAAGAATATAAAATTCAAAAAAAATTTAGAATAGAAAAAAGAAGTTGGAATTGCGAATTTTTGATGCTGCTAGAGCACTGAAACCATTATGTGTTTTGTTTTGACAGTTGTTGTCATGTTGACAGGTGGGATTTTAGAAGTTTGATGGTATTATTTGTGGTGCGCGATGGATTCAAAAGTTCAAAAATGCGTATTAGATTACTTTATTTGCCTCGAAAATGCGTATAATACATTAAAAAACACCATGTCGGATTGTCATAAAGTAACAATCAAGTTGTTTTCGTTGATGGAGAGACAGAAGAAGCTTAAGAAGTGAGCGGGAGTGAAATATCACGAATGATTTATTACAATTAACAACTTCCCTGACTATTTCTTATAATTAACAACTTCCCTGACTATTTCCCTTACTTGCTTCCTGGGATGAAGGTCATTCTATGTCAATACGTATAGGAATTTACAAAATGATCAAGTTAAATGAAATGTTTATCCATATTTGATAATCGTAACTAAAGTTCGGTTGAAATTTGAGTGTTTTTTGAGTTTTGTTGAAACAATTCTAGTATGTTTCATATTGATCTTTTCTTTCAGAACAAACATTATCGACACGCCGTTGGAGAAAATTGATAATATCATAGAACTGTTAACATTCCAGATCAATCAACAAATAAATTTGCAGATATCAGAGTTACAAATACACAGGTTATTATAAACAATTTATTATTTTAAATTTTACAGGTTTTTAAATTCTAACTTTTCAGAAGTAACATTAAACACAAATTATTAATTAAACTAATTTATTTGTTCGTATTTATTAAGTATAAAAAAAATAAATGTGGTGTATACAAAGTTATTGTTTTATTTTAAATTAAACTAATTTAGTTCATTACTTTTTTGGGGTTATCTGCATCTACACGTATAATACTTAGCTGATGGTAAAATACAAAATTTAAATCATGTCCGACTAAAGCCCAATTGTGTTTTAGTATATTTTAATAAATGTCTAAGGTTTGTTAAATTATTATTCTACATTTTCACTATAAATCTAATTTTAAATGATTACATTTGGCCAGTAGACACAAAAAACCACATTTTATAACACAATTCAATAATAAATATAATATATTTTAATCTTTTTACAAGTATACAAAAATAATTACACTGCCCATTGAATAATTTAATGATTTCAATGGTGAAATTAGTACATGATAATATTATGTTATTTGATTGGCAACTAAGTAAGTTAAGAACTAAGTAATCACTAAATGTTTTAATTTTTCAGCCACGCCTTACACGATATCCACCAAAACCTTGAAAGAAAAAGAGCAAACTTAGAAAAAGGTTGCGAAGAATTGGATTTCAAAGAAAAATCGTCCTTGATGAATGGTTCCGCATTTCAGCCCAGACTCTCTGACCTTTTAGAATTCTCACAAGATGGCGTTGTCTTCTCCCTCGGAGTCTGTGCTCAAATCAAATACGTTATAGCTGCAATAACGCTCAATGAAAACCAATGCAATTCCTCATTTTTCTTAGCTGAATCCTTCAAGATAGATGAGTTAACGGAAAAACGGGTAAAAGAGATATTAATGTTGACACAATTTTGTAATAAAAACGAAATTCTCTCATAAATTAAATGTTTTTTCTTGTTCTTGAGTTGTTGCCTTATTACTGAGGATCATGAACCCACTCTACTCGTCCTGATGATCCAGGTTCCTCCATTCCTCACGACTCAACGGATGAAGGGCCACAGATTTTGGTGGTCTTCCTCTAACTTTTCTTGCCTGCCATTTTGCCAGTAACATAAGTTGTATGGATATCAAACTAATTTATTTACAGTTTCGATTTTTTATATGCTGTTATATACAGTTCAGTTTCAGTGCCGGCAACCGGGGCGTTTATTTAATTTAAATTTATTTACATAGTTTTATTTTCTTTTACCCGCCTCACTAGATAGACAAAGTCTGTTCCGAAGCGGGTAGTTATAAACAAGTAGTTTCATCCTTGATGCATTTGAATGAAAATATTCAGAGACACATAGTTATATTTTGTGTAAGTAAGTATACCATATTATCCCTATTTTTTTTTTTTTTTTAAAGGCGGAGACGGTTTACAAGCAGTTTCCGTGAGCACTTAGGCAATAGGCCCATTGTGCTATCTCCCATTTTACCTCAATCCTTTAATAACAACCCAGTCCCTTTAATAAAGTTCACCAGGGTTGACATTGCATATGTGGCTATGTCTTCTGGTTCTACTGTATCTCTCCCCAGGTATCTGAGCCTAGTTCCCACCAGGGCAGGATATTGGCACCATAGGTGAATTGAAGTCTCTTCATCCTCTTCACATTTTCTGTCATATATTGGTGTTTTCCACTCCCAATATCTGCATGTGTCTCCTGAGATGGCAGTGTCACGTTAATAGTCCTACCAGTTCCCTCAGCTAGTTTCTGTCCATATCGAGTAGTTTCCTGGTTCGTCTAGGGTCCGGTCCCTTTATGAGAACTCACAAATCTCATTATCCCTGAAATGACTACATATTGTACCTAAATAAGTACGCCGGGGGACCCGACTGTCGAAGATCAGCTGTTGTGGAACCGGTGTAATTGTTCTCACCAATACTAATTGCTCGCACTAATACCAATACAGTTGTACAACATTTGGCTATTTGTGTTCAGAGATACACACGACTTACAAGAGAACAGGTGTTTCAGGCTGAGAAGATGTGGCTAATTTCCACTTCTACATCATCTCAGAAAACGACTGGTGTGAAAAATCAACAGGGTTGAAGAGACCACACCTGGCACAATTCCTAAACTTACCTCTTGATCATAGTGGTTCTCATGCCGACTCACAGAATAGAGAAGATGTATGAATGGTTTGTTGTCAGTAATATACCCTGAAAGATATTTGGGTAGCATTCTTCCAAAACAAATTTAAAAATTAAATAAATCTCTTGGCTTTTCTTTTCTCTGTTATATTTTGGAGATGAATGAAGAGATTTTATCCTCAACATGGAGAATGGAATAAAAAAGTTAATAGAAGAATATTATACGTCATATGGAAACATGAACTGGGAAAAATGTTATGATGGTAAGGTAAATTAGTATTATCAACGGGTCCCACAATAAGTAAAGCAACACTTTTACACGGGCGATATGATTTTATTTTAATATTTTAATTAATGAAGATAATATTAGCGAAAGTCAATCGAAAATCCGAAACAGAAAAATCAGAAAAAGATACGGATACATCTGGGACTCGAACCCAGGACCTCTGGCAATCCGGGCCAACGCGCTATCCACTGCGCCAACGTACCCCTATCCGATTCGGTCATTTTTAACTGTATCACTTCGACTGAGAACCACCAACATTATTTTCATTTTTCTTATCGCATATTTTTATTGGCTGCTACCTTTATGTATGATTGACAGAGGTCCTGGGTTCGAGTCCCAGATGTATCCGTATCTTTTTTTGATTTTTCTGTTTCGGATTTTCGATTGACTTTCGCTAATATTATCTTCATTAATTAAAATATTATAATTTGAGGTTTAACTCTTTAAGTTAAAAAGTTAAAAATAAAAATAAAAAGATTTTATTTTATTTTTAAGGAGATTCAAACCTCCAACCATATGATTCGTACGGCCTCATGGGGTGAGGTTTGTCTACGTCTTGGCAACGGATGCGACTCTACTGCAAGCTGTGTGGGCTTTTCCAAAAATATGATCGTTACCTACACATTTTTCTTTTAGACGAGAGATTGAGGGATCGATTCCCACCCCAAACCAAAAATATTTTGACATAATTAATTATTATATTCTGATAAGACGTTTCATGTCATCTACTTATTATTACTGCGTGGCAGGCCGGATCATGAGGGACTGGTTAAGGGAGACCATTTGGCTTCTCCTGCGGGATTTTCTTGACCCGTCACTTTTCACCGCAGTGGGAGGGATGGATTCATACATCCGTCACTCCCAGACCAACTGATCCCTAGATTCCTACCCACTCCTCATACCTTATTTCTTCCCAGAACATCCTCTCCTTCCTCACCTCTGAAAGACCCTCCAAACAGTATCTCCAAAGATGACATGACAAATTATTTTCCTCAGGGTCTTCTGTGGGAGCTATTGTAAAAAATGCTTTTTCGCTAAGTTTAGCATGTTCTGAGAAGGGATTAAGTGGGTAAGTCAGCAGTTCACCTGCAATGAGCATCGAACTCCATCCATCTAATTGCTATTTGAACAACCTAACACCAGCTTTTAACTTCTTTTGTAAATTTGTATTGATTTTTAAATAATGCGGAGATGGTTAGTTACCTGTGAGCACTCATGCCATGGGCACATTACGCTATTTCTCATTTACCGCGTTCCTTTGACAGGGACTCGGCTCCTTTTATAAACTTATCCAGGGTTTTTATTGGATAGTCGGCTGTGTCTCCTAGTTCTACAATTTTTCTTCCCGGGTAGCTGAGCCTTGTTCCGATCAGGGCGAGATGTCTCTTCATCATCTTCAAATTTCTTGCATCTATTGGTGTTTTCCACTCTCAACAGCTGCATGTATCTCCCGAGGCGGTAGTGTCCCATTAGTAGTACTGTCCCAATAGTGAATGAACTGTGCATATTGTGTAGTTATGTGGTTCGTCTAAGGCAGCCATTATTTTTCATTCATCATTGCCAAGCTTTTAAGTGTGACCCGCCAAGCTTTTATGTATAAATATCTGATAATCGACACGTAAAATCAGACAAGTTTTTAAATACACGCTATATTTCAGTTTTGAGTTTATTTATTTACATTATTAGGTATAGTTAGCGCGACCATACATCCTGTTTTTAATAAGACCGTTCTGTTTTTTTTTAGATAATCCGTTGATATACATAAGTTTACTGAATTTTGATAACTGCATGGAGAAAAATGTTATTCTAAAATATGATCATTTTATTTGTAAAAACGGTTAAAAACGGGACTGAAGTTGTTACAAACAAATTAATAGGGTTTCAATGTTTATTGGCGGAAACATGTAAGAATAATTTGTTGGTATACGTAATTTCGTACGTATACCAACAAATTACTCTTACATGTTCCCGCCAATAAATATTGAAACCCTGTTAAATTGTCCGTAAGAACTTCAGCCCGGTTTTAACCGTTTTTACGAATAAAATTATCATATTTTAGAATAACATTTTTCTCCGTGTGGTGTTTATATTAATTAAAAACATGCCAAGAATTTCTCTGTTCTTCTGACCTATTATTATTTTTGAGTATTTTATTTTATTTTTTATTTGTTTGCAAAAATAGTATATAAACCAATAAATTACAATTAAATTTTGACAAAAAAAATCATTTAAATTAGGACAGCAATTTTATACATAAGTTCACACTTAAAGCATATATGTATAATATTTCACTTTTAAAATTGTTAAATTCGAGTTGTAACTTTTTAAATAAAACGTGTGATGATGAAGTTGTGTCCTTTTTTTAAAATTCTTGTGTGTACGTAATAATAATTTAACCACTCTGGGAAGCAAATCTATGTCAATCCCATGTGTGTTTCGGTTAGGTATCTATAAAAAATACAACATACTAAAATTGTCATCAACAAATATTTCAGTTTCAGAATTGCTTGCACTGATAAGTTTTCACATTCCACAACGTAAAACTAGAAGTTGAGATTCATTTCAGTGCAAAAATTCTGGGACTAACTACCACAATTATTCCTCTTTGCCCAGAATACTAATAAAGGGAAATAATGTTACCAAGTAAGTAAACATCTTTAATTCATAATTAAACAAATTCAAAGTGTTACAAAAAAAAGTTACTGAGGCAGTTCAGTAATGTATAATAAATATTGCATAATTTTTACTATTCATATGCAAAAGCTCCTAAAAAGGGCGTTAATAATTAATAAATAAATAAAGTATCAACCTGTTTAGAACTGACATAATAATATTGAAATGATTTTGGATGTGTTTAGTGACTAGGCTGAGTAGTCAGGTAATTCTAAGAAAAATAAATTGGATGTGTAATACATATATATAATGTTCCTGGCTTTGATTAGTTGAGATACTTACTAGTCATGACATTTAAAAAGTTTTTTATGAATGATTTTTTAATGAGTTTTTGCGAATTGTTTATTATGTGGGATGAGGACGAAGCAGAGAGATATTGTATGTAAAACAGTGATGAGTGATGAGCAACCAGCGGCATGCGGCCCGCGACCCCAATACACGCTTGGCTAAATAAAATATCAAAATGTTTGCTTTAAAGAATATTCAACAACTTATGTTTTTTTTTTACATTAACTCCACACAGGAGGCCCTGAGGAAAATAACTTCTCTCAGGGCCTATGTCATCTTTGAAGAAGCTGTGTGGAGGGTCTTTTAGAGGAGATGAAGGGGTGAACGTGAATCTTGAACAAATGTCAACCGTGTACATACGTTGGGCGCGCGTTTGGCGTGTTTCCCGACTACGCACTCCTAGGGAATCAATGATGCTAGTTCCTCGGAGCATCTTTCTTTGAATTACCGGTAGAACAAGGATAGCATTCTCACCCTACGCCTATGCTCTAAAAATTGCAATCCGTTTGTTAAGACGGGAGAATCTATCAAGCGGACCGCCCGTTTCTGCTGTTGTTTTGCAAAAGGGTTTAGCGGAAAACTTCAGTTTTTCTTTAATTTTTTGAATTAGCCACTCACAATAATAAGATTTTTCTTACATATATAGTGAAAAAGAACAAAATTTCGCGGTTCGACCGTTTAGAAAAAAATTAACCTTCGCAGCGCTGCGATTTTCTTGTCAAGATATATGTTTGATGCATTTTATAGTGTTTGGTTTAATAAAATACCTAAAGTTTTCAAGACTAAATTTTGTTTAACTTTCCGAACCACAAAAATCAACAGTTGCCCAAAACTGGAAGTGGTATTTTTGGTATGTTCAGAATTTCATAATTATAAAAATTGACAGCACTGAATTGGTTTAGCCTTGGAGATACAATTTTTTTCGACTGGAGTCCTTATATTTATTAAAGAAGTACCGTTTTGAAAACACAAATAGGTTTGCGACATCGACTGCAGATTTAGCAAAGTCACGCTGAAAGTACTGTATCCTCTGCGGGCCGTGAACAAATTAAAATGGTTAAATTGGCCCTCAGGCTAAAATGTTGATCATCACTGCTGTAGAAGAAACTTCTCCCCACCCACGTGTTCGGTTAGTATACCAGTGGCGTCTTGTGAATGCAATATTTTTTTTATGCTTTTGTACCTACTCGTATTTATTGAGCAGAACTTATTTATAGACTTTATTTTTGTAAAAAAAATATAAAAACCGTTTTCTAAAATTCTACTAGATAATTTTTTAATACCTTTGACGCGTGATAGCTGTTTCACAATTCGAAGGCATTTTCAAGCTGTTTTTTTTATAACAACACTCATGTGCGTTCAATAGACTCGAAATCCGTGTTGTCGCCATTGCTAACAGCAAACTTCAGGAAAATACTTGAAACCGTAGCAAACAGTAAGGAAAATACTTGAAACCGTAGCAAACAGTAAGGAAATTCCGAAAGTTGTATTATTAACACACTTTTCCATATGGTTTTTCTTACAGTTCCTTACCAGGAGCGAATCTTTCACGCGAAAAACGTAGTTATAAAATTGTTAATAAATAATAAAATTGTCATGCACGCATGCGTTTTAAACCACTTACCTACGACGATGCCCATATTACAAATGTGGAAATCCGAAAATAATACATTGCCAACATAATGAACAATAATAAGAAAGGGAGGCTCAGATGATGGACATTTAGAGCGGAAGAGCGCAGGAAAGAGTGTCAAAAGAATATATGAGTAAGAATCGCATGTGAATGGAATAAATAGTTAGGAACGCCCCAAGGAGACATTGCACAACTCAGAACACTGGAGTCATGTCATATCAAGAGTCGGCTGTCAGCGCTACAAAACAAAAAGTTTGTGTGAATGTAAATGAAGCAAGAAGTGTGCGTCAAGGCAAAGTTGCCTACTTACAAAATACGATTGTAATATATTTTCTCTTTTGTTTTTAGTACGCCAATGTCTTATGAAATAGAGATGCGCCGGCGCATTTTCATCTCCGGTTCTATTGATCTGGCCTTCCGCTATAATTGGTCCATTCATAAATTAAATAAAGCGAATATATTTATTTTTTCTCACACAAGTTAAACGAAAAAAGGTTTTTTGCTAATATTATAAAATTCTATTTAAACCCTCGGCCATATTTAATATGGACGAGGGTTTAAATAGAATTACGACAAGAAATTAATTTCAGGGGTTGTGGATAATTTATGACGTCGTGGAACAAAAAATTAACTTCATGTGTGTTTTTTTGTTTGTTTTATTGTAGTTGAAGTTGTTTAACTAGAAAGTTTGGTCGAAATTTGCAATAAGGAACTCCAGTCCCTTTTTTATTATAAAAAAATCATTAATGACCTTTTAAGTAAACATCATTATGTTTATATCGTTACAGGTAGTTTATTTAAAAAGTAAAAATAATTCACGTGTGATCGGTTATATGGTCAAGCGGTCAAAGCGTTAGGTTCCCACCAATAACAGGTCACGGGTTCAATCCAGTAGCGGTCCGTGAGTTTTCAGTGAGCTAGAGTGCTAAGATAAATAAAAAAAAACGACGTTACTAATGTTGTTGTAGCTGATGATTTTTTTTTCAAAATTTCAACTTTCAGTATGAAGATCTTCAGGATTCTTTCAGTTTGGGGATGCGCAGCATCTAGCTCACTGAAAACTCACGGACCACCCCTGGTTCAATCATCGATTAAGTTTTCCATCAACAGACGTTTTCGGCTTAAAACGGTGGAAGTAGGAGGAATTAAAATATGTAAGATTATTTACAACCCGAAAAAGTTTATCTTTAAAAAAAAAAAGAATTAAATAGTTAAGGACCGTCTGTTTCAACGCTAGCTATTGTAATTGTTAAACTGGCTAGCTTTACACTTGTAAGTTTTTTCGTAAGTTTACGACTTCTGGCCAATGGGCACATTGGATTCTCAAAATGCAAAATGCAATATGCCCATTGGCCAGAAGTCGTAAACTTACGAAAAAACTTACAAATATACCTAAAGCTAGCCAGTTTAACTTTTACTGTAGCTAGCGTTCAAACAGACGGCTCTAGAGAAAATTACATTAAATCTCGATTGGGTTGCAATTTTCAGTTGCTTCATGAACCTTTGATAGAACATAAGATAACTAAGAATTTTGAGAACATCTAAAAAAATCTAATCCATTATTAACCCATTATTTGTAACTTAATCAAACTACAAAGTGAATAGATGTTTGCTTCACGACACACATTGTTCCTTGACAAAGGTTAACAAACCCCCAGAGAGATAAAATAAAATCAACCAAAATCTCTAAGGCTGCGCATACACACGCGAGCCGAACCTGCGAGCTGATCCTGCGAGCCAAACTACGAATAATGGGGAATACGAGACAACCGCAAACGGCACGTTACACCGCTTGCGATTGCTTCCTTACTTTCTCGTTTCTCGGTTCACAAATTTATACGCAGCATTACATCCAAATAGCCCACCTTCTTTTTTTTTAGCAGTGGGCGTTAAATTTCCATTTTAAAATAATTGATGCAAATTTAGTCGATTGAGTTAGAAATATGAATATTTTTTCGGATGAAATAATTGAGTTTGTATTACTTCGAGGTTTGGAAATTAAAAGTACTAATTTCGGTAGGGACTCGGTCTGTCTGAAACCCCAGTTCAACGAACTCGATAAAATATTATATGATAAAATACTCGATACAACTATTTAAAAAACCACAAATCAATAAATAAGTATGTTATATTCTACGTTATGTTACGTATCATACAATATAATATGATCTTCACATACCTATGTATATGCAAGTGATACGACTGAACCGTATTTCAAAAATAATGTTAGACCATTGTAAGCATTTTTGAGAATGAATCAATAACATATTTCCGTAATATAAGTTTAAATTTGTTTATATTTTCTTTGATAATTCGCCAAACATTTTAATTGATCCGTACGTCAATCTAAAACCTATGTAAAAATATCTTTCCGTTACATGAGAAATAGTAGACAGTTTACAAGGAGCTAAAATACATACACCCCTTCGCATATATGTACACAATAGAGATGGTCAATACCTGAAATAGGTCATTGCGTTTCCAGTTACTGAAGACCGAGAAGGACCAAATATTTTTTTCTAATTTTTTTCCTCCACTTTTGGTAAATATTCCAAAAGGAACCGGCTCTAAAAATAATAGTCTACCCAGAGTAATAATATTGACGGTTCCAGTGACTGCAAAGGAACTAGTTACTTGTAACCGGATAGAAATATCAACCATCTCTAATATACAATTTACACAAACTACGTTGAATAAATCTTCCTCCCCCATTCCTTCTATAATTAAATTACTGTAGTTTGGAAGCTTATCTAATAAAATGATACGCACAGTTTGTAATTACCGATTTATTATTACCATAAATACACAAACTGATATTTATAATCTCTCAATCCCCGTATACGTTCCAGAAAAGCAGTCAGTACAAGGTTTAAATGAATTAATAATTGAGACGAATTATTAATTAATTAATTAAACATATATACTAATTTAGGTTGTCTGTGGATGGATGGGTGCGTGATTTGAAATTTTACATTCTCACGTAATCACGTACAATTACGATAAGTATAAATGATATCAGACAAGAAATTTAGTAGGTACCACAGTTTTTTTTTACATCAACTCCACATTGACTTCATAGCCTACGGGCCTATGTCATCTTTGGGGATGCTATGTGGAGGATTTTTTTTTAAAGGAAGGAGTGAACCTGGGTGTTGAAGAGATCCATGTTGTATAGTTATTTGGTATTCCCGCGTAATCCGTAAAATGGTGCAAATGCAATGATCTTTTATTTTTCAAAAATGGAGCTGATAAGTATAAATCATACCACTCAAGCGAGTAAGCACTAAACAAAATTATTTTATTAATGAATTCATTATTTTATTTTATAATATTATTTTATAGAAAAAAATATTTATTTTAAATGTGTATGTCTTTTATTAAAATGTTGGACAGATACTTTGACTCTATTAATAATTAATGTAGACGCGAGCAAATATTAGCTCTGTTATATAATCTCCCCAATCCCTTGAAGGCTCTATTTAACTAATAGAGCTACCAGCTAATTAAACTTCCTGCCGAGGAAGGTTTCTTTCCACGTGCTTTGATATTGAATGTAATCATTACATTTGAATGGAGTTTATACAAGACTACGAAATAAACAAGACTATGAATTAGACTGGAGCAGGAAGGGACGGTCATAAACTGGGTACAAATTGCAAGGGAGGAAAATAATTCGTCACGACATTTTTATACAGGTATTAAAATAGTATCGTTACGACCGTAATTGGGCTTTTTTCAATACCAATTATGTAGTTCATTGAAAGAGCTTTACCCCGTGGCTGGGGAAGACGATAGGTAAACTTTCCAGCTAAATTTTTCAACATAAGAGTAAAGAGACACCCGTCCGTTTCCGTCCTTTAGTACCTCTCTGCTAAAATAATTTATTAATGTAAATGTTGGGCGTAGGCTGCACGTTCAATTTTTATAACGATCCATTTCACGATCCATATAACGATCCATATCACGATCTATAATGGTACCGTCACACATGCTCACAAATCAACAGCCGTTTGATTTGTGAGCATGTGTGAAAATATGGGAAATGAGCATGCTCATTTATGAGCATGTGGGTCAGGTCCGTACCGTAATGGTACCGGCACACATGCTCATTAGTAGCATGCTCATTGATTCGCGGGTGGATTGGATCACAAATCAACAGCCATTTGATTTGTGAGCATGCTCATTTGGGTGTGAAACACAGCAATAGGTAGCTTTACGGGTGGAAGGGGGAATGAGCATGCTCATTTATGAGCAAGTGTGTCCGTAGCTTAATATGATCCATATCACGATCCACGATAAATTTTACAAATATTGATGGATCGTGATCAAAAAATTCCCTCAGGGCCTATGTCATCTATGAAGATGCTGTATGGCGGGTTTTGTTAAGGGAAAGGAAGGAGAAGTCCTGGGAAGGAAAAAGGTTTGAGGGTTGGGTAGGAATCTGGGGATAAATATGTCCAGGAGTGATGGACGTGTGAAGCCATCACTCCCACTGCGGTGCAAGGCGATTGGTCGAGAGGGTCCGGCTGGAGAGATCAAAAAGTCTACCTCAACCAGTCCCTCCCGATCCGGCCTGCCAAGCAGATGGTCGGCAGACGTATCTGCCCCCAAGTCCCGGACAAACCTAACCCCATGAACCCGGGCACCCCTGCTAAGTCACCAAACGTAGCGAGTCACTTGGGGTGACCTGTGGCAGAGGTGTTAGTCGTCTAATAAATGGTTCCCGGGGCGGAGGTACCCATTTCCGCCTCCAAAATTCGCCTCGTATGAACTCTGGCTGGATGAAAAGGTAGTATCCATGGCAATCCATGGCCACCACCCTGAACTGGAAACGGAACATGCAAAAAAATTAAACAGTTCGCTACGCTCAGTGAATAAATGGAAATGGAAGCGTCAATTTTCTTGAACGAAATTGGTAAGGAAAATTTTTTAAAGATCAACAAACAGATCATACACGGAGAAAAATGTTATTCTAAAATACGATCATTTTATTCGTAAAAACGGGATTAAAGTTCTTACGAACAAATTAACAGTGTTTTAATGTTTATTGGCGGGAAAATATAAGAATAATTTGTTGGTATACGTTTGAAATTACGTATACCAAACAAATTATTCTTACATGTTCCCGCCAATAAACATTGAAACCCTGTTAATTCAGTCCCGTTTTTAAGCGTTTTTACGAATAAAATGATCGTATTTTAGAATAACATTTTTCTCCTTGTGGAACGAGCTGAAAACAGCTGCGTTCTCATAGACATATTTAACAAATTACACGAGGCCAAAACTCCACTATTCGAGAAAATTTCAGCTATTTTTTATTGCACAATAATGTATTCATGTAATACTTGAGATGGGTCATGTTTTGCTGGTTCTTGGGATGCCACTTGGACCTTTAATGTGGTCGTTTCCCGTTTCTTTCCACATCCTATGCCGTTGACCTCGAAGGTTCTTCCGCCTTTGGAGATTACTTACTTCTCCAGGACAAGAGGATGCCCTAGACAACGGACTCATGGTAGGGCGAAAGTTGGTGGTCAGCTTATTCCGGCCAACGCTCGGTCCCTGTCTATATTTGCCGACACGAGATCGTTGCTCACTCCCCACCACGAGAAGGAAATAGATCAGGATTTTCCTTTCCTCAAACCTGAGACCAGAAGGCATTTCTCAGAGTTCTCTAGTACTTTCATGTAATATCAGAAACATATTAAATAATCGTTCTTTTAATAGGTTTACACGTCTACAAAATAAAGCTTGCGAAAACTGTCTCACAAACATAAAATTCACAAACTTGTATCGTATTTTTAATGCTAGTTACGTACTCATATAACATTAGAATTACACTTTAAGGGTAGAACCTTTTACGAACTGGGTTTTCGTCAAAGGTTTCGAGAGTGTTCGTACCAACTCTATACATTATAATACAACCGCATAAGGCGACATTCAAAACTTCTACCGACCAGTGCCACCGATGTAGAACTGCTATTTCTCCCTATTGTAACTTCCGTTGAGTTACGTGCCCAGAATTCAAGCGACAACCACCCTTAGTTCGACGTCGTGCCCACCAGGAAACCAATTTTAAAACGAATTATTGACGAAAGGCACAATTTAGGTCATCATTCAAAAATAATTATTATATCCGTGGTCGAGGTGTAAAACTCTCGACTAGTATTCCTTAGGTGGCGGGTTCAAATTTTGGGGTTGAAAGTAAATTTTTTATTTAATAAAAATAAAACAAAATACCAAATGAAACAAATACTTAGTTTTAAACCACTTTATTTGTATCTATATTTGTCGACCGGTTTCGATTGCACTCAATCGTCATCAGGACAATAAAATATAAACTATTATATTTTCCTGATGAAGATAAGTACAATCGAAACCGGTCGACATACATAAATAGAAATAAAGTGGTTTAAAACTAAGTATTTGTTTCATTTGGTATAATGTCAAGCCACAATGTGTTTGCTTTCTTCGATAATTTAAAAATATAACACTTATTTTTATTAAATGTGTTAAACCACAAAGTGATTGCTTTCTAAAATATTTTTTATTTTTAAATAATTTTTGTCATTTCACAATTTAGTGTTTTGAATTAAACGTACATATAGAATTTGTGGCACGTTACTGAGTGGAAGATACTATCAGTACAGCCCTGGTATAAGACCAACTTTAAAAAATGAAATGTTTCTTGAAATGGCACGTTTTTGGTGACCAGTTTTAAATAGCCAGTTACTTTCCCACCTTAATCTTACACATCTCCTTCCCCCCCCCCTTCAGCCTCACAACATACTTCAATTGGGGATGCCATAGTCTCATTGGCTCCAGCTGGTTAGGAACAGTTGAAACTCTTGTGACTGGCGATGGAAAAGTCGGCGGAAAGTTGTTGGCAAAAAATTGTTTCACTACGCAATGAAAAACATGTGGGGTAGTAAAAAGTTTTGCTTTTATGGGATTAAATTGAATATATCTAATGAATGCAAATCTTGGCAGTGGTAATTAACCCACTTCTCGATATCCGATTGAACTGAAACATGGCAAATAGTCTCGTTGTTATTAGCATTGCATTCTATCTTTTGGTGGCACTCACACACGCACGTGCTTACACAGATGCATTTTTCTGAAATTGATTTATTCAAAATATCCATTAAAGAATCTAGTTCCCTAACTTCCGCCCAATCGAATGACAATGTAATTCTCTGTCTGAGTATTATTGTGAGATATCACAATTTTCCTTTCACAATGTTTGGAAATTCGTTTAAGAACTCCTAAATTAGTTACCAAGGGGGAGATTCCGGTTCTACTTAAGGATAAATTATATTAAGGAATTATCTTTAAGGGTAAACTTAATATTATTCATAATTTGCTCTTTCATAGATGGCGCTAATTTAATTATTTTATGACAGAGCACACTTTTTGCAAGGTACGCTTTGAAACATGAATTGTTTGTTTGGACCCGTTCATACGGAGTATGAATATGAATAATAATAATAAATCATAATCAGAATTTTGTTTAGACATTATTGAAAAATCATAAATACTTTTGATCAAAAAATACTTACAAGAAGTACAAGATATTTTTTTTTCAAACGAGAAATTATTTTTTCAAAGAAATGTCACTATCTCAATAACAATTCTTTTTCAAACTTTTTCAGGGGGGTAGGTGGGTACCTACCATAATACTGAAAAATTGCGAATAAGAAAGTCCAAAAGAACACGAAGATTTCACATTTGAAAAAATAATCTATACTGCACTATTAAAACGACCACCATCTTCAAACTGAATCAAACATCGAATTAAAACAGGACTTTGCTATGCTCAGTCAAAAAAAAACTCAGTTGGTTAAACCGGTGTTCTAAATAAGTTCCTTGATACTAATTAGATACCTACAGCTTTCCTTCTTATTAGTTATTAGAAACCTCGATCGATCGACCCTAAAAATGACTTTCCGGTAAGAATTGAGCGCGAAAAGTAACCGCTATAGAAATGGGAAAACTAGGTCAATGTTCATCCCCTGAGTTCATCCATCCCATCCCTAAGGATATTGCCAACTTCCCCTTTGCTCGGGGTCCGGAACGTACGACTTACTATGTTAATAATGTTGGAGTAGGAATTGCAACCAAGGAAGGAAATTGTACCTAAGAAAAATGAATCCATACTGTAACATTGCTGAAGCTTCTTTAGTCAGTCATATTACTTTTCATCGATTTTATATGTAGTAAGTAGTTGTAATAGTGGAGGATGTAGGTAAGCCTTTGTGGTTTAATTGGGAAATCATAAATTAACTAACTAACCATCACGCCGTTTTCCCGCAGGGGTAGGCAGAGAGGACAAACAACTCGGTCTTGGCACACACTCTTTGTCTCATTCACATTCATGCATCGACTCATGCATACTCTTCTATTTTTCTGACCCTTGACATGGCCCGTCTCAATTATCTGATTTACTTGATCGTGCCATGTCTTGCTCGGACGTCCCCTACTTCTTTTACCATTCACACTTGCTTCATATATTCTCATTGTGCTCCTTTATTCGTTCATTCGCTCTACATGCCACAAACCATCTGAAAAGAAAAAGTCCCTTTCTTAATTTTACCCATTACGCTTACATCAGCCATTGCATTCTTTGCGGATTTACATATTTCTCACACGATCATACATGGTTTTACCACACATCAGGGATCTCATTTCAACAGCATTCAGTCTACTTTCATCCTTCCTCTGCCAGTTCTATGCCTCACTGCCATACATCAAGATAGGTACAAACACTCCATTGTTGACTGCTAGATTCGCTTCTTTGGACAGCTTTTTTTTAGCGCCAACGGCATTTAGTCCTCCATTAATGGAGTTACCTGCACGTACCCTTCTTTTAATATTTCTAGCAGCCTTTACATCTCTCGTAAACATACTACCCAGATACACAAACTCATCCACCTGATCCAAGTATTCATCGTTCACAACTATATTGCACACTGTTTTCGTACTCTCTCTTTCAAACATTAAATCCAACATTAACTCATTCTTCAAACATACTTGATTTAATGATGAATGTAAGGAAGTCTAAAGTCATGATGTTTGATAGAGAGAGTACGAAATCATAAAAATTCTAAATAATAAACAAATAGGTAATATGATGAGCAATTCCTGTTCCACTCAAGAATATACGCACTTTTTAGGCACAGATTACCATCACTACAAGAAACAACTATTTACATGCACAAAATAGGTTATTAGGTTCTTAGTTTAAGTTAACTAAGTGATTCACCACGTATTTAGGATTGAAACGAAACTAATGCAAATGTCACTATATACAACAACAAAAAAATGGCGGCAAAGAAATAGTTTTATACGGGAAATTCATTTTATTCACGCTCTTACATTTATTTTTACCATCTATCCAAACGTAATTAGTTCTTTCTTGTAGTAATTAAGGCCCATTGATCGGCGGCTGAGAATTAAAGTTCCAAAATGCTTGCATCTACAGGGAGGTTCCGATGAGAAAGACGGATTATTCCCCTATCAAATTTTTTAAACTAAAAATTTAATATCGATTTATTTCATTAAAAACTTGCTTTAATATACCTACATTCAAGTAAGCAATAAAAATGCTCAAAACGCTTGATGATAAATTATTACCCACCTGAAAATAGTTTGAAAAAAGAATTGTTATTGAGATAGTGACATTTCTTTGAAAAAATAATTTCTCGTTTGAAAAAAAAAACGTAAGATATACCTACTTAATTATAAAGTAGGTGAAAATTTAAAGAACTACTTACAAATCTTATGATTTCAGAAAAAAAATTGGTTTTAATTTAATAGAAGATAAAATTTTAAATATGCTTTTTTGGATGCGAGGAATAGGTACTGTTCACAGAACTATGGCCGGTCGGTGGTTGAGTTGGCATCTCGTTTAGGTCCCACCCTGACAATATTACGAGATTTCCAAATATTGTCAGGTTATTCGTAACCCGAGAATATTTGTCTCAATGGAGTTGAATGGGATATAAGAAATAACTTGACTCGCCATCAATGACCAAACAAAATTCCCACTTGCTATAAAACGCTGACTACACAACTGAATTAATACTGGACACTCGAACTGGATGGCGGTTTCTCGGTCCAATACTGTAAATATTTGGACTTGTAATAGTTTTCAGATTTCATGAATGTAATGTAATAAGTAATAACTATTCATAATAGAAACAAGAAAATGGGCCATAAACCAATATTGTCATAAAACCGCGATCACAAAAGTGGCGCCAACATCCTTCACCCATAACTGCTATTGCTAATCGCCTCCGTGAACCAAAAGCTTAACTATAACCACTCGAGCGCTTTTTGCCACATTATGGCACTATTTCCAAAACCTCGGATTGCTTTGTTGCCAAAATGAGGCAAATTTTCAAAAATTTTCTTTTTAATAAAACGAATACATAATATATTGTACTTTCAAAATATAACCAAATAAATATTTAAATGTTTTAAGGTAAAAGATTTAATTATATTTTTTTATGAATCCTACAAATGTGTGATAATACTGATAATAAACAAAAGACAGGGGAATTCATTGGCTACATAGAACTATAATCAGTTTGTATGTCTCCGTATTCAAATTCGGAGGTATGAATTTTTAAGGTGGCGGAAAAATTTCCTTTAGCAATCCGAGAAAAAATATTTTAATTGCTCTGTCGCTCCAGTGGTTAAATGACTCTGTCGTTTTGATAGTCCGTGCAGTTTGATCGTAGCTCAGCGACGGTCAGCACCCTTTCATGCCTTGTTTCTAATTATAATGATACGGACGAAGTACCGCGTTGAGTCAAGAATTAATATTTCCTCGTTCAAGGCATGTATCGTGTTCATTAAATCATTCTTTCTTAATTTCCTCCGAGATTTCTTCTACCGTGGCTTTGTTTCTTTTTCCGTTAAAATCTTTTCTTCCTGCTAGTTTTCACATTACATTATCGATTTAGTGTCAGCCTCATTTTTCAGTTCTTTGTGCAAATCCTACAAAGGACACAGTGTCATTAATTTACCCAATGTTGGGTCGGAAAAACATCCCACTTCCTGCGGGATAGGATTATACTATTTTGTCAAGTGGGTTGGTTAAGTGAAATGCTTTTGCGTAGGTGGTAATTTTTAAATATTTTAGTTTTTATTTTTTTAATTAATTTATTTATTGGCTCGCCAACAGAATAAAACATACATTTTCAGTATTGTTACAGCGATGATTTTAATTACAGGTGAGCCACGATAAATTAGTTTACTTACATAAAAAACATATATATGTCTATGTACAAATACACAGGCACATACATATACATATCAGGTTGTTGCGGTTGAAAATATTTTGTCATCTGTGGATGCGGATGCGGATGCGGATTTGGACTTTGGAATTTTTTAAAGATATTTCAATTTTAAGTACACAAATAAATGAAAATCGATTTAATTTAAATATATTTTATTTAATTTTATTGATATTTTGAGGACAAAACAAAAACTGTTTTTAGTTTTACTTATTAGCGTTGTAAGTCTAAAGCTTTATAATGAAAAAGAACTTTAATTATTTAATTTTAAAAATTGGTGAATTATATTTAATAAACAGTAATACAAAATAAGTCCAGATAGGGCTTTTTATTAGTGCGGCATTTTTATTTACTTTTTTTACTTAATATTTACATCGAAATTTTATCAACCAAGCAAAAAACTTGGATAAACACAGTGAACGAACGCTCTGGCCCCGCCCACTTCCTTTAAATCTCGGTACTTGTTGCAGATATGCATCCGCATCCATAAAAGCTCCGCATTAATTGATGCGAATGGGGGATGAAGGTGTCTGAATTAATGCGAATTATCCGCATTTGCGGATGCGGATGCGAATATCCGTAACACCCCTGATAAATATCGTCGCTTCAGTTCGTTTTTATCCAACAGACCAAACGTAAATCGGGAGAAATGGCGCTTAATGTTTTTTTATGATAAAAGCACATGCATTTTGGAGGACGTAAGACAAAGTGCGTTTTGAAAAACCCTTAAATAATCTTTTATATTATTTTTTTGAACGATTATCGTATAAATAAAGGCTTTTTGAGAACAAATGCATACTTAACTCAAGTTCATAAAAAATGGTCTGTTAGACAAAAACGAACTAGAGCGACGATATGTAAACAAATTATATAGCCCACTATGCATCATTATTTTGTCACATGCCCCGAATGTGAAACAAATTGACAGCTCTTATTTTACGTTAAAAACAATTAAATAATAATTTGCCTGATTTAACGTGGTGCTAACAAGTGCTAATTTTTTTTATCTTTGATTCAAAATGAAGCATTTATGGAACATTTCGATGATGACGAGTAATCAACTGATGACGATATTTTTATTGTCAGATGTTCCAAATCCCGAAAGGTTACTTCTATTGATACCTGCTAAGAGATTTCCAATGTAGAAAACAGATGATATATAAATGTCTAATAACCCTGCATGATACAATGTATAACATTTTTAAAGTTAATTAATTTATACAGGATGTAACAGTACGTACCCGAAGGATTTTAACCAGCCCTTCCTGGGCATATTTGGAGAAGAAATTGTAGATGTAGTTTTTTTTGCTATTAAAAAAAAAAAAAAAAAGTAATCACTCTTATACACATCGCGACGGGATCTCATGATACGCGCGTTGCTTCATGTGTTACCGTGCTTCTGGAACGAGATGGAGTGCTTATCACGTGACCCGCTTAACTATACTCGACTGCTCAGTTGCGGCGTGTGATGAAAAAATATTTTTATTGTTTTAAATTGAAAAAAAAAATTATCCGACAGCAAAATGATGTATGAATGTTACCTACTAAATTTATGTTAAAATAGCTTAAGTTCCTGGCGTTATTCGGGCTCTACACAAAGTTTTTCGAAATCTGATGTATACACCGTCGACCTGATCTGATGTATACACTGTCGACCTGATCTGGTGTATACACCGTTTGACGACCGTCCGTGGTCGAGTGGTAAGACACTTAACTCCCAATCGGAAAGTCGCGGGTTCGAACCCGGCGTGCGCAAATAAATTTTATTAGATTAATTTGTGTTATTTCACAATTAATTAATAAAAATAATATATGCTATATTTGCGGCACGTTTTAGAGTGGAAGATACTCTCAGTATCGCCCTGGTGTAAGACCATCATTCAGAATTGAAACGTTGCTTAATAATGGCTTTAGCCATGTTTAGTGACTAGATCTGAATATCCAGGTACTTTCCCACCTTCCTCTTCCCCATCTCCTTCCCTTCCCCACTTACCCTCAGCCAATATATAGTCAATTGTGCAAAATATAATCAACAAGTATCAAAATACTGCTTTAAGGGGCAGGAAACGGGGATGGGTGTCATTTTTCGAATTTTCATGTAGACAGTGACCTTCCCATCATTTTGAAGGTCAAGTGTGCCAAATTTCATCAACCTCGGAATTTCCATGAAATTCGCCAATATGGCTTATAACTAGAAGGCGGCTAAGCGGTGGCAAAACGAAGAATTCCAAGTCACGAATCCGCAAAAACATCATTCTGAGATATTGAAATTTGAATTTTTGAAATGATATGTTTTTGTAATAACGAATCAATTCTAAACTTCAAACCTCAATATCTCCGAATGATGTATTTGCGAATTTTCAACTTGGAATTCTTCGTTTTGCCACCGCCTAGCCGCCTACTACTTATAACCTTACCAATCATGTAATAACGATTTCCACGAAATACTACAATACACAGCGATCCCCACGCTAGTTATAAGTTATAATACTTATAAGAAACTTGATGCCAATATTGTATAGTTACCTACAAAGACACATTAGCGGCTATCTTATGATGACGTCAGCAGACGGATCGATACCAAAGTTAGCGATTTGGCTGATCCGGTAAACTATGTATATATATATCGTATTATCTCCGTGGTCTGTGGAATATTTTACACACTAAGTTTCAATGATACAATGGAAGAGTTACTGCCGTCACAAGTAAACTGGAAACAATTTATTACCAATATTTGATATTGAAATCATTCATTTTAAGGTGCTGTAATTTATTTAACCTTCATAATTACGTAATTGAATAAAATTAAGATCATTTTTTGGTCTTACTGCATAAGACTCCTATGAGCCAGTGGAACTATGGCACCCCCAATTTGTGGAATATAGCGAGTAAATATTTATTTAAATTAAATAAAAACAAATCACTTCGTATACACCACTTATCCACTCGAATGATTTTTGCCACAATGTGACACTATTTTCAAAACCACGGATTGCATTGCTGCATATGGAAAATATTCTATAAATTCTTTAAAAAGTTTTGAAGTTAACTATTTTATAATATTTTTCAAATAAATCCTACGAAAATTTGATAGTAGACAAAAGATAGGTGAATTCATTGACTATATAGAACTATAATCAGTTCCTATGTCTTCATATTCAAATTCGAAGGTATGATTTTTTTTATGTGGGCGAAAAAAATTCCTAAGCAATCCGAGACAAAAGTTTTAATTTGCTGTGTCGCTCCAATGGCTAAGTGTAATATCAAAATTATCAACACTTTTCAAAACCAAAGGTTTCTTCGTCAGGATAAGATGATATGTTCATCTTTTCCTGACGAAGAAACCTTTGTTTTTGAAACACATAGATTATTTTGTTAATAGGTATAAGTGGTGTATACGAAGTGATTTGTTTTCATTTAATTAAAAATGACACCACAAAGTGAATTTGCGAAGATTAGAGAAGTACATATTTAAGTTAGAAGGTGAATTTTCCTTACAATTGTTTTTTAATTGACTTTTGTTCCTTGTTCTGAAAGATGTTCAGTTCTGTGTACATTTATCAACATATATGTTACCTATACGGTTGGCTTTATTTGTCAAATGAGAACGGGTTGCTTATACCCATGTTCTCATATGTGTCTCATCATCTCATAAAATATACGGTTATTATTTGTCACATGAGAACAGGTTGCTTTTACGATTCGTTTCCATGTTTGACTCCACCAACCTCTCTATATTTCCTACAACATTTTTCTTATCAAAACCCTGATCGCTTCTTCCTTCATCAAAAGACCGCCCACACAGCGTCTCCAAAGATCACAGAAATTAGAGCCCTTAGGGTTAAATGTACGGGTTAAATGTAAAAATAAGGAATTAATAAATAAAATATTTTCTTTGAACCTGTTGCCACTAAGTTCATCGCCAAAGATTTAGATTCGATGCCACAGGTCTAAAAATATACAAATTCACAAATATAAATTTGAGTTATTTAAAATGTGGCTTAAATGAAATAAATGAAAAAGGTTTTTTCCGCGAATCTCCAACTCGATTATTAAATGGATAACTTTTCCCATTTCAAAAGTTTTAGAACACATTACGTAATCACTGGAATCGTAATTAACCACCTCGGTGCTGGTGATAAAGAACTTGTTTTTTTCCTCGTCGAGAACATTTTCACCCCGGCTAGTTAGTTGAAGAAAGTTTGGAATTTTTATACAAGGGAGTTTAAAGTTACGAGGTGCTTCAGCCACAATGTTTGTGACGAGAAGGTTTTTAAGATGGATGATGTGTAATTACGTTAAAATTGCTCAGATGTGACACAGGGGACAGAGCACTGAAGACAAAATCAATAGAGGTTTTCTAAGATAAATTATGTCGCCAATAAGGAAGTCGAGTCCTTTTTTTTTTTTTTTTTTTATCAATGTTCACAGGCAAACTTAAATACCAGTATTTTTTTTTAAAGTTCGTTTTCATAATAAAATTAATTCTACAAGTTTGAATTTTACTAAGCCCGCCAAAACGGCGGCAAGATCATAATACCGTGTAAATATTTTCCCGTATATTTCACACAAGCAAGGGCCGGGTTACGTCACGAACTCTGCCACACGGTATTATACTCTTGCCGCCGTTTTCACGGGCTTTAATAAAAATTTTTATAAGTCAAAATATTTTTCACTCAACTTCCCTATTGGCACTTTTTAAATGTAAATATAACGCAAGAGTCGCAAACCAATCTCAACTTAGTCTCAAAGTCACGAGCAAGTGGTACTTGCTCGTGACAAACAATTATGCGAGAAACAATTTACTAAAAATTCTGCCTCAATACAGGTTCGCCTAGTGAGGCTATGCACAACATCAAATATATTTATTATAATTGTTCTATTTCTATATGACCGTTCTTACATACATATATTTTTTTTTCTTCTATTAGATACTGATCTAGTGACATCAATTATTATAACATTATTCCTATAACAATCTTATTGTTATTAACTTATAGTTATTAACTGACTAATGAATATGTTATTAACTTTTTAATTGAATGTTATTGTCACTAAAATATATTATTAACTTTACTGTGTAAAATAAAAGTAAGAAAATAAAAGGTAAAAAGGAAAAATATAAAAAGTAACCAATACTATATTATATTATATATATTATATATTCATGTTATTTTCTGGATGTAATAAATATGTAATAGTTTATATAATAATGTATTCCTGTTCTTTTTGATAAATAAATACTTTATACTTTATACTTTATACTTCGGCATCCCAAATTATAGTATGTTGTGATGCTGAAGGGAGTGGGGAAGGGAAGATGAAGATTGAAAACTACAGTACACGCCAAACTTGAATGCCGACCTGAACTTGATACGATCCATTCTTGCACAGGTACTGTCTATTTGCTGATTTTACAATGACTAGTAAGCTAAATGAAATATACGTGCGACAGAAAGGCGTGGTCAGGGATGCGTGTCACTTTTCGGACCTTAAACTTGCATGTTGGGATAATTTCTGTATCAACGTCAGGTCGGTATGAAAGTTTGGCGTGTACTATACCTGGTTATTCAGAATTGTTCACCAAACACGACTAAAGTCATTTTAAGCAACGTTTCGACTCTGCCTTCATTAAGGGTCTTTCATAAAGGCGATGCTGAAAATATATGAGTACACGGAGAAAAATGTTATTCTAAAATACGATAATTTTATTCGTAAAAACAGTTAAAAACGGGACTGAAGTTCTTACAAACAAATTAACAGTGTTTCAATGTTTATTGGAGGGAAAATGTAAGAATAATTTGTTGGTATACGTACAAAATTGGGTAAATCAACAAAATATTCTTACATGTTCCCACAAATAAACATTGAAACACTGTTAATTTATTCGTATGAAACTTCAGTCCCGTTTTTAACCGTTTTTACGAATAAAATGATCGTATTTTAGAATAAAAATTTTCTCCGTGTACGTACAATAAATGAATAAATCCATATTTCCATCCATCCAACAATGAAATTAATATTTGTTGAAAATATAATTTAGATATTTAAAAATGATTATTATAAATGTATCGCCGGATCGCTCCCGCCGGCGATGAAACGTCAAACGCGCGCGCGCCCGAATGTGGGTAGTCGTGTATCGCCGGATCGCTCCCGCCGGCGATGAAACGTCAAAATAATTGACGGCGCGTATTCGAGCGAAAACAGTTTGCTTGCCACAAGCTTTTTAGCATGGAGGAGCCTTGTCGATGCAGTGGGTCCCCGACCCGAATAGGACAAGGGGAAGAAGAAGAAGAAGAAGAAAAATGATTATTTAATTCACCAGAAGTATAATAATAATTTATCGAGTTATTACATCTTTCGTAATCCTAGGTTACATTTCATTACATTTAAACTATTTTTTTCAAATACCTTCACTCACTCTCCAGTCTTTCAGCCAATTCATCACACATTTTTAGACCTCTATGCAGCAGTTCTGTGAGTCTGTTCTTCTCATATGCGGCATCTAATAATGTAAACATTTCTGTTTTCATAATTATGTACACCTTTTAAGCAAGATAAAAGTGACGTTACTTCGTTGGACACGCCTATAACACGGTTCTATCCGTCTAGCTCCTCAGTGGGACAAAGAACGTTCTTCCTATGTATAATATAATATGTGCAGACACGTATAATAAAGACTCATCTTAATAGTATAGTGTACGCGAGATTATCAAAATATTATCAACTGCAACTATTTTCTAAAACAGCCAAAACTCTGATCGGTGAGTTCTGGCGTCATGAAATTCACAATGTATGAATTTCCAGACGGCATTTTCATTTCCATGATGATCGATACAGTGTAAAGCATTAAAATATATTTTTATAGTATAAAAATATAGATAAACTGGTGTTAACGTTCACCGATACATTAATGTCACGACTTTGTTCATGCTAGATTTTTCAGCGAAATATAATCTGAATGTTTTTTCTTACATTGGCTCCACAAAGGAGGCCCTGGGAAAAAATCCCTCAAGGCCTATCTTTGGGGATACTGTGTGAAGAGTCTTTTTAGGAAAGGGAAGTTCTGGGAAGAAAAAAATTGTGAGCGGTGGGTAGGAATTTGGGGGTCAGTGTGTCCAGGAGTGACGGATGACGTATGAATCTATAGCCCTCCCACTGCGGTACAAGGCGAAGTTCCGGAATAGTCCTGCTGGAGAGGTCAAAGGGTCTCCCTCAACCAGTCTCTCCCGATCCGGTCTGCCACGCAGTTGGTGGGCAGACGCATCCGCCGTTAAGAACCATACAAACCTCACCCCATGAACTCGGCAAATCCTGCTTAGTCAACAAACGTAGCGAATTACCTTTCGTTGGTAACTTAACCCAATTTAACCCCTTGATGTTTAGTTATTTTAGGTTTCCCATAAACGTCTCCTAAATTGAGATATATATATAAGTGTATTGAAATACGAGTACGAGTATACCTTCTACAAATCAGATACCGGACGACACAGGATGGTAGTAACACTAGTAATCAATAACATTTTATTACTTTTTTATTAGAAGTCCATAAAAGAGTCCCATTTGCCAAAAAAAACGGTGGGACTATTTATTGCCCCCCCCCCCCTCATATTGTGAAGCGAAAGGTTTGAGGAAAGGGAATGAGAAACGACAAGAAAGGCTGTGAAGCCCAGAATGTTCAGTTCAATAAAATTGCTAAACCATTTGAAAGTACACATGCTTTAAATCAGAACGGTGGAATTTATTTTAACAAATCAGCGTGGAATAATCCAGGAATTTTCTTTTTTACTTAGCATTGTTAATTTGGGAGGCGGGAACGGGTACCGCCGCCCCGGGAACTATTTATTGGATAACCAACACCTCTGCCATAGGTCACCCCAAGTGGTGACTTAGCAGGGGTGCCCGGGTTCATGGGTTTAAGGTTTATTTAGGTCTTGGCGGCGGATGATCTAGACACTGAACCCCAGATTCCTACCCAACCCTCATACCTTTTTCCTTCCCAGAACTTCCTCTTCTTCCTTTCCTAAAAAATACCCTCCACACAGCATCCCCAAAGATGACATAGGCCCTGAGGGAAATTATTTTGTGTGGACTTAATGTAAAAAAAAAAGCAGTCAATAGTTGCAACTTAAGCTAAAAGTTATAATAAACTTCATAGCCCACGATGGAATTGACGTTGAGGGCATAACATATTTGCGTTGACCAGGAAAATGCGAATATCTCGGACATAATTTCATGATATTATCAGACCGTTCGAGGGTTTTCGCTGCTTCATACACACAGTTTTTCTGCCTTATTATATTTATTTTATTTTTATGTGTGTATTGCACTAGAGTTCCAACTGCTCCCAACCGTCTGGAACCAGTGAGACTACGGTATACCCAATACGTCTGTCGAGAGGCTAAAGCTAGTGGGGGGGCGAAAGAGATATGAAGAATGAGGATGGGGAAGTACGTGGCTACTCCGATCTGGTCATCAAAGACGGCAAAGACATTTTAAACAACGCGCAACTTCATAGCCCACGATTGAATTGACGTTGAGGGCATAACATATTTGCGTTGACCAGGAAAATGCGAATATCTAAGCGGACATAATTTCATGATATCATCAGAGGTGACCGTTCGAGGGTTTTCGCTGCTTCATACACACAGTTTTTCTGCCCTATTACATTTATTTTATTTTTATGTGTGTATTGCACTACAGTTCCAACTGCTCCCAACCGTCTGGAACCAGTGAGACTACGGTATACCCAATACGTCTGTCGAGAGGCTAAAGCTAGTGGGAGGGCGGAAGAGATATGAAGAATGAGGGTGGGGAAGTACGGAGCTACTCAGATCTGGTCATCAAGGATGGCCAAGACATTTAAAACAACGCGCAATGTGTTGATTCTCAATGGGTGCACTTCTGAATTTGAAAGGAATTTATTCGTATTTATTGATGTTGTCAACATCTTTAATTTGTTAATGAGATACATCAATCAAATTATGAAACAATATCATTTTTGCAATCCCACATAACTAAAACATAATTGTTTATTCAAAATAACAGTATATTTGAGTGTGATTTTCACCCAAAGTATAAATAAGGGTTACCAAAACCGAAACATTTTTTAATTAAATATAACTCCTGGAGGGTTTCATCCTGAACACTGGTGATAAGAGACTAATCCCTGAAACATTCTGCGTGGTTATTTTTTTACTTCTCAGATCTGATTCTGAGATTTCTTCTTGAGCATTCAGTTAATTTCAAAACAAACTTATTCAGGCACCTACACGCTTAATTATGATAAATTATTATAAATCAACTAGCTACACAAATATTCAAACTTTTGCAGGCTTTTTGCTTGGGAAAAAATGAAATTAGAACGCTAACTCATTTTTTCAGGCATAGAATAAAACTCCATAAAATTACACTTTCTTTGAAGAAATTGAAAGTAATCTACAAATTATTCAATTATTATTATTATTTTACATAATTTTTTTTTAAATACGACAGTCTCATAATAGATCGCAATGGCATTGGTAGAGAGCCGTTCCGGTAAAACGTGAGATCTGCGACCATTGCGACCATTATGTTTTATTATTTTTCTGTGTCTTGCTCATTTACATATTTTAATTTAGATTATTATTGTTGTCTTCTTCTTCAATGATATATTACATTGATGGGAATAACCTTCAAAAGTTAAAAAGAGAGTTTTTCTTATAAAAAAATAAATTATTATTATTATTCAACCAAGAAAATAAGAGGTATATTCAAATAAATGTATTTAAAAATACGTTTAATTAAAAAAAAAATTTACAATTTTACACAATAATTTTATAAGCTTTAGTTAACTGCTGGTATGGTAGTAACCGTAACTTTTTCAAAATAAAACAAATATTGTTCGTAGGCAAAGATAATTTCGTGTATTTTTATTAGGTAAGTACTTGATACGTTATTCCTAAAAAACAGTCATCTATTCGGTCATCACATAATATAATTAATAAATAATACATTTCAAAATATTCACTCGACGTCATCTGAACAGCCAGGTACTTACCCACCTTCCTCTTCACTATTTCGTTCCCCTCCTCACTACCTTTAGCCTCACAACATACCCCAATTGGAGATGGTCTCCGGCCATAGTCTCAATGGTTCCAGATGGTTAAGTGCGGTTGGGACTCTCGTGCTCTAGTGACTTCAAACAATATTAATAAAACAGTACTGCTCATAGCTTATGTAGACATATTTTATTTCATTTAAATTTCAAAGTCAAATAACCCATGATAGATATTACACTTGGAGTTGAAAGATCTGTTGAACTTAAAATTGTAATAAAAAAGGCTTAGAAAATTTCATGATGCCAGAGCTAACCGTTCCGGAGTTATGGCTGCTTGTTAGATTTCAATTAGATAGCTCGCCAGCTTTGGAATCTTTCAGCTAACCGTTATTAAAAAAATATCGAACATTCGATATCGAGAAATAATAATTTATTATTACTATTATTTTTATCGCTTCGGTCAGTTTTGCAAAGTTTATGAGTAGGCAGCACCGTACAAAGCTTATAACACCTACATGGCTGGTAATACCGTACACGGCTGATAACACCGTATACAGAGACTAACATCGATTACAGCTGGTAACATACACAGCGGGTAATATCGTACACAGTGAGTAACACAGAAGTAACGTAACTACTTACCTTACAAGTGCTCACTTACAATTTTCACTGTGAGAAGTGTTCGTACAGATCCCCCTTCCCTTATAAAAGCGCACGCATCCCGCTTCGTATCGATACAAAGCTAGGAGGTACTCCCCGGACAGGGATGTATTGGTGAGATTCAATCATTTAAAAACAAAACTAATGATAAAGTGTACAATGGATGAAGTTCGCTGCATCCGTGATTAATTAGTAGGCACGCACCTCGTGGTTTCAAAGATTGGTGAGAATACAGTTGTTTCTAATTGCACATTGCAGACGAAAGCTGACCTTTACTGGGAAAGGGCATTAAAAGAAGAAAATATACTAGTAATGTTACCTTAAAGTTATCACGATCGCGGTAGGTACCAATTTTTCTTATTTTAAAAATATGACACATGCAGAGCTTTTTTATCTCAAATTTCCATAGAATACATAGAAATGCTTTCCATACCATCAATTAATGCGATCTGTCTCACTTCCACTCGTCTAAGATCATAGATCTCCATCCCATATCTATTTCGTAATCATCGTGAAACAAAGTTTTGTATTGAAAATTTATGGTCCGATTGGCCAAATATTTGCCTCACGAAACGCGTCCACGAGACGTTTTTCGTGTGCTTCTTTATTCTATGGAAATTTTAATCTAATTTTAGCTTTATTTTGAAATATTGTATAAACATATATCATAAAACTCAAAATTTCATGCTGGAAATTATGCTACGAACTAAAAATCGTTTAGTAGATAGAAAAGGTTCCCTTTCTGTCAGAAAATAAGATATGATGTCGTATTGCTACTTTCATATTTGTTGGTTGTTTAGTAATAAAAAAATTACGAAAAACAGTCTTCATACACCGATGAAACAGTAAAGTTATAAACGTTATCATGAGAATACCGCCTAAGAGTCCCTACTTTTTATTTGCTGTAGTGTGTAATGCTGCTTATAATCAGGCGAAAAACTGCGAGTCGAACCACAAATTATGGAAAGGATGGAAGTAATCGCCAGTGGCGTTTCGCACTATTTTTTATTCGGTTTATAAGATGCGTGCAAGCGAGAAAGAATTCTAGTAGATACGCATGATTCGTTGATCGTCCTCTCTTTGTTATTCGGCTCCCGCCACACCATAAAAGTAGTAACGGCCGTTGTTCCCAATCAATTCTGATCAACTGTTGAGCCGGAATTTTGGCTCAACACTCCTCTAATTCACAAATACGCTCTTCCCAACTCAAGTCTCTGACCAACAGGTGAATCCAGCGTTACTAAACAAATCACTTAACTGCCGTTATACGATTTCGTTCCCTTACAGTTCTCTACTAACATCCCCAATTGGGATATGTTGTGAGGCTGGTGGGGGTAAGGAATGGAAGGAGAGGGCCCTTGAGGTAATTCCTCACCAAAACGGTGCTCTACAAATTATCTAATTATTATTATGGATTTTTTTTTAAATGGAACGGAATTATAAATCACAATCAGAAAAGCGATAAAGTAGATACTAAAATTATTTAATGAAAATAATTCTGTATTTAAAATGCGTTCTTTCATTTAACTTTTGACTGTTGAAATCGCTGTTCATTCGGAAGGTAAATTTCTGACGTCTCACTAAATTGTTAACAAAAAACATAAATATTGTACAATGATCGTGAGGCAAATATTTTATATATATGTAATACATTAAGCTTCACTGCAATTATAATAACCCATGATTTTTCACTGGTCTGAGCTCCCCGAACAAGCCAAAAGTATGTATTCTTAGTGTGCCTTATATCGCAACGAATACAGGTAATAATCATAAAAATCGCTTGGCAAACGAAGTCTAGAGGTCTTGATTTCAAGCGAAAAAATAGTTTTTTTAATTTATTTTGTGAATAATTTTATAAGATAGAAAAAAAGTTGAGCAATGGAAACGGGTAATTTTAGCCATAAAATTGTATTTTTTTTAAATGCGTTTATTCGGTTTTAATGATTTTTTTAGTAGTAGTTTACGCATATATATTTTATAAAGCAATTGACAATTTTATTTTAATTCTACTCCATAGGAAAGGTAGAAAAAGCTTCAATTTATTCGACACATAACTTTTTGTATTTATAAAGTAAAGCGATTCGTAGTAAATATTAATCTAAAATAGTGACATAGCATTAAACTTCGCCTTACACATCACACCAGTTAAAAATTTTAAAATGTAACATTGTATGTAGGCACGCACAGTAAAATCCTCCCACGTAATGTGATATCGATTGGCGGAGCATCCCTTGCACCGGCCCGCGTCTCAGTCAGACGGCACTAGCAGTGAGAAAAGCGCGGGCTTTCAGTCGATCCCCGTCCGCCATTACGCGGATACGCGCCCTCTCTCGCCCGCCGTTCGAATTTCAAATTTACAATATTACACATCAATTATTTTTTTTAAATACAACCATTAGGCTAGTGAATTAAAAAGTATTCAGACAGGCTGCGTGTCCGCGTGGGTACCTGATTTACACATAAAGGGTGAGTTAACATTTCAAAGTCGTTTTTATTCAGTGTAATTAGGAAGGTTATATAACAGGTCAATGATTTCACAAATATAATACGTAATAACATTCATAAATAATATGTCTACGAATATTATGTAATAAATAATAAATAATGAAATAAACGTTTGTTTTTAGGGATTGGATATTATTTTTCTTTGTTTGATAACTTTACAGCAACAGGGCTGATTATCGAAAATCTATTCCAACGGTAACATGTAGTTATGGACATGTATTAAAAGACAACTTTCATTTACAAAATTTCGATTTGGGAGACGGTTATAGGTACCGCTGCCCCGGGAACCATTTATTGGATAACCAACATCCCTCCCACAGATCACCACAAGTGGTTCGTTCCGTTTGGTGACTTGGCACGTGTGCCCGGGTTCATGGGGTGAGGTTTGTCTAGGTATTGGCGGCGAATGCGTTTGCCCAATCGTGTGAAATATCATCGAATACGTGGTCGGCCGGATCGGGAGAAACTGGTTGAGGGAGACCTAACCTAGACCTCTCCACTCCTGTCACCCCTGGACACATTGACCCCCATATTCCTACGCACCTCTCATTGCTTTTTTCTTCGCAGAACTTCCTCTCCTTCCTTTCGCTTAAAAGATCCCCAAAAATGATTAGGTCTTGAGACTTTTTTTCCGCAGGGCCTCTTGTGTGAAGCTAATGTAAAAAAAAAAAACTACAGATTACTTAAGGTCCTACGTACCTACCACAACCAAGGGAACCAGAATATGCAACTCTACATGTAATTACTTTAAAAATAAGTTTTTTTAACATTAATTCCACACAGGAAGCCCTGAGGTAAATAATTTCCCTCAGGGTCCATGTCCTGTTTGATGCTTCTGTGTGGAGGGTCTTTTTGAGGAGAGGAAGGAGTGAATATGGGCCTCGAAGAGACTCATGTTGTAAAAGTAGGAAACACAAAGGAAAAAATCGTTCCACAACTTGAGTTCCGCTCAAGAACGAGTCGTAAAAACGACATGTTCTTATATGACAAACGTCAAATGTGTACAACTGTTGAGCGCGCGCTATGCGTGTTATCGTTTTTTTTATGCCACAAGAGTCCCAACTGCTCCCGTCTGGGACCAATGAGACTATGGCATCCCCTATTGGGAATATTGTGGTGTTGAAGGTGGTGGGGAGAGATTGAGATGGGGAAGAGGAAGGTGGAGAAGTACTTGGCAAATCTAGTCGCCAAACACGGCTAAAGCTATTTCAAGCTACTTTTCGATTTTAAATCTACCACTATAATCCTTACCAATCTAATGTATCTACCACTCTACAGCGTGCCTTTCTACTAATGAGTATAAAGTATAACATACTTGTTACAAGTGCCCAATAAACGTAAGATTAAGCTCAAAGTGTTCGCACGATAAAAATAATTGCACCCCCTAAAAACTCTGCCTTTCCGGCCAAAGACTGCCACCCCTTAGCTGCCGATTCAACCCTTAATAATTTGATTCATTGAATTCAGAGGAAGTGTAAACGGAGACTGAAAGCTGTGTAAATACGATCCCTGAGATGTGTGTGCGGTAAAATCAAGCACGTTCGTATTACAAATGTGAAGATCCGGAAACAATGAGCTGATTTAAACGTAGTGAATAAGATGAAGGGAAGGAAGCGTGGTTTGGACATGTAAAGCGGGCAAACTAAGTAAGGAGTGTACAAGGAGGATTGTCGCCTGAAAGTGAATAGTAGAATGTTAATTGAGTGTTTTCATCTTAAGTTGGTCGTTAGTGACATAGTGAAAATACTAACTATGATATAGCGAAAATAGAGAAACAAATGTGTAATAATGTTTTTCGATGGTTTTCTCTTTATAAGAGAGGAAATAAATCCACTGATCTCAATTGTACAAGTACAATAAATTAGTAAAAAAAAGTTTGTACATATTGCTCTAAAACATATTAGTACCATTCTGGTGAAAGTATCCCTTTCAAAATTGAAATGTTGCTTGAAATAGCCGTGTTTAGGTACCTACTGGCCAGGTACTTCACAACCTTAATCTTTACCATCTCCTTTTTCGTCTCCACTCCTTCCCCCGAATTGGGGATGACAATTATCACAGAGTGGTAGATACTTTCAGAACCGCCTTGGTGAAAGATCACCATTCGCTATTTAGCTAAGTTTTTTTACTAGATCTGAATATCCAGTTACTTTACAACCTTCCCATTACTTACCCTTTCTACTTCCTTCAATTGGAGATGCCAAGGTCTCACTCGCTACGGGCAGTTGGAATCCTTGTCAAGTTATTATATCAGAAAAACATAATTTGGACGAAGTTTTTCACAGTTTTTGATCTCTTTTCGGAAAGATAATATTTGTTGAGAAACCTTCTTAGAAATAAGCTCATGTTATTAATTTCCAAGCCTCATCAGGATTATTAGAAGACTATAAGAGTTTGAAACGATTTCAAATACGTTCACGAATCTCAATTAAATACAGTCTTTTTATATACTCAACTTTATAGTTGAAACATGAAGCGCCATCGCAGAAAAATGGTTGTTAAAGTAAAGTCAAGTCTCAAGTGTCACCTTTATATGGACTTCTTTTACCGGTCGGTCATAAAGCAAGAGCGAATAGTAAAGAAAGGAATAAAAGCTCCAAGGCGTACAAAGTCTCTCGACTTAAAAAAGTCCTAGGTTAAGGAAAATGTTCTGGAAAATGTAAATGACATTTCTTTTAAATGCTGATTGCACCGGTTGTTTATTTCCACAGACAGGTGGAAAAAATGCTTATTTGAGTTCATGTTGTTTTTTTTTACTGTTATTGTGCTTTATTCGTAATTTTTTATTGTTATTGTGCTTAATTCGTAATTTCTAATTGTTATTAAAATTATTGTATTGTAATTGTAAAATTCATTTTAATTTTAATATGAATAAAATGTAATAATTTTACTATTAAGTTCTGAGAGTATTTCAGTTATTTTAATCATTGTGGTAGATGTTTCGGCTTACAAAAGCCATTTTCAAACTAGGTTAGACCATTTTTGTTATTTGTTTTTGGGATGTTCTTCTTTAGTTACAGTGTCCATCATCAGGGCAGATGTGTATTTGAAATTCAACACATCTGACCTGATGATGGACACTGTAACGTTGTCCAAAACGTTGGCTAAAGAAGGAGATAGCGTAACAAGGCATAACACCCCAAAAATAAATAACAAAAATACTTTTGACCGTGAAAATCTAAAATCATATCTTGGTTTGGATTATATTTATATATTAATATATTATTTATTACCCCTCTCAGTACGTTCACAAAATATAAATGATATCTATAGTTGGGTAGGTTTTACATTTAAAATAGTTTTATTTCGTTAAAGACACGAGTAGGTTTTATATCTTCCATACAAAATGTTCATTCAGCTTTTTACAATTTTCCATGCAACAATTCTTGATTTAGTGATATAATATTATCATCAAATACTGCCAAATAGTCATTTCCATCATATTATCATGTATGTGTTACTGGCAATTTCACAGGCTTGTATTGTTTACTTTGGGTAAACTCATTGCTCACATTCTTCCTCGTTCAGATCCTCAGATCATGGTAAGTGCTGCGCCAATCTCCAAACGGGGATTTAGTACGTCTAAAGGCTTTTAATTTGCAGCCTTTTTATCTTCTTTACGGTATTTCAAACAAAAATTTATCAAGACTAAGTCCAAAAAGTGATGAAACAGATTCCACAAAACCCAACACCCATCATTCTCTTCTACGTCTTCATATAATCGATAAAGAATATTGGATCAGCAACAGAGTCCTCATCTTCTTTCGAATATCCTTATATTTTAGAATCGTTTCAGTCTCCAACAGCATTTAGGACAGATTATAGATCCATAATCATCTCAGAATATTTCAGTAACTTCAACTTTAAAAATTATATGAAAATATTAAAAGCATAGGTACCTACTCAAAAATACTCAAACTCAATAACATTACATGCTCAAACATAGCTCTAATGATTGTATAACATAACCTTATTCGTTATAAAATTACCGTAGATATATTTAGTATGTAGTGCCAAAAACCTTGTAAACATAGGTTAGGATGTTTCATGGAAATTCAAATGTAACATCGTTTTTAAATGGCCACTCAGCGCCATTTTGTTTTTTTGACAATTGAAAGGTCCCCGTTAAAATCGGATTCTAAGTCCATTTCAGCTTTTAAACAAATTGTGATCATGTTGTTAAAAGCTTGTCAGATTATTACGATTTGATAGAAGATTGAAACGCATCTAGAATCTATACGCCAAATGCTGAATCTGAAAATACTGAAGCTATACGCCAAATCACTATTTAGATTTATATTTACTACGAATCGGTGTAGGTACATTTAAAATAGTTATGGATATTGACACTTTTTCTACCTTTTCAATTTAATAGAATTAAAATAAAATTATTAATTTAATTACATATAATTTAAGCGCAAAGTACTAAATAATTTATTTTTTCATTAGATAAATATGAAGTTATTTTTTTTAAATACTTATTTATGGCTAAGATTATTTTTGACTCGATTGATTGACTAACTTTTTATCGTTCTTGTAAATTGTTCATAAAAAAAAAATAAAAACCACTTGCGCAACTTTCCTCGCCCAGAAAATACCAAAAATACGCGGAGTGCTAAAGGGGTAAGAGGTCAAATATTTCTTGCATTTATAGGGGACCTACAAATGTCAAAAAAAAAACAATATGGCGGAATGGCCATTTGATGATAATGTTACATTTTAATTCATGTGTAACAACTGGCCCTTACTTTACGTAGATTTCAAAGATTAAATCGATTTTGTCATCTACAATACAACAACTTGTGGTGACGTTCCCGACTGAGACTACGACACAAATAGGTAGATTTGCGTCAGAATCTCATTGTTCCATTCGTAGCTGTTGACTAAATTTTACAATATATTTATTAAAACAAAACATCTCGTGAATATTAGTTAGTTATTAATAGTATAATGTGATAAAAGAATATGGATTTGCGTGCTGATAAAACATATATAGCTAGATATTAGAATCACTAGAAGCTGGTAATAGCAAAATTGGATATGGCGAACGATCTTTTAGCAAGATAAATGGGGACTGGCTCTGGCTCCATTATGTTCTCGATTTTAACCATTTACTCTCTGTTTTGCTTAGTTTCGGTCCATTACACATTAATAACACCAGTTCACGAAATAAAGCGTGGATTCCTACATTATAAGAATGAATTGGGACATTAACTTTTACAAAATAATATTGCCAAACCCTCGCATTGTACATGTTTATTTATTTACACATATACGGTGCAACATGTGCCATTAACATAATTGCCACAACATATAAATAATACAACAACATGAAGAATAACACTATAATGTAAGTTATGATATGACCTAGCGTAGACACGTGAAAAATTCATTATATAGTAGTGGTAGAATTTGTGATGCTAAACATATATAATAATAAGGTCGAATCTGAGGTACGAAATTTCCACTATATGTTAAAGTGGAAAATATTCTATTACCTAAAAGAGGTCCTAGATTCGTTTAAAAATGAATGAAGTTTCGTTCAATCAAAAAAGTCTTGCGAGAGCCTTGAAGGAGTAATCATGTGTTACCTATACCAGGGCGGGTAAGTGGTGGATAATCTCCAATGTACCTAAAATTATAATAAATAATTAAAAATAGCTCTGTATAGAAGTTGAGAAAAGAAGGGGAATACTGCCAAATAATAGTGAATTTCTGAGTTTGCTTCAGCACATCAGAATCTATAGTGTAGACTCCAAAACACCTGGAAATTTGGTTGAAAATTCCGAACAACGATTTGACGTTTGATTCAACGAGTAGTGATTTTCGGCCTAATATTTCAAATATAAAATATTTTTCGTGCCCTAAAAGTTGGGACGATAAATTTTTTGTTTTATGATTTCTCCTAAAATATATTTTTTTAATCTGAATATTAACACGATGTCACCAAAAAGTAAATAATTGATACTCTAAAAACGTGAATTGTTTCGTAATGTACATATATTTTAGTTTGCATTTCATATATAAACGGAGTGACTGCAGTTAAAAAATAATTATGCTCACAGTTCACAAGAAACCTACACATTTTAATAACTACCCTTATACAGGGTGTTCGGGGGTAAAGTGCATTAACTTCGGGAGGTGATTCTACATGCGAGTATAAGAAAAAAAAGATATATACATTTTTCGAAATTCCAACTTTTGTGGTTTACTTTTTTGATAAAAAGATAAAACTAGTACGTGTGCGGCCAGCACTATTATTTTTCACTGTTACTATATGGGCCAATCCAACGTCGCTACAATCGCGTCAGATAGGTTGACAGCAAATTTATCTGGTATGTTTGAACCTTTCACTAAGGATTTTTAATAACGTAGGTCTTTTTGTATGGGAAAAAAAAGTTGGAATTTCGGAAAAAGTTGATAAACTTTTTTACTCCTACCATCGTGTGGATTCGCCTCCCGAAGTTAGTGCACTTAACCCCCGGACATCCTGTATAATTTACAGTAAAATCATTGTGGTATAAGTCTACAAAATATTATTTAAGGTAACCAAAAATTTGACCATATTTGAATTGCTGCTACTACCATGAAAATGCCTGTGTAATAATAAAGGACTTAGGTAGGAATGCCTGAGTGGGGAACCAACACTTTAGCCACCTTGCTACTAACTGAAAAATTCAATTTAAAAAGTTAATCCGTAGCAAATGAAAATGTTCACGTTATAAACTGCCATTTTGTTCGCACCAATCTCTAATACCTTTCGGAAAATACAACGCGCATTTATTGATTGGATTAGTGTGGGAAGCTAGCTACTACTCGTCCCTTCCATGAAATCTACAAATCACTTCCCACACGTGTCAGTCCATCACTCTTACTTCTAACGCCACCGTTGTCGTATAAAGACTGTAAGCAAGTACCATAAAACAGCAATTCGAAACACTGAACAGATAAAAGATCAAGAAGTGCGATTCATACCGATTTGTAAGAAATTTGATGACGCCAGTTTTCTCAGAGTTCCAACTTCTCCCATCCCTCAGGTGCCATTTATTTACGTACACTGTTTATTTAATTAACGAAAAATATTACGACAATGAAGATATTTTTATGTTCACGAATACATTTTATATGACGATTTAAATTGGGCAGTTTTTGATTTGCCGCCAAAACGTCATGTCCGTTTTTATTCGTGAATTCCGCGACATGGACGTCACGCCGGTCAACGTTAGTGACATTGTCTTATCAGCCAGTAGCGTTTTTTATGTCATAATGACGTTGTAACCAGTTGGTACCGTTTCGGAATGTGCGGTTTTTAAAATCAATAATTATTAATGAAAATATTAGAATTACTTATTTTCAGTACAATAATCAGTAAAATTTAAATTTTCCACACATTTTAAATGGTATTCATAGTTGGAAAGACCGAAGGAGATGGGAAGAGGAAGGCGGTGAAGTACCTGGTTATTCAGATGTGAGCACAGTGTAACAAATTTTATTGTACCGTAATATTAAACAAAAAATGCGAATGAGACAGTCCAAATAAACACGGCGTTTCACATTTGAAAAACAAAACGATTTATTAAAATGACCACCATCTTGAAACGGAACGTAACAACAAATTTTCAAACGAAATGTAAAAAACGGGTTAGGCTCAGTCAATTACTTTACACCAAGGATAATTAAATAATAAGTTGATTAAACCACCTAGACTTTAATCCATGTCTTACCCTATTTCACGCGTTTATTCCTCTTTGAAACCACCCGCCTACAATATTAAAATACTATGCCTCATTTCGTATCCCTCCATACATATAAATTGTATCATATTCTTCCATACATATACATATATGTATTACATACTCCCCTATACAGAAATATTAGGCTGGGTCATTGTCGTAAGAAATGGGCTGGACCGTTAACATGATAATTTTTTATTGTATTTTTAAATTATGAATGTTTTGCAAATTTGTTGATTGTAGATTGTTTTGTTCTTAAACCAAGGCTTTAATATTCAGAGCAATAAAATTTTGCGACAACTTATGAAATGGTCACATATTTTAAGTAATCATGACTCTTGACGAAGTCCTCTTCCGGTTAAAGATGGTGGCCATTTTAACCAGTCGTGCACTGCAACTGTTTTACAGATGTCTTGTTTCATATTCCGACGTATTTCCTCGTTTATATTAATACTTAATACATAGTACATCAAGTTTTTCATTCAATTTTTAAGACAATTTAAAAAAAACTCTATGTTTACGGCTCACCCTAAAATACCTTGTTTCATATTACCACTTACTTACGATAGTATATAAAGTTCTAATTCAACTTTTAAGACAGTCAAAAAAAAACAACTTTATAGCGACAGGTCGGTCGTTGAGTGGGCATCGCGTTTGGGTCCCATCCAGGCGTTCCGTGTTCGATTTCTCGGCTGGGTAAGTTCTCCATCACAACCCAAGCAACATCTTCCGCTTAGTGTAGTGGTAGTTGGAGATTTTCAAATGTTGTTGGGTTATTCGTAACCCGGGGATGTTTGTCTTTCTTTCAAAAAAAAAAAATATATATTCACGACCCTAATACAGATGCCTTGATACATATTTCCACACACTCATGACAGTCATGACATAGTATATCAAGTTCAGATTCAACTTTTAAGACAATCCAAAAAAAACATCTTTATATTCACGGCCCACCCTAATACAGATGATGCCTTGTTTCATATGTCCACATCACAGATCCATACGTATTACATATGCCTTGTTCGTATTCCACCACATATGCCTGTTTCACATTATTTCCAGTAGTATATGTAGATGTCGGCGGTGATTGATGACACAACACCGCCAGAACCTCTCCCGTCTCTTCTTGTTCATATGGAAACATCAACCATTTTCCAGTCTGGAAATCTCTTTGAAAATAAACACCCGGTTCGGTTGTGCGACTTATTTTGTGTTGTCAACTTTATATTTGGCATATTCATTTAATATTCTTTTGAAATGGTCTCATCCGAGTTGGTTTCAAAGAGATTTATAATATTTCAACAACAGGTGTAGAATATGTTTAGCAAAACTTCGCTGAGATTTTGACTTTATGGAATCAAAAAGTAAATTTTTCCGTAAAAGTGTTTGTATTTCATTTTTGTTATCTAACACTTTCAAATAATACTCGTTGTTGCGTGTTTTGTGTTATTTTGTAAACGAAGGACCTTGAAATGTGTATGTTTTTATGTGTTTGAGCCACTGCACAAGTAGGAGTAAGCACATAAGGAAAAGGAGAGAATTACTCACTGCGAGACTTGTAGTACTTTCATTTGGCCGGTTTTAACTTTACATAATGTTGCGGTAGTATTTCTTGGAGCGGTGAGTAGCTAAAAGCGGATGCGGATGCGAAAATTAAATGCAGAGATGTTTACAGGAAGAAGGTCGATTATTGACTGATTGTGGGTAACAGGAAAAAGTGATAGGTTTACAGGGAAGGGTAGGAAGGAAATGTGACAATACTAGCTACAAGTACAGCAGTTCATGTATGTGTATAGGTTTGTATAGATGTATGTATGTATGTGTAGCTGTGTAAATGCCCAACCACTCGTATACGTAATAGTATATTCACAGCACGTTCCAGAGTGGTAGATACTACGATCGTATAGTTGATTAGTCAGACATCTCCGAAAAATCTAATTTCGAGTTAAGTATGCAGTTATATGTAAAAGTGTACCCTCTATCTGGTACAATAATCAGATTACTCGTAAACACCACCAAATAAATTATAATGCAGAAAAACTTGTGGTGAATAAACAAAAAAATTGATGTTTTCTGGGTCTAGTGGGAAATATAAAAATGTTATACTAATGTACCGGACCGCTATGCTTTCCGGTATTATTTTATAGCATAGTTAGTATGTAAATCACAGATACGTGTAAATAGTATTTAATTTATGGCAAGCATTGGAATATTCCTTGTGTTTGGAGATGTATGACTAATCAAATATACGATCGACTATTAATGTCATTCACAAACAAAAAGTTGCTTGTAATATGTTAGCTGTGTTATAGATGACCAGATCTGAATAGCCAGGAACTGCTACACCTTCCTCTTGACCATTTCCTTCCTCTTCCAACTATCTTCGACCTCACAACACACCCCAAATGGGGGATGCCATACTCTACTGGCTCCAGATAATATGGACTATTGTGCGGTGCCATATAAACAACAAAAAAAAACGAGTGTGCTTTAGACCACATGACTGAAGTAAAACTTGTGCGCGCGCACTGCTCTCTCTTGTTCCTACAGTGTGATACAGACAATAGACCTGCACTGTGTCTTAGATATAGGAAACGTAACTGGCTATGAGAGAAAGAGAGAAAGAAAATGTGTGCTCACACCGCTCTACAGTAATATACGAAACGTAACTCTCTCTCTCTTTCTATCTTCACTAACTAATATCTCCCTCTCAACTTCCGTTCGCCTCGCCTGATCACACTTTGCGTAACTCTCTCGTCACGTATTCTCCAGCTTACTCCCCAAGTCAAGCGTGCGTAAAAAAATTTTACCTCAAAAAGAATTTAAAAAATGTTACTTTTTAAATTTAAAGTTGAATATTTTTTAATACTTGCATGAATTTAAAAAAGAATAAAAAAGTTCTCCGTGAATTCTCCATATTACAAACGGTGAATAATTTATTTGCCTCAAGTAAAATACTTGCTCTGAATAACCGATATATCCGATCGGATTCTACATTCGCCTGAAATCCGGGGAATAAATTCCGTTCTCGATTGAACAAAGAATACTTCAGCGACAACGCTAATAAAGTCCTTACAATTGTGGAGCGAAGAAGAAAGAAGGAAGACGGATAGAGGAAACAGAAGGGCGGGAATAATCTCTGCACTTCAAACAAATGACACGCTTAAATTTACACCTAACTATTATTTGTTACCAGAACAGAACCGTGAAAAGTCATAGGACAGTTATATATACGTTATATACAGTTATATATATCTCGTCGAAACGTGTTGCACAATTAAAACGCGACTAGCAGTACGCAAGGACCGGATTCGGTTATATACAGGTCAAATGTATAAATGAATTTATAAAGCGCTCTTGATGCCCTTATATTTAAGTAATTTTTGACAATCTCATATTTAAAATTTAAAATTTAGAATTAACAATACTATATTCCTTCAATCTTTGCAAAATTAATTTGTGTAAACCACTACAATCACATGTTATTATATGTATATGTTAAAAACCGACGGTTTAAATAGCCATCTCTTAAATTTATTTTCATATTAATACTTATATTTATTATTATTTATTTTTGTTGTTTTAACAAACTGTTAATTATTAATTTTGTTAATTTTAAAATATTCTTTTAATATACAAAACGTAATGTTAATATATTCTAAAATAATTTCATTTTATATAATTGTTTTTTATGATATTTTATGTTTTTTATGTTATTTTTATTCATGTTATTATCATGACTAAGAAACCATCGGTTTTGAAACATGTAGATATTAAAACATGAGATAATAAGGGCTTACACAAAGTAATTTCTTTCATTTAATACTATCTATAATAGACTATTTTACTCTCCGTATTATCGTAAGCTACTTTTTTAAGTGGAAACAAGTTTTCGAAGAACTGGTTTGTAACCTAGATAGTGTATCGGAAAAATATATATCGTTTTATTTATATGGAACACCAATTGACATTTTTGTAAAAGTCTAAAGTGAATATTTAATTTTTTATTAGAATAACTCTCATATTATTGTTATAGAATAACCTTAAATTGTTATTGTTTGAGAGTTATGATAATAAAAAGATTGAATTAATAACCTATTTACATTGGGCGCGTTGTGTAGTAATAAGCACTATGCAGCGTTTTTAGTTTTTGATTTACAGAAAAAAATTAATTTCATCTATACTTCTTCCCCTGTTCTATTCGGGTCGGGGACAAATCTTATTCCTGTCCCTCCCTACTTCAGTGGCCTTCGCCTATAGTAGGCCAAACCTCTCCCCATACAGCCTTTGGAGACGCTTATCCCAAATATGCCTGGGGCAAGGGCGGTCGACTGAACGTCAGTATTTTAAGTGATAATTAAGTAAAATTAATTGCCGGCTTTTGTGTTACTTATATTCTACAAATGAGTGTCTTCATAAACTTCGTTAATTTTTAAGCTTCTCAAATCTTTGAAGCATTAAACCAGAGGTAATCCTATCAATTTTGCAATACAAAAGCTACAAAAAGTGCATTTACAAATCGTTAAAATATCTTGCTTTTTTAGTAGATTTCGAGCTTATCAATTAGTTTTTTTAACGTAGTGCAGACGATACAAAAGGTGGGAAAATCAGGAAACCTATCAAATAGGCTGATTAATATTTAAAAAATGTAACATGTAGAGCAAAATGAAAACCAAATAATAAGTTTTTTTTTTTTATTTATTGAAAGCATAGTTATAATAAATACATCAACAAACAAGTCCTGCTAAACCAATTGAATTGGCTTGTCAGTAGGTGCTTATAATTTAGTAACATATACATAATTTACATCTTATATCTACAGATAACATTTTTTTCATACATTTTTCATACACAATATAAATAAAATAAAAATGTAATGGATAAGATGCCCAATGCCCATGTCTTAAAAATGTAACTTACTCGGGGAGAAGTGAATCTAGTGTTTATCCTCTCAGTAGTCCGTTATGGTAAAACTTCGGCATTCGAAGCCTCCTTCAATTGGATTATGGTGTACCCGATGAGTGTGTCCGATAAAAAGAAAAGGCAGATAAATCTAGTCTCCAAAAAGGAAAAATGGCGTACAGTTCGAACGTTGGAGACACAATACAATCCTGGGTTCGAGTTCCAGATGTGACCCGATAATTTCTGATTTTTCTGTTTCAGATTTTCGATTGAGTTTATTTATTAATTAAAACCATAATACTTTTTTTAAAGTAATTTTGTCTACATAATATTTATTTAGTCTTTTAATTAGTGAAGATAATATTAGCGAAACTCAATCGAAAATCTGAAACAGAAAAATCAGAAAAAGATACGAATACATCTGGGACTCGAACCCAGGATCTTCGGCTTTCCGGGCAGATGCTCAGACCACTGAGCTAATGTATCCCTTTCCGATTCTGTCATATTTAACTGTATCATACTTCTACTGAGAACTATCAACATTATCTTTATTTTGCTGATTGCAAGATTCAATTCGAACTAAATGCTATCTAGATCAATTCTTGTCTATTGACTTTTCTGCAAGTTTAGGATGAATATTATCTGATTCAGATTTTCGATTGAGTTTCGCTAATGTTATCTTCATTAATTAAAATATTATAATTTGAGGATTAACTAATTAAGTTAAAAATAAATATTTATTTTGTCATATTTTTTATAAGAAAAACTCTTTTTTTAACATTTGAAGGTTATTCCCATCAATGTAATAGATCAATGAAGAAGAAGATAACAATAAAAATCTAATTTTTTTTAAATATGAAAATGAACAAGACACAGAAAAATAATAAAACTGAAAATAATAAAAATTGTCGCAACTGGGACTCGAACCCAGAACCTTACGTCTTACCGGGTCATACACCTCTATCAATTGGGCCACTGCGATCTATTATGAGACTGTCGTAATTGTCAACTTCATATTTCAAATTTCAGAATTAACAATATTATCTTCGACTAATGTTTTTTTTTCTCTTTTTTTCCATATTATTGGAAGCTACCTTTATTATTGGAAACAGGTATTCAAAGAATGTATTTGTTACCTAGATAGTGTCTCGGATAAATATATCCGATTTTATTTTTATGGAACACCTATTGACTTTTTATAAAAGTCTAAATGAATATTCATAAATGAATTGCGACCATTATCTTTTATTATTTTTCTGTGTCTTGTTCATTTTCATATTTAAAAAAAAGATTATTATTGTTATCTTCTTCTTCAATGATTTATTTAGTCGTTAAACTGTTATCTATTAAAGTAAATGCATTGCGACTCTGTTAGTAAGATATTAGTACATAATAACTAATAACTTTTCTTACACACAAAGCCATCATATACGCTCGGATTAATCTCAATGCCTCATCCTAAGTGACAATACCCAATCAGAAACGTTAGTTGTTTTATGAGTTGATTATTGTTCCTTTCCACGAGTTGCTCACACGATTCTCAACGTCAAACTAAGGCTTTTATTTTATTACACCTTCCACACTTATTACATTTACTGTTTTAAAGAATATTTACTAAAGTGTTTAAAAAATTCCATTTTTATGTACGCGAATAAATAAATATCTGAACACTCTCATTCTACAAACGATGAAATATCAAAATCAAACATAAAAATCTCTATTTACCCTATTTACTGGGTTCCCATTGAATACTACCCGAAAAATCGCATAGCAATGGGAAATTTAAGAATTCTGCGTAGGCGAGAATGTCGGCTATTTTCCCGGAAAATATTCGGGATATTTTTGAATACGAGTTCTTTGGAGGGAAATTGATTAACCTTCTTTCTCGTAGAAGCAATTTATCACATTTATCGTCGCCTTCTTCAAAAAACGAACAAAAAGGAAACGTCAGATTTTTTGCACAAGGACATTTCGAAATTCTTAGAACATTACCGCCTTTCCAAATTATCGTCGACACCAAAAAAGTTTCCAAAGATGTATACTTTAACGCAACTGTTTTCCGAAATTGTCAAATGAAAAAAAAAAACTTAGATATAAGCTGTCTATTTCGAAGTTTTTGGTACTTCAGCTGAAAAATGCGAATAAAAGTTAACTACAAAAACTTCTTTACCAACTAGTTAGTACCAAATGTGTATGTACAATGTACATACAATTATGCAGGTACTTACTCTAAGAAGGCGCATATATACTAACTAATTAGTGAAATTTAAACGAATAATAAATATATGGAATAAACCATCACATAACACTGTATTGGCACAAACTTGACGGCCGGCGTGGTCCAGCGGTAGGGCGTTAGACTCCCATTCCGAAGGCCGCGGGTTCGTACCCGGCGTGCGCAAATAAATTTTATTTAATTGATTTGTGTTATTTCACAATTAATTATTTAAAATCTTAGTATCGCCCTGGTGTAAGACCACCATTCAGAATTGAAACGTTGCTTGAAATGGCTTTAGCCGTGTTTAGTGACTAGATCTGAATAGCCAGGTACTTCCCCACCTTCCTCTTTCTCGTCTCTTTCTCTTCCACACTTACCTTAGCCTCATAACATACCTCAATTGGGGATGCCATAGTCTCACTGGCTGCAGACGGGAGCAGTTGGGACTCTTGTGAGGTATTCACTATAAAAAAAATAACAAAGCTCCTTGTTTCATTCACATTCATGCATAAATAGTCTTCTGTTATTCTGGCTTTGCACATGGCCGGCTCAAGCATTTGATTTATTTGATAGTGCCATGTCTTTCTAAGATTTCCCAACTTCTTTTACCATTCACTTCCGCGTCAAATTAAGACAATTTGAAATTGTCTTGTCCTTACACCCATTTCTTCGTTAATCGGTAGGCATATTAATAAGATACGTAATATATATTTATTCCGCACATAGCCGACTCAAGCATTTAATTTACTTAATAGTGCCATATTTTCCTAAGACGTCCCAAATCCTTTACCATTCACTTCCGCGTCATACTTTCTCATTATCCTTACGTCTATTTGTTCGTTAATCGGTAGGCATATTAATAAGATACATAATATATATTTATTCCGCACATGGCCGACTCAAGCATTTAATTTACTTAATAGTGCCATATTTTCCTAAAACGTCCCAAATCCTTCACGTTCACTTCCGCGTCATACTTTCTCATTATCCTTACGTCTATTTGTTCGTTAATCGGTAGGCATATTAATAAGATACATAATATATATTTATTCCGCACATGGCCGACTCAAGCATTTAATTTACTTAATAGTGCCATATTTTCCTAAAACGTCCCAAATCCTTCACGTTCACTTCCGCGTCATACTTTCTCATTATCCTTACGTCTATTTGTTCGTTAATCGGTAGGCATATTAATAAGATACATAATATATATTTATTCCGCACATGGCCGACTCAAGCATTTAATTTACTTAATAGTGCCATATTTTCCTAAGACGTCCCAAATCCTTTACCATTCACTTCCGCGTCATACTTTCTCATTATCCTTACGTCTATTTGTTCGTTAATCGGTAGGCATATTAATAAGATACATAATATATATTTATTCCGCACATGGCCGACTCAAGCATTTAATTTACTTAATAGTGCCATATATTTTAATAGGTCTTTACCATTCACTTCCGCGTCATACTTTCTCCTTATCCTTACGTCCATTTGTTCGTTCATCGGTAGGCATATTAATAAAATACATAATTGTTCTTATAAAAATAAAACTTCTTATTTATTCCTCAAATTAGACATGTTATATCATTTCTATATCACATTATAATATTACAGTCTAACCATAAATCAATCACAAAACTTTGCTACATATTTTTCTTTTTACGCTCGTGCCTCAATTCTGTTTTAACCCATCAATCAAAATCATCCACAAGTTTGGTTTTTTATATTGGCTTTAAAAATTGGAAAAATCTTATAAGACAACCTACCTATAATTTTTTTCTTTGAGAATTTTATTAGATTTACATAAACAATTACATTACTCAATTTTTTATAAGAAAAACTCTCTTTTTAACTTTATTCCCATCAATTTAAAATATCATTGAAGAAGAAGATAACAATAATAATCTTTTTTTTTTTTAATATGAAAATGAATAAGACACAGAAAAATAATAAAAGATAACGGTCGCAACTGGGACTCGAACCCAGAACCATATATATATACAAAATATAACTAAGTCGCGAAGGGATATGCAGAGAAGATGTAACGCTAAATAATAAAAGTATAAACCATATTTTCATTTAAATTCATCAATGAGAGATCTTTTTATTTTTTATAGAGAATACCCCACAAGAGTCCCAACTGCTCCCGTCTGGAGCCAGTGAGACTATGGCATCCCCAATTGGGGTATGTTGTGAGGCTGAAGGTAAGAGGGGAAGGGAGGGAGATGGGGAAGAGGAAGGTGGGGAAGTACCTGGCTATTCAGATCTAGTCACTAAACACGGCTAAAGCCATTATTAAGCAACGTTTCAATTCTGAATGGTGGTCTTACACCAGGGCGATACTGAGAGTATCTTCCACTCTGGAACGTGCCGCAAATATAGTATATATTAATTTTATTAATTAATTGTGAAATAACACAAATTAATCAAATAAAATTTATTTGCACACGCCGGGTTCGAACCCGCAACCTTCCGATTGGGAGTCAAGTGTCTTACCACTCGACCACGGACGGTCGTCAGAACTACTAAATACTGTAAATATATACCAGCGCATAAGTACAAAAAATCGACGTGGTAAATAAATTCGTTAGATATTAATACCATCTTATTATTAATGCTACTTTTAAAGTCGATTTTAGGAGTGAAATTAGTAAATAATGAACAAAAATTATGATTTTACAGTTATTATAATTTCGGGGAAGCGACAGTCGGGATGAACTGTCGGGTCACCTCGGCTGTGTTACAAATTTTGCCTAACTGCCAGGAGCACATATCGTACAAACTTCATCATATTGATTCACGCCGAGAGAACTTTCGAACAAAGTGCTTTCCGGTCTAATACTCTAAGTATTCGAGCTTCACACTTAGCGCTTTAATATGAAGTGGGTTATCTGCTCCTAAATTGGTGTCAAGAACACTGCCTTCATTCATCTTAAAGCCTTAATTAGGCACTTGAGTTTGAACTGTGGACGATCGCAGCCCGATAATTAAAATTTTATAATAGGAGCTTTTACTCAGTGATTGCTTTTATTTTCTGAAAGCTAAAAATTACACTGGATTCGAAAATACGCAGGTAGATGTATCTTTTCTATTTGGATTGACTGAATAGTCGTATATAAGTGTGATATATACATATTTGAAAAAAAAAACTGACGGTAACCGGATAAAGCAGAACAACGAAAAAAATTAACAAAATTAAATAGGAGGTTAGGATAGGTTAGGTTATTTTAGGTGAGGTTAGATTATATTATGTTAGGATAGATTATGTTGGGTTATATTTTATTTTATATTATGTATAAAAAAATGGCATACAATGAGAATTTATACCCGCAAAGCAACTGCAAGTAGCTTGTCTAAGTAAGTTACTCCTCAATTTTCTTCAATGTTCTGTTTCCTCATGAAACTGTAGGCATGTAGATTATCTCATTAAAAAATTCCATTTTGAAAACATTTTACTTATTTTTCTAGAAATCACAATTTCTGAGGCGGGTATGCGTACCGCCGCCATGGGAACCATTTATTTGATAACCTATACCATGGCAGAGGTAACCCCAAATGGTTTGCTACGTTTGATGATGCGTGCCGGGCCGGCCGGCCGGATTGGGTTGAGAGAGATCTTTTGACCTCTCTAGCAGGACTCTATTAACATTGCCTGGCACCGCAGTGGAAGGGTTGGATTCGTTCGTCCTTCACTTCTGGACATACTGACCCCTACACTCCTACCCATTCCTTATACCTTTTCCTTTCCAGGTTTTCCTCTTCTTCCTTTCCTAAAAAGACCTTCAACACAGCATACCCAAAGATATCATTAGCTCTCATGGCCTCCTGTGAATTATTTATCCAGACAGGAAGTCTACAGTTTAAAAAATGAAGTCAAACTTTCTGTCAATTTTGTTTGCAATTCGAATGTACATTGGCATGAAAATATCTCGATAAACGTCAGGCTTCGCACATATTTGTACCAGTCACGATTTATAAGAGGGATGACAAGTGGCGACCCTTGTGACATGACAGACCTCCCCCTTTTACAGCCCTCAAAAGCCTTCGAAATTTCCAACCGTCGACAGATCACTCAAACCAGACTGGTCTTTGTTCCGTAGAATGCCACTATCAGGGGGTGTGGATTACAATTCAAATGTGGAATTCACGTTTACGTGGTTTAAATACAGAATATTATTCGTTTTTTAACCTACAATTGGTAAGATTAAAATATGTTTTTTATAATTTTAAAATTGCTGTCAATATAAAATGCCGAATTCTGATTTGAAATATGTAACATTGAAACAAAAAGAAGGTTTCATAAAGCCATACAATCCCTGAGAAACAATGTTTCGGATTCAAAGTTTCTGAAACACCAGATGTTTACAGAAACAATGTTTCAGAGATCTTGCCGTCCACATCAGTTAGTTGTTTAGAATATTAATGTAATTTAAATTAATGTTTTCGAATGATTAAACAAATGAAGCAGCGTCCACACTCAGCTACATTTGTTGCGAAACTGATTTGTTCTCCATCGCCAACGGGAAGCGCAGAAACATGGTCGGAAACACGTAGTATTTACCACAACAGTTTTAACTGTTTCAGGAATTGGTTTCAGAAACACGTAGATTTTGTAACCGACCCAAGTAGATTTTATATCTGAGACACTGTTGGTTTTATAAACAATTGTTTCTCGGTGAATTCATGGCTTAATGTAAATGTCTCGGATACACGTAATTCTCTGGCGTTCCCAATTATATATTATGAGAATGAATGAGGGTGGCGTATGTAAAATAAGGTGAAGAAAGGTTGGAAAGTAGGTACATAGCTATTTAGATCTGGTCACCAAACACAGTTTAAGCTTTTTCAAGCAACGTTTCGACTCTTAATGGTGTTCTTTTAGGACAATACTTATAGTATTTTGGATTCAAAGTTTTATTATTAATTTATTCAAACTTTTTATGATAAATAAATTCTCAAACATTTTGGCTTCATATATCTTTTGTTTTCCTGACAATTTGTTTTCAAGTACTCTAGGACAAAATGCGTCAACCCGACTCTTCGGTAAGAACAGTTATTTCAAAGCATCACTCTCATAGAAATTTGTGTTGATCTAGAAATTTCAGATATAACGAAATTGTTATGTTTGCGGTGTTTACTGCGTCACAAAAAACATATTTCGTTTTTTAAAACTAGAGTGGATTTTTCAAAGTGACTTGTTTTTTAAACAAATTGATGAATTTTGACACTCTTCGCTCAATATTCCCGACAACAGTGTTTCAAAGATTTCAAACTAGCCTGATATTTTTATTATTACTAACAGATAAAAATAAACCAGGGGTAGTTATATTTTTTATATTAACATTTACGAGTATATTAAGCGTACAATAATTACCGAATAAAATTGGCTGGAGTTTTTTTCTGACTGCGATTCTATTTCAGAAATTCATTAATTATACTTAAAAGGGATATGTGTCGAGAGATACGGGACTTAAATAACATTTTCAGCAATTTTAAATCTTCCGAACAATGCCTGAAGTGAGAAATCTTTATTAGAAACTGTTTTCTTCGAACAAACGAGGAAAATAAAATGTTTTGTAATTTTATGATTCTGGGAAGATAAAACCTCTTTATGCGTTACGTTTGTTAACATAACCAGATAATAATTTTAATTTGTGATATTCTAACTTACATTCTTCGTAATGAAATGCATCTAATTTTTTTTAAGTTTGAGTCAGAAGTGTTTTTTTAAATTTCAAACTCTTTTTTATGTGAATAACGTGAATAAGTCCCATTCTTGAGTCAGCACGTTCTTTTGATATTCTGCTAAAATATAATAAATTTATAAATATTTTTATTGATATTTTTTGAACACGAAAATCGGTTTAAAATCTTTAATATTTTGTTTAATTTTCCCTTCATCTTTAAAATTTCGTACTAGAATCTCGAAAAAAACCTGGAAAAGTGAGCATTGATCGGTGAACACGGCTTTCCATGTTTTATATTTATAGATATTATTTTATTTGTAACAATAATGTTTTGTATGAATTCCTTATTACATTATGTTAAGTGTTAGATAAAATTACCTAATTTGTTGTGTTAATACATTTAAGTTTGTTGTGTCTTGTAAAATCACTCCATGGGTGAATTCAGAAGTTTTTTTACTAGCTGAAGTCCCCGACGTTGTTCGGAATTTTCGCAGAGTTTTTCGATAGATAATGCATGTAGACAGTACTCTTATTTTAAAGGTCAAGTATGAAAAATGTAATGGATCTCGGAATGAAACTGTATATTTGCATAAAAATCAAATCCACTCCGCCCGCCCGCCACAGATACTTTCCTATCAATTATTACAGATTCATTTATAGGTTAGCCTTTAAGGCAAACTTTTTTCAGCTTGTAACTTCATTTCAAAAGACCGGACGCCATACCTAATTTATGTATTTCTTTATTTTATTCCAAGTTTACGAATGAATTATTTATTTTAGGCTCCTACAATAGATCTTGAACTTACCTATTGGTGCAGAATTTGTCGTTTTCGGCAGTGCATTATAATAGACGATAATACACAGATTATTCTTATATTATTATCATATAAAATAGTCAATATGGTTTTTAAAAAATCAGAAAAAGAGTAATTACTCAAAGTCAGCTCGTAACTTGTATTCTTACAGGTTTGTGGAAATCGCCAAGATGCTAGGAATTCTCATACTTTGTTAAACCGTAAAGGGTAATTTTGAAATCTCTCAACGTCACTTACCCTTAGTATTAAGCGTACGTTTACGAATTCTAACCCGAAATGCAATATAAAGAGAACTGGTTGTGACCATGCCGTCAGGTCGTTATATTTTCATTCAGATATTCTATCATTACTGAAAAACACTCTAAAAACTACAATTTTCACCTGTGTTAACTGAAACCACAGCGTCAAAAGGCTCGGCTGTCCGACTGTCCTTTCCTGAAGTCAGACCAATTACTTGTTCCCTTCCCTCACGTTTATCTTAAAAACGGTGGGCATGTTGGACGTATGTGAAGGCGGAGAACAGTGAAATAAATTTCACAATATTAGTCTTAGAAGTACCAATATAAATTAAGCGTAGGTACCTGCTAAAATTACCTTTAACGCAAAATACTAGAACACCCCACAATTTAATGTTTTTCGGAAAGGGTACTTTCTGCAGAATGTGGGGAATTTATATTTAAATGTGTTTTAGTCGTGTAATGAATCCGTTAAACTATTAATATAACTATTTTTTTTCTTTATTTGCTCTAAAGTCTACAGCTATACATAATAATTCTACTCTAAAGTCTACAGCTATACATAATGCTAATATTAACATATTAGCAGTAAAAAACCCGCTCCGCGGGCTTTTGCTGCTAGGCCCAGCGGACGGCTTTTCGTTCTGCTTCGCCCAGTTTAAGTGTTGGTGACTATTTATAAGGCATCACCCATCAACATAAAACTACATAATACTTACATTCAAAAGGTAGATACATATATAAAAATAGACATTCTTACATTAAGACCGTGAATAATGAGCGGAACACTCTTCACCCCATTATAAATCTTCTTATTATTGAATGAAAGCGAAAAATGTTTCTTCTCCCATACCATTTATTGGATAACCAACGCCCCTGCCATAGATTACCTCAAGTGGTTCGCTACGTTTGGTGACTTAGCAGGGGTGCCCAGGTTCATTGGGTGAGGTTTGTCTAGGTCTTGGCGGCACATGCGTTTGCCCACCCACTGCGGGGCGAGCCAGATAGGGAGTGACTAGTTGATGGTACACATTGTATCTCTCCAACCGGACTCTCTCGACCCATCGCCTTGTAGCGCAATGGGAGGGATGGATTCATACGTCCGTCACTCCTGGACGTATTGACCCCCAGATCCCTATCCACCCTTCATACTTAAATATAGTATTATAGATGGCGCCACTTCAGTTTGCATATCGCACGTGGGCGAGTGATAAGTGTGAATATCATGGCAGCAGCTCCATGGAAAATTGCACGTACACTGATGAGTCAGAACGATTTCCATACAGTGTGGCGTCGGAAATTTACTCGGAGTCGGGTTCTTAAATTTGAACCGTACGGGCATCAGCGTATTAATATATTTCGATAATTCGATACATCTTTATGAAACTAAAGTTTCCAACTGTAATATGAAAAAAAGTCTTTTTTTTATTAATTACATGAAACTACACAAAACAATGACGTTTATAATACATTTATCTAACAAAATATGTGTAGAAGTTTAAAATATGTGTAATGTTTTTTCCCTTTACCAGTAATTTTAGTTAAAAAACGTGAAGGTAGCCATTTCTAAAACTTTATGTTTGCATTCAAAAAAATTGTTTTTCAAAATTGTATGTTTATTTCTAATAATAAAATTTGAGAGCTTATTTCATCAAAAAAAAAAAATTGATTTTGTGCGTTCAGAAATATTCCATTTATTTGAGCTTTATTGCAAAGTGGAAATATTCTGACTTTCTGTCATAATGAGCCCGAGGCCTGAGGGTTAAATACGATACACTTTTTAAATATACGGTGATTTTAAATCTTACTTTATGGCTTCTGTTTCATTCTATGGAACAACGTATAAGTTATTCGCATTTTGGTTCAATCGATATTCCTGAAGCCACGATATTATTGTGTAAGCTTAAGTCAACTTTCCCCGTATAATATTGTTATCACTTCTAATCCAGCTATCACTTCCAAAGTTTCTCCCCGTCCGTGAGGAATTTCGGCAAAAGGAAGTGCTATGATAATAAGCACCCATTTTAGAAACTTAACCATTAAAAGGACTCTGAACTTCGAATAGAAATTTTGTAATTAAGTATATTCGGCTAAACTTCTAATTTAATATTACACAGTAATTTTATTGTCAACCGATGTCAACAGCAATTTTATGACGTACCAGTGATAAATGCAAAATTTTTTTATATTTTAGTTCCGACTGCTTTTAACTGTTTGGAGCCAGTAGGACTGTGGCATCCCCAATTGGGGTACGTTGTGAGGCTAATGGTGGTGAGGAAGGAAAGGAGATAGGGAAGAAGATGGCTGTACAGATCTGGTCACCAAACATGGCTAAGGCCATTTCAAGCAACTAAGACTAACTTTCCACTCTGAAATCTATCTTGCAAGAAGGAATAAAATATAAAAGGATTAAATTATCAGAAAAATCATTTCTACGTAATAATTGCCAAAAAAAGAACAAAAATTATCGCTTCTTGTCTTATTTTTAAACAGTTAAAATGTATATTTCAAAGCACCGTATCTAATGATCGGAATAATTAAACAGACAATTTTGGAGGCGGGTATGAGTACCGCCACCCCGGGAACCATTTATTAGGTTACCAATACCTCTGCCAAAGGTCGCCCCAAGTGGTTCGATACGTTTAAAGACTTATTAGCGGTACCTGGGTACTAGGGTGAGGCTTGGCCGGATTTTAGCGGCAGATGCCCCTGCCCACCAGCTGCGTCGCAGGTCGGATCGGGAGAGACAGTTTGAAGAAGGCCTTTTGACCTCTAGGCAGGACTCTCTCGGAACATCGCCTTGAACAGCAATGGGAGGGATAGGTTCATACGTCTGTCACTCCTAGAATCACTGACCACAGATTCCTACCCAACCCTCATACTTTTTCCCTCCCAGAACTTCATTTCCTTAAAAAGACACAACAGCCCCAAAGACGACTTAGGCCCTGAGGGGAATTATTTTCCTCAGGTGTGGAGCTAATGTAAAAAAAGAACTGAAATGCGTTGATGTGAATAATCCAAACCAAATAAGCGGTACACGGAGAAAAAACATGTTATATAGGAGTATACGTAGGTCTCTTCAAGACCCATGTTTACTCTTTCCTGTCCTCAAAAAAAAGACCCTCCACACAACATCCCCGCACGGAGAAAAATTTTATTCGAAAAAACGATCATTTTAATAGTAAAAACGGTTAAAAACGGGACTGAAGTTCTGACGAACAAATTAACAGTGTTATTGGCGTGATATATTATATACGTACGAAATCACGTATACCAACAAATTATTCTTACACATTCCCGCCAATAAACATTGTAACCCTGTTAATTTGTTCGTAAGAACTTCAGTCTCGTTTTTAACCGTTTTTCTTATTAAAATGATCGTTTTTTCGAATAACATTTTTCTCCGTGTACAAATTTCATAACGCCAGGAATCACCGTTTTAGATTTTTAATGGGACACCAATACACAAATCAAGTATTTTTATAATTTTTTGTAACCATGTTTCGGTACAATAAATACATTTCGACAAACAATTCATGAATTATATACATAGGTAAATTAAATTTTAATGACTGTTTTGTTGTAATGCTTTTAACCCGTAATCTTTACCATTGGAATTTAAACACATTTGACATTTACGTTTACCACGTGCAAAAATCCATCCCCTATCTCTTAACATCGACTCTTTTAAATTAAAGTAAAATTTCACGCCCACGGTTCCGTAATCCTGTTTGTAATACTATTTTCTGATAAGCGCGTTATTAAAGAGATTTACTTAATCGGATGTTTCGTGTAACATTTTTAAACTCGGGTGGTAAAATTTTTTGCAACATTCGAAAGTTTTTCTGAAATTAAAAAAAGTAATGAACCGATATGAAAGTGTTCTGGGCGTATCTGTGTGCAGGTGAAAATAGATAAGCACTTTCGTCGGTCGTTCTGGGGTATTAGTTTACTTTTAAATTGGTTAACCTCCTTGGTGGCTTTCGCCATGTTTAGTGACCAGATCTGAATAATTATAAAGGTACTCTACTTCCCAACATTCTTCCCCTCCTTACTTATACCCGATACTTCAATATAACAATAAAAAAGTATAGGAAAAATGTATTATAGATTGAAAACACTGTTTTCCTTATAGAGTTGTTATAGAGCCATTGGCTAAAGGTATTAAAGGACGCACTTGACTTACTTTAACCAGCGATTCCTGGCATTATTTGGAGTAAAAAATGTAATTGAAATTTTGTCTCCAGTGACATTTTTTTATGTTTTTTTTTGTTTTCAACTAAAAACATAAAAAGTCGATAGATATTGGATAGGTAGGGTCGCGGTCGGGGCGAAGGGTTACTTGGCTGAGTTACCAGTGATGATATGTGAAAGAATTTTATTTTTTATAGTGTATAAATACCTCTCAAAAGTCAAAACTGCTCCCGTCTGGAGCTACTGAGACTGTGGCATCCCCAATTGGGGGTATGTTGTGAGGCTAAATGTAAGTGAGGAAGGGAAGGATATGGGGAAGAGGAAGGTGGGGATGTACCTGGGTATTCAGATCTAGTCACTAAACACGGCTAAAACTATTTCAAGCAACGTTTCAATTCTGAATGTTGATCTTACACCAGAGCAATACTGTGAGTATCTCCCACTCTGGAACATGCCGCAAATATAGTATATAATATTTTTAATTAATTAATTGTGAAATAACACAAATTAATCAAATCAAATTTATTTTCGCACGCCGGGTTCGGACCCGCATCTTTCGGAATTGGAGTCCAAAGCCTTACCGCTGGACTAACGCCGGCCGTCATTTTTCGTCCATAAACACCCAGTATATACATAATAGGTGAAGTCCCAAGCGTTGCCCGGGCCTTACACGGATTTTGTATTGGTGGTAATAAACGGTAGAGTTTGGTTCTTCTTACTGAATTTAATAAGCAAACAAGTGACTCCCAGAGAGTGAAGAGCCACAATGGACAAAGTACATCCATATAGTCATACGTTCTGTCTCTTTCATGCATACGATCTCTTACGTATCATTGAATATGCAACAATCACAACAATAAATACCAGTGTATTTGTATATTTCTCTTCGACAGGTCGTTTTCATTTTCAATTTATATACATTCCTTCCAAGCCATAGCTTTTAATGCATATAATCGTTTGATATTCCGATACATTAGCCCACGTGTAGATTACACGTATATCGTTTATCTAGTAGTGGGGTGCCTAAACGTTTCTACTAACTTTCCAAAATACTGATATCTTTTACCCCAATTCATAATACCACAGTCTCACTCTCTCCAGAAGATTAGGAGCAGTTGAGACTCTTGTGCGGTACTCACATAAAAAACTTTAACCGCTCCTGAATATTTTTCACGACTTTCCTGAATCTTAAAATACAGACTTGGAGATAAACACGCCGAAGTTTATTCCGGTGATATTTCATTTTTCTGTTTGCTCGGCGATGATATTGAAGAAGCTTCATTGACTACACGGGGAAGCATATAAAAAAACCAGGAACGTTTTCCGTCTCAGGGATTAAGTATATTTTCTCAGAGCCTTACCGGAAACCATTAGTTTATTCCGTCGAAAAATCAATACCCCAGAAAGATATTTCGAAAACCGATCAGACTTACAAACATTTTTAAGATTTTCGTTGTTTGTTTTTGGGGTGTTATGCCGTGTTGTGCTACCTCCTTCTTTAGCCGACGTTTCGGACAGCGTTGCAGTGTCAATCATCAGGGCAGATCCGGCAGAAGAAACGAAAACGAATCCGAAACGTCGGCTAAAGAAGGAGGTAGCACAACACGGCATAACACCCCAAAAACAAACAACGAAAATGCTTTTGGCCGTGAAAATCTAAAAACGTATCATTTTTAAGATTTGTTTATTTTTGTATCATATTTGTCTGCTTCTCACTGAATTTTTTTTACTAACCAGAAATGATTGCAAAATATTGTGTTTGTAAAATGTTGGTTGCATGTTTTGGTTAGTATAATATTGTATATTTTTGTCCGTAGTATTATTTTAATAATAAACAAATATGTACGTAGTTTCAATGTTTCTCAACGATTGTTGTTATTGTAGATAGTTACATGTGGTTTTAATGTTTCTCAACAGATGTCGTTAGTGTGGGTATTTATATTTAGTTTTAATGTCTTTCAACAGAGGTCAGTAAAGTTTTACTGTATGAGAGAGACAACTGTCGTTAAGAAGACAGCCGATGATATCCGATCGACAGATGGGCGCCTTCAGTGGCCTTTCCACCTGCCGCAACTCAGACCATCAATTAGAATAGTCTATTGGGGTATTACCAGAGAACACCGGAAATTAGTCCATTTTAAATCAAATTCTAGACGTATTGACTCTTTTTTTTACAAAAAAACATAAATTGATTTTGAAAGATTGTTTTATTTTATCTGGTACACGCAGTTTTAAAATTTTGAAAACTAAGTGTATTTTTAATATACTAAGGTTATATTGTTGGTCGTTGGCAGATTTGTTCAATTTTCAAACGATAGATTCTATTAAACAACACAAATTTCAAATCATATAATCATACAACAAAATAAATAAATACATAATCTAGTCAACACAGTTTTCCGAATTTTAATACTAGTTAAATTAAAATCATTAAAAAATAAATCCGAGAACGTGTTTTCTGACAAAAATATCTCAGTTTTTCTATTTATTTAAGGTAAACTAAACTAACCAACTTACAAACTAAAATATTTAAAAAAATTTTACACCCTTTTTTTGTTAAGACATTATTGAAAAATCATAAATACTTATGATCAAAAAATACTTACAAAAAGTACACGATATTTAATAATTTATCATCGTGCGTTTTGAGCATTTTTATTGCTTACTTTAATCTAGGGATATATTAAAGCAAATTTTTAATTTTAAAAATTTGATACGGGGAATAATCGATCTTTCTCATTGGAACCTCCCTGTACAGTTGCAAGCATTTTTTTGCAAGACTCGTAACATGACGAACCGAAGTATCATTGGAACTCCCGATCATCCTAGTTGTTTTTTCACAGAGATAACAATAGTACACCACATATTATATAGTATTTGTCGATATATTTCTTTTCTTTCATAATTTAATGTTGTATCGTTCGTTTAATGTAATGTATTTATATAATTTAATATCATGTACGTATTTAATTTTCCTATGGATTTGGATGGCGCAAAGAAATAATAATCGTTTAACTATAAAACAACGTATTATATTAAGTAATAGGTGATGAAAAAGAGACATTAGACAATCGTTTGTACTCTCTAATAGTCCTTCCTTCTCGCTCTATCAATCCGTATATTTCACACCAGTCGCCAGGCGCACGGTCGTTACATGTATCTAAAAAATGATGTTTCCTGAAGATAAAAATTATTTAAAGAAAAGAGCCCATGAACTCTACAAATTCAGATCCAAAATCTAAAATGGCTCTCAAAATTAAATTTTAAACAGTTTATACTTGATAATCACAAACAACGTCATATTTTTCTCAGAAATTGCAAACGGTGTCTTTATTGCGAAAATTGTCAGTTCCTTCTTTTTACTGCATACAGTAGGTAACATAAAAGAGGGTATTCGTGTCTTTGTTGTGGATATAACAAAGGAAAATTCTTCTAGAAACTATATTCATTGTCTTCGGTCTCCAGGTGCACAGAGCCACAAGAAATGACAATAGTTTCTCGATTTCTATACTTTTGGCGTTCGTTGTGTTTCTTACCTATCACCATTTAAAACCGCGCTACCCCGCTCAAAAAGAAGAATATGGAGAGATACGACAATACGAAGGTGGGAGCGAGCGCACTAACATTAAAAACCATAAAATTCATGCGAAAATTGTGAAAATATTTAATAAAAGACGACACGTTTGAAAAATAGCAAAAATCTGGTGGGGTCTGTGTCAAGTAGCTTTTAAAGAAACCTTGTGAATTTTTTCATACATATAACTTGTAAAATAACAGAAACAAACGTGTAAATAATAATTTTCCGAGCATACTTTTCGATTTATTTCTATCGAGGGAATTTCAAATAATTACCGTTTCAGCATGGGGAATGTATGGATGTATCTATATATATCTTAAAGAATAACATATATTTTTTTAAGAACTTAAAAACTTCAAACGTTCAAGGAAAACATGTAAGAAATCGGTAGAAATTGGCAGATCGGCTCCTTAATACTTAGCCAAATTTTAACCTATTTTAAGTTGTGTATATATTCATGCGGCGTAAGTGTGGCTAAATCATGCTTGACCGTGTTACAAATGTGAAGATCCGTAAATAATGCTAGACTGAAGAAATTGCAGTGATTAAAAAAGATTAAGAAAGGGATATTTAGATGGTTTGGACTATTTGGTCGTTGAGCTTATGGACGGAGAAGGAGAGTAAAGATAATATATGAAGCGGAAGTCAATAGTAAAAGAAGTCGGGGACACTCGAAGAAGACAATACATGTTAACACCACACAGAGAAAAATGTTATTCGAAAAACCGATCATTTTAATAGTAAAAACAGTTAAAAACGGGACTGAAGTTCTTACGAACAAATTAACAGGGTTTCAATGTTTATTGGCGGGAAAATGTAAGAATAATTTGTTGGTATACATACGAAATTACGATCATTTTAATAGTAAAAACGGGACTGAAGTTCTTACGAACAAATTAACAGGGTTTCAATGTTTATTGGCGGGAAAATGTAAGAATAATTTGTTGGTATACATACGAAATTACGATCATTTTAATAGTAAAAACGGGACTGAAGTTCTTACGAACAAATTAACAGGGTTTCAATGTTGATTGGCGGGATCATATAAGAATAATTTCTTGGTGTACGTAATTTCGTACGTATACCAACAAATTATTCTTACATTTTCCCGCCAATAAACATTGAAACCCTGTTAATTTGTTCATAAGAACTTCAGTCCCATTTTTAACCGTTTTTACTATTAAAATTATCGGTTTTTCGAATAACATTTTTCTCCGTGATGTGAATCAAATACTTGAGTCGGGTTATGTCAGAAACGTATGTATGAGAAGTATGTATGTGAGAAAAGTATGATGAATGAGGTTTGTGTATCAATATATATAGACTTGCGTGTCGGTCTACGCCATTTCCTACCTGAGGAGGAAAGGCGTGATGATCAATTAATTGGTTAATTACTACTTGAGAACCAAGCAGCCAAAAGTACTGTTAGGAATCAAAATCAAGATCCCGGTAAAAAAAACAATAATCAAAATATGAGCTGACTTCTGAAGCGAAATAAAAGTGCCCTCACAAATGGCACCTTCAAGGCAAACCTTAAGTAGCACTTTATATTCTAACAGCTTATTATTCGGTCTAACGGTTATAACTCGGTCTTGGCACACACTCCTTGCCTCATTCACATTGATATATCTTCTCATACATACTCTTCTATTATTCTGACTCTTGACATGGCCCGTATCAAATATCTGATTCACTTGATCAAGTGAAAATCTTTAAGATTTAAAAACGAATTACATCAAAAAGTTAAATTACTAGTGCATAAGTAGAACAAACTGTGGAAACAGTACCTACCCAACCCAATTTACCATTTTCCGGGCGAGTAAATATTACGTTCACGATAACCCCATTCGCTTTCGGTGATAAAACCGGTCGCACAAGGGTGAGATTTTTAGCCACGCAACAGTTTCCTCGATTTCCATAAACCTGAATAAAACCATCCCCTATGCGGCCGGCCTAAGGATGGTAAGTGGCAAAAGATATCCTGTGTCATTTTGTGATCAGTCATATTGTCAGTAACAAATTTTAAATATTATTTCAGACAACGCGGTTTGTATATTGCTCTGAGTTGCTATTTCTTGTTTCAGACTACGTTATAATAATACGTTAAATTGCGTAGCATTTTGTCGAAACCAGAAAAATCTGCATATTAAATAAATTGGTCTAAAACGATTTCCACTGTTGATTTTTTTTTAACATGGTTTAATTCCCATGGGAATATAAATCATATTTATTTTGAAACCGATATATATATATATATCTTTACCCTTTGCTACGGCAAACTAGTAATTCTTCCATAAATCAATTCTCACATTTCTATAGTGCTAATCAGGGTGATGGTAGAAAAATGAGTATTTTTACAAAAAAAGGCCATGTATATCTATTACTTTAAAAATCTTGTAGTTCATAGGACAGTGCACAAGTCCTATAAATCCGAACCCAGTAGAACTATGTCATCCCCGTGTTTGGGTTGTGTTGTGAAGCTGAAGGAAGTAAATGAGAGAAAGGTATTGATAGAAAAGTACCAGACTATTAAGATCTGTCCACTAAACATATTAATCAACGCTACATTCAGATTACTAGATCTTCATTAAAAAATTACAAAACTTTTAAATTATTAAAACTAATATCTAGTGGTTTTGTCCGCTATTCATGTCCATGGTGTGTTATTCCCCCTCTCGGTCCAGATCCAAGGAGCTTGGTGATATGCTCAGAGGTCACCGGTTAATCAAATAAACGAAATAAGACAACGTAAACAATTAACCCTATAAAAATCAGCAAATCCACTATTCCAGAAGGATTTATAACAGGAGGTCGATGATTGCTTTCCAACGGTTAATAAAAGTACACCCTCGATTGCCTCAAGGGTTTTTTAAATCTCTCGTGCCATTTTATTTAAGGCAAAAAAAGCGTAGTGAAAATTCAATACTCCCACTTTGAATTTGAATGTCCCTTGAATGTTCCGACGTTCGGCTGGAGAAATGTTGGGACTGAAAAACAAGGTATAAATTTGTCGTTGGCGCAAGCTGTGCTGGAATACCACCCCACCTCGAACGGAATATTATTATTATGGATATATCTGGCAACCCTGGTAGGGTTATCGGGCATTTGGATTTCTGCGGGATTTTTCCGATTTAGAATCTGAAATCTCGATTTCTGTCCCTCAACACAGTATCCCAAAGGTGACATAGGTCCTGAAGGAAGTGGTTTTTCTCGGAATTTTCTTCGTAGAATAAATTAATTAATGTAGAAATAATACAAAAATTATTCCTGTTTTGCGCAGACAATTCCAAAATCGCACACAGCGAATTGTTCCACGGCTAATTATTTTTTTTACACAAAGTTATTTTATTGATGCCAAGCATGTTCTTAAAATGGACGGGAACGGCAAAAAAAAACAATCATTGTTTGAACGAATATGAAAGTATAAAGGTTTTTTTTTAAATCTAGACATGTGGTAAGGGTTATTCTCTATTCAACGCGGTAAGAAGATTTCATTTTTACCGCTATTGCAGGTTGGTATAATATTTGTTTTTAGACAGAACTATTTAAATCGGGTTGTTAATGGCAATATCTGCTGGGCGAAAAACACGGAATAATAATTTTAAAATCATGAGCCATTAACACGATTGGATAAGGGTTCAATTAAACATAGAAAATATTTTTTTTACTTCAATCCGATACTTGGGCCGCGCTATTTTCAATATCTTGCAACCCTAACAGGTGGCGTTTCATTGTCTGTAATTCTTTCCTCATCTGTTCTGCGATTGGACTTGGTAATACTCGAGTCAGATACTAGTAACTTCCAGCACCGTATTTTTTCTCATTTTCACGCTACATATTTATGATAAATAAGAATGAATATTCTAGTTTCCATAAGCTCTCAGCCATTTTAGAGTTTATTTTCATAATATTCATAATAGAGTTTATTTTCATAATATTCATAATATCTACCATCGGAATAACAAGGTTCCATCTGTCGCAGTAACTTAATACGATAATGGGATCTATAGTAAACTAATTTAGAGTTCATTATCGCATGAAGTCATCCCAACAGATGGAACCTCGTTATTCCAAACGTCAAAATGCACATACTTTACTTTGTTTAGCTTTTTATTAGTACATACAAACATTAAATGAACCTTTTTATTGTTTTATTTATTGTTAGTCTACCTTTACTATTATGTAATATTTGATATATCTACGAGACACATTATTTTATTATTTTAATTATTTTATTCTTTTCTTCTCGAAGATGCTGTAATTACAGTTTGAAACGACTTTACACACTCGACAGTGTAGGCGTATATAATAAAACAGATTTGTTTAATCTCTATTTTAAAAAAATATGATATTGGTACTGTCGCTTTTTAATATAATATTTTGTTGTTGCCATTTTCTTTTGCGAAGTGACTTAGTATAATGTAGTGGATTCCTGGAATCTATAATTGTGTCTCAAATCCATAAATATATCATTTTTAAAACTTCGTCAACATTGAAACAATGATAAAAAAACTGTTATTTTTTACTGTAAAAATGTCGAATATTTAGGAGGATAGGAAAATTCTTAATTTTTAGCTGAATCTAAGACTTCAGAAAGACCAGGGCTACAACTCGACGTAATATTATATCTATAAAGGTAGTCACGTAAAGAAAAAAAAAATGTCAAGTGTTTTTTATTTTTTAAACAAATCTACAGTTGTAAAGATATTAAATGAAATCGGGTCGAAACAAAGACTTTATTGTTGGTAAAAAAATAATAATAATAACATAAGAAGCTGTGTAAATGACAAAACTCGCGAGAAGGGCGACACGGCGCGCTAACTTCGGGTCTATAAGAAATAAGACTATTGCACCAGGGACTCTCCAACTTTTACCGATCTGGACGACTCATCTCTTGATCAGTTTAGTTGTTAAGCCTAGGGCAGTTTCTGGATCTCTGCTCGTTCAAGGCCGTGCGACCGTTTATATAGGGCCGCCCGTGGTACTTTATTCAGTAGGTAGTGTGGAGGCGGGCCACTGTTTGAGGATCTGTGGTTTGCGTAACCAATGGTGCATCTACATTTGACCCGCGTTCGTAGACAAGGAGGCCGTGCTAGGTGTGAGCGGGAAAGTATTCGAGCCCGCGCGGTGTATGTCGTTACATTCTCCCCCTCTGGATCAAAGAACGTCCTCGCTGATGATCCAGTATCGTGTAAGGGTATTTTAAGTCGTCTTCTTCTTTGGCCGGCCTCGCTTACGAAGAGGCACTATTCGTTCTGGGAGAGGCATCTCATTTCCTTTATATGGTGAGATGGCGGAGGTATGGTATACACCAAGAGAGACCTCTGGTTCTTCTGTTGTTGCTACTTCATAACTTGTAGGTCCATGCTTGCGCATAATTATATAAGGGCCATCTCGGCGAGGAGCTAGTTTAGCGCTAAATCCTCTGGAAGCATTGCTAACAGCGTGCAAGTGGATCAAGATGTGGTCACCAGGCTGGTACTGAGGATCAGGGCGTCTATTACGGTCAGCGTATTTCTTGTGTTCATCACACTTTCGGTTGGCATAATCGCGAGTCAATTTTAAAGTGTCGGTCAGGCGAAGCAGGTATGGCGTTATTTCGGGGATAAAATTCTCGGACTGGATGATTCCTTTTAGGTCTCGATTCACATCATCCGGGGATCTTAATTCACGGCCAAAGGTGAGGTATGCAGCACTATGACCAGTTTTAGCGCTAAACGCTGTATTCATTGCAAATCTTATGGCAGGTAACATGGCAGGCCACTGCGCGTGTTCTTTTCCTACTAATATTGCGAGTTGTGGTTTTAGATCTCGATTTTTTCGTTCCACTGGATTAGCTTCTGGATGGTAGAATGGAGTATAGGAGTGTTTGATCTCTAGACAGTACGTGAGTTGTTGCATCACCGCACTGACAAACTGGGTTCCATTATCGCTCATGAAACGGCGTGGGGTTCCATAACGGAGACAAATTTCGTCGATCAAAACTCTGGCGCATGTTTCTGCGGTAGCTCTTTCAAGCGAGAATAACTCGATCCAACCTGTAGCTACGTCTTCTACTATAAATATCCAGTTTTTGTCGTGCTTTGAAGATGGTAGTGGTCCAAAGAGATCAAATGCTATTGTCTCGAATCTCTGGTTGGCTACTGAAGTTTGCAGTAGTCCAGCTGGTTTGAGATTGCTCGGCTTATATCGCTGACATTCCACACATGTTTTTATGTAATTCGTTATGAATGTACGCATATTTTGCCAGTAATATCGTCTCGATATTCGTCGTATAGTACGTTCCACCCCGTAGTGTCCAGCTGTAGGCGCATCGTGATATTCTTGTAATATTCTGATTCGTTCTTGATCTGGTACTACAAGTTGGGCATCTTCTTCTTCAGCATCAGGGGCATAGCGGTACAATATCCCGTTCATCATCAGGTAGCCTTTGGTTGTCCAGTAACTGATGTTTTCATCTGGGTGTGGTTTCTCGAAGCACTCTATTATTGTCTTCAGTTTCTGATCACTCAGTTGATTTTTCCGTATATCGTCGGCAGCGCGAACGGGTAGGTTAACGGCGACAGTGCATACAGCACATATCACAGGAACGGTTTCTGTTATCGGAGGTCTGGATAGTGTGTCGGCTACAAGATTGCTACGACCTGGAGTGTACTTGATGCTCAAGTTGTAGGGCTGTAATTGTAGAGCCCATCGTGCTAATCGTCCTGCTGGCGATTTTAGTGACATTAACCACCGTAGAGCCTGGTGATCTGTAATCACGGAGACTTCTGAACCTTCGATGTAGCCTCTAAATTTATCTACGGCCCACACTACGGCTAATGCTTCCCTCTCGGTTGTCGTATAATTTCTTTCTGCAGGGGTGAGAAGGCGACTGGCGTATTCTACAGGATGTTCATTGGGTCCCTCCCCCTGCACTAAAACAACTCCCAATGCATAGTTACTTGCGTCAGTCTTTAAGGTAAATGGTTGCGTGTTATCAGCTTGGCGTAATATCGGAGCACTGGTTAATAGCTTCTTCAAGGTTGAGAATGCGGTTCTTTGGGTTTCCTCCCATTCCCAAACTGAATTTTTCTTCGTGAGATCACTGAGCGGCTTGGCTATTTGTGCAAATGCTGGGATGAAACGGCGATACCACGAACAGGTCTGCAGGAAGGTTTGAACCTGTTTCACATTTCTGGGTTCTTGCATCTCCAGAATGGCTGCAACCTTTTCAGGGTTTGTACTGATTCCTTGGGGAGTTATCACATGTCCCAGGTACCGAATACTTGAGCAGAAGAAGTTACACTTGCCTCGATTGGCACGTAAATTGTATTCTTTCAGTTTATCAAAAACTTTTTGTAGGTCATTGCAGTGTTTTTCGAAACATGTAGATAGCACAATGAGATCATCCAAGTATGCCAGGATATTTACCTTGTCCAGTTCTATCCTCATTCTGTCTATGAGGCGTTGAAAGGTGGCAGGAGCATTACGAAGTCCGAAACTCATCCGGTTAAATCGGTACAGACCGAATGGTGTGATGAAAGCCGTTTTGTCTTTGTCTTCCTCCTGTACTTCAATTTGCCAATATCCAGCTCGTAGGTCGATGGTACTCATAAACAACGTCCTTTTTGCGGTGTGTAGAAGATCGTCTATCCTTGGTAACGGGTACTTGTCTGGTATAGTAATTTCGTTTAATAAACGATAGTCGATGCAGACGCGTTTTCCTCCATCTTTCTTCGGTATCATTACTACAGGAGCAGCCCAGGGAGAATCTGATTCTGATATCACTCCTTGCTTTAGCATTACAGAAATCTCGGTTTTTAGCTCATCTTGTCTCGGCGGCGATAACCTGTATGGTGGCACGGAGATTGGTCGGTGATTCCCAGTATCTATGCGATGAGTGATTTTCGTCGTTACTGATAATTTTGGAGAGAAAACGGCACTATTTTGAACAAGTAGTTGGTTTACTTCCGTCTTCTTTTGGGGACAAAGGTTTTCAGCTTCATTTTCTCGTAGTTTAATGTCATCGATGGAAATGAAATAGAGCTCAAGAGTACGGATAGTTTTCTTTTTCTTGGGGGAATGGGGAAACAGTGTTAGGGACTTTTCCAACGTCTGTTCCAATTCCTCTTCTTCTAATGCGAATTCCTGAAATACTTTATTTATTTCCTTTGCCCGTTTCCGCCGGTCACTAAGCAGGGGGGTGAGCTTCAAAGGGCTTATAATTGGTACTGAACAGTCAGAATTATTCATTTCCTTCTTGGGGGTACTTGGCAAAGGACTAATCATTGATGGTAATGTGAATTTTTGACTTTCAACGATATCCTTTATAACTTTATCATATTTTGCTTGTTCGTCCGTGTTGTCTATTGAAGTGAAGCAAACAACTTCGTTTTCTGCTTTTAATTTGAAATACGTCCTCGGATTATCAACGAAAGTCCATGATCGCTGGGGTATGTTGATTATGAGGCCAGCGTCACTGATGAAATCTACGCCAAGTAAAGTACGATTTTCTTTACACTCAGGAAGAACCACAAAATTTGTTGGGATTAATTTGTTTTTAAGATTCACCATGACCGCCAGGACTTCCACATTTTTCCGGTGGAGCACTCCGTCTGCCATTATTATGTCCATTTCCTGGGTCATGGATGAGATCTTCTGTTTCTTCAGTTGCCTATATAATTGTGCTGAAGCAAGACTCATTTTTGCTCCAGTGTCGAGGAACGCGGTGCCTTTTAGGGATCCAATCTTTATCTCTATGATCGGTCTCGCCCGCGGAGCCATTGCCATGTTTACCAGGCAGAAATCTGCTTGGGTCGGGACTGCAGTTGGTTTCTGCTGGTTACATCTGGTACATTTGCTTCTAATGACACCTGGATTACCGCATCCATAACAGCTAAGCCTCGGTTTGGGATCCACAATTTCAGTCTCGGGAAATCTCCTAGCTTTTTCGTACTGTTGTTGAACGCGGCATTCTTTTGTACTATGCCCATAACGACGACAGATGTCACATCGAATTCCTCTCTTCCTATATGTGATGTTCTTGTCAGAAGCATTTTTTTCGGTTTGGCGTTCTAGTAGGCTTTCCTCTACTGTGCGTGCTCTACGTAGCAGGTCTGCGAATGAGTTTACGCTCTCCCGAGGTACGCAGTCTCGAATTTCAATCCTCAGGAGACCGTAAATCATATCTATTTGTACTGATTCACGAAGTGCTGGTGGTGGTAGCTCGGCAAACAACATCCTCTTCTTATTTATAAATACATCAGTTGATGTGGTTGCGTCTTGTGAGCAGGATTTGTCGATGATTTCAAGATATAATTTGTATGCCGGTCTTTTTGGAGAAAAGGCGTGCCGTAGGAGGGTTGTAGCCTCCTCCCAAGTTCCAACGCCACTCTTAACGCCTAGCCACCAAGTAGCTGCATCTTTTTCTAATAGTATTGAGAGACCGGTGAGTGCATCTTCGTCGGAGATGTGCTCTGCACTCTTAAATGTAGAAGCTGCTGCGATGAAGCATTCCACCGTATTACGGTCTCGAAATCCATCGTATCTTAGGGAGCAGGAGGTAAAGCTTCCAGAGCGTGTGGTCTGAAAAGTGCTCTTGAAAGCATCAATGATCGTCTGAAGTTGATCTGTAGTTATATTATGTTCACTCTTTGGCTCCACCATTGTGAATCGTGGACTGCGGCGCGGTTGAATTTTGGTTGATTCAATAACACTATACATAAACACTTTTCACTTGCAAAAGTACTTTAAACACACTATGTATTTTTACGATACACGGAACAAACACTTCAAAGTCTCTGGCCCCACGTTGGGCGCCAATGTAAAGATATTAAATGAAATCGGGTCGAAACAAAGACTTTATTGTTGGTAAAAAAATAATAATAATAACATAAGAAGCTGTGTAAATGACAAAACTCGCGAGAAGGGCGACACGGCGCGCTAACTTCGGGTCTATAAGAAATAAGACTATTGCACCAGGGACTCTCCAACTTTTACCGATCTGGACGACTCATCTCTTGATCAGTTTAGTTGTTAAGCCTAGGGCAGTTTCTGGATCTCTGCTCGTTCAAGGCCGTGCGACCGTTTATATAGGGCCGCCCGTGGTACTTTATTCAGTAGGTAGTGTGGAGGCGGGCCACTGTTTGAGGATCTGTGGTTTGCGTAACCAATGGTGCATCTACATTTGACCCGCGTTCGTAGACAAGGAGGCCGTGCTAGGTGTGAGCGGGAAAGTATTCGAGCCCGCGCGGTGTATGTCGTTACACAGTTTTATTCCGAGATTGGTGAAATTTTGCAAAATTGACCTTCAAAACAGAAGCAAGGTCACAGCTTACATGAGATTTCAAAAAACCACATCTCTTTCCCCACTCGAAACAGAATGTTGATATTTCTCATCGACGCAACTTTGCACACTTGACTTTCAAAATAAGTGGAAAATTACTGTCTATATCTGAACTAAAAAAAAATTGAAACAATTCTTCTTGTCGACATGTGGTAGCATCGTTGCTGTATATGTTGAGATTACCATGTAGTAACCTTGAAAACACTACCATTTAATTTAGAGTTTGAAAAACAATAACAATAATATGAGGAAAACATTAAAACTTATACGTTCAATTATTTATTGCATTTCAATGGAATAATAAAAAAAAGTGTTGCGAGTATAGCAGTTAACCATTACGCTTATATGTATACGCTTCCGTAGCTGGAATTATCTGGGTTTTTGTAGAGTTTTTTTCCAGAACGTGTCAAAACCATGAGAATCGCGAGTAACAAAAAAAACATTTCGTCTTAAGTTGCTCTTTTAGCCGCCTTCCCACAGAAATAAGTAGATTATTCTGTATATCCAAAACCGTTAAAAATTTCTCCACTTTTTGAGAAATTCCTGTAGCGTTCAAAAATTCCAAATATTTCTCCACCTACTTGCGTTTTAAAAGTTTCAAACTAATTCCTCAATCTTCTGGGCCTTGCTGAAACTCCAGCTATAAATAAGTACCTATTTTACATTACCTAACTGTGAACTAGATGTATTTAAACATTTTAACGATGTACATAATTTCAGAGTGCTTTCCTGCAAATGGGTGGCTATTTCGTCCTTCTTAGTTTTCTTCATGAAAGAAGTTAGGCGCTCCGCCCACTGAGGCAACTGAAAACCAACTAAAACCGGCTATTTCTCTGTCTTGATTGGTCAAAAATCTTGGTTAACCATAGAAGAAGAACAATCAGCTGAAAGTTGGCAACTATCAATGGCCGCCCAGGGCAACCAGTAGAGCAAGTCGCAAGTCACCGCTTGCGTTACCATTGACAACGGGGTTTTGTGTGATTGTGTATGTGCGGGCCATCACATTGTCATACAAAGACAGTTGGCAGTTGAGAGTTTTCAGTTGCCTGAGTGGGCGGAGGCGCTTATTCAGAGTGTTAAGGGACGTAGGTACTTGATTTACATTGACCAGTGATTCCTGGCATTATTTAGATTAAACAATGCAAGTAAAATTTTGATCTCCGGTGACATGATAGTGAATTTTTTTTAAACTTAAAACATAAAATATAGACCATAACTATTCAATACCTACTGATTTTTTACTGTCTCATTTTTTATTCAATGGTGCTAGAGTGCTAATATTTAAAAATGGCATTGTTGATGTTATTGCTGCCGAAAAAAACAAAATTGTTTTTGTTTTTCTTTTTATCTTCATACAAAAACGAATTTTTGAAAAAAAAAATCGTTTTCAGCTACAAACATCCGTAATGCCATGTTTTTAATATTAGCTCTCTAGCACTGCCGCCACAATGAGGGGTTGGGCGGTTACTCGGCCAAGCGACCGGTGTTGACACGTGGAAGCTTTTTTGTTTTTGTTAGATTTGAAAAAAATAATAAAAAGTCATTGAATGCCAAAATTTCATTTACATTTTTCACTCCAAATGATGTCAGGAATCATTGGTCAAAATAAGTCAAGTACGTCCCTTAACAACCTGTATAATGTATGCATAACTTAAATAAATATATTATCATATATGATATATGCATAAACTTTAATATAAAAATAAAACAATTAATGATTAATGAGTCTAGTGTATGGACTGTTAATTCGTTGTGGAATTTAATTAATGATTATTTTAGTAGAGTCTAATAATTATAATAATAATTTTTATTAATTAAATTCATTTAAAAATTACTCTCAGTATCGCCCACCATTCAGAATAAAACGTTACTTGAAATGGCTTTAGCCATGTTTGGTGACCAGATCTGAATAGCCAGGTACTTTTTATCTTCCTGTTCCCCGCCTCCTTCCCCTCCTCAATACGTTCAGCCTCCCAACATACCCCAATTATTGGAGATGCCATAATCTCACTGGTTCCAGACGGGAGCATTTGGGACTCTTGTACGGTATTCACATAATTTTTTTTTTTTTAAATCACACATTTCCAATAAAAAAAATATTTTTTACGTCTTTATTTTTTGTAAAGAAATTAACAATTTTATTTTAATTCTGTACGGGGAAAAATGTTATTCGGATATACGGTCATTTTATTCGTAAAAACGGTTAAAAACGGGACTGAAGTTCTTACAAACAAATTAACAGGGTTCCAATGTTTATTGGGGGGAACATATAAGAATACCAACGTACGTTCGTACGTTTACCAACCAATTATTCTTACATTTTCCCGCCAATAAACATTGAAACACTGTTAATTTGTTCGTAAGAACTTCAGTCCCGTTTTAAACCGTTTTTAAAAATAAAATGAACGTATTTTAGAATAACATTTTTCTCCGTGTGCTCAAGTGAAACGAGTGATTTTACATTAATTGCTTTGCCTTTCCAACCACCTAGTATTTACGGAAATTAATTTACTCCACTCTTTACATGGCAATCTTCTGACCTATGTCAAAGTTTAGCAGTTCCTTGAGCTTCCACAGGGGATCTTCAAAGGGGAGAGAGTTAATCCATTTACTTTGTCTAGGAGAAACTTTTGTTGAAGCACCTATCCACAATTTAGAACGCTGAACCGACTGCAATAATTGGACTATGTGAACTTTAAACGAACTTAACTTCAAAATAACCGAACTTTAACCTGTGCTCCTTCAAAATACAAAAGTTGTAAGCATCTGGCATCATTAGGATGCTCTAACTGCCAACTTGTTTGGTACTTTTTCCTATGCAGAAAAATATACAAATCAATCAAACTGTTTGGTAATTGCCTTCAGGAGGCGAAATTTCACCCGTAATATTAACTATTACGTAGCAGAACTTGTTTGTAAATAAACTGTTATTTGGTTGGTTAACTGTTATGATCTGATTATGTCTTTCTTGGACATCCCCGACATCTTCTGCTTACGAAAAAGTTCTTCTGCATAGGAAAAAGTTATTCGGCCTAGGAAAAACTTCGTTTGCATAGGAAAAACTTGTTCTGCAAAGGAAAAAGTTATGCTATGTAGTTATTTAGTTATTATTACGCGTGGTGCCTGTTTCGCCTCCTGAGGGCCTAGTCTATATCTCTCTCAGCGCCCGTAACGCGGGTTTAGCTACGTCACGAATCCGTATTAACCCTCCTCTGACCGTGCTAAAAACTTTCTCGCGCTCCGATGCTGTACACTCAGTAAATATTAGTGTAATGTATTTATTTAATCCAATACATACATGTATTGTGGAGGAATACCTAAAATGTTAACTCTATGTTTAGTATATTTACAAAGATATTTCAGTAAATACAAACCGTGACCGCTTAGTTGACAGCACCGTCAAGAAAGGTTAAACGGCAAACGTGTTTGTTTGTGAAACCGAAAGATCGAGACTAGGCCCCCAGAAGGCATTATCAAACAATATATTTATAGTAGGTGGTAACATAATATGGTATTAATATTAACATAGCGGAACTTGTTATAAATAAACTGTTTTTATAAATTATATAATATATAAATTAACCCAATTCTCGAGTCGGGCCATGTCAAGATAGAGGCCGTAGCACGCTCGCTCTATAACGATCGATAGGATAACTATCGGTAACTTCTCATCGTTCCCTAGCATAACTACAGATCGCCAACGAATAATTGACAGTTCACAATGACTAAGTGTCCTTAACATATTCGACATCAAATCAAACTGTTTGGTAATTGCCTTCAGGAGGCGAAATTTCACCCGTAATATTAACTATTACGTAGCAGAACTTGTTTGTAAATAAACTGTTATTTGGTTGGTTAACTGTTATGATCTGATTATGTCTTTCTTGGACATCCCCGACATCTTCTGCTTACGAAAAAGTTCTTCTGCATAGGAAAAAGTTATTCGGCCTAGGAAAAACTTCGTTTGCATAGGAAAAACTTGTTCTGCAAAGGAAAAAGTTATGCTATGTAGTTATTTAGTTATTATTACGCGTGGTGCCTGTTTCGCCTCCTGAGGGCCTAGTCTATATCTCTCTCAGCGCCCGTAACGCGGGTTTAGCTACGTCACGAATCCGTATTAACCCTCCTCTGACCGTGCTAAAAACTTTCTCGCGCTCCGATGCTGTACACTCAGTAAATATTAGTGTAATGTATTTATTTAATCCAATACATACATGTATTGTGGAGGAATACCTAAAATGTTAACTCTATGTTTAGTATATTTACAAAGATATTTCAGTAAATACAAACCGTGACCGCTTAGTTGACAGCACCGTCAAGAAAGGTTAAACGGCAAACGTGTTTGTTTGTGAAACCGAAAGATCGAGACTAGGCCCCCAGAAGGCATTATCAAACAATATATTTATAGTAGGTGGTAACATAATATGGTATTAATATTAACATAGCGGAACTTGTTATAAATAAACTGTTTTTATAAATTATATATATAAATTAACCCAATTCTCGAGTCGGGCCATGTCAAGATAGAGGCCGTAGCACGCTCGCTCTATAACGATCGATAGGATAACTATCGGTAACTTCTCATCGTTCCCTAGCATGACTACAGATCGCCAACGAATAATTGACAGTTCACAATGACTAAGTGTCCTTAACATATTCGACATCAACTGTTGTTTATACGTTAGCGATATGCAGTTGTCCTAGGGAACGATGAGAAGTTACCGATAGTTATCCTATCGATCGTTATAGAGCAAGCGTGCTAGGGCTTCAGAATAAGAAAAGGGTACGCATGACACGATATATGAATGTAACAAGGAGTGTGTGCCAAGAAAGAGTTTTTTGGCGGTCCATCCTTTCTGCCTACTCATGCGGAAAACCGCATGATTAGTCAGCCACTGGAGCGACAGAGCAATTAAAATATTTTTTCTCGGATTGCTAAAGGAAATTTTTCCGCCCACATTAAAAAAATCATACCTCCGAATTTGAATATGGAGACATATAAACTGATTATAGTTTTATGTAGTCAATGAATTCCCCTATCTTTTGTCTATTATCACATATTTGTAGGATTTATAAAAAAAATGCAATTAAATCTTTAACCTTAAATTTTTTTAAAGAATCTAGAGAATATTTGTTTTGTTATATTTTGAATGTACAATATATTATATAGTCGTTTTAATAAAAAAAATTTTTTTTGAAAATTTGCCATATTTTGGCAACAAAGCAATCCGAGGATTTGGAAATAGTGCCATAATGTGGCAAAAAGCGCTCGAGTGGTTAATTAGTTTCCTATTGACGGCAAGATGATTATTTTTTAATACGATTCCATTTGACCATGGCTATTGACTTTTTGGGGATTGTTCTCAGACTGCTGAAAGTGCTTTCCATGTTCACCTGTCACCCTGTAATTAATTTCATTCTATTGACTATTATTCTGCTATTCCGATATCACAGTACAATCTCAATGTAAAGGTCCATCATACAAAAGGCGAATACACTACAGTAGCGAAGTCTTTTTTTTAATTCGACCGTTTTGTATTTCGTCTGTCTGTAAATTTGTTTGTACGTTCCGTTTCCATTTAAAGATGGCGGCCGTTTCACTGGTTCAATACCTAAAAAATTTTTTAATGTGAAATCCTCGTGTTTATTTGGAATTTATTTTTCGCATTTTGAAGGAGTGGGAGTCGACGGAAGGAGGATTGAAAATGAGTCATTGTAGCGGTAGGGGATAGCACGGGGTAAATTTGGAAAATCCATGCTTCTGACACGAGCAGCATTATGTGGCCTGCTCCCGTTTCGAAAAACCTTCTGATTGTGTATCGAAAAGCACCAGTCTTCATAAACAGAATTAAATCACAAACACTTTCTTTCTTTGAGTGGCATTTCAATGCATGCCGGGTGCTCGGTAGTAAGTTATAAAAATAAGTAAAATCAAAGAAGAATATTTCACCTTTTTGTTCTCCCACGCTCTATAAAGTTTTATGATTTACGTGACACTGGCGAGTGGCGCGAGGCGAATCGGCGGCTGTTGCTAATTTAAGGTGTTTTGTAAATGGCACAACAACCCTCAACTTTCTCCAACATCCCCTGCGGTATATTTATTGCCTGGGAGCGGGTGGAAAGGGCTTGGGGCAAGTACGCGCCAAACTTAAATGCCGATGTGAACTTGATACGATCCATTCTCGCGCAGGTACAGTCATTTTACTGACTTTACAATGACGAAAGAGAAATACGCGTAAAACATACGTGGGACAGAGAAAGGCGTGAGGCATGCCGCTTTTTTGACCGTTACATTCTTGCGACGATTTACATTTTTTGCTCGATTACTGTGAATATAACTTTTCTTGTATTTTTATTACGTCATTGGTTAAATCTGGTTAGGTAATTTTTTTTTTTGAAAAGCACTAATTTTTTTAATAATATTTCTATTTTTGAAACTGATAATTCGTGGTAGAATACCATCAAAATGGTGTAATAATTTTTTTTTTTTACTTTTTCCACTTTAATTTATTGTACAGTCTTAAAATGGCTTTGACAAGCTGAAACCGGTTACGGCCAATAAATTAAAGTGGAAAAAGTTTTAAATTTGTTTTATAATATTACTATTACTATTTGTTTTAAATATTTTCAGCTTCACAACTACTACATCCGTGTTTTTTTTTTCAAAATAAAATAGTTTAACCACTCGAACGCTTTTTGCCACATTATGGCACTATTTCTAAATCCTCGGATTGCTGTGCTGCCACAATGTGGCAAATATTCTCTAGATTCTTTAAAATGTTTTAAAGTTTACGATTTTTTAATATATCTTTTTTATATCTCTTACGAATATGTTATCATAGAAAAAAGATAAGTGAATTCATTGGCTGTATAGAACTATAATCAGTTTTTATGTCTCCATTTTCAAATTCAGTGGTATAATTTTTTTAATGTGGGCGAAAAATTTCCTTTAGCAATCCGAGAAAAAGTTTTAAATTGCTATGTCGCTCCAGTCGTTCTTTATTTATTGAATATCTACAAGCAATGCTTTTAATGGACTCACCAAAATCAAACAATAATTGGAATAACTCTTGTTATAACAACTTTTGAAGGTTATACCCATATCCTCAATGATTTATTACATTGACTTATTTATTACAAAATATAGTAAGTGTTTTTCCAATAAAAATTGAGTATTCATTTAGAATTTTAGAAAAGATCAATAGTTTTGACTCATATAAATAAAATCGGTAATTTTAATTTTTTTAATCAATGTGTAAAAATACCATCAAAGGCTTACTCCCCTAAAATTTGAAAAATCCCACTTTACGCCATTGCTACTAACGTAGTAACATAATATTTATTTGTACTCGGGTACAATAATATAACGAAATCCAAACACTCTGGCTTTACTGAATAACTGAATAAAACTCAATACCAACTGGACAGTATTGACTTTCAAAATATATCGATTTGATATTAATTCTTTTTAGTGATATAAAACGTAATACCCAGCAACAGCTTTCTGGCACGTCCAAGTTTTTTCATTGTTATGTCAATATCATTGCTGCCAATTAAATTCTAAGAGTAAATAAGTATTTTCACTAATTTTCATTGCCCCCTTTCCGTATTCAAGAAATATCCAGTTAAAAGTTTTATAAAACATTTTCAAAGGACGTGATTGGACTTCCTTTCATGATTTTGTTCACGTTTAAGCACGATATATATTTTTTTACTTTGATAGAAAGAAATGCTTTGGAACTCTTAAATACGAAGTAATTTCCACTTTGAAAATATTTTAAGTATAAACTGTTTAAATGATAAATATGTTGATTAAACTTGTAAAAGAATTTCGGGTTTAGATTGTAGTGGTCCTACCCCTGGCCTTACTAACTTCTATGGGTCTCGGGACCTCCTGTAATGTACCTGTGGGGTTACCCGGCACCCGTTGTAATGATCCGTAGTCGTCTACCCTTGGTTTTTCTATTCTTTCCCTTTAACACTAGCTGTCGGGATCTACTGGCTACGCTACCCTTATCTTTTGGCCTTCGATCAATATACCCTTGTATCTAGCTACACCTAACTTTTCCTTAAACCCCTGCGATTTTCTCACAGTAAATAAGATTTAAGATTTTATTGCACATTATTCCTATTCACCACGTTGTGTGATTTTTTGATTCGGTAATTACATTTGAATGTGTAAATTAATACACATACACATGTAGAGGAAATAATGTAGTGTGTGTGGTAACCTCAAATTCTTTTGGAGTAAAGTGTGAGAGAATCTCGTTTGATAAACTGACCCCGTTTTTTAGATTGTTTTATTTTATTTTCAAACCTATACTCGTATTACCCGCCTTTTCTCAACTTGAACGGAGTGTCATTGACGCTAATCCTACAGTGAATTGTCAGCCGGTTTATAAAATTCAAAGTCGTAGTTTTCTTACCCGATTTTTTCCTGTCTATAGGTTTACATTGGGTTATTTTAACATAACCTGGAAAGAGTGAATTTTGACATGCATGCTAGGTTCCTTGCGAAGCTCTCAATGTCGTCGTACTGCACCTAAATGGTCAAGTTATTATTGTTATTAGTATACACTACATGTACTGGGGAAGGGGAAGGTGAGGAGGGGTGATAGGAGGATCTGGGGAATGTTGTTTCCTGAATAAGTCGGCTCCTCCTCTAACCAAATAGATACTGGTGACCAACATTCCAGACAAAGACTCAATCATTACGTTTGCTAGGATGGTCCTTAAGTCCTGATTTTGTTCTCTTGCATGAACTTCATTGCTACGAAAGGGTCCCTTCACGCCAGATGAAAGAGCGCAGAGTCCTCATGTCACTTCCAGTATTATCCCGACTTCCTATCCTCCAGATTTGATTTTAACTCGACTGATTCTAGAAGGGGTATGTCCATTTCTTCCCTTATCATGACTCTACTCGCGTTGAGTGCGTACGGAGCCGTTTGAGATGATCCTTTCGTCTCCTACGAGGATAATCATTGGCTTGCGTTCCTCGCCTCCGAGAGCTGACATAACTTCTACCTCGTAAAAACTATGTTTGCTTTCAGGTCGACATCGATGACAAATACGCAAATGGTCGATTGTTTGAATGCCGCGCCAGCGTGTCAAGTCAATACAAACTACACCTTCCTCCTCACGTGCAATTCGTATCTTTGACACCGTCGAAGGAATCAAAATCACTCCTCAAAAAAACAGTTGTGGGCTGTTTAATTCAGAAAATGTTTACGTACCTCACCGAGGAAGTGTAATTTCGCAGGGCAAATATGGATTGGTGGACTGTCTGATCTTGTTGTTTGCAGTGGTTTTTTATTGAAGGTACTGACCCCTCGTGTAAGGAATTAGGTAAGGTTACCCATCTGTTCAGAAAGGTATGAAATGGGAAAAAGGGTTGAATTGCGTAATCTGAAGGTTGAAGACTATCTGTCTTATGATTGTGGGTCCAATGGAATCCTTTAAAATTGAAATTTAAATCTCTATAATATTAATAGCGCAATCGATTGAGGGTAAGTATATGTCTGTTGGAATCATAATACTAAACCGAAGTTGAATATGCTGGTTCGTTAACCTCTGGCGGAATGTGATACCCGAGAAATGTTTATATAAGGCCCATTTAATTGTTTGTTTATAAAACACTTGGTTTGGCCTACTGCCCTAGATCGGAGGATTCTGATTTCAAGGTGAGGTACCTCTAATATATTCATGTTGGATCTCGATAGTGATAATATCAATAATAAGATGATTTACAGAGCGCCGTTTTAGGGAAACTCGTATATATTTGCATTGTATTTATTGAGGTGAAGGTCACAGGTGACGAAATGACGTTAGTGCTAGGTATTTGAGATGACCTAGTTCTGGCTGTTAAGTACCGTTGATAGGTAAAATCTATGGTTAGGTATTTCAGAATGACCTACTTCCTGTATAGGTACTTGGATGGATAACCTATATTCTCAGTTAGGCATTTTCGTTTTATTGAAAGGTGAAGGTCACAGGTGACGAAATGACGTTAGTGCTAGGTATATTTGAGATGACCTAGTTCTGGCTGTTAAATACCGTTGATAGGTAAATTCTATGGTTAGATATTTCAGAATGACCTACTTTCTGTATAGGTAATTGGATGGATAACCTATATTCTCAGTTAGGCATTTTCATTTTATTGGAAGGTGAAGGTCATAATTGACGAAATGATTTTAGTACTAGGTATATTTGGGATGACCTACTGCCGGATGGTAAGTACCGTTGATAGGTGAAATCTATGGTTAGGTATTTCAGAATGACCTACTTCCTGTATAGGTACTTGGATGGATAACCTATATTCTCAGTTAGGCATTTTCGTTTTATTGAAAGGTGAAGGTCACAGGTGACGAAATGACGTTAGTGCTAGGTATATTTGAGATGACCTAGTTCTGGCTGTTAAATACCGTTGATAGGTAAATTCTATGGTTAGGTATTTCAGAATGACCTACTTCCTGTATAGGTATTTTGGTGAATGACCTATATTCTCAGTTAGGTATTTTTGTTGACCCAATTTCTAGTTAGGTACTTTGTGATGCGGCTGAACATACATCACGCTAACCTGTGGAAAAACGATCTATAAAATGTTACATTTTGTTAGTGTCAATCATGCTATTTCGCAAAAAAATCGTAGACACGTACAACTGCTGCAAAGCTCTCCGGGGTCTGGAAAATGTTTAATATTGAGCACTTACCGAGATCTCTCCAAATTACCAATTTTCCACTGGGAATACAACAGCTTGGCAATATTTCACTGTGTTTATCTTACCTTAAAATTACAAAATTTGTGAATTTAATTTCTCAATATTTCTCCCTGATCTAAGAAAATATAACTATTTCTAAGTGACTACCTCCTTTGATTACATTGTACTTAATGTTCAAATTCTAAAGTTTTCTAAATTGTGCAATATCCCTTTCCGTACTTTTTATGACATTATTTAAAGTTATCTAACGTGAAGGATTTATTTAAATTTTCGAACAAAAAATGGAGTCCGTTTTCCTCTCAAGTCCGTTGTAGTATATTTATTTAAATTTATTTAATTCGTGAACTTAATCCTCCTTCCTTTATTTTTATATCACCTTGTGTTATAATAATGCACGATGTTTACTGTTGATTTATTTTAATTATTTGAGATTTTTCTCTTTTCAATCACATTTAAATAATAACCGCGAATAATTTTTAATTTTCACATAAATTTATCAAATTAGATAATTATTATTTTTCCGAACGCTTTTCTATTTCACAATAATAACCGAACTCTGTCTATCAATACTTTGATTATTATTTTATTTAAACTTTAAAATAAACTTTTTCTACACTTAGATGTACGCACTTTAATTTAAACACTCGGATTTATTTTAAACTTTATTTTTAGGCACTGTTTAATATTTATAAAACTAATCACTTTTGTTATTTAATTTTTAATTTTTATATATTTTATAAACTTCACTGAAGTGTTGATCATTTTGGGGCACGATAATCTTTTTGTTTACACTCACAACACCCTTTATTTTTTTATTTATCACCATTTTTATAACTAAATTAATAAGGTAATTATTTCCACTAAAACTTTTCCGTTTAAATGCAAGTCACTTTAATTGTTAGCACTAATAATTATTATTTAATTCAACTCTTTTACTTTCACTTGATAAGAATAAAACCAAATTCTAAAGGAAACTCTAAGTGTTGAAAATTATTTTGAACGAATTTATAACAACACTCTTCAATTATGTAACTGGACTTAGAACTTTTGATCTGTAATTTCACTTTGAAAGTTAGCCGTACGTATGTCGCGTTATTGTAGATAATCCTTCCGTTGTCGAATCAACCGTCATTCTGAGCTCGTCATCAGCATTTATACCTCCCTCAATTTCAGAACATCTTAACTCCACTTGTCCTGGCATAAAATAATGATTCCTATCAACTCGTAATTTTTTGAAATGGACACATTATTATCGACTGTCTTGACTTAAGTCATTTTGTTTCGTGAAGAAATATTTTTTAGTTGCAACCCCCCTAGCTATTTCAGTCACTCGCGGAATTCGGATCCGGACTGGTAAATATAATCAACTATTCGCCCAACCTTTCTGAGAATACAGATCAAGTGGATATTTTATTTATACATATAAAATTTATTTTGTAAACGAATATGTCCATGATCGCGGACACAATGCGAGCCTGTCACTGGGTGCAAATACGCTATTTTCCCGTTGATTGAGTACATCTCTCTTCACTTTCAAATTTTTTGATCCAAATTTTAACTGAAATACCTTCAAACTCTTTCAACTTTATAATCGATCATTTAGTTGCACATTTTTCCTTCGTTTTTCGCTGAATTTTACAGCAAAAATGGCTTTCGCCATGCCCATCTATGTATGTATTAAATTTCTTTCTGAAACCGGTAGAATACCTATATTCGTCATTATGTGCATTCTATTCACCCTCGAATCGTGCTAATTTCGATGTGATTTAATTTTTTGGCACCATTTTCTGATTTTAAAAAGGGTTTCCGTTCTATAAAACATTTTTCCCTCTTTCCAAAGTGATTTGCCATGTATTCAAACGCTTTCCAATAATTTAAGGGGAACTTAATTTTGTCAAAGCATTTTTTCTTCCATTTTCTTGCACCTTCACTACAAACGTATCACCAATTCGACCCCGTTTAAATGTCATCTTTAATTGTTTTATTCAAAGTACGTAAGTATTTTGTTTCACTCACCCTGGGAAAAGCATTAATATCCATTAAATATCTATGTTTATCATTCGATTTGTTTATATCCCAGGACTCCGCTATCTCTGTTTACGTTACGTATTATTTTAATGTGTTTCCTCTGTTTAGATTATCTCATAAGACCAATGTATTTTTTTACGACCTCTAAAGCTATAAAAGGGTCCTTAATTGCTAGAAATCATGTTCAAATTTTGATGTGTTTATGTTTTGAATTCGTCGGCGGCCGATAACCTTTTATATCCGAGTTTCTCCCTTGTTAAATCACATGTCTATACTCTGGTTTTTCCTTTAAATTTCATGGTTCCGTACGTCCAACCATTTCCTTCTATTTTCCAACAAAATTGGCTGTCGGTTTTCAATAATATTATAACCCTCGCATTAAGATTAAAGCTGTTTTCAGTGTTTTAAGCTATCCGCCATCTGTCGATAAAGTACGAATTTTCCTTGATTTTCTTTTCGATTTGCCGTTCCTCTCGACTCACTATACCATATCAACTCTCATAATTGTATATTTCCCGTTTTCTGATTTATACAAATCTTAGTTCGGAATTCTCGTTCTGTCTCGCCTTTTACGTCAATTTTCACCAATGTTCGTAAGTTTTTTAACACCTCAATCATTGTGTGTAACTTTTCCTTTATCGTACTGACGCATTTTATACATCTGATTTTCATAATCATTTTACGTGAACTTTTTTTGTCATCTCGGAGGCAGTTTCTTCCCGTACTTCAATGGTTAATTATCCCTCTACTGCACTCGTATTGTAAACATTTGCTAGGGTCATCGTTCCGAATGCACTGATCGTGTGACTTTGTTTATTTCTCCGGGCATGAACCCTTATTCGATTTTAATAAATCTCAAGGTTGGATCCATTAGTTTCTTGAATTATGTCTCAAGTCCAAAGTTCAAAGTGGTCTTTCATATATTGTCACGCCTCCTGTTTCTTGATTGGATAAAACTTTTCTGTGAGACTCCACCCTTAAAGTTTTAAATATCACGTTTTTATTTATCGACATCTTTCGATGGAAGGAGAAATCACCATAATCTTGTTGTTTTACAGATCTCTCTAATAGTTTGTTGATTTATCGCAGGTGTCGCTATAGTGTCCGATTTGAACTTCGTTTGGGTGGGAAAAAAAATTGTATGAGCTTTTCCGATGAAGAAAATCCTCCTTTTTTTTTTCTCTTTCGAAAGTAATGTTGAAGTCGTCACAGCCCCCCTAGAGTTTTAAATCCAGCGGTAAACACGCCTCCTAGTGTTAGTCGGTGGAATTGGAACTCACCATAGGTCATTTAATTCCTTCAATTTTCTATTGTTGTTCCGTACCCCTGATCCTCGCTATTAAATCTTGCATGGTTCCGTTCCATTTTCTTCATGTGTTATTCATTGAAGCTAGTTCCATTTTCCGTCGGCGATCTATTCGTACGTTCCTACTTGTACAAATCTTTCTCTCCTTCTTGCTGTCCTACTTCCCCCCTATGACTCTACTCCCTCCTTCCTTTGTATCCTTTTCTCTCATTCTCCTCTTTTTTTTTTTTTCTTCCATGTTCTCACTTCCTCTTCTCTCTCTCTTTTTTTTTTCTTTGATTGTTTAACAGCCTCTGAATCTGAACCAAGTTTGTATAATTTTCAATTGTTTTCTTTTCCGCGTTGATTCTACCTCTATGTGTAGTTATAAGACAATGTAGTCATACAATATATATATATATATATTTTTTTTTTTTTGTGAATTCAATCAAAATTAATATTTTTTTTTTATAAGATACTAATGCGCCCCGCGCCCGCGCAATAGAAGTGTTCCTCAATCCATTTTGACCCGGAACTCCTGTACAATGGTTCAGTTCAAAGATTGTTCCTCAATCTCGCGGTTTTCTTTTTTTTTTTTATTTTATTTTATTTTTGTTTTTTCCCTTGATTTATTCATTTCTCGCTCTTTCCCTTGCACACGTCTTCATTCGAATGTTGCTCCCCTTTTTTTTTGTTGTACTCCAAATTTCGTGAACAAATGACGCAGTCTTAATTTTGTATTTGTCTAACTTTAACATTTGATTTTTTTTTCTTCTTGGCCTAAACCTACGTTATGAAATCTTTTTTTGTTTTCCTAATTCTACGTTACATGTTTAATCTAATAATTTTCTAACCCTACGTTTCGTTTTTTTTTTTTTTTTGTTTCTTGTAATCTGCCTAACCCTAAGTTACATTTTTTTTCCATTCCTCCTAATTCTACATTATATTTGTTCCATTTCGTTAAAGACACGTAAAAATTTTTTTTTTCATAAGCAACCTAAACTCTAACATATCTAAATCCAATAACCACTATATCTACCTCTATTTCTCCTCCCCCCCCCTAAGCAAAAATATTCCCTTTTAACGGCTAAACTCCCCTTTATCTTATCATTCTTCCAGCATAACATGTTAATTTACGAACTATACCTATTTGAAATTCCTTATACCCTTTATTTTCCTATTTTTTAATATGCCTATATCTCTTGTCTACATAATTATATAGAACTCTAAGTTTTCGCAATAAACTATCCCCTAAATTTAACTTTCTCCTGTTCCCCTTTTTTTTCCTCAATCAATTTCTATCACCTATATCCTCTTCTGTTGTTTTTCAGTTTCATCGAAATAATATCTAGCTAGATGTATAGCACTATAATCGCCCCGTATTTCTTTTGTTTTCGGATCCACTAGTGTGTACGTGTTACAATATGGTATAGCCGCGACTACATAAGGACCCTCATACAATAAAGCAAATTTCTTTATTTCCTTTTTCAATAAACTAGACTGAGTGTGCCTCTTAAGTTTCACAAAAGTCCCTACTTCATAAGTGACTAACCTATTCCTTATATTGTAAAATTGCTGTCTTTTTCCGGCGCTCCTTACCAAATTTTTTTGTACCGCATTCCTAACCTCTTCTTCTGTTAATTTAGGTATGTTACTTTGACGCATAAATTTGTCTAAGCTGTACTTCGGTTGTTTCCCAAACACGACTTCATTCGGTGAAAAGCCAGTTGTACAATGTACGGTGTTATTATACGTTTCCTCAATGTCTTTTAGAAACATAGGCCACCTGGTATGTTTTTCATGGCAGTATATTCTAAAATTTCGTCCTAGCTCTTTGTTAACCCTTTCCGTGATGTTTGGCCCAGGATTTCGCACAGAGGTGTGCATAACTTTAATACCTAGCCTCTCCAAACCCTGGTTCCACCTCTTCGAAGAAAATTGGGACCCGTTGTCCGTTAACATCGCCTCAACCCTCACCTTTTTAACAAATAGTTCTACGCACTTTAATACTGTACCAGTGTTAGCTACCTTTAATTTATTTAACTGGATGAATCTACTGAAAGAGTCCTGAATCACAAAAATAAATCTCACTCCCCCTATACTCTTCGGAAGCGGTCCATATAGGTCCGCCATTGCTAACTCTCCCACTTTTTGTGTTATAATTGACCTGCCAGGCCCTACTGTCGGACGTATTTCGCGCTTCGCCAATTGACAAAGTCGGCAAGTTTTAACCATCCATTTAATTTGTTTACTCATTCCCGGCCAGAAATATCTACTCTTCAAAGCTTGACCCGTTTTCAATCCGCCTGCATGACCGATTTCCTGATGTACAAATTTGATTAGGTCTTTAGTTAAATCGCTAGGTATGGCTAATACAGTCCCATTTTTCACCGTTTTGTAATATAATGTCCTGCCTTTTAATTCGTAATTTTTCAAATACCTAGACGCCTTTTTTGTGATAGTCTTGCTAGGTTCCCCTTTTAAGTGCGCTATTAGCTCTCCCAGAAACTCGTCTAGAAGTTGTAGTTGATCTAAATTTTCTAAATGTGATTTTATCTGTCGCTTCCCATCCACCGCAAAAACTGCTACCTCGGGACATTGTACCTTTTCCTCCTGCACATTTATCGCATCCTGAGAATAACGTGATAAAATATCGGGTCCAATGTTTTCTTTGCCTTTCACGTACTCGACTTTGAAATTAAACTGATTTAGGTATAATATCCATCGTGTTACTCTTGCACTGTATAGCTTCCAAGTTTTTAAAAATGATAATGCTTGATGATCTGTTCGTATTATTAACCTCGCGCCTCGCAAATAAGTTTCAAATTTATGTAATGAGTAGATTATCGCATATAACTCCTGTTCAGATACGGTCCATTTCAACTCAGCGCCGGTGAGTGATTTGCTAACAAATCCGATCACATGATGATTTCCGTCATCATCTAATTGATATAATTCTGACCCAATGGCGAACCCGGAACTGTCAGTTTGTAAGTAATAAGTTTTGTGTGGGTCGTAGTGTGTTAGCATTACACTTTCCAAGAACAAAGATTTTACGTTGTCAAATGTCTCCTGCTCTACGGCGGTCCATCTCCAAGGTCTATTCTTTTGTAATAAGTCGCATAATATTTTTGTTGACCCCCCGTATTTATCCGCAAACCTTCGATAGTAATTGCACAATCCCAAAAAACCTCTTACTTGCTTCACCCTTTTTGGTGCCGGGAAATTCTTAATAGCTGAAACTTTCTCAGGGTCCATACGTATGCCATATGGTGTGATTATGTGACCCAACATCTTTACTTCCGTGAATAAAAATTGACATTTTTCCAATTTGCAAGTCATATTTGCCGCCTGCAATCTTCCTAAAACTGCGTCTAAATGTTTTAAATGTTCGTCAAAGTCCCCACACGTGAATACGACTAAATCATCCAAATAGTTCGTGCAATAATCCTTCATCTCGCCCCCCAGAATTTTATCCATCGCGCGTGAAAAACTTCCTACCGACGTCTTCAGCCCTTGTGGTAGTACGTTGTAAACGAAAGATTTCCCATTATAAATGAAGCCTGTATATTTTCGACTTTCCTCACTTAAAGGGATCTGAAAGTATGCCGAATTCAAATCCAGAGTTGTTACGTGTTTTACACCGTGAAACTGCTGCAATATTTCTGACGTAAGAGGAGGACGTTCGACGTCTCCGGACATGTGAGAGTTTAATGACCTAGCATCGAGTAAAATACGCACCCCTCCGTCCTTCTTCAAAGTATAGGTCAAAGGACTCGCGAAAGGAGTCGCCATTCGACTGATTATACCTAGGTCTTCTAATTCTTTTATTTTGTTGTCAACCTTGTCCCTGTAAGCATATGGTACTGGATAAGATCGCTTGACGAAAGGCGCTTCATCTACCATCTTAATCTCGTGTACATATTTATCTGTTAAACCCGGCCGATCTATGAATACGCTACTGTGTTTATCCAAAACTATTTTCAATTTACTTTTCTTGACGTCATCTAGTCCTAGTCCGGCTACCATTGTCGCTATCCTTTGTTCCGCCTCTCCCTCTAGGTTTGACAAGTGGCTATGCTCAATTACATGTATTACCTTACTTGCGCAATCTATGGTTTTCGCGCACGACTGTTCTGCTGATTTACCTTTCGAAATTACTCCGGAATTTATGAGTTCAATCTCCCTCCTTCCCTGCTCTGTAAAAATTATTAATTCCCGCTTTTCTCCACATTTTACCTCCGCAGAATAATTATCCAACCAGTTTACCCCTAAAATTATAGATCTTATTAATTTTGGCACTATTAAACATGACGTATTTATTTGGAAATCTCCGAAACGCAAAGGTATTAAAACTAACCTCGATATTTTTAAGCTTTTCTGTCCCATTGCCCCTTTTAATTGCATAGTATTCACAGGTAGAATTGGGTATTTCATCTGATCACTCAAGTGACACTCCCAGAACTCCTGTGCAATACAAGTTATTTGACTGCCTGTATCTATTAAACAACTTACTTGTATCCCATCTATATACGCTTTGGCCTCGGGTAATTGCGATAACGTATTCCCCTTTCCTACCTCATCGTAATCATTGTCCTCGAATATCGTATTAAATCCCACTATATCTCTCCCCCCCTCGTGTTCCCGCACCTCTACCTCGTTCCATACATCGCTAACCTGTTGTAGTGAGTTTACAAACGCATTCACTTCCTCTTTTGCAATCGATTCACTCTCAAATTCACTCTCTTTTCTACGTACCGCCTTACATGCCTTGATTGGAGTCGTTATTCCCTGTCCGTTTTTTCCCAAACCTTTCGTTATATCCCAATTATACTTTAACATTATTTTTAAAGCTACGTTATGCTTTGGCGTCGCTGCCCTTAGTTCTTCTGGAGTCGTAATCCTCAGAGCGTTTGGACCGACTCGCTCTCGTTTCCCGATCCTTCAATCATGCATAGCTCCTTCCCATGGTCCGAGGTTGTAGCGCCACTGATGATTACCGGTACACCCGATCCACTGCATGCCCTGCATCCTGTCGTTTCCGGTGCCCCTCCGATGGCTGCCACCTTCGGTCGTACTGCATGTCGTCGATCTCTAAAATTTTCATGGCCACTCCTCTCTTCTCTACTTCTCTTGTCTATGTTCTTGTCCTGCGGGGCGCAAACCATGTTATCTAGTTTTCGCAAAAACTCTGCAGCATCCAATTCATCCCCTTGTTCGCGAGAGAACCACAAAGCTTGAGTTTCTTTCGGAAAATGTCTCATTATCTCGTTTATCACCCCTAAAGGTGTGTCAGTAATTTTCAATGCCTTGGCGAGCTCCCAGTATTTTGCAAAATGCGCCAACATAGTTATATCCTTTTTCGGTTCCCATACCGCGTCTGATAATCTCCTCCTCATGTTTTTCTGACATATGTCTCCCCAATAGTTGGCGATAAAATCTCTTTCAAAATCTTCTATTTTACTCCAGCGTTTAGAATAAAGCTTCATCCAGCTTTTAGCACCAGCCTTTAAGCTCTCTTTAACAACCATCATAATATCAGTGCGATTGGTACGTCTTGTATAATCTTTTAAGTCTTCCAAAAATGCGATTGGGTTCTGAGTTCCCCCGCTAAATGTTGGTTTTTCTTGTGTGGGTAACATTTCAACAAGCTGAAGTACGTTTCGCGCCGTATTCGTTGCCGTAGTCTCCGTCGTCACAACCGTTTCTTTTTGTTTTTCCATCTCTTGTATCCTGCTGACTAGAGGACTTAGAGCCTGCTGTATAATGAGGGTAATCTGCCCTACATCCATTTGAGAGCTTCCACTTGCTGTGCTTTCGACAGCGGCCACAAACTCTATTCTCTCCCTGTCCTGTCTGGTATTTCTAGGCATCTTTCTATTTCTCTCCGTTAAACTCGATGACAGTGAATGAACCCTTTTCTCTGCGTCTTCCCGTTTCTTCTCTTTTCCACACTCACTTGTTTTTTTTTTTTTTTTTTTTTTATAATATTATTTTTAATCTACTTTTAAAGCTATTTTAACTCTACGTTTCCTCTGTAAAATGGCTTAAATCATATAAAATTTCATCTCTCTCTTTTTTTTTTTCCGCTTTATATTTTTTTTCTTTATTCGGTTTTTTATTTTTTTATTTTTTTATTTCTTTAGTGTTTTCTTTTTTTTCTTATTTTTCTTCTTCTTAATTCTTAATTCAATAAAAATTGATTTTCCCTGTAACGAAATTTCTTTTCGAGTTATTTCGGCTCCTTCTTCAAGTAAAATCTCGCATTGACTTTTTCCTGTACTTAACGAGCTGCATCCTTCCTCTTCTATCATATCTTCAACGCGTAACTCGGACTTACGAGAATTTTGAAAAATATCTCGCAAATCTTTTCCTATAGTCACCTCACTATTTTTTAATGTTTCTCCTTCCGTTTTTTGTTGTTCATCCATTCTCAATAAAATCTTTCTCTCAAAATTTTTTTTTGTTTTTATTCTGTCAATAAAAGGTCACAAAACGCACGCTGTCCTCTAAATACACACACGTAACACGTTATTTTATTTTGTGTAAATAGTTGTGTACCATATTCAATAATACAATTCTTTTGTTTATTTTTTTCTCAAAACGTTAATGCTTCTTTTAAATAAACAATCAATTGTTTATACTTGACGTATCCACTCTTCTCGAGAATTGAAGCGATTTGTTTATCTTTAATTTGTATCTAATGTTTGATCTTTTATCTGTGGTTTATCTATTTTTTTCCAACCTTAACAATGTTTTCTGTTTATATATTTTTTTTTCGTGGATACGTAAAGAATGTTTCAAACACCCTCGGCCTTGCATTTGTTATTTAATTCAACAACATTAAAATTCCTGACCTATTTTTGATGTTTAAAGTACCGAGTCATTTATCAAAATACCAATGGGTCTTGTTGATAAACATTCAGCCGTGCATTTGTTTACGTATTGGGATTTATTGCATTTCATACTTCTTTATAGTACTAAGTTGTCAAATTAGCAAGCCCTTGAATATTTCGCTTTGTTATATGTATGTACAACATACACATACATACACATACACATACATATATATATATATATACATATATATATATATATATATATATATATATATACACATACATACACATACACATATACATATTATTTCCTTTTCCCACAAGGAACAACCCTTTCTAAGTGCAATCAAATGTTTTCGAAAGCGGTGATCAAACAAATTTAACTATAAATTCTATGAACAATTTTGAACGGAAGGTGAAGCTTGATTTTTATTTTATTTTCAAATGATTTCTAAAAATGATTTATTTTATTGTTTATTTAATCAAAAATTTATTTATTATTTTTTTTTTTGTAATTAAACAAAAATCAATTTAAATCAATCAATTAATTAATTAGATCAATCAATTAATCAATTAAAACTTCTGCTAATTAAACGATTTTATTATTATTTTTATTTCGTTTTACGTCGACGTAGTAACACGATGTTATGAAATTATTATCATTTACATTGTTTACGTTTCAACCGCAGTAGTAATGCAATTGTTTACATATATCCGCACTGTCATGTCTAATGTTTACAAAACATTTGAGGAGCCATCATTTGTTTATTTATTTTTTTTTTTAATCGTTCCGTATTCGATGTTTATTTAATAACACGACCGAGATACGATATTTTATTATTTCAAAGATGGGGTTATTTGTTTGTTTATTTAACGTTATCATTCGAGTATTTATGTATACGTGTTCATTTATGGTTCGGTTTTTCAATTTTAGTTTTAAATTATTATTTATTTATTTCAATTTAATTTTAATTTCGAAAAGCTTATTATTTCCAATTTATTATTAGTTTCGAAAATCTTCCACTTGTAAAACTTTCTCCTTTGGTCACGGCAACAGCTGTAGTGGTCCTACCCCTGGCCTTACTAACTTCTATGGGTCTCGGGACCTCCTGTAATGTACCTGTGGGGTTACCCGGCACCCGTTGTAATGATCCGTAGTCGTCTACCCTTGGTTTTTCTATTCTTTCCCTTTAACACTAGCTGTCGGGATCTACTGGCTACGCTACCCTTATCTTTTGGCCTTCGATCAATATACCCTTGTATCTAGCTACACCTAACTTTTCCTTAAACCCCTGCGATTTTCTCACAGTAAATAAGATTTAAGATTTTATTGCACATTATTCCTATTCACCACGTTGTGTGATTTTTTGATTCGGTAATTACATTTGAATGTGTAAATTAATACACATACACATGTAGAGGAAATAATGTAGTGTGTGTGGTAACCTCAAATTCTTTTGGAGTAAAGTGTGAGAGAATCTCGTTTGATAAACTGACCCCGTTTTTTAGATTGTTTTATTTTATTTTCAAACCTATACTCGTATTACCCGCCTTTTCTCAACTTGAACGGAGTGTCATTGACGCTAATCCTACAGTGAATTGTCAGCCGGTTTATAAAATTCAAAGTCGTAGTTTTCTTACCCGATTTTTTCCTGTCTATAGGTTTACATTGGGTTATTTTAACATAACCTGGAAAGAGTGAATTTTGACATGCATGCTAGGTTCCTTGCGAAGCTCTCAATGTCGTCGTACTGCACCTAAATGGTCAAGTTATTATTGTTATTAGTATACACTACATGTACTGGGGAAGGGGAAGGTGAGGAGGGGTGATAGGAGGATCTGGGGAATGTTGTTTCCTGAATAAGTCGGCTCCTCCTCTAACCAAATAGATACTGGTGACCAACATTCCAGACAAAGACTCAATCATTACGTTTGCTAGGATGGTCCTTAAGTCCTGATTTTGTTCTCTTGCATGAACTTCATTGCTACGAAAGGGTCCCTTCACGCCAGATGAAAGAGCGCAGAGTCCTCATGTCACTTCCAGTATTATCCCGACTTCCTATCCTCCAGATTTGATTTTAACTCGACTGATTCTAGAAGGGGTATGTCCATTTCTTCCCTTATCATGACTCTACTCGCGTTGAGTGCGTACGGAGCCGTTTGAGATGATCCTTTCGTCTCCTACGAGGATAATCATTGGCTTGCGTTCCTCGCCTCCGAGAGCTGACATAACTTCTACCTCGTAAAAACTATGTTTGCTTTCAGGTCGACATCGATGACAAATACGCAAATGGTCGATTGTTTGAATGCCGCGCCAGCGTGTCAAGTCAATACAAACTACACCTTCCTCCTCACGTGCAATTCGTATCTTTGACACCGTCGAAGGAATCAAAATCACTCCTCAAAAAAACAGTTGTGGGCTGTTTAATTCAGAAAATGTTTACGTACCTCACCGAGGAAGTGTAATTTCGCAGGGCAAATATGGATTGGTGGACTGTCTGATCTTGTTGTTTGCAGTGGTTTTTTATTGAAGGTACTGACCCCTCGTGTAAGGAATTAGGTAAGGTTACCCATCTGTTCAGAAAGGTATGAAATGGGAAAAAGGGTTGAATTGCGTAATCTGAAGGTTGAAGACTATCTGTCTTATGATTGTGGGTCCAATGGAATCCTTTAAAATTGAAATTTAAATCTCTATAATATTAATAGCGCAATCGATTGAGGGTAAGTATATGTCTGTTGGAATCATAATACTAAACCGAAGTTGAATATGCTGGTTCGTTAACCTCTGGCGGAATGTGATACCCGAGAAATGTTTATATAAGGCCCATTTAATTGTTTGTTTATAAAACACTTGGTTTGGCCTACTGCCCTAGATCGGAGGATTCTGATTTCAAGGTGAGGTACCTCTAATATATTCATGTTGGATCTCGATAGTGATAATATCAATAATAAGATGATTTACAGAGCGCCGTTTTAGGGAAACTCGTATATATTTGCATTGTATTTATTGAGGTGAAGGTCACAGGTGACGAAATGACGTTAGTGCTAGGTATTTGAGATGACCTAGTTCTGGCTGTTAAGTACCGTTGATAGGTAAAATCTATGGTTAGGTATTTCAGAATGACCTACTTCCTGTATAGGTACTTGGATGGATAACCTATATTCTCAGTTAGGCATTTTCGTTTTATTGAAAGGTGAAGGTCACAGGTGACGAAATGACGTTAGTGCTAGGTATATTTGAGATGACCTAGTTCTGGCTGTTAAATACCGTTGATAGGTAAATTCTATGGTTAGATATTTCAGAATGACCTACTTTCTGTATAGGTAATTGGATGGATAACCTATATTCTCAGTTAGGCATTTTCATTTTATTGGAAGGTGAAGGTCATAATTGACGAAATGATTTTAGTACTAGGTATATTTGGGATGACCTACTGCCGGATGGTAAGTACCGTTGATAGGTGAAATCTATGGTTAGGTATTTCAGAATGACCTACTTCCTGTATAGGTACTTGGATGGATAACCTATATTCTCAGTTAGGCATTTTCGTTTTATTGAAAGGTGAAGGTCACAGGTGACGAAATGACGTTAGTGCTAGGTATATTTGAGATGACCTAGTTCTGGCTGTTAAATACCGTTGATAGGTAAATTCTATGGTTAGGTATTTCAGAATGACCTACTTCCTGTATAGGTATTTTGGTGAATGACCTATATTCTCAGTTAGGTATTTTTGTTGACCCAATTTCTAGTTAGGTACTTTGTGATGCGGCTGAACATACATCACGCTAACCTGTGGAAAAACGATCTATAAAATGTTACATTTTGTTAGTGTCAATCATGCTATTTCGCAAAAAAATCGTAGACACGTACAACTGCTGCAAAGCTCTCCGGGGTCTGGAAAATGTTTAATATTGAGCACTTACCGAGATCTCTCCAAATTACCAATTTTCCACTGGGAATACAACAGCTTGGCAATATTTCACTGTGTTTATCTTACCTTAAAATTACAAAATTTGTGAATTTAATTTCTCAATATTTCTCCCTGATCTAAGAAAATATAACTATTTCTAAGTGACTACCTCCTTTGATTACATTGTACTTAATGTTCAAATTCTAAAGTTTTCTAAATTGTGCAATATCCCTTTCCGTACTTTTTATGACATTATTTAAAGTTATCTAACGTGAAGGATTTATTTAAATTTTCGAACAAAAAATGGAGTCCGTTTTCCTCTCAAGTCCGTTGTAGTATATTTATTTAAATTTATTTAATTCGTGAACTTAATCCTCCTTCCTTTATTTTTATATCACCTTGTGTTATAATAATGCACGATGTTTACTGTTGATTTATTTTAATTATTTGAGATTTTTCTCTTTTCAATCACATTTAAATAATAACCGCGAATAATTTTTAATTTTCACATAAATTTATCAAATTAGATAATTATTATTTTTCCGAACGCTTTTCTATTTCACAATAATAACCGAACTCTGTCTATCAATACTTTGATTATTATTTTATTTAAACTTTAAAATAAACTTTTTCTACACTTAGATGTACGCACTTTAATTTAAACACTCGGATTTATTTTAAACTTTATTTTTAGGCACTGTTTAATATTTATAAAACTAATCACTTTTGTTATTTAATTTTTAATTTTTATATATTTTATAAACTTCACTGAAGTGTTGATCATTTTGGGGCACGATAATCTTTTTGTTTACACTCACAACACCCTTTATTTTTTTATTTATCACCATTTTTATAACTAAATTAATAAGGTAATTATTTCCACTAAAACTTTTCCGTTTAAATGCAAGTCACTTTAATTGTTAGCACTAATAATTATTATTTAATTCAACTCTTTTACTTTCACTTGATAAGAATAAAACCAAATTCTAAAGGAAACTCTAAGTGTTGAAAATTATTTTGAACGAATTTATAACAACACTCTTCAATTATGTAACTGGACTTAGAACTTTTGATCTGTAATTTCACTTTGAAAGTTAGCCGTACGTATGTCGCGTTATTGTAGATAATCCTTCCGTTGTCGAATCAACCGTCATTCTGAGCTCGTCATCAGCATTTATACCTCCCTCAATTTCAGAACATCTTAACTCCACTTGTCCTGGCATAAAATAATGATTCCTATCAACTCGTAATTTTTTGAAATGGACACATTATTATCGACTGTCTTGACTTAAGTCATTTTGTTTCGTGAAGAAATATTTTTTAGTTGCAACCCCCCTAGCTATTTCAGTCACTCGCGGAATTCGGATCCGGACTGGTAAATATAATCAACTATTCGCCCAACCTTTCTGAGAATACAGATCAAGTGGATATTTTATTTATACATATAAAATTTATTTTGTAAACGAATATGTCCATGATCGCGGACACAATGCGAGCCTGTCACTGGGTGCAAATACGCTATTTTCCCGTTGATTGAGTACATCTCTCTTCACTTTCAAATTTTTTGATCCAAATTTTAACTGAAATACCTTCAAACTCTTTCAACTTTATAATCGATCATTTAGTTGCACATTTTTCCTTCGTTTTTCGCTGAATTTTACAGCAAAAATGGCTTTCGCCATGCCCATCTATGTATGTATTAAATTTCTTTCTGAAACCGGTAGAATACCTATATTCGTCATTATGTGCATTCTATTCACCCTCGAATCGTGCTAATTTCGATGTGATTTAATTTTTTGGCACCATTTTCTGATTTTAAAAAGGGTTTCCGTTCTATAAAACATTTTTCCCTCTTTCCAAAGTGATTTGCCATGTATTCAAACGCTTTCCAATAATTTAAGGGGAACTTAATTTTGTCAAAGCATTTTTTCTTCCATTTTCTTGCACCTTCACTACAAACGTATCACCAATTCGACCCCGTTTAAATGTCATCTTTAATTGTTTTATTCAAAGTACGTAAGTATTTTGTTTCACTCACCCTGGGAAAAGCATTAATATCCATTAAATATCTATGTTTATCATTCGATTTGTTTATATCCCAGGACTCCGCTATCTCTGTTTACGTTACGTATTATTTTAATGTGTTTCCTCTGTTTAGATTATCTCATAAGACCAATGTATTTTTTTACGACCTCTAAAGCTATAAAAGGGTCCTTAATTGCTAGAAATCATGTTCAAATTTTGATGTGTTTATGTTTTGAATTCGTCGGCGGCCGATAACCTTTTATATCCGAGTTTCTCCCTTGTTAAATCACATGTCTATACTCTGGTTTTTCCTTTAAATTTCATGGTTCCGTACGTCCAACCATTTCCTTCTATTTTCCAACAAAATTGGCTGTCGGTTTTCAATAATATTATAACCCTCGCATTAAGATTAAAGCTGTTTTCAGTGTTTTAAGCTATCCGCCATCTGTCGATAAAGTACGAATTTTCCTTGATTTTCTTTTCGATTTGCCGTTCCTCTCGACTCACTATACCATATCAACTCTCATAATTGTATATTTCCCGTTTTCTGATTTATACAAATCTTAGTTCGGAATTCTCGTTCTGTCTCGCCTTTTACGTCAATTTTCACCAATGTTCGTAAGTTTTTTAACACCTCAATCATTGTGTGTAACTTTTCCTTTATCGTACTGACGCATTTTATACATCTGATTTTCATAATCATTTTACGTGAACTTTTTTTGTCATCTCGGAGGCAGTTTCTTCCCGTACTTCAATGGTTAATTATCCCTCTACTGCACTCGTATTGTAAACATTTGCTAGGGTCATCGTTCCGAATGCACTGATCGTGTGACTTTGTTTATTTCTCCGGGCATGAACCCTTATTCGATTTTAATAAATCTCAAGGTTGGATCCATTAGTTTCTTGAATTATGTCTCAAGTCCAAAGTTCAAAGTGGTCTTTCATATATTGTCACGCCTCCTGTTTCTTGATTGGATAAAACTTTTCTGTGAGACTCCACCCTTAAAGTTTTAAATATCACGTTTTTATTTATCGACATCTTTCGATGGAAGGAGAAATCACCATAATCTTGTTGTTTTACAGATCTCTCTAATAGTTTGTTGATTTATCGCAGGTGTCGCTATAGTGTCCGATTTGAACTTCGTTTGGGTGGGAAAAAAAATTGTATGAGCTTTTCCGATGAAGAAAATCCTCCTTTTTTTTTTCTCTTTCGAAAGTAATGTTGAAGTCGTCACAAGATGATATGAACACTTTTACATGAATTTACCGGTGAAACAACGATGGATATTTTTAATACCAGATTTTTTCATCTATCTATTTATTGTAACGAACGTGCTATTGAATTGGTCATGAGAGAGATAACACGAGAGGGAGACAAGTATGTGTATGTAGAAGCAGAAGGTATATATTGTAAAGAGTTTGTGTGGTTGTCCAGTCTCTCTTCATTGTTATCTGTCATCCGAGATTGTGTTAACTACAGTCTCCTGACTATTGTTCCGTCACTTCAATATCACAGTAAAACCTTTATGTAAAGGGCTAAAAAAAGCATGCCATTTGGTACATTTGCTATTATAAACATAATCTTACTAATATTATAAAGGCGAAAGTTTGTATTTATTTATTTATTTACATTTGATACATTTAAAGCCAAAATAACAGAAATAATATTACATAATAAGAGAATATATTTAAAATGAATACAAGTGTTATTACGTTGTATGGATGTATGTATGTTTGTTACTCTTTCACGCAAAAACTACTGTATGGATTTTAATGAAACTTTACAATAATATAGCTCATACGTCAGAATAACATATAGGCTTTACAAAGCTAGCTATTTTCAATACATTACAAAAAATAATAATTATTGTTTAATAGAAAATGTTAAAATTTGAGATTGACATTTTGCAAAACAATCAAATTTCATTTAAATCAGAATTCTATTTTAGAAAATTAGTGATTTTATTTTAAGTTCTCACCTAATACTTTGAATCGAATCAAGGGTTATAGATATTTAACTCAGGTCCGGGCATACGTCATTCCTATGTCTACCTACGTTAAATTGTCGTGAAAACAAGCTTATGTGCCCAAGCGGTTAAATAAATAGGATAGGTTAAATAAATAGTTAAATGAATTTTAGTATAAACATAGATAGATAGACCTAGGAAAAGAAAAAATGTTAAGATAAGTACAAATCCTGCGCAGACGAAGTCGCGAGCAGAAGCTTGTATAACATAAATGACAAAATTCTTGTGTTTCTTTTTCATATTTACTCAAACATTCTTTTTGGCAGTATAAATGAAGATCTGCAGAGTTCGCCCAAAACAAAGTGATGGAAAACCCATCTAGGGAGTTAACCCTAATTTTTTCTTTAATTTTTAGGTTTATTTACTTTAAAAAAACCTCTCTTTCCCCACCAAATATTGATTCTATCGACATTGTGTTGGTGGAGCGAATTCAGCACGTAGGTACTTCTAGCGACCTAGTTTGAATACAAGTATTTTTCAAAAAATTTCGCTCTCCCCCTACCAACAGAGTGAGTTGGGTGTTCCACCACTTTTTGGGCGTACTCTGCAGATCTTCATTTATACTGCCAAGATGAATGCATTACCAAAATTTTGTGAATGTGCAAATTTTATCATTTATCAAATCCCATTTCACCTTTCATTTCACCCCTTCCACGCGGTTGGCCGACATTTTGAAACGAAGACTCTGTACGTGATGTGTTAATGCCGATTAATGAGGGAGGAAAATACTGTTGCCTGATTTTCACGACACGGTCATTAAAACTAAAATACTGTTGCCTGATTTTCACGTCGCAGTCTTTGAAACTAAAATATTGTTGCCTGATTTCTTTGAAACTGAAATACTGTTGCCTGATTTCTTTGAAACTAAAATGCTGTTGCCTGATTTCTTTGAAACTGAAATACTGTTGCCTGATTTCTTTGAAACTGAAATACTGTTGCCTGATTTCTTTGAAACTAAAATAATGTTGCCTGATTTCTTTGAAACTAAAATACTGTTGTCTGATTTTCACGTCGCAGTCTTTGAAACTAAAATACTGTTGCCTGATTCCTTTGAAACTAAAATACTGTTGCCTGATTTCTTTGAAACTAAAATAATGTTGCCTGATTTCTTTGAAACTAAAATACTGTTGTCTGATTTTCACGTCGCAGTCTTTGAAACTAAAATACTGTTGCCTGATTTCTTTAAAACTGAAATACTGTTGCCTGATTTTCACGTCGCAGTCTTTGAAACTAAAATACCTACAGTTGCCTGATTTTCTCGTCGCTGACTTTGAAACTAACAGAATTATTACGGTGGTCATACATACTTGAGTTCAGAGTTATGTTCCGTTTTCTATTTTTTACAGTCCGACAATTTTACCGAAAGCTTCTTATAATTTTCATACTGTATTAGGCGCTACGTATAAAATAGTATGTAGCTGCTCCACTAGTTTCGTTTCGTTTTAGAGCAGAGTAATTCTATTACTCGGCATTTTGAATCCCAGTAATCCCTTAAGTTTACTAAAACATCTGCTACGTTCTGTAGACAACAGACATCCCCATAGGTAAACCTAGTTCAAAAAGGTTAAGTCCCCGTGATTTAAGGGATGATTCTGAAGTCTCGGGAATGTTACTTGAGATTTAGCCTCGCGGCGCTGTCTGGGCACGTTTATGGATTTTTCATGAACCAAATGCTTTAATGTGGGATTTTTCGGTCTGTAAATTCGAAGTTATTACTCTTTCTTTTACAAACTTGCTACTGATTTTCCATGTAATTTATTTACGCCCACAATATTTGAATTAGCGATTTTTGTGGCGAGATTAAAGTTTTTTACATTAACCCCACACAGGAGGCCTATGAGGAAAATAATTTCCCTCGGAGAATATGTCATGTTTAGGGGATGCTGTGGGGACGGTCTTCTTAAGGAAAGGAAGGAGAGGAAGTTCTGGGAAGGAAAGGGGTACGAGGGATGGGTATATCCAGTATGACAAATTGTGGCTGTATGTTACTTTTAAAAGATCGCAGGTGTTCTTTGAACCTAGTATTGGACCGGCAGTTTGTCAACATGAACAGCGTTGTCTTCGTCACATTGGAGTTCATAAATGCCGCTATTTTATTAATTTTGGTACCTTTTGAGTTTTTAAGAGATGATCCTAAGTTGTTCTTTGTGCGGAAGGCAATATCTAAGTCACAACTTTTGAGGACTTCAGCAATTTTATTACATGTCGGTCCGACAAATTCGAAGCAACCAAATTTATTGTTAGTTTTATTATTAGTCGCTGGGTATTTTGTCTCTACCCTTTTTAGCAATTGTTATCAATTTATTATGTATTTATTGCTGATTACTCGCACTCTCGCATTCAACCACATAAACAAACAGTGAGGTAAGTGAGTAATCGAACGCTTTGCTTGACGTTCAACCACTCGGGTTTATTCGGCTCAGCTCGTGTAGCCCTCAGTTCTATTATAATCCACGATAAGATCAACCCGTGGACGCGCATGTCTCCGCCCCTTCTCCCCACCTCTACTAGGACGAACGCCAACACATTCAAACCCACAATTTAATAAATTTAATTATTTTATAAAAGTTTATTTATTTGTCTACCGACAAACAAAAAATTGAATTTCTTTATACACTTAAATAATGGTAGTGACAGTATTACAAAATACAATACTGTATTTTATGTGGCATGAAATTGGCTGAGGAATTAATCGGAAGTTATGAACATCATCATTCCCATTAAAAAAAATCTCAGATCATTCATTCACTTGAAACCAATGAATAATCATTGTTATCCTCGAGTTCATCAACAATATGATGGACATTACAAATTTTTTGCCCAATGCCAATAATATGTCGAATTAAATTACTCCAATACCTTCGCCAGCAGTGACAGGTAGGTGTCACTGCGGAGAATGCGACGAAGATTCCCCATTCCCCTGGCAGAGGGGATTACTACATTATGCCCGCGTTCAAAATCGACTTACGATACGTTCATAAATCAACTAAGGAAGTGTTCAAAAACCAACTGGGCGTTTTAAAATCAAATGAATAACCGATATAACAACGTGCGCTGGATACCAGGCGCTTTGTGAATCTTTTTTTTTTCAATCAAACATATAAATTACGATTTTGGCGCCCCACAAAACTGCCGCCCGGGGCAGGCGCCCCGCTTCCGGGCCTGGATAGATAGATAGATTTTCGGCACGTTCCAGAGCAAAAGATACTCTTCGAATGAAATCGCCTAGTGAAAAACCACCCCATTCTGAATGAAACGTTGCTTGAAAAGATTTTATTCACTGGTGACCAGATCTGAATTGCCCTGCCCTCACTTCTTCATTCTCATAACGTAGAATAGTGTCACCGGCTCCAGTCGGTTGGAGCAACTGGGACTTTGTGAGGAATTCACATAAAAATAACATCGATACACTAACCTAACCTAACATATTTCCCCCAGTTTTCTCACGCTTAGGTGACTAATTGAATAACTAAGTGTGGAATGTCGGTATTGGGCATAGGGTCACCGGCTCCAGACGGTTGGAGCAACTGGGACTTTGTGAAGAATTCACGTAAAAATAAAACCGATACATTAACCTAACCTAACATATTTCCCCCTGTTTTCTCACGCTTAGGTGACTAATTGAATAACTTAGTGTGGAATGTCGGTATTATAATGGTAGGAAAGGTCGCACTAGGCTGCCATCTATGAATAATGCAAAGAAGGTTTCATCGGCTTGGCTGATTCTTAACACGTGACCCTGACAACAGGGGTTTAATTTAATGTCAATTTGTTCCGCTACCTACTTTAAAGCCGCCCTGCTATTGTTTCACTATCTACATAAGTAATAAACATAGATAGGTAGGTACCTACGTAAAACGTATTTATTTTATTTATATTTCGTCACACAGTAGACGTAGACCGTACGTAGACATATAGCAAGAATATGTGGTAAGCAATTATTAAAATCGCATTACTTAAATATTCAATTTGCGGGGGGTATGGGGGCCGCCGCCCCGGGAACCGTTTACTGGATAACCAATACCTTTTAAACGGAACAATCTATTGGATAACATTCCTACCTTGGGGTGACCCCAACAGGTCACCTCTCCAGCCGGATTCTCTCGACCATCGCGTCTTGCATCGCAGTGGGAGAGATTCATACGTCCGTCACTCCTGGCCCCCTTGCACACTCGATCGATAAGGATTGATAGGGTAACTTTCGGTAACTTCTCATCGTTGCAGATTGCTAACGTACAAACAACAGTTGATGTCGAATATGGACACTTCATTGTGAATTGTCACTTATTCGTTGGCGATTTGCAGTCATGCTAGGGAACGATGAGTTAATTAAAATTAATTTGTGTTATTTCGCAAATAATATTTATTATTTCGAAAATACTCTCAGTGTCGCCCTGGTATAAGACCACCATTCATAATTGATATGTTGCTTGAAATGGCTTTATCCGTGTTTAGTGACTAGATCTGATTATCCAGGTACTTCCCCACTTACCTTCAGCCTCAAAACATATCCCAATTGGGGATGCCACAGTCTCACTGGCTCCAGAAGGGAGCAGTTGGGAGTCTTGTATAAACTATAAAAAAAGGAGCGTAGTGGTTGTCATAAAATACTTGTGACATACTAATACTAACTTTATGAGAGAACTTTTCAAGAGACGGGCATTATTAAAGTACAAGCTCTTCTCATTTTAATAGAGCTAACAAGAGCGTGATGACAAATAACGACAGAGAAATGCACATATTGGCGATCGCGAGTCTGGGGTCTAATAACAAGAAAAACTAATATTTTGTGAAATTATAACATAAATGTGATGAATTTACGACCACGATTTTTCTTTTTTTGTATCAATACCAAAATACAAATCATAGAAAGCTGAAAACCATTTTGGGCCTCAAAAATCTCCAATTGGGTCGCAAGTTGGGCATGTCTGGTCTACATCTAGACCAGTAGTCACCAACTTTTTTTGAGAAAAAGGCCGGATTGATTTTTTTAGAACCTGGGAGCTGGATAAAAAATTAATTCTTATTATAATTAGAATCCAATTAGAATATTCATTTATGTACTTATTTTACATTAGAGAAATATAATATTATTTATTATAAGGTAGAAATATCTGATTTATATTTACAACAAATTAAAAAGGGAATAAAGTAACAATAAAGACCTTACAATTATTAAATTTATTTATTTGTTTTACAGGTTTACATATTGTATGGATCTAACATAGATTTTACATATGTATAAACACATACAGATTAAACCACTTACATATTAAAAGGGAAGAAAGTAATAATAAAAGTGATCCAAGAATTAATTTTATTTCATTCTCCGAATTCCCCGAAAACTCTGGTTATCTCAAATACCCATTTATTTTTACTTTGGGTCCACTACCTACTATCAAATTCAGATTGATGAATTTAATATAGCTGCCGTGAATTTACAACCAAATAATAAAATTTTATAAAATTAATATAGCCTGTATGAATTATTTATAGAATTATTTCCGGCCCACGGGCCCTATGTGGGTGACCACTAATCTAGACTGTAAAAATTTTACAAAATTTGGACCGTTACAAAATGAACCGTTGTTGACCCAAACAACACATATTTGTATTGTATGTCTCGGTGCGTATATAGGTAAGTAATGAAAAACGTGTAACCTAAAAAAAGAGAACAATGACAACAACACATGATAAAATAATAGGTTAGATTTGTTGTTATTGATATTTTTCTTTCCTTTCTTCAATGTTCTGTTTTGCCACGGATCCAAAACACTACAATAAATAAAACATTTCTTTGCAGATAAAAATGGCGCGACAGGTTGATCGACCCACCTCCAGCCTGACGTAATCTCGGCAAGTGTGTCCCCATCCCCTTCCCACACATCACCTGAAGAGTGTATAGGAGCAGGAGCTGCGCACCATGGCCAACACGGCGCATCTCATGCGCAGGCAGAGCAGCCGCGACCTCTATGCGCAGAAGTCGCAGGACAAGCTCGAGATGAAGGAATTGAGGGGAAGGCTTGTGAGGATGGAGAGTGGAGTTAATAGGGTAAGTTTTTTATATTGGCCATACTGAATTTTCTATTATCTTTTTTTAAAGAAATTAAAACATTCCCGGGTTACTCACACTTATCAAAATCCTCCGATCTGAGACTTCATAGTCTCGGACATAAATATTCTGATCTGGGTGATTTATTTCATCTTAAAACTAATCAGAATAAATGTTACATATTCTATCACTTTTATTCTTTTAGAAACAAATAGACCTACATATGTACCCATATAACTTCTATGCTTCTACTATTTTGCTTTGTAGAATCTTTTAAATTCGCGTGATATATAAATATGCGTGAGGATTCTTATTTTCTGTTCACGTTTTTATGTATTTTTATATACATAGATATTTTGTTCTGTGTTTTTGTTGCAACCTTTTTTGTGATTATCTTTACATTTTTCTTTATTATTTTAATTTTTAAATATTTACTTTGATACAAACAGCTTGTAAAATTTAATAAGAAAAGCCCACTAGGGCATGTAATAAATAGTAAATAAATAAATGAATAAATATGAGGCCACAAGGAAAATAATTTACCTCAGAGCATGTCATCTTTGGGGACACTGAGTAGATTTTTTTTTATGGAGGAAGGACTGAATGTTGCGGGAAGGAAAAAGGTATGATTTAGGAATCTAGGAATCAGGAGTGAAGGACATATGAATCCATTCCTCCAACTGCAGGGTTCAAAGCGATGGCGTTAGGTCAAAAGAGCCTGTTTGGAGAGGTCAATAGATCCCCATAATCGGCCTCGCTCGATCTAGCAATAAAAAAGAGAAAATAATATTCAAACTTGGGCGAAACCGGAAAGAAACTATGTACATACATAATTACTGGTTTGTTATATAATATGTATTACTGAAGATATATACCGAAAGAAATCTGTTGTGGGGGATCAGTGTGCCCGAATTCAGGTAAACTTGATCTTAGTTCGAAATAAAATTTGTCAAACTCGAAAAAGATCAAAATTCTTTCTTGAACATATTGATGCTGGGAAGGAAAACGGCTAAAGTGCCACGCAGGTGTATTATGCTTTAGTCATTTTTCCTTTCCAGCGTCAAAATTGTAGGTAATCAATTTAATTGGTTGTCTCGGGTCCTAGAAGTCGAAAAGTCTCTTAAAATAAATTGACGACAACAGTTTCCTTTCATATCGGTATTGTTAACATTTCTAAGGATTAGTATAATGTATCATATCATACAATATGTGGTATGAATATCTAGAATTTTGACATGAAATTTTAAAAGTACAAGCCATCCATTGTACAGAGATTTTTTGTTGAGCGTTTGATTAAGTTAGCTAACCTTTTCTGTTGAGCGTTCGATTAAGTTAGCTATTTGCCAAAAATTTCATATTGAGACAAAGGTTCGGTATAAAGGGATTTTTATTATCCCTTTGAACACAATACAAATTCACCTATTAATTTTTTTTAAATCTGACTTGTGGCATTTACAACTTTTCTAGTCGGTAAAATATGGTGCTACAAATGCTGCTTTCGAAGATACTGAGCAACCATCAACAACGACTACGAGACTTGAACCAATCCCAGATCCGGTCACGAAGATGGGTTCAGGAGATGGTAAAGGAGTATTCAAGCCTGAAGGTGCTGAAGAAGACAGAGAATCTTGGGATAGCAAGTTAACATTCTTACTGGCAACCGTTGGATACGCTGTTGGACTTGGAAATGTGTGGAGGTTTCCCTACCTTGCTCAAAAGAATGGAGGTGGAGCATTTCTTATACCATACTTTGTGATGCTTGCTATTGAGGGCATTCCAATATTCTACCTCGAATTAGCTATCGGTCAACGCTTGAGGAAAGGAGCTATCGGTGTCTGGCACCAGGTGTCTCCGTACCTCGGAGGGATAGGTATCAGCAGCGCCGTGGTTTCCTTCAATGTGGCACTGTACTATAACACAATCATTGCCTGGTGCCTGTTCTACTTTGTGCAGAGCTTCCAGTCTGAGCTGCCATGGTCCGAATGCCCGAACAAGTACTTTCCAAATGGGTCCTACATAGCTGAACCAGAATGCACCGTAAGTACCAACATGCCTATGTTTATCTACTTACATCTGTTTGGCAATCGGATAAACCATAACAGTGATAATACAGAACATGATAAACGAGCAGGTTGGGTTAGGTTAGGTTGGGTATGTGTTTTTGTTTTCTTCACTTTTTGTCAATGTTCTGTTTTGTCATGGAGCCATTCTTGCATCAGTGGGCTAATTTTGGTGGTGGGGTAATATTTCACACAGTGTCTATTTACCTGCACCAAGATGCGGTGGACCATTTTTTTAAAAGATAAAAAAACTATTTCTAGGCTTTATTTTTATCATTTTACTGAGGAGACTTTTTTCCATCGCTGATTGAGTGTCATTTGTTTTTTATATAAATATGTAGGTACTTATATAGAATTTATTAAGAATTTCAAAAAATTATGAGATTAAAGTGACCAAATGACTATTTAGATATTTATTTCCGCGTCAATATTATTTCAGAATAATATTAAATGTACTATTATCTTGAAGTTCTGTCCAAGACGGTGACAAATTGCAGGGATTATCCAAGATGATTAAAATTAATTCCCAGTCGTCAAATTGTAGGCACCCTATCTCCCTTTGTAGCATATTTCAGTTAATATGAATCATCCATCACAAAATAAATACTTAATCCTAAAAAGCTTTTGTCTTATAACTTATTTATGTCTTTTACAGCGAACTTTTCTGTTCTCAAGAAACAAGATTTACAGTGTGAAGTGTAAAAGCACAATTAATTTATTTTTCAGGTAAGCAGTCCAACACAATATTTCTGGTACCGTACGACACTCATGGTTTCTGATGATATCAACACGCCTGAAGCTTTCAACTGGAAAATAGCTATCGCTCTGATAATAGCCTGGATCCTGGTTTACATGTGCATGATAAAGGGAATAGCATCATCAGGAAAAGTGGTCTATGTAACTGCAACTTTTCCCTACATCGTCCTGGTTATATTCTTCTTCAGGGGTATTACTCTGAAAGGCATGTCTGATGGCTTGTTACACTTCATCACCCCGAGTTGGGGAAAAATTTTGGATCCAGTTGTTTGGTTAGAAGCTGGCACGCAAATCTTCTTTTCGCTCGGTCTTGCGTTCGGAGGCCTGATTGCGTTTTCTTCGTACAATCCTGTGAACAATAATTGCTACAGAGATGCCATAATGGTGTCAATGACAAATTGCCTAACATCAATGTTTGCGGGGGTGGTTGTGTTCTCGATTATTGGCTTCAAAGCTACGATGGTGCATGAAAAATGCCTCGAAACGAGGAATGCAACTCTCGTGGCAACCCTTGGAATAGGATACGATCCAATGAATTTGCCTGCAGAGGGATCAATAGTGAATATAACCAACACAGCTGGTGGAATCGATGCAATCATCATGCCCATGCTCAAGGAATGCGACCTTCAAAAAGAGTTAGACAATGTGAGTATTGTTATCAATTTACATTCAGGCATTTCCGTTTTCTTATTATAATTTAAAAACAGATTAGGCAAAAAATGGCAAAATCATGTAAGTCAGAAGCCTCAACGATATACATGAAAAAAAAAATTATGTTTTAATTTATGTCAAGAGATGTCACTCAACCAAGGGCTCTTCTTACCGGAATTTCTTTTTATATAATTTTACATTAATAAGTTTCTTCGTTTTACTTACACCAAACTTGGATGAGTTATATTTTCAGTTCCATGATAACTCATAATCGAGTCAACTCAACACCTCTTAGAAATGATTTATATATTTTTTTCATTACTTTTAATGACTTTTCAAAGGAAGTGTTGAGTTGAATTCATTCTGAGTTATCCAGTCACCATATTTTCAAAAAAATGATTTGCAGCATCAAAACGATATAATAATACTAACCCTAATCTAACTTTTTTAATTTTCAGTCAGCTGCCGGCACCGGTCTCGCCTTCATCATATTCACGGAAGCTATCAACCAGTTCCCCGGCGCTCAGTTCTGGTCCGTCCTGTTCTTCCTCATGCTGTTTACCCTGGGCATAGATTCCCAGTTTGGTACCCTGGAGGGAGTGGTGACTTCCATAGTAGACATGAAACTGTTTCCTAACCTACGGAAGGAGTACCTCACAGGGGGAATATGCTTGGCTTGCTGCCTCATCTCAATGGGATTTGCACATGGAGCAGGGAGCTATGTGTTTCTGCTGTTTGATATGTACAGTGGGAACTTCCCACTCCTCATCATCGCATTCTTTGAGTGTATCGGAGTATCTTATGTCTATGGTCTTAAGCGGTGAGTGAGAGTGTTGTACTTTTCAATTAATTAACCATAAAGCTGAAAATCTGTCACTTTGTGTCAGCAAAGCTCAATGAAAATATTTTCAGCTTGCAATCAATTTCTACATAATATTCATTTGACTGTCAATAGATAAAACTATAGGCCATATTGTTTGATCTATTTTGTTTCAATTGTGCAAAGAAACAATTTAAATCTAAGTTTTTATAGTGAACTAAACTTATTTATTTGTTTTGAATTTCACACCCAGCTGGGCTTTTACATGTTTATTATTATTTTAACCTATAGAACATCTAAATGATCATAACATCAAAAAAAAATACGCAAGCATGCAAGATGGAAAAATAGTTGATTGGTAATAGTATAAACAAATAAAAGAATACAATCATTTCCAATATTTAACGGCCTTAAATCAGTTTTAAGTGTTTTCAATAGTAACCGAATAAAACAGATAGGTTGTATTAGAAAATTTAAAAAAAAATCCTTAATTTTTCTTCAATGTTCTGTTTTGTCATGGACCCGTTTTCAATATAATGTTCATAGAAGAAAAAAATCACTCAGTTAATAAATGTTCAATACCATTTTCAGGTTTTCCGACGACATCGAGCTGATGACAGGCCAACGGCCAGGGTTGTACTGGCAGATCTGCTGGAAGTACCTGTCCCCACTGGCCATGCTGAGCATCCTGGTGGCCTCCTTCGTGGAGATCGCCAACGAGGGCTCGGGCTACCAGGCCTGGGTGGGCGCCACAGGGCAGTCGGAGCGCCGGCCCTGGCCCACATGGGCCATCTGCCTCATCTCCGTGCTGGTGCTCGCTTCCGTGCTGTGGATCCCGGTTGTGGCTATTGCTAGGTGAGACAATTCAATCAGTCATATCATCAAACATACTAATTTCTGATTGTAACTCTGATTCAATGAGCTCGGATTTGTTTACAATTTAAGTATCATTTTCAAAATTGAAACTGAATGTGTCAAGATATCAGACATAATTTTGATACCTTACATAATATCTGATCAAGAAACAGAAATTCTGCTGTAAATATTTTTTCTTCTAATGTATTCTTTACATAAACTTTCAGCTTCAAAAATTCTACAATATGTAATATCAGGGGGCCTACTCTCTATCTCTCACAACATCCATACCGCGGGTTTAGCTACGTCATAAACATGTATTAACACCGTGCTAAAAACTACTTCGCGCACCGGTGCTGTGCACTCAGTACATATATATATATATATACATCCTGCTATCATTACGGCGTCTTCTAATGGTCCAGTTTCATTCAATCCTGCGTCCGGTATACGGACGCAGGATTGCACACATGTAATTTCAAGTTTTCCCCACTCCTATACCATCATAGAGTCTAAATACAAAAACAAGCCAGACGCAGTTTTGGTACCCAAATCAACTGAAGTATATGATTTTAGTTCACCGTTTTGCCTCTCAACTGCGCGCGACGGCGCTGCAGTAGACGAGTGTATATTTTTTAGGATATACATTTTTTCATTGACCCGACTATCGCAACTCCTACGTTTGGCAACATCGCTTTTTAATAGCGTTTCTTCCGTTGCCTAGAAATGAGAGAACAGTTCAATCATAATAAAACATCGCACATTGCAACATAAGATAACATTAAAATTCGCAGAGAAAAACTCTAAACCAAGGTTTGTCTAGAAAAAGGGCAAATTGTCGAAGTTATTGATACTAACGAATAAGTTGATTAACAACATACAAAATTTATTTCAAGCATTAAACCCGCCTATTTTGATTTATCAATCTAAATATCAATCTAAAATGGTGCCAAATATGACTTCAATAAGATGCATCCTTAATAAATATGTCAACGTCGTTAAAAAGATGTTGCGATAATATTGTCGTTGTTTACGCATTCAACTACAATACATCGCAGTAATCAAGTGTCTCAACCGTCAAAAGCCCGTGAAACTATGGCATCCGCATTTGTCGAGAGGCTAAGGTAGTGGGAGGGGAAGGAGATAATATGATGGCCACCGTGGTCTAAGTGTAAGGCTCTTGACTACCAATCTGAAGGTCGCGGGTTCGAACCCGGCGTCCACAAATAAATTTTATTTGAGTACTTTGTGTAATTTTACAAATAATTAATTAAAAATAATATATAGTATATTTGCGGCACTTTCCAGAGTGGAAGACACTCTCAGTATCGCCCCACCATCATTCAGAATTGAAATGTTGCTTGAAATGGCTTTATCGGTGTTTGGTGGTCAGATCTGAATAAATAGCCAGGTACTTCCCCACCTTCCTCTTACTCGGAGTAATCAAGTGTCAGCCGTCCGAAGAGAATTGGGTTTTTAATCGCCATTAGCCTGTTCCTTTTTTCGATGACCACTGTATAAAAGTCCCTACTGCTCCCAATTGTCTGAAGCCAGTGAGACTATGGCAATTGTCGAGAGGCTAAGGTAGTGGGAGGGGAAGGAGATAATTTTGACGGTTGAAGGGTAAGGCTCTTGACTTCCAATACGATGGTCGCGGGTTCGAACCCGGCTTGCGCAAATAATTATTATTTGATTACTTTGTATAATTTCATAATTAATTAATAAAAAATAATAAATAGTACCAATATTGGCACGTTGCAGAGTGGAAGATACTCTCAGTATCGCCCCGGTGTAAGACCACCATTCAGAATTAAAACGTTGCTTGTAATGGATTTAGCCGTGTTTGGTTCCCAGATCTGAATAGTCAGGTACTTCCCCACCTTCCTCTACCCAATCTCCTTCCCCTCCTCACTGCCTTTAGCCTCGCAAAATATCCCAATTGGGGATGCCATAGTCTCACTGGCTCCAGAAGGGAGCAGTTGGGACTCTCTTACGGTATTCATTTTTTTTTTAAGATGTGAAAGAGGAAAAAAGGGAAGTACATAGAAGATCTGGTTACTAAACACAGCCAAAGCCATTTCAAGCTATGTATCAATTCTGAATGATGGCCTTACACCAAGGCGATATCGAGAGTATCTTCCAGTCTAGAACGTGCCGCCAATACACTTTATATTATTTGAAATTGTGAAAAAATACAAATTTAGAAAAGTAAATTTCAATTAAACAAATGGCTTTGAAAATAATTTTTATATAATTGTTTTTATGATATTTTTAAGTAATTAATCACCTCTCTCTATAATATTTTTGTCTTTTATTCTTTCTGTCTATACTTGTTTCTTTTGTTATTTTTATTCTGGATATTATCCTGACGAAGAAACCATCGTTTTTGAAACATGTAGATATTATAACATTGATTATAGTGGTTTACACGAAATAATTTGTTTCATTTCAATATAACGATGCCACAAAGTGAATTTACAAAGATTGATATTTCTAACGGTTTTCAATTTGGGTAGCGGGTATGGGTACCGCCGCCCCCGGGAAACATTTATTGGATAACCGATACATCTGCCATAGGTCAACCCCAGTGGTTGGCTACGTTTGGTGACTTAGCAGGGGTGCCCGAGTCCATGTGGGGTGAGGTTTGTCCGGGTCTTGGCGGTGTATGCATCAGCCTGCCATTTGCGTGGCAGGCCGGATCGGAAGAGACTGGTTGTGGGAAACCTTTTCATCTTTCCAGCCGGACTCTCCCAGAACCTCGCCTTGCGATGTGGCGGGTTGCGGTGTGATCGCCCAGTGGGAGACACTGACCCCAGATTCCTACACACCCCTCATACCTTTTTCCTTCCCAGAACTTCCTCTCCTTCTTTTTCTCAAAATACCCTCCACATAGCATACCCAAAGATGATATAGACCCTAAGGGGAATTATTTTCCTCGGGGCCTCCTGTATGGAGCTAGTGTATAATGTACCTACTGCTGTGTAGTAAACGTCATCCTTACCCTTTTCACGGTCAACCTACCAAATGAATGAATCTTCTGTTACATAAAAGATGGCCTTGAAGCACACTAACCTATCATCGAATTCTTTGACCCACATTTCGAGTGTTTATAATATAATTTCATTATTTATTACAATCAAAAGTCTTTTCAAGTGTGGCTTTTGTTTTTTTATGTTTGTTTTTGCTTATGTGATGTTATTATTTATTCGTTATTTTGTTAATTTATTTCAGTCCACGTGAATGGTATTTCTCGGGCACTTTAAAATAGTAATTTGACATGCAATCGGCACCATATTATTGGCTGAATGTCTACTCCCTCCTATGAGAGTAGTTTCTTATCCTTATCACTTACATTGTTTAGCGACAATTCGTTTTCAAACAAATAATAATTTGTAAAGCGGATATGGGTACCGCTGTCCCGAAAACCATTTATTGGATAATCAAATCTCTGCCATAGGTCACGGCAAGTGGTTAGCTACTTTTGGTGATTTAGCTTGGGTGCTCGGGTTCATAGGGGTGAGGTTTGTCCGGGTCTTGGCGCAGATGCGTCTGCCCACCAACTACGTGACAGGCCAGATCGGGAGAGACTGTGTGATGAAGATGTTTTCATTTTTCCAAAAGGACTTCCTCTCCTTACTTTCCGAAAAAAACCCTGTGTAAAGCTGATGTAAAAAAAATGTGTAGGTATTAATTTTTATGAAGCTGCCGGACAGAGGTTGATGCGGTAACTGCGGCTTTTCTAACGTCAATTACTCTGGCGGATCCTGAGGCCAGCATGATATCTGCGGCTCACCTCAGGCAATATTGAGAGGGTTGTCTTCCAGACACCAGTTGTACTTTGTGCATTTAAAAAAATTATTGAACATTTTTCTTTTTCTTAATTTTTATGAGGTTTCTGCTCAATGGTCGATAGTAACTGTAGAACTTCGCTCACAGTCTGAATTTCTCTAAAAGAAACAGAGGCGATAACAATGTTCGGTGATTACCGTCGAAATTAACCAAAATTAGCGCTAGATTTGGCTTCAATAAAGTTGCATATTTTAGTTGAACGTATGCAATAAATATGTCAACGTCTATAACAAATTGCAGCAATAATTTCTTCATTGTTTACGTATTCAAAATGAGATTATTTTGCTTATGTTCAGTCTGCCGAAGGTGCAAGTAATTGTAATAATTTGAAAGCTATGATTATTCTTCTTACTTGCAAAGTGGATTGAAATTTATTGTTAACTAATATTTAACAATCAGGGTAGTGATACTGCATCCCTGCTTATTTCTAATAATAAGAACGAAACAGCGTTAAGTAATTTACTAGAAGAGGTATTTTTCCAAGTTATTCAGCTAAACCAAAAACATCCAGGAGAACTTAAGATAATTTTTGGGTGGGGTGAGAACTTTGAGGTGATTTTCATCAAAATATTATTACTATTCAGATACTACTGTTGCACATTAATGAAAAAGTCTTAGAAAAAAAGAATTAGACTGATTTTTTTTTTAAATGTAGTTAGTAATCAGAGGGAAAAAGAAGCCGATAGGACCCGTTTAGAGTTTATACGTGCAAGAAAACCTAAATTACATTTAATCAGGAACTTACAGCCCCCGTTATCGAGGGGTACGGCTCTCGACTAGCAATCCGGAGATCGCGGGTTCAAATCCCGGCTCGCACAAGTAAAATTTTATGTGAAATTATATGTGTTAATAAATAATTTACTAATTAAATACTTCCATCTACCATTACTTCCATCCACAAGCAAATGCTTTTAATGGAAGATCAGTATGAATTAATATGTACCATTCTTAAGTTAATAATAAATAATAATAATAATAAAAATAATATTTAGTATACTTACGGCTTGTTCCAGAGTAGATCGCCCAGGTGTTAGACCACCATTCATGATTAAAACTTGCTTGAAATAGCTTTAGCCGTGTTTGTATTTTTAGTAAGTAACATTTAAATGTTGGGATCAAGTATCATAAATTAATATCAAGACCATGAATAAAAATATAATAACGTTCCCATGTAGGTATATTATTCGTAATTAAAAAAGGTTTTTTTTTTACAATAACTCCACACAGTAGAGCCCGAAGAAAATAATTCCCCTCAGGGTCTATGTCATATTTGGGGATGCTGGGTAAAGGGTTTATTGAATTGTATGGGGGTTCAGGGAAGGAAAAAGGTATGAGGGGTGGGTAGGAATCTGGGGTTCAGCGTGTCCAGGAGTGAAGGACGAATAATTCCCTCCCTCTCACTGCGATACAAGGTGATGTTCCGAGAGAGGCCTGCTGGAGAAGTCAAAAGGTCTCCCTCAACCAGTCTCTCGAGATCTGGCTTGACACGCAATTGGTGGGCAGACGCAGATGCACCCGCCGCCAAGACCCGGACAAACCTCATACTTTGAACCCGGGCACCCCTGCTAAGTCACCAAACGTAGCGGGCACTTAAGGTGCACCCACAATTCTTCCTCCAGATTATGGTCCGACGCTCTGTAGGGAACTCGCTTGCACAGCACGGGTATAAACTGTGCGCCCTAAAGTTTAAGTTTAGACTTACGGAATTCAATGCTTCGTTTGTGTGGAAGCACTATACAACCATACACGATTTTACTTGAATGGCAAGCCAGAGATTTCACTGAGAAGTTTCGTTGGGAGGTGATGTTGACAATAATCCTTATCTTTTTACGGCACCAACCTTCGACCAAGTATAATCGTACCAACCGATCATTAAAAGTAACAGGCAATGTTCCAGGAGGATGAATGAATCTCTTGCAACGGGCGGCCTTGAATGAACCCACATGTCTTGGGACATTCACAGAATTTTTGTTTATAACATTCATAATTCATAACTCATAACAAACAAATCTTTCATTAGAGGTTCAGTTTAGTGAACCAATGTTATTGTTACTGCAATATGAATCCTGAAGATTATCACATTTACTTTAAAAATATATATTTTGATAACTTTCAGTATTTCAATAACAATGTTGTAAAACAAAATAAGTTTTATGTAACCGACTTCAACACGCTCTGAATTCGAATTCCCAATTGCGAAATAATCAACAACTGTGTTTTTTTTTTTTAAATAAAAACCTGAAAGTTTTGGATCTGTGTTAGTACTGTGATGAAACTTTCTTAACTTGCTGGATCTATATCTATCTTCGAGATATTCACAGACTACCGTTGCGCATTTATGAAATAGTCGAAATTAGAAAATTAAAAAAACGTACCTATCAAGAATTTGGCGATATAAACCAATAAGTAGATATTGTTTTTTTATCGTAATGTTGTAAGTTTATGTAGTAAGTAATCAGATGGAAAGGAAAGCCGATGTATCCCGGTTCTAGTTTTTTATGTTTTTTTAATATGAATACCGCACTGCAAGAGTCCCAACTGCTTCCGTCTGGAGTCAGTAACACTATAGCATTCCCAAATGGGGTGTGTTGTGATAGGGAGGAGAAGAAGATGGGGAAGAGGAAGGTAGGGAAGTACCTGGCTATTCAGATCAGGTCAAACACGGCTGAAGCTATTTCAAGCAACTTCTCAATACTGAATGGTGATCTTACACTAGAGTTAAAGATACTTGTGCCTTCCACAAGTATCTTCAACTTTGGAACGTACCGCAAATATACTAGGTATAGTATATTATTTTTTATTAATTAATTGTGAAATAACACAAATTAATAAAATAAAATTTATTTGCGCACCCCGGGTTCGAAATCGCGACCTTGCGGATTGCGGATAAAGAGTCTTACCCCTCGACCACAGAGACCGTCAGTTAGTTTAGACTTGAAAAAACCGTCATCTTGAGTCGTCAATTATCAAGTCAGGGACTGATGGCCTGCGTGGTCGATAGAGAGTCGCTGGTTCAAATTCCGAATTGCGGAAGCAATATTTTATTTGATTAATTTGTGTTGTTTTGCAATTTATGCATTAAAAATAATTTGTAGTATATTTGCGGCTTTCAGCAGATTGGAAAATATTCTCAGTATCGCCCCGGTGTAAGACCACAATTCAGAATGGAATCGTTTGGTGACTAGATCTGAATTGCCAGGCATTCGTCACCCCATTCCCTTCCCCCTTTACCTTCAGCCTCACAACACATCCCTATCGATGAAACTTGATTGGGGATGCCTTAGTCTCACTGGCTCCAGACGGTTGGTAGCAGTTGGGACTCTTGTGCGGTAATCACGTTAATAAACGAAAACGTTAATGGCCCCATATTATCTATTCGGACGACTGACACCTGAACATTCCAATTACTACTGTTACATTCTACAAAAACTTGCTAAAGCATAAAAAGCATGAAAACATGGTATAGATGTACACTTTGGAAGAATTAGAGGTCAACTTATAAGGTTCAATGATAATTGATTATTTATATGAAATCGCGTTAAGATGATAGACTTCGCTTTTCAGCCCATACAAAAAGGACGCCCGGGAAAAAACACTTTTCTACATCGAAAATTGCACAAAATAAATATATATTTTTTTTTATACTGCCTTCTAGAGGGTGAAAACTATGTCGGTGAGTTTTCGAATTTTCGATGCCTTTCGTATTAACGTAAACATTCACTGTCAAACATGTACGATTTATCAAAAAATATTATTTAAGGAAAAAGTACTGCTAACTCAACTCTCATAAAGAATTATAAAATTATAAAAAGCTACCGACGCGACGTAGCTTCTTCTTTCTAAAATCCATATATTTATATTAATTTATTTATTTTTCCGACCGGTTTCGCTTTCCTCAACCAAGCCCTAATGATGCTAGAGCATAGCGAAACCGGTCGGTAAAATAAATTAATTAAAGCTCGTGGTTTTACACAAAAAGTACCCCCCCCCCTGCCGTGGTGCCCGACACTACCGATATTTTAGAATGTGCTAAAAAGTTTGGGAAGAACACCATTCAGAATTAAAACGTTGCTTGAAATGGCTCTAGCCGTGTTTGATTATCCAGGTACATGTAGATTTGAATAGCGAGGTACTTCCCCACCTTCCTCTTCCCCATCTTCTTACCCTTCCCACTTACCTTCAACCTCACAAAATACCCTAATTGGGGATGTCATGGTCTCACTGAACACAGGCGGCCGGGAACAGTTGGAACTTTTGTGCGGTTTTCACGTAAACAAAATATCTGCCTTCCATATATTTTTTGTACGTTGCCATATATTATATTGGTTTGGAAGGTTGCTAGATTTAGTTTATAAAATTCCGTGAAAGATAGTACAAAATATTTCAGACAGCCTGTCATAGATTATTATTGTATTTATATACGTGATCATGTGTGTCACGCCACTCTATTATTATTAATTAAGAGAAAAACAATGAACTTCATTAATTAGTTATTTGAAAACTTACTTACTTATACGTGTAAATAACTAAAATAAAACAATTTTCTCTTCAATTATGAGTATTTTCATAGTAAAAAAAATATATGTGAGATATTAGAGATGTGAGTGTAATGAGTAATGAGTAAGAATTCTTAGAATTGGACGCTTAGATGGTTTGGGCAAGAAGAGCCAATGATCTATGAAAAGGTTGTGAGGAATATATATTTCACGAACTAATGACAATTGGTAGAAGAAGTCGGGGATGCCCGAGGAAAACATGGCATGATCAAGTAAACCAAATTCTTGAGTCATGTCAAAAGACAGAATAACAAAACGGTGTGTGAATGTGAATGAGGCGAGGAAGAAGTGTCTGTCAATACCGAGTTGTTTGGCGGGTTTCTCTGCCTACTCTGTTGGTTAGTTATTGTTAAATAATATTTATTTATTATTAAAGGCAAATTTTTTTTTCTCCCGCGAACGAAAATGCAATAGTTACCTATAACTCGAAAAAGTACCTAGCGCGTCAATAATGATAGATCTGATAAGCTTTCATGCATTTTAATTAGATTTTTTTTCTTTGACAAAATACTATATTTAATGCATTCTTTTTCATTAAATGATTAAAAAAAAATCAACGCATGTGTTTTTTTTTATGAATCACAAGATTCCCAACTGCTCCCGTCTGGAGCCAGTTAGACTGGCATTTCTAATTGGGGTATGTTGTATGGGTATTTTGTATGGGTATGAGGCTGAAGGTGGTGGGGAGGGGAAGGATGTAAGGAATAGAAAGGTGGGAATAGAAAATTAAAAAAGAAATAACACAAATTAATTTTAAAGAAATATTTTCGCATGCCGGAACCTCTTATTTTATTCAAATTTCCGTGAATCTCATCTTTTATAGACTACTAGCGAGTACCCAGCATGCGTTGCAATGCCACTCAAAGAAAGTGTTTGTATTGATTCTGTTTATTGGAGCCCTTATAGATACACAATATTTTTTGTTTTTGTGCGTACACGAATAAATCCGAAGGTTTTCCGACCCTTGAGCAGGCAACATACGGCAGTAAGAAACATACGCGGGTAAACTTTACAACCCAACCAAGTTACATCAAAATCGGATGAAATGTATAAGAAATAATTTCATAATGCTAGAGCTCACTTGCACTATATATGTATATATATGTCATGTACTCGAAAAATCACAAAAGTTTCATCTGCTTTGCGAATGTTTTAGGTACCGCATAAGGGACAAACAGGGAAACATTCATTTTTATATTAAGATTCGCGTTTTTGGGTATCTACATTTATATATTTCATACGCTTTTAATGTAATTCTAATTTTATTTTATGTAAATAATTCAATTTTTTAATCTGGTTATACTGAACTAAAACTAATAAGATTTATTAAAATGCCAACAGCTATTGTTTCCCGTTTCAGAACAGAAATCGTATAGTTAGGCCGGTAACGTAATTGCATCTATCTACATAAATTGTCAATAAAAAAATTGTCGCAAAACCAAAGATAAAAAAGCTAATACGCCAAGCTACCGTTTATGTGCTTCAATTATTTTTGTGTTTTCCAAAAACCTACAGAATAATTAAAGATATAACATCAGATTGCAAAAAAATACAAGAAATGGGTGAGATATCTTTCTCTGAAGTCTACCATTTCTTTATAATTAATAGGTCATAATTATTTCTACTAATTAGCACTTATATCTAGAGTTCATAATTTAAAGCTAGCTTAAATGCTTTTTATAAGTATAAATAATAAATTAACTTAATATTTTTTTATATTATGAGAAAACCCAACATGCCATTGCCATGGTTCTAACTACCTGGGGATGGTGGGAACAATACACATACAATTGGAGACTGTTGTGATGCCGAATGAAACCAGGGAGGAGAAGAGCAAGGATGGGAAGTTCCCACCAATACAGATCTACTCACTAAACAAATCTGATCACACTTCAAGCAACGTTTCAATTCTGAATGATAAGTCTCAATAAATCTCATACCAATTTAATAAATTTTCAGTGCGCATCGCCGCTGGGTTGATTAGAGTCGGCGACGTATGCGCCAGTCATGTTGGCGCCTTCATATTTTATAAATACCTATAAAGTCGTCCAACCAAAAACATAAAGAAATAAGCGGCAACATTGTAGGACGTCGGTTTGTCGTCAACATGAAATTATATATATAATTGGACGCTACATTGTTTACTACATGAAAGAAAGTATACGCAGGATGCTGTACTGCATTTAATATAAAAGGAGTTCAGTTTGATGGGACGATAAAGGGCGTTTTTTTCGTTTTGTATATTTTCAAATTAATGTTTTTCAAAAATTTTAATACCTAGCTATAATCAAACACTTAAAAGATTGTATATACTTTAGTTAAAACTATGTAAAATCAAGTCCTTCAGGTAGACGCGGTAATGTCGATTAGATGAAAGGATGCAGAAATGATAGCGGGATGTATATATATATATATATATATTGTATTTATTTAATCCAATACATACCTGTATTGCGGGGGATTACCTAAAATATTAACTCTGTTTTTAGTATATTTAAAGAGATATTTCAGAAAGTACAGACCGTGTCCGCTAAGTTAAAAGGTTAAACCACAAACGTGCTGGTTTGTGAAACAGAAAGATAGAGAGTAAGCCCCATAAATAAACCAATAACGTAAGCCCCCAGGTCTGCGCTAGTAGGTACAGGTATAATTTCCTTTGTGAGTACATCCTTCTGTCAAACTTTTCAAAATTGGAACCAATGGATATTAGTGGATGTATTTATGATATTCTCAAATTGGAAAAAAAAACATTCAAATCCAAAAAAGATTAAAGACCGGATTACATTTACCGAGTGCTCGTCCGAGCACTTGTTGGTCGGCCGAGCAACTCATTGGAGAGTAGAGGTGATCATATGTAGAAGAGACAGTGGGCGAGTCAGTTATTGAGATTAGTTCAGTACTGTTCTCCTCTATGATAGAGGAAATCAAATATAAATTTAGCATTTTCTTTTAAAGATATGGACAAGATCCCAGCTAATAAGAGATATTAGCAGAGGTATTGCAACACTGTTAAGAGAATTAGAATTGGAAGATGTCACCGAATATATAACTTTCATAGTATTGGAGTTAGAGCACTTTGATTCTTTGCTTGAAAATATGAAATCCTAAAATTCATTGACTGGTTCGGCTGATTTCACTGACTGAGTGAAACACCGAGTTGAGTATGCAGGTGGAGGGGATATTTACTCGACTGAGTCATTTGGCTGTGCTTCTATGGCCTTTTTCTCTCGCCTTTTTTTCTTTTTGTCTCGGCCGAGCTCTCGGCGGGTTTAACCTGGCCTTAAGTAGATACCTACCACTGCATTTTATATAATAAATAGACGGTTAGTGGTTTAGTGGAAAATGCGACTGGTTCCCAGTTCCCACTCAGGCATTGTTAGTTTGACTACTCTGCTAGCTAAATCCTCCATCATTGCAAATAATTTTAATGATGGCAGTAGGCGTTTTTAGGAGAATGTGACTTTCTTTAAAAAAAAAATAAAAATTATAACAATGGGTATTCTTATATCTTTGCCTGCAGGTATTTCAACTATTGCGTCATCGATGATAACGAGAAGGCTTGGTTCCCTGGCGAGGAGTTGAAGGAATTCCACGGCATTGTGGACCATGAGGTCACTGCTGCCGAAAATCTGCTGTTCTGCATCCGGCCCGACGGCCGGGAGGGGCTGTGCTGCGTCACTGGAAATGACGACGATGACGAAAACTGATCCGGAATATTCCAGCGATATGATTGGTAAAGATGTTTACCTTATCATTTGCTATTGGTCAGGCCAAAGATTTTTTTTGTATTAACTCCACAAGGGATGCTCTGAGGAAAATAATTTCCCTCATCTCTGGGAGGATTTTTTTTAATGAGAGAAATGAAGAAGAGAAAGTTCTGGGGAGGAAAAGGCATGAAGGGTGGATAGGAATAAGGGGGTCAGTGTGTCCAGGAATGACGAACGTATGAATCATTCCTCCTACTGCGGTGCGAGGCAATCGATCGAGAGAGTGTGGTTGGAGAGATCAAAAGGTCTTCCTCAACCAGCCTCGCTCGATCTGGACCACTCGCAGTTCGTGGGCAGACCATCTGTCGCCAAGACCTGGATACCCTTGCTAACCAAACTTAGCTAAAACTTGAGGTTACCTGGCAGAGATGTTGATTGTCAAACAAATGGTTCCTTCCCTTGGCGGCGGCACCTGTAGCTGCCTACCAAAAGAAATAAAAAGGATTAAAAATTATGCAGGATGGTTATTTCTTCATCAGCCTTTCTTGTAAAGCTCATAAATCAAAAATTATTGCCTGTGAAACGTTTTATATTTTTTGGTGGGAAACGGCTGAAAAGTTAATTTTTGTCTATGGGCTGTTAAAAATGTTTCACGTTTTTTCTCAGGAAAAGACCGAATAATTGATTTTTGTCTATAGAATACTGAAAATATTTCATATTTATTCGGGAAACGAGTTCTTTTAGATACAACTATTTACACAAAGGTCAGAAGCTTAATATAAAAATCATTTTTCACTATTGGTAAATTTACGAGCCTTAAAATGAAGTACGTGGATAAAAAAAAAAGCGGTTACACAATTTTGTTTACGAAAGTATATTTTCAAACTTTAAGCCAAGATAATAAAATATTATATAAAATTACTGCATGAATTTGGAGCTGAAATTAGTAAGTATTGTTATTTTTAGAAACCCATTGAACCTATTTTATTCATTTTATGGTTACGTTGGGCATATCAGTCAATTCAAATCAGAAAGAAATCTTAATTATAAAGTGTTTTTGAATATTTACAGATTGTTAACTTAGATGTAAATAATGGTAACATATCTCAATATAAAACAAGTCTGGAATTTCATAGTAGAGGTTATCCAATTCATTGAATTGTGTCGATCAATAATCATCACTATATATACCTAATTGAAGACGAGGCATAACAACATAACTGTGAATGACATTTTTAGTTTAAAAATTTCAGTAGAACATAATAAAACAATAAGTGGTGTTAAATAGTTAAAATATGTACCAGCAGGGGTGCTGGCATGGTCGATCGATAAGGATCGGTAGGATAATTGTCGGTAACTTCTCATCGTTCCCTAGGACAACTGCAGATCGCTAACGTACAAACAACAGTTAACATTGAATATATTAAGGACACTTAGTCATTGTGAACTGTCTCCTATTCGTTTGCGATCTGCAGTTGTTCTAGGGAACAATGAGAAGTTACCGACAATTATCCTACCGATCCTTATCGATCAACCATGCTAGCACCCCAGGTGGCAGATATCATCGTCAACAATTTAATAATGATCAACAAAAATAATTGAATGAGGAATGGGTGATGTTGTTCATTTTGTCATTCATTTGTCATTGTTCGTGCACAATCATTTTTTTAGTTCTTTGTTACAATTCAAAAAAAAATAGTTTTGTTTTATTTTGCTCTGTGACCTACACTTACTTTATCTTTCAGAAAATTCTAATGATTTGTTTCACGAAATCTAAATAATATTATTTTTCATCTTCAAACACAACGATAGCACTTCTAGGTACACTGAATAATTGTTATTATTTGAAAGCCTTACAATTAGGTCACATCACAGAAAAAATCAAAGAAAAATAATATCAAATTTTTATTGAATTATGTTTTCTTTTTTTGTCTAGAGATAATCAGATTATCTTGAATTAGCCTTAATTTACGCACAAAAAATCAATTCCCATTTACCGTCCTATCCATAGTTCACGCATCTGAGTGCATAAGTAAGAGAATGTTTGTAAATTAAATAATTTAAAGTTGATGCTATCTTTGTAAAATAATAATAACGAAAATGATGATAATACTTTACACATTGGAATGAAATAATAGCTAGTACATTAGTGATCTTAGCATTAACACTCCAATAACTGTGTAAACAATACAGTACCAGTATTGGGTATTAATTTAAAGTTATATTTATAAGAAATTCAATTGGTTTTACCAACAAAAAACCTTCATAAGGCTGGAATCAGACGGTTCGCTAATCATTCATTTCTGTATTTCATTCCACCTATTTCACTCGGAATGACACGTCTGAACAAGAAATTAAACAAAAGTGAAACAAAGATGGGAACATTCGTTCGAGTAACCATAGAGTAAACCATTACTCGAGTGAACCGTCTGATTCCAGCCTAAAGGCGGAATCAGACAGTTCACTAATCGTTCATTTCTGTATTTCATTCGGCCTATTTTACTCGGAATGACACGTCTGAACATGAAATGAAACAAAAGTGAAACGAAGATGGGAACATTCGCTCAAGTAACCATAGAATAAACCTTCACTAGAGTGAACCGTCTGATTCCAGCCCAAGTAAATAACAACAAGAAGGTATAAACTATGGGGTCTTAGGTCAAAATAATATGCTAAATGCAAAAATTACAATTCTCAGGAAACAGCAAATTTCAAATATTTCTTTAATTGAAAAAGCTGGCTTTGTGAATCATTCATATAGGTATATTATAAAGTTGCTAAGTTACTTTCTCAAAATTAAGAAGGCGCAACACAAACAATGACCATTTATGATAAATTGATCTGAGACCACAGATGTGCGTTCGGTGGAGACTCCACCGTGGATTGGTACTGTCACTGTTGATTGAGACAGATTGAGAATTATGAGAATTATTTTATGAGAATTATTTTGCTGATGTTTGAATATTTCAACTAATGAATGAATATAAGTAATACAGTGCTCTTATATTTATGGAGATTGTTATTGGTGTCCATTGCATACTTATAAGATAGATTGAGAATATATAATGCATTAACAATAGGTACCTACCTACACATACGTATTTAGTGGGAAAAAAAAACAATAAGATTCACAGAATTGATGGGAGACAGATAAAAGGAAAAGATGAATGCTAGTTGCACGCTAAAAGGCTGAGCAAATGATTGTATTTAAGCAAATAATCTGTTACTCACTTTAAAAAACATGACTTTTACATGGAATGCAATTCATTTAATGTTCCTAAGCCATCCGTAAAACTAGTAATTAATAAAAAAAACACCACAAAATGGTAAAAAAAAAATGGAAAGGGATTAGGTTTGTTAGTTTCTAATCAAATTATATAAGTACCTATAGACGATGATAATAATTATTGCGAATAAATAATGGTGTAACTTATTTTTATTAATCTCTGTTTATTTTGTTTTAAAAAATGTTCAATAATGTTATTTATTCCAATTTCATATTGTTATTATTATTATATTATTAAACCAACTATGGTATATACATTTTTTGATTGCTCTTTACAATGTTATTGTGGTGATATTTTATTACTAACTCGTTGATCAGAATTTCATTATAAGGTATTTTATTGACAATAATATATGTTTAAAATTTCATATGAAGATGAAATAATAAAATGTAAACATAGGAAATCACGATTACGTTGAAACCAAAGAAAGACAATAAAGTTATTTATACAAAAAATGGTTTAGAATTTAAAGTAAATCAGGTCACTTGTTCGGATTGCACTTAGAAAAAATAAAATATAAGTAGGTACTTGCAGATTTTTGAAAATTTTACATGAATTTATGTAACTGAATAACAATATTTCTAACTTATGAACCGACTGCTGGTTAAAATGATGAAGTAGTGAATTAAAACTTACATATATTATTATGTAGCATGTACATTTATTGTTCTTGAAAAAATACTTCAGACATTATTTTTTTTTTCAAACACAATGGTCTAATGTTATCTTTTATCTCAGTAGGAGTAGGTATGTAATTTAAATTTGTTTGAATAAATTCTTCAAATGAACCTTCGCTTAGGCTGCGTATACATGCATGCAACGTGACGCGAACCGAACCACGAATTATGAGAAAAGAATGAAGTAACCACAAGTGAAGTTTCGCGCTCATTGCAGTTGGTTCATTCCTTTCCCATAATTCGTGGTTCGGTTCGCGTCATGTTGCACTCATGCATACGCAGCCTAGGAACATAAAATGATAATGCTGTGTAGAATAATATGAAATAATTGTGCTTGATTTGTTATTTTTATAGAAAACCTTTCCTTCCATGGTAAAAAAAACCAAGGTAGGTATGCATACTTGCATACCTATTATGTTATGTATGTATTATATGCAATACAAAATATGTATAATGTTTGAGAAAATGTTTTACAAAATGTTCATTATTTATATTTGTGAATAGTGAAGGCCTCTAAAAATAATAATATAATGACAATAATAAAAATTCTTTAATAATACTGCACATGTTATCAAAAATATCACCTTATATTATAAAGAATTCAAATGTTTAGGCAGTATAAAAAATCTATCCATGGTATTGAGACAATAAAAAATTTAAATAACCCGTTGAGCAAACGGAGATGTTTTGCAGAAATACAGACAAAAATTAAAATACAAATGTGTAGTTAACATAACAGAGTGTAATTTACAATACTCTTGGTACAGCAAGAACAATAAAACTAAAAATATAATTATTAATTATGATTATTACAACTTATGACTATTACAACTTCTAGAATTGCTCAGATTAAAATTTTAGTATAATATCATGTTAAATAAGTGATCGGTTAACAATATTCAGCAAAAGTAAGATTTGCATGGCCTAAGTATGCTAAACAAAATATAGCTTCCTGTTTTTATTCATTATAACTAATTTTCATAACAAAACTCCTTCCATGTTTGTACTCTTGTTTATTTGAAGCATATTTCTAAAGTTGTTTTTATTGATAATTCTAAAACCAGTAACACTACTCAAAATATTTAATAAATAATATTAATGAAAATGTTATTCGGTACACTGTTGTCTGTTTTAAATGTAAATGGAATAAATCCTGTTGATGTAAATAATATATTGGTGTTTTACCATAAGCAAACTTGTATTATTTACCCAAAACACCACAACTGATTTGGAAAGATAAGACCACTGAACGCGGCTGAAGCATGTGAGATCGACCAACATTGAATCAAATATACATAGAATGTACAGGAGAATGTGGCTTCTCCTCAATCTATTGACATCATTTTGTCAACATATTCAAGAAATATCTTGCAGATACATGGCAGGAGAAACCATTAAAAGATCACTCCCCATATTCTGGACCAGACAGTGTGTTGCTGAGTCAACCTAGTTGCAATCCTTTTATAATGCTTGCCTACCTAAGCACCCATTTACAAACCCAGCTCCCACAAATGAAGAAATCCTTTTTTTTGTATTTCTTGGGCATTAACTATGTAACAATTTCTAGACATTTTGTTTGGAAGAGTTTTAATTTTCAATGTACTATCATTACTTAAATTTAAGTAACGATAGTACATTGAAAATTAAAACTCTTCAAAACAAAATGAAGAAATCCTTGATAATACCTATATTGTGTTACTCTGTGCGGGAATCAAACCTGCAACCTCAGCCAAAGATGTAGGCCACTGCATGATGAATAGATGGCAGCCATGAACTTAAAAGGCCCTAGACCAGTGGTGCCCAACTGGTAGCTCGCGGCCTGTTTTCAAGGCCATGAAAGAGGCAGTTAGAGGAGAAAAATTTTCAACATTTTCCTTCATTTACTCTCCTTTTGGACGCGGAATATCTTGCGAAGTATAACCCAGCTAAACATTTGGAGTTGTTTCACCAGTTAAAATCGGAATTCGAAAGGTGTTTTGACAACATTTTCTGTATGGAACCTTTGTTTATTTTTGTCAAAAATCCATTTATCGAAAGCGATGTTTCACAAGTAACTTCGTTCCTGGAAACCCATTGCTTCGTTAATAAAGCAGAAGCTGAATTAGAAATTATTACACTTCGCAGTGATATCATCCTTAAAAGTACAGACAATAAAAGTGATGAAGTTTTCAAGCTCATGGACCCTGTTAAATACAGAAACGTTTGTAACTCTGCTCTCATCGTTAAAGCATTTTTTGGGTCAACCTATCTATGTGAACGTGCTTTTTCTCAACTAAAAGCAATTAAAACCAAATACAGAAGTATGTTAAATAACGAACACGTCAAAAACTGTATGATTTTGGGTTGCACAGAAGATAACCAACCAGATTTTAAGAAGCTCTCTGAAAATATGGATAGCCATTATTGGTTTTTTGGTCTTCCAGTCTATTCTGTTTGAAGGGTAATAAGTAATAAGTGTTAACATAATAAATAAAAAGTGGAGTAATTGTATAATGTAGTTTTCTTTATATCACTTACGTTTTTTAATTAACTCTGCGGTGCCCGTGTGGCATATCGGGATTTTCAAAATAGCCTCTGGAACAATACCAGTTGGGCACCACTGTCCTAGACCGAGCTATTCGAGAATAATTTGAAGCCGCGGGGTTAGGGCGGTTTTACAAAAATTGCCTTTACCTACTACTGACATGTCCCATTCCCATGACATGTCTCAGCAAATACCCAAAAAAAAAGTGCATAAGTCGTTATAATTAAATACATTAACAATGTGAAAATAAAATTAAAATACTACCAATGTTACCACTTTGCATACAAATCATTTCTTAAATTTGTCGTATAAGATGGCTGCCAGGCAATTTCCCCACACCCTAGATTTAACTTCAATGTTATTCATACAAAATCGCACTAATGCTCTGTCCAGGGCTTGATGGCAGCCCTAGCGAGCACCTCTGAGCCTGTTTTACATGCATATCGGCACCATTTGGTTCACATGATGGCACCATTTGACAGCCGGCTAGTCCAGGGGCAAGGCTTTGGACTCCCATTCCGAAGGTCGCAGGTTCGAACCAGGCGTGCGCAAATAAATTTTATTTGATTAATCTGTGTTATTACACAATTAATTAATTAAAAATAATATATAGTATTTTTGTGGCACGTTCCAGAGTGGAAGATACTCTCAGTATCACCGTGGTGTAAGACCACCATTCAGAATTGAAACGTTGCTTAATAATGGCTTTAGCCGTGTTTAGTGACTAGATCTGAATAGCCAGGTACTTCCCCACCTTCCTCTTTTCCAAATCTCCTTCCCCCTTACTTACCTTGAGCCTCACAACATACCCCAATTGGGGATGCCATAGTCTCACTGGCTCCAGATATCACTATAAAAAAAGTTTAAAAAAAAAAACATTAAAAAAAAATAGAAATTTTTTAAAACGTGCCAGGGATATACACACTCAAGGCAGCGATCAATATTTATATATCCTTCAAGTCAATCACCCTCTATTCATTTATTGTTGGTATATGTATGTAAATTTAGTTCATGAAATTTTATATTTGGTTTTTTTGTGCATAATTTAATATGAATGTTGCAGACACATTAGTTTAGGGAATACTTAGTACTTTGTTTAGCGTTTTTATACTCATTGTCAACTATTTTTGTAATTCAAGCATGTTTCATTAATATCTCTAATAAATAAATAGTATTAAAACATTATAGGGTACATGCATGCAGTGTATGTAATATAGTGTTTTTAATGCATTTAATATATGTAAAAAAAGTTAACTAAACTCAAATATCATACTTAAAACCCCCCCCCAAAAAATTATTAAATTAGTTAATTCACTTTCAAAGTTGTGTGAAAATTTAAATATCAAAAATGAGTCATCATTGACTGGCGACATTGTGTCGTCACACCGCACTCCCGAGTCTGAGCTGTTTGGTGTTGTATTTGTACATTTTGGTAGTATATAGTATTTATAAATGGTATTTGCGGATATTTTCTTCGACAAACAAATGATCAACTGAAGATTGATTACTGGATTACATTAGGCTCAAATATTGGCATCTGTCACGGGGTGCAGAGTAACGTCAAAAGCCAAACCGCGCGAAAGATGGTGTTTTGGTCCTAATTTGAAATGTGAATTTTCAAAATGTTGTTAAAAGGCTATTGGTAAAAAAATTGGTTATTCCAGTTTGTAATTTTTAGTAAAAAAAAAAAAAAAAGTGCGATTATTCCCTATTAAAATTAGCTTGCAGTGAAAACAAACAGCAAAAACAATCCTAACAGGAGGTAAGACGTTCACTGTAGAAAACCACAATATTTTATTTTTTTTTAAAGTAAAGGATATATTGTATAAGTGTTTTAACTTTACTATATCTTTGATGTTTTAATATCTCCAATGACCTGAAAAGTAATTAGTTATCATAAAACCACTAATGCTTTGATTTTGGTGAGCGGTGGACGAATATAAGGTAAACATTCAGAACTCCGCTTACTTCTAAATAAGATCAAATTATTGAAATAATGCATTTCTTCAACTCAATTAAATGACAACTATTTACATTGGGGGAAATAGAAAAAACATGGACAAAACCGATTATTAGGTTCCTGGGCAGGTTAAAGAATTTGTGCATATTTTAGATTATCATTATTACATTGATAAAAATGTCAAAACTCACTAATAAAATGAAAAATGATCTAAAAAATCGGGAAAACTTTGATTTAAAAAATGGAACTATAATGCAACTGTGTAGTAATTAAGTTGAAACGATATGTTTGCAGAAGAAAGTGGAGAATGGAAATTATACCAAATATAATTACATAAAAGCCCCTAAAAAAGGGTGTTAAATAAATAAGAAGTCCGATTTAGGCTATAAATGTATGTTTATTGAGAAATTATAACATTATGTTTGTTTTCACTCCACAACGGACATTCACAACCTGAAACAATAGAAAAAACAACAATTAGTTACCATAACAAGTGTGGGTTCTTGAATGCGACTTTATTTATCTTCTTTAATTTCAATCTAAAGTCAAGTTCAATAAATTTAGGTAATTACAAAGGAATGGGACATCAATTACTAGTGACAAAGGAATGGGGCATCAATTACTAGTGACCCTATTATCTAAAGGCAGTATTATTTGTTTATAACGAAAGTATGACATGTCGGTGTGAACATAATGTAACCTAACCTCAAAAACTGACATTTGACGAAGTGCAACCAAGTTGTGAATTGATTTGAATGTCACAGCGAACACAATAAAGCTACGGTAACAAGAATAATATACACACAGAAGAGGTGAAAATTGCACAAATAAGCACCTTACGAACAACGAATAACGGCGTGTTCAAACCACGCTCAGGTTTTGACGTATATTTGATTAAGTAAAAGAACCGCGATTTTACTGAATTTTGAAATGGAAACTTCAGACTCACCTAAAAATTATCTTAGCCTCCTAGCTTCACGCTCAGACTCGAGTAGGGTGAGGATATCTCCCTCCCTGACAGGTCCCTTGACGTTGCGGATGATCTGTCGGTTAGTTTCTCCGATGAACTCCACCTTGACCTGGGTACACTGTCCCTGGGATCCAGTACGGCCCAAGACCATGATTACCCTAGCGCGAACAAAGGTTTTGTCCATTTTGAGCTGATTTTAGGATTTTATCAGACGCACGTGTCTAACAAACGACAACCTCGTATTTCTACCGGAAGCGAAAAGAGCTATAGACAATTTTGATGATTTTATCATAGAAGACCACAAACAATTTGAATAATGGCGGATATGTGGTGATACCAGACGACAAAAATAATATACCGTAAATAGTTTCAGCTAAATAAAGCAATTTAGCTTTCGCTTACCTAAATATAATGGGCCGTTTTCTGAGTAATTCCAAAATATCCACGAGATGGCAGCACGGTCGTTACCGGTCCTCCTGTCATCTAAGCTGTGGACCAAATCTATGGACTGACGTCTTTCAATGATCTGTCATTTCGATAGCTATTTGCAATTTGTTTTCCGACAAGTTGGCTTATTTATGAGTTTAGCCAAACCTAGTTTGCTCTATTTGTAAGTAAAATGCACAAAAAATACGGTCAGTGGACTATTTTCCAATTGAAGGAAGAGTTGAAAGGACGTAATGCCAAAACTTTTGGTAAAAAAACAATTCTCGTAGAAAGGTTAGTAAATACACCACTATTGCTTATTTGTATTGCCTACGATAATTTCTTTTCTAATTTATCACTAAAAGTTATTATCATAATGCGTTTTATTTAAGACTCGAAGACTATGATAAACATCATAATTTCAATCCTGCTGGCGTTGCGGACGAAGATGTCTTGGAAATGGTTACGCCGAAGCCAGAAGATTTTCAAGACATCAACATGGCTTCCAATATTCCAGCACTGACGCGGGAAGAACTTCATAAATTCAGTGTTTCCTGGGAAAGTTTGAAGAACACCGACAAAGCGGTAAGTATGTGAGTGCTGAGTGTTCGAAGTGCACATGAATATGGCACAACCGATATTTTAGGAAAGTGTGCTTCGTAGTACAGGAAACATCTTTCTTATGCTGTCTATATACATTATAATTAACACTTTACGTATGTAGCTGGCGTATTGGCACATTGCAAGCACGCATTTGTAGTTCTACATGGAATAGTAGATTTTAGTGAAAATAAAAAAATCGATGTTCAACAAAGTTGTACAAGCATGCTACAAAATTTTCATTCACCGAGGAAATATCATGGTGCGCCTATAAAAGCGGAATATCTGCAACTAAAAAAACAGCAGTTGTCTCAACAACAGCTCCTTGATTTTGATCCTAGGCCTACTACTTGCATTAAGTCTACTACTTTCCGTCTTGTGTATATGTAAGCACTTGCATACTGCTACCTAACACCATACGCACGGACATTGGAGGTCTAGCTTCGTTTTATTAAATGTAGAATCGTTCTTATTCAAAAAAAATTGCACCCTTGCGAGAGCCTTGAAGGAGTGACCTTATGTTACTTATACCAGGGCGGGTAAATAGTGGACAACCTCCAATGACTGTATAGAGTGTAAAGAAGTAGTAATTAAATACATGTCATCCAAATATAATTATTGGAAAAATAATATCTTGCATATTTTTAATTATTTTAAATCAAATAGGATTTAAAATATTTTACTAAGTGTATCTATTACTATGCATGGCAGCTGTTTCGCCTTCTGAAGGCATTGATTTGACAAACTTACTTGAAAATATTTATGTTTTTATTCCACACTAGTTGCATATTTAATTTGTTAATCTTATTTTCTTTATTTTAACAGGTTGACTGTTCACAAAGTTTATCACGCGTTGACCGATGCTACCACAACCATATAATATTTGGATGTAAAAAAATAAAATAAGTGCCAAAACAATAAATAATTTATGTATAATGTTAACTATTTGCTGTACTGATATGTTCTTCTATGTGTATAATGTTTGTAAATGTTTTACGACATATTTATATTATGTCTGTAATCTTGTTCTTTTCATATTGACCTCGAGAAATAAAAGAAAGTTTTTTTAAATTTATTTATATATTTGTTAAATTATTTTGTGTTATTTAGTACAACTAAACAAGAATCTTTTTTAACCACGGCAGTAGCTGTCGTGCAAGGTCTCAGAAAACCATGACAAAACTGCACCGACACCCACACTTTATTTTAATAAAACAAATATAATAACAATCGTTTATTTCAGAATGTTGCGCAATGCAATACTATCCATATTTTGAAATAGCACAAATACTGACAAAATAACAATGCATTCATACGTAGAATGAAACAGAAAATAAATGAAAAATATAGTAGGTACCTATATAATAATAAATCCAAAAAAATATGCAAAATCCGTTCATGGGGGATATTTGACAGGCTCCCATTTCCAGAAGGAGGGACTCCATCTCCATCCAGGCAACCATGGCAGTGATGATGGTATTCTTCGACTGACTGGCGTAGTCTGCGCCATAAGCTTCCCCTGCGGTGAAACAAAAGTTTATTTTAATATATACAAGATGTTAAGGGACGTACTTGACTTACTTTAAACCAGTGATTCCTGACATTTTTCGGAGAAAAAATGGAAATAAAATGTTGGTCTCCTGTGACTTTCAAAATGTCACATTGAACATCGAAAATATCACCGGAGACCGGGCAATATGACTTCCACTGCCACGTCTTCTAGATTCACAAGCAACGCCGCTTCATCTTGTGGTTTTGGTTTTGTAGAATTTATATATGTTTTTTCACGTATCAGACGCCTTTCCTGTCTGTTTCTTAATTCTAAATTACTTTTAGAAGAAACTACACCTTTCAGTAGCTTTTGCCTTTACAGTACAACTGAAAATAAATTAGGTTCAAACTTCCATCCTTGCATGATATAAAATACAAAACGGTCTACGTTAAGAAATAATAATAATTTGATTTTTTTCCTAAAACACTCCTACTGAATATTAAATTACAATCACAAGATACACAGACATGGGACGAGAAATGAAAGCAAATTAGATCGCCAACAATGAAGAATCAGCCGCCCAGAAATCTCGTGTCAGACAGTTTGATAACCGTGTAATAAAATTATTGCAATAATTGAAAATATGGTTAATTTATAAAAGGGAAATAAGATATTATATCTACCATAATTATTAATGTTAGCTGTGATTGAGTACACTTATATTTAAAGGTACGTTTGTCAAATAATGTCAGCTGCGAAAGAAGGCAAAATTTTGTACATTCTTTGTCAAATGTTTATTTACGTGTTCATTATACTATACAAGTACTCTATATATTATATTGGGGATTCAATTATAGTAAGATATTAATTAAATGAGTCATGTAATTACTGTTATGGTTAATATTATTGAATACACAATCTGTGTCCCTGAAATGAGCTTTACAGACTTCAGAAGTACGAGTCGGTGCCCATTTGGAACGCCTGATGGAACGATTCCATTTCGCTTTCAAGTCTCTATCTTTGGGAAACTCGTGCCCACTCCTATTTCTACACATTAGAACACTACAACAGGTTGAAGGCATTATTATAATATTTAAAAACACTAAATTGCGTCAAACGGCCTAAAAAATGTATGGGATCTGACAGTTAAATAAAATAGTTGGACCGGTAGGACTATGAGCGAACCTAGCGGCCAAAATCGTGCGAAAACGGCCCATTAAAAATTTCAAGGAGATATAATTTTTTGTTTATTAGGAACATCAGAAAGTACCTATTATTTTAATTTTACTTGCGCGAAAATATCCTATCCTCCTTCTCCTTCCCTTTCCAGTAATACCAGTGCCAACTCTGGAATACCACCGTATTTTCCACTCTATCCAGGTAAAGTTATAAGTAATTATTGCTTAATGTATTATATTATTATACCTTATAAGATATATTATGCCTTCACTGTATTATTTTTTTAATTTATTACTTACTTCTGCGTTTTTGTATTTTATTTTACGTGGATAAGTACTTACTTAGTTTTATATTTCTATTTCATTTTTTGCAATCCTCTTCCGTACATTATAATAGAAAAAAAATTTCAAGTGCCAAAAGTACCTATTGCTTACGAAAAAATTATTTCTGTTGAGCACCGGAGTTTTGGCAATCTGACATTAAGCGCCTCTGCCCACTGAGGCAACTGAAAACTCTCAACTGCCAACTGTCTTTGTATGACAATGTGATGGCCCGCGCACTTCAAAATCACACAAAACCCCGTTGTCAATGGTGACGCAAGCGGTGACTTGCGACTGTCACTGCTGATTGCCCTGGGCGGCCGTTGCTAGTTGCCAGCTGTCAGCTAATTGTTCTTCGTCTATGGTTAAACAAGCTTTTTGACCAATCAAGACAGAGAAAACAGCCGGTTTTAGTTGGTTTTCAGTTGCCTCAGTGGGCGGAGGCGCTAACACATTTTATTGGTGAGATATTTAAGGTAAATACATACTGGGTCGACGAACATACGCTACGCCTAGATTGGTTCATTTATGGCTACGCCTAACAATATCTGGACTACTTAGCAACCATACATTTTCTATGAAAATTGATGCTTCAGAATCACATTGGCCACACGCATCGCTTCGTTTACTTTACTTTATTTACCCTCGGACACTTTTTATATTCAATAATATTATTATTCAACTTGTAAAAATAGTTTATGCATAAACCAGTTCTTCTGTGCAATTATTATTGACACATGACTTCTGACTTTTTATAAATTATTTTTATATAATTATTTCTGAATTATTGAATAATAATTTAACCTTTTAAAAACATGTGAAGTACATTACCACTAGCGTATATGGTATTTTTGTATTTGTAATAATTGAAGCGTCCGGATTGTGCACTTCAAACGGCTGTGAAATGTAAGAATTAAATTTTGTACTTTGGGAGGTTTTGACAAAAATGAGAAAATAAACAAAATATTTACTAAAATAATTTATTGAAATGTACATCAAAACATTACTTTAATATTACATATAAAAAAATATATTAAATTATATATATATCATTTATTGATCCAAAACAGTTACTTCTTTATTCACAATATTATTGCCCCCTTGAGTTCAAAGCAACATTTTTTTTATTTTACAGACAAGCTCAAAAACAAGTAAAATAATGTTTTGCATGTATGAAAAAGTTTTTTAATAATAATAATTTTAAGTACCACATAACATATATTTATTGACACTTGTTTCTTTGACGCCTAGGGAACGACGCAATAAGAAAAAATACACTGATTAATATTTTGTTACATGTAGCTAATAGTACAAACATTATACAAATATATATTATACATGGGGTCCGGTAACTAGTGGTACGTTTTGTGGTACAAAATTATTTGATTTGAGCTTTCGTTTTCAAGTAAAATGAGTCCAAAGTTAGATTTTGTCAATTTGGAAAAAATCTGCCACTACAGGGTTACTATAATTTTTTTTGTCTGGTGGCTGAAAAAAGGTAAATGCTGAAATTGAAAATTAAATTCTTTTTGGGTTCTCTATGTGAATCTACATGTGATGTAGATTCATTAGTTTCCTGCTTGCCCCACTGGTTTCCGGACACCATCAGTATCCATATTATGAAAACTTTCTCAACCCAATTATTTAGATAAATCAAAATTACGTAAAATATTATAATTTTGTTATAATACAATTTGTTACCTACTTTTAATATTGAACATAATTTATCACAATGGTTTAACACTTTTAAGGTGCGTTTATTGTTTTTCATAGTTTCATGGAGAGTGTCAATAATCCATGGAAAAATAAAGTTAAAAAAATTATACAGAGTGTCCGGGGGTAAAGTGCATTAACTTTGAGAGGTGACTCTACGTAATGGTAGGAGTAAAAAAGATTAACAACTTTTTTAGAAATTCCAACTTTTTTTTTCCATACAAAAAGACGTACCTATTAAAAATCCTTATTGTAAGGTACAAACTTACCCAATGAATTTGCTGTGAGTTTGCCGGGCGCGTTGTGCATCGTAACACAACAGCGGAAAATACCTAATGGTGCAGTCCGTACTAATATCTTTTTACCAAAAAAGTACCTCAGAAGTTAGAATTTCGAAAAAAGTTATTTATCTTTTTTTCACTTACACCATCATACAGAATCACCTCCCGAAGTTAATGCACCTTACCCCAGGACACCCTGTATTATTTGTACATTGTCGTGTTATTCATAAGCAGAATATTGTTTGTTTTGTAAATAAAATATGTAATGTAAATAATTTTGCTGACGTCTCTGATTCTATTTACATACTTCACACAATGCGAAAACAAAGATCACATGGAGAAAATGAATTTTGTTTTAAACTACCATTTCTTCGAAAATACTACATAAATATATTCAATTAAATTTCTCACCACACCCAACTATATAAGTATTTTCCGCAATGAAAGCCTACTTTGTATTACGACTATATAAACTGAAGTTGAAGTCAGTGTTGGGCCATTTTGTGATGTTTTACGTGTAAAAAATGTTAATATTTAATAAAACAGATATGTAACAATGATAATGTAATAACATACATACATAAATTGGTTTTCTCTTTGGCACAAATCATATTAAAAAAAAAAAAATTCAATAATAAGTATAAGGAATTATTACTCGTTCTACTCTATATAGGTTACTATTGTTAAAATCTATTATATACAACCCCGCAAGATGATCAACTCGACACTTGAAAGCTTATTGACAATTCAACAAAGTTGAACAAGTTTTTTCAGACAATTCTTGTCATTCTATAAAAGTTGATCACATTTTAGGGCTGGGCAACTTACGGATTGAAACACATGGGCATGAAGGAACCCTATACAGTGAAACCCTCTTAAGAAGTTCTTAAGAAAAACATTTGAGCCCTATTTTTCTCAAATCTGGGATGCTCAATGAGTTTAAAACTCCATTTTTTGAACTCCCATTTGGATTACTTCCCGGAAAATCTTGGTGTAGTTAGTGAAGAGCAAGGTGAGAGGTTTCACCAAGATAACAAGGAAATGGAGAGAAGGTATCAAGGTCGATGGGATACAAATATGATGGGCGACTACAGCTGGATGCTACATAGGGAAAATATAACGTCCCACAAAAGAAAAAGCACAAAACGAAGCTTCGCAAATCAAAAAAGCAGATTTTATAAAGATTTATAATTGTATATAATGTAAATAAAATATTTTATGACTTAAAATTAATTAAATTTGTTTAATTTTATGATTTTTTTTCTTTTGAACATTGCCTACAGAAGTAGTTAAGGCAGGTTTTGCCTATATTTTAATTTCCACGCAGAAAATCCTTACGTACTGGGTCGAAATGGATGGCATTCTCGACAGCATACCGAAATACATATAATTCACCCATTACCATTTAAATGTTTTTTTTAAATATCAATTTGCAGACCTGTGTTATTAGAACAGAATATGCAATGACTATAAAATTAAGGCATGATTCTATGGTTTGGTGTTTGGAACGTATTATGTTTATATTTATTTCATTTTATCATTTTCTATTATATTTCCTTTAAATTTTTGGAGAAAATTTATTACAATTAGTGGAGTTACAATTAGATGCATATATGTATTAAAATAAGTGATGTGATGACATCCATCCAACAAAACATTAACCAATAATACATTGCTGACAAGCAAAAGTTTACACATGGCTTCTGGAAAGATATATTAATTTTAAAGGGTTTCCGGAAACTCTTGGAAACCCGTTGGACGAAAGCAAAACATTACACTACATACATAAACAATAACCATAATATATTAAATATGTCCTTTATAAAGAAGTACGGAACTCAGTATATAGTGTCGTAGGAAAAACTATGAATATATGTATTTTTAAAACTAGAAATAAAAATATTACTTTGTATAATTAGGTTAGAAACTTCATCCAGTTGTTATTATTGTCACTTGATCGCAAAAACTAAAAAATCCTAGAATCAGCTATTAATGAGGTATTTTTCAAAAGTCAAAAATTCAAAATGGCGTTTATCATCAAATGAGTTTGAAACAACTCAACCACAGTGATAATCAAATAACAGGATTCATAGGAATGGATGAAGTATTTTGTACATATAAATGACTTCATTAAATAGGTTTTTAGATTTTCACGGCCAAAAGCATTTTCGTTGTTTGTTTGTGGAGTGTTATGCTGTGTTGCGCTACCTCCTTCTTTAGCCAACGTTTCGGACAGCGTTGCAGTGTCCATTATCAGGGCAGATCCGACAATGTGATCATGGCATAACACCCCAAAAACAAACAACGAAAAAAGACTTCATTAAAGTTTATATTATCAAGGCACTTTTAAAGTACTAAAATCATATAAGAAAATAGTTTAATTTATTTACAAAGTAATACTTACTTGAATTGAAAACAATAACTAAAATAAATCAAAACATTGCATATTATATCATGGGGTAATTAGTACAACTAGGTAACTCCGAAATCAGCATTTTTGAGTTACTCACTAAATCATAATTCTATTTCCTCGACCATAAATGCTACAAACAGAAAAGTCAAGTTGAATAATCAAGTTATTTGAATATGTTTTGTGTGGGTATCTCCAAAAAACTGTATCGTTTAATTCTATAATTAGGTAACTCTAGTTACCACAAGTGTTTTTCCATGTTTTAATTGTGGGGTTAAGCATGATTCTATGGTTTGGTGTTTGGAACGTATAATGTTTATATTTATTTCATTTTATCATTCTCTATTACGTTTCCTTTAAATTTTTGGAGAAAATTTATTACAATTAGTGGAGTTACAATTAGATACATACATGTATTAAAATAAGTGATGACATCCATCCAACAAAACATTAACCAATAACACATTGCTGGCAAACAAAAGTTTACACATGGCTTCTGGAAAGATATATTAATTTTAAAGGGTTTCCGGAAACTCTTGGAAACCCGTTGGACGAAAGCAAAACATTACACTACATACATAAACAATAACCATAATATATTAAATATGTCCTTTATAAAGAAGTACGGAACTCAGTATATAGTATCGTAGGAAAAACTATGAATATATGTATTTTTAAAACTAGAAATAAAAATATTACTTTGTATAATTAGGTTAGAAACTTCATCCAGTTGTTATTATTGTCACTTGATCGCAAAAACTAAAAAATCCTAGAATCAGCTATTAATGAGGTATTTTTCAAAAGTCAAAAATTCAAAATGGCGTTTATCATCAAATGAGTTTGAAACAACTCAACCACAGTGATAATCAAATAACAGGATTCATAGGAATGGATGAAGTATTTTGTACATATAAATGACTTCATTAAAGATTATATTATCAAGGCACTTTTAAAGTACTAAAATCATATAAGAAAATAGTTTAATTTATTTACAAAGTAATACTTACTTGAATTGAAAACAATAACTAAAATAAATCAAAACATTGCATATTATACCGTGGGGTAATTACCACAACTAGGTAACTTCGAAATCAGCATTTTTGAGTTACTCACTAAATCATAATTCTATTTCCTCGACCATAAATGCTACAAACAGAAAAGTCAAGTTGAATAATCGAGTTATTTGAATATGTTTTGTGTGGGTATCTCCAAAAAACTGTATCGTTTAATTCTATAATTAGGTAACTCTAGTTACCACATTTTTTTTTCATGTTTCAATTGTGGGGTTATAATGCAAAATGCACTATTTCCACAAACTGAACATTTCAGTAGAGAAGAAAAAGCTGTGCTGGAAATAGGTAGTTTTGTAGGAAAAGGTGATTTTTGTTGAAAAATGAGGAGGATTATGTCATTTTATCGTAAAAATAATGATGCCATTCGATTCCTTGGCCTCGAATTAGTCTGACTGCATAAATACATAACTCAATTTCGCCCATTTTGGAAATAGTCAGTTTTGCATTACAACCCCACAATTAGGCAACTAGACTTAGCGCTACAACTAGACTAGCTAGTTGTAGCACTAAAATTTGTGGAATTGCTTTGTTGCATTTTCATTTGTAACAACTAGATCAGTCATTTCATTTTTGTAAATAAATATATAACACATGATTAGCCATTTTCTTATTTCCAAAATATAGGTTTTACGGTTCACCTACGATTTAACAATACTAATCGGCATAAACATACATCAACCGATTTATCATTATTATTACTATTATTTAATTCAATTTCCCAAAAATCTGATTTTAGAGTTACCTAGTTGTAGTAATTACCACACAATATTATTATGCTAATATTTAAATGATTGTTGGCCCTTTTACATTATATTATTTGTGGACGGACAACTAACAGATAATTATATTCATTAGTTTAATTTAGCTAATATATTAATGCATATCACCAATTACATGAAGGAGTATTAACTTTAATTTGTATGAAAATAACACGAATAAGTGGAACCTCGGTTTGCGATTAACTTTATTTGCGAGTATATTTTTGAGTAACCATGTTTGCAAGTTACTTTGTTTGCGAGTAACTTTGTTTGCGAGTTTTTTTTTTTTTATAGAGAATACCTTACAAGAGTCCCAACTGCTCCCGTCTGGAGCCAGTGAGACTATGGCATCCGCAATTGGGGTATGTTGTGAGGCTGAAGGTAAGTAGGGAAGGGAAGGAGATGGGGAAGAGGAAGGTGGGGACGAAGAAGGTGGGGAAGAGGAAGGTGGGGAAGTACCTGGCTATTCATATCTTTTCACTAAACACGGCTAAAGCCATTTCAAGCAACGTTTCAATTACTAGTACAATTACGAGTAACTTTGTTTTGAGAGTAACTTTGTTTGCGAGTAACTTTGTGTGCGAATAACTTTGTTTGCGAGTACTTTATTAGCAAGTAACTATGTTTGCGAATGTTTCACAAGAGGAGTAATAAAATTTTACAAAATTTACTTGGTAATTGAGGGACAAATTGCTATACGAGCATTTTGTCTATAAAATGTGAGAAACAACGTAAGTTTAGGTAGAAAAGCATCACCAGAGTAAGGCTGCATGAAGCAGTTCAAGCGATGAATCTGTTCAATGAAAATGCAATGTCAAATTTCTGAAAAATCCTCAAAAGGAGGCAAAAGTGATTTCACTAGTGAATAATCAAAAATTTCGATTACTTAATATATGCATGTAATATATAATAATAAAAAATAAATGTACATAATACGAATATGTAGCTATTTTGTATAAAACACTTTTTTAAAGTGAAACTGTAAAAAATCATCCAAGACCCTTTATTTCATATGGGAAAATTTGCTTTTAAAAAATGAGTTTTCAGTTACAAACATGTTTCCGAAACAAATTATACTCGCAAGTCGAAGTTCTACCGTTTTGTTTGCCGAACTAATGCAAAATCATACAAAATCATGTGTTTTTGGTTAGAAAATTTGATAGCTTAGATATATTATATTAAAAGTCTGGAATAATTTTTTTTTCTCCTAATCTAATCTCCTACTAATCCCTTTGGGGACATACATCAATTACGTGAGCTGTTTAAAAAAAAAATTTAAACCCCCCCCCCCTTGGTGAGATTAAGTAGGACACCCCCCCCCCCCCCCCCCCTCAAGTGGGATTTTTTTTTACTTTCAAAATAAATGTTTCTCATAATAGCCATTTTTTCAGCGGGCAAAGTTGGACACTTCAAAAGAAGTGAAACAATTTATTTTTATTTTTATTGTTTATAATAATATATATACTCTTTTAAAGTTGACGTGAGATTTTTATTGACCCCCCCCCCCATTTTTACTCACATAATTAATGTAAGCCCCCTTTTAGGATAAAGTTTTATTGTATAATGTAGCAAATTAATTTCATTAGAAAATGATCGGAAAGCATTTTGATATTTGTGCCAGAATTTCACAAAATAAAACACTGCAATTTCGCACTGTTTTTTTTCAGCATCAATAAAAATAGGCGGCGTTCAACGAATTTCGAATTGAGATTCAAACCTAATGCCTTTCGGGATAAATACTTTCAGAATTTTGTATCAGTTAACACCCATTACGGTGGCGGATGGACATCTCTAGACTCTACGTCGCTTGGTTCCGTGAAATCGATTTTAAATTTCTTTGTTATTATAATAAACAATGCGTGAGAAAGCAGTTAATGTTTTTTACAAGTCCTTAAGAAATCAACGTGTAAAAAACAACTCTCAAATACATCTACTTTAACCTTTCCAAAAAAGTCTTGTCAAGTATTTTTAAATCCCTCCCAAAAAGAGACGGGGATTCCGATTTCGAATTTTTCAAGGACTAGTGCATCACCTTAAATACTTACAATCTTTTAAACTCTACTCTTGTCTTTTTAGGTGTGTGTAGTAAGATATTTTAAGCACCCTTGCGAAGATTTTCACCAAACATGGTGCCATAAAATTGCATGCTTTATACATATTAAAATAGGCAATTTACCTACTACAATGAGATCATAATCTATGCTTTCTCCAATAACTAAACAAAATACCTAAGAGAAAAACTCGGCATACTGATCCAAATACATACCAAACATTTTGTCCGAAAGGTTATACAAAAATGGCAGCCAAGATGGTCATAACGCCAGACCGTTTTCTTGTTTAATATTCAGTTTATATGATAAATAATAAATATTGGTTGCATCTTGGCCGCCATTTTTGTATAACCGTTTGGACAGAATGTTTTATTGGTATGCCAAGACCTCTCTTAGGGTATATATATATAGTATTGAGTCATTTATATTTAGTCATTGACTTTCTCAGATCAATCAGTTGCCAGCTTTCAAGAATGCTTCAAAGTTACATTTTAAGGTCACTTTATTAATTATTAAATACAAAAGAGTATTATATTACATTATATTGTATGACGCATAGAAAAAAGAAGAAACTAGAAGCGTTTTCTATACAAATTTAAAGGGAAAAGTGTTCCATTTAAGGCCTTTAGCAAGCCCTTTGTCTCACTTACACTCGGCTGACGGTGTAGATCTCCATCCTATTTGAATTTCATATTCATGGAGAAACACAGTTTTGTAATGGATCACGAAACACGTTTACATGGAATTTCTTTAGTTCTTTATTCTGTGGTATGACACATTGTTAAAATATTTTTAGAAGTACCTATGTCTTTATAATATTTTTGTGTTCCTTAATCTGTAAACTATATTAAGGGTCTTCCACATTATTAACTTTCAAATTCTTGTAAAATTATTGCCCAATTGAAGAACTGAACAATAAAAATACCAAATACATATATCTTTTCTTTCCTAACAAAAATTTTGAAGGAAAATATACTTGTAAAGTGGACAATTGGCAAAAAAGCTTGGAAATCTTGGGCTTATTCTAAGTATCCATGCCCGCTCTGTCAGCTCAGATATCTATGGACAAATGTGAGTGGTACTTTGTGAGTTGTACTCCATAATTACTCTTCTTCACGAGGGAAATAAATAAAATTTTCAATAAAACCGATATAACTCCGAATATCCATTTTTGTTTTCCAATGACAAAGACAACAAGCGCATCGGACTCAAGACGGGCGGCTAATATGTTCGATGCGTTTTCTACATGTTGAAACACGTTTGACAAAATTTCTGTCGAACATCAACAAGAGTTAAGGACCTTGAATCCAAGTACACACGTTGAGACATGTATGTATGTAGATCTTTGATTGCGCAACACTTTCCCAAGAATATTTATATACATAACATTTACAAATAAATAATGTTTTAATTAATGAAGATAATATTAGCGAAAGTCAATCGAAAATCCGAAACAGAAAAATCAGAAAAAGATACGGATACATCTGGGACCTGTATCCGTATCTTTTTCTGATTTTTCTGTTTCAGATTTTCGATTGACTTTCGCTAATATTATCTTCATTAATTAAAATATTATAATTTGAGGTTTAACTCTTTAAGTTAAAAAGTTAAAAATAAAAATAAAAATAAATAATGTGTTACAAATTAAGTAAACCACAGTAATATACAATTATTTACTATCAACTCTAAGGCTATCTTTGATCAAATTTGCCCATGGCGCAAGTGTCAAATAATGGAATGTGAAGTTGATCACTTAACATCGATAATATAATTTCAATTAAATATAATTTGATAACGAGGTAAACATTAAAAAGTAATCTTGTACTTGAAAAAAATATCGACATGTCATGTTACTTATCAACTAACAATTGAGCCTAGTGTAACCAAATTGGTCGTGCCTCTGAGAGCTCCATTGCAACTTCTCTTTTTGTTACATGCAACATTTATGAGAAAGAGGGAGAGGTTTCAATGGAGCTTTCAGCGGTGTGCCTTTAGTTAAAATTGAGCTGGAGCTATCACAGCCGGGTGAGGGTGTCCGTCCTCTCCTGGAGGAGTGTCCACCCTATTCATTTCCTTGTCTTCTTCTCTAATATCCACCACTCTCTGATCCTCTTCCTCTCTCTCCTCTTCTTCTTCCAGCACATTTTTTTCTTCCTCTGGGACCTCATTTTCACTGCATTCTGTAATACAATCCAAATTACATAAATATATACCAAATAAAATCATTTTAATATTTTGGGCGTGTATGCTCTACATTACACTACGTAAGTCTTTACAAGAACTAATGAAAATCCTTTGTGTTTCAATTTCTAAATGATTGAAACATGTAAAAATCAACTCACCAAATGTTGGCAAAATTTTTATTACATATTTTTAAAAAATCCTTACATACGAACCAAAATTAGCAATGAGCAAAACTTTCTAGAGGCTGGATATTATTGTCTGAGCGTAGCGAAGCCCTATTTTAACTCAACAACTTTGTTTTGCATTTAATTCGTCTGTAAATATTATATTTGTACATTCCGTTTCCGTTTCTAGATGGTGGCCGTTTTAATGGTTCAGTAAAGATTTTTTTTTTCAAATGTGGGATTGTTATTTGGAATTTCTCTTTTTTTTTTCAACCTGTATGTTAAAGTTTGAACTGCATGAAGAAAGTTTGAAAAAAGAATTCTCGTTGAAATAGTTGGTGACTCTACTGACGAGGTAACTGAAACCAAACTAAAACTGGGTGGTTGCTATGCCTTCCAACCAAACTTCCATCAAACTTCTATGACGGCCTACTCAATTTTACAATTTCTGTAATTACCTCAGCTTGTTTACCCATAGATGAAGAACAATCAGCTGTCATCGTAGTCAAATGTCGCTCTCAAATTGAAAAAACAAGAAAAATCTATAAAACTGACAACAAAACTGGAGCAAACATAACAACCGAGCAAACTGGCAACGGCCGGCAACGGCCGGCCACGGCAACTAGCAGGGTGAGTTGTTGCGTTTAGTTTATTACTCTTACTTGCTTGCGTTGCCATTGACAATGGGTTTTTGAGAAATTGCGTAGTGTGCGGACCATCACATTGACATACACAGGATAGCGAGTTTAGTCGCAAACTGGTTTTATTTCAGTTACCTTGTGAGCAGGCAGGCACTTACGTTTCTTTCGACAAATTGTATAATTCCTTATATGAAATAAAAAAAAATGTTACAAAAAACTTATGTTAAATAAATAAAATGTTAAAAAAAAAATATCCAGCCCTAGTGGCAATTATGGAAAATAATACTTCAAAAACAAAACTAGCACAGCAGACAAGACAGATAATAAATATTGTCTGTCAAATAAGAGTAGAAAACATAGGAGGGCGCCACTGTTCTTCAAATGGCAATTCTAAATTATAACACACGGTGGAAATGTAAAGCTGTGTAACCTACAATTTTGTAAAAAAACAAGAACACATAAAAGTGGGAAAAATATGATACTGATATACTGATCTCGATTATAATTGCATATACGAGTATGTATATTATCCCTTTGCAATTTTGTGTTAACACAATGAAGAATAACAATATTGTAGTAAAATAAAAAGCAGTTTCGAATTAACCCTAATTTTTTTCACTCTCCTTGACAATTCGCTTGATGGAACTTTCTGAATTAACTGCGAAAAAAATAATTAGTACTATGATAGCTAACAATATTGTATATCTACGTAAATAAAATAAAATTATACTTAACACATGGATCCGTGTCGGAAAATATTTATATAAAGCGCATTAAAATTGTCATTATTAAAATAAAACTGAAAATATTTATATTAAAAATAAATGTTCTTAAAAATGTTACTTACAGTATTCATAATAAACAGTGTCATTGTCATTTTACTGTCTTTTGACAGTAAAATTGGTGTTGCCAGCCTACAATTTTTTTAGTTCCGGTTTTATATTTTCTACTCTTATTTGACAAAGTCTATATAATAAGACACTTATAAGAATATCGCAATAGAAGGCCTAGTGCGGAAGTTTAAGTTATAGAATACATAGTAAAGATAAAAATATGTATAAGCAGAAGATAATTCATAATAATAATAATGCACAGTGAAACCCTCTTAAGAAGTTTTCCAAGGGACCGGAAAAAAAAACTTCTTAGGCGGGAAAACCTTATAAGTGGGAAAAATTGGGCCATTTCGTCTTTAAGGGACCGAAAAAACCAAACTTCTTAAGCAGGAAAACATCTTAAGCGAGAAGTTTTTAAGAGGATTTCACTGTAATTAATTTAGTGCATGGTAGGAATATAGGATTACAAAACAACACATAAAACATATATATACATATTAAGGTGAATTTATACCAAATGAGCTTAGAGATAGAGCTGGAACAAGAGCATTCTTTCCAGATCTTTATTGTAAACGGTAATTTGTTTTCACCATTTACACAAAAGAATATCAACGAACAAGAATGAGAAAAACAAGAGCTAGATGTTTAGATCAGGCGAGCGAATGCTCATTGCTTATTCTTCAACAATCAGTGGAGTTCACTACACCATGTCTGATAGTGAGAGCAATATTGTGGTTTCAAGTGCTGGATTTATCTAAGAGACTTATTTTTATCATTTTCTTATTTCCAATAAGTTATTATAATTTTTTTTTTGTAAAAGTTGGATACCACAGATACCTTAAATTTTGGTACGCTTCTATCATTTGTAGACATTTTTCATTACTCCAAACCATAATTAGTACAAAAAAGTTCAAGCAAGTTTCAAGAACACAAGAACATTTTGAAGAGACCGCCTCTGGAACACGAAGGAATGCTCTAGGCAACTGTACGGGCACACTTGCTGCGTTTATTTCAAACGAACTAGCAATCTAGTAAATTATGGCGAAGACTCTCGGAGCTCTGAAAGAATGCTCTGTTACTCTGTTATTATTTGCACAAAAATAATTTGCAAGAGCAGACTAGAATGAGCATTTTCTCGATTGGTCTAAATCCACCTTTAAATAATTGAAAAATGAATCATGACTGAATTATATGAATGATTGGCTTACAAGTAAAACTGATTTCTGCCCAAAATGTTGATAAGTATAGTCACCATATTCCGTCATTGGATAATCTCTACTTAAAAACAACCACAACTCAAAAGCAGACAGTTTACAACTTAGGTATCTATGGCAATACAGTCTGGCAAATAAACATAGAAAAAAGAGGGCACTGCAACACCAAGATGGTTCAAAGGTAAAATAATATAATTTTAATAACCTTACTAACAGTGAAAAAAATAAATGAAGAAAAAAGACAAGAAATGTAATAAAATTCCTTTTTTTTTTAAATTGCAAAAAAATTACGTCAATTTTTTTTTCCAAACAAGCTCACGAGTTGCTGGTTAAAGTATGTCGTCACGCATGTCATCATGTATGTCGTCATGTATGTTGTCACATATGTCGTCACGTCTGTCTTCACGTCTGCTGTCATATCCTTATACACTCTAGTCACATCATTGATGAGATGATCAAAATAAAAATAATGTTTAAGAAATGCGCATTTTGCGCAAACATTATTAATATCCCCCCACACAGCATCCCCAAAAATGACATAGGACTAATGTATAAAGTTAACATTAAAAAAAAATTGTTAATTACGCTGTTTTCATCCTACTATAGTAATATTCCAAAAGCTGCAAAATTCATTGTTGCTAACTAATGAAAATTTTCAGTTTCCCTGTTATATTTCTACATTAAATTGGCAAACCATAATATAGTTACCATTTGTGCAGTTCAGTTTTACTTATAAGCCTTGATGGCAGGGGTGGGATGGTTAAGGCCTAAGGCGGTGATGTCGGGGGCCACGGGGGGACGCACCGAGCGTGGGCGACAGCGGCAGGAGGGCGACTAGTGCAGCCAGGGCGGGCACCCCGCACCCCAGCGCCACGGCCCAGCGGTAGAACCACGGCTCTGCTCCCTCAGATCTGCAACCAACAAATTACAAATGTTTATTATACCTTAAGGTCATACACGAATATCTTAGTCATAACTTGACCTAATTTATAATTAGTACAAAAAACCATGTACAATGTGATCTTAGAACAGGGTACCCCAGTAAGGTCACATTCCTTTCGACAACGGAGGTACTTTGCACAGGTTGCTCGCTAAACTGAGGACTCGAACCCCAAAAGCTTGGATTGAAGGTGACTCGTCAAGTGGAAAGAAAAAAAGCAGAGAAAGTTCACTGATGTGTTAGATGGATAAGTATCACAGGCATCCTGAACAGTGTGTTTTTTTAAATTTTTTTATATTAACTCCATGCATTTTTATGTTTCCTCCTTCCTACAACATGGGTCTTGAAGAGACCCATGTTGTAGGAAGGAGGAAACACAGAGGCTGGCAAATCGTTCCACAGCCGAGCTACAAGCTCAAGAACGAGTCGTAAAAACAACCAGTTCTCATGTGACAAATGTCAACCGTATACATATGTTGGGCGAGCGTTTGGCGTGTTTCCCGACTATGCACCGGTGCCGAGGGGATCAATGACGCTAGTTCTTCGGAGCATCTTCCATTGAAATACCAGTAGAACAAGGATAACATTCCCATCCGACGCCTGTGCTCTAAAAATTGCAACCCGTTTGTTAAGACGGGAGAATCTATCAAACGGACCGCACGTTTCTGTGTCTTTCTGAGTCGAGGGTGTTTTTCAGGACCAGAGGTGGCTGCCAAATTCAACCGTGGGGCGCACTTGCGATTTGTACAGGGTTAGCAGTTATGTACTATTAAAGTATCTGCGGGCTAAAGTATACAGTATGCCCAGTTTCTGAGAGGCTAACTTAACTCTGGCCTCGATGGAGCCCCCACATCTGAGCTGGTCACTTAGAGTTACACCGAGCATATCAATGGAGGACCTGTGTATCTGAGGCTCTCCATGCAACGCAGAACCGTGAGGAGTGGAGGAGCCTAGTTCATCAGGGCTATTAGAGTGGGTATCATGATCATCAGTGATGAGGTAAAGATTCAAGAAAGAAAGAAAGTGTAGCTTATAAAGGCAGATTGCTTACAGATGTTGTATGAGCCATATGGCCAGCCCGTTGGCCAGCTTGTCTGTGAAACTCATGGCGCCGTAGACAAAGGCCGCGGTCCCTGTTGCGGAGCCGATCAGATCGGCCGTGAGCCCCAGAGAGGTCACCAGCATCACGGCTCCCCCCAAACCTGGAACACAGCTCAATTGATTAATATACTATTAATATTATTTTTGTTGACTATTATTCCTCCTTCCCATTAATAGTAATAAGACATTAAACAGATATTACAGAATATTATATAGTTGCAGCCTGCAGGGTTAAAAAAGCCCTGACGATGAGGCAAGAAGACATAAGAAAGACGATAATAAATACTCTTTAACTCAATTTTTATTTATATTTGGAAGAGTTTTTTTTTTCATTTTATTTATTTTATAAGAGTCCCAACTGCTTCCACCTGTGGCATCCCCAATTGGGGTATGTTGTGAGGTAAGGTAAGCGGGGCAGGGAAGGAGATGGGGGAGAGGAAGATGGGAAAGTACCTGGATATTCAGATCTAGTCACTAAACATGGCTAAAGCCATTTCAAGCAACATTTCAATTCTGAATGGTGGTCTTACACCATGGCGATACTGAGAGTATCTTCCAATCTGGAACATGACGAAAATATAGTATATATTATACAAATTAATCAAATAAAATTTATTTGCGCCTGCCGGGTACAAACCCGCGACCTTCGGGAATGGGAGTCCAAAGCCTTCCTGGACTACGCCGGCCGTCAAATTGTTAATGTTAAATAAATAATTAATAATAATTAATAAATAACATTGTTACTACTTATTTATTAATACTTCGCTACCGGTTTCGATACATCCGTATCATTTACAAGATTTTTTAAAACTAACTTAAAAATACAGAAATAATTAGGTATTGCTAGGTGGGAATAAGTGGGGTGAAGAGTTGGAGAGGTGTATAGGCACAGTTTTTTCACAGAAATTCATGTGTGACCAAGTCATCAAATGGCGATTCAGCTCCATTTTGTTTTTTGACAAATGAAAGGTTCCGGTTAAATGCCGATGCTCAGTCCGTTTCAGCTTTGAACAAATTCAAATAGTCAGTTTCAAAAATAGAAATATTAAGTTCACATTTTTCTGTGTCTTGTTCTCTTTCATTTTTCGTTGCTAGATTGCAAAATTATTGTCTGAACTGCCAAATTATTGGTTAGATTACTGTAATATTGGAGATACAAGGGGTCACACTTACCAAAGAGGACAGCAACACAGTATATCTCGTAGGTGGCGTAGGAAGGCCCCTCGCCCAGGAAGAGCCACACGCAGCCCCCGCTGGCCAAGAGAGACCCTACGCAGTAAGCCCACTGCACAGACAACGGTAAGTGGTTAGTCAGATAGACCAAATGATTTATGTACGTGTACTCACAACCAATGAACTTAACCTATATGCATCCATCTACAGCTATCCTCATACACGAATGCCGCATATGTGATCTGTGAAGTTTTTCTAAAATACATTGTGTCAAAACGTGCCGCTTGGTGGGATAGATTGCTTTGAAAAGGCAACATGAAAAGGTTAACATAAACTGGTGTTTTAAGTCTAAAGCCCTGTTCTGACTGGGCGAGTATGTTAGACAGCTCTTTAGTAGATTGAATCCATTTGGATCTATTTTTTCATCGAGTAGAGTTCGCTTCCACGCGTCCATGCGCACTGACATGCGCAGTTTATTAGTAGACGCAGACACGCGCGATATATCGATCCATTCTTTATTTTTGCGGCTTTTAATCTATTTTCATTTCCATAGTTTATTTATTTTCATCTCACTAATTTATTCTTGTACCTCTTTTAAAATAAGCATTACAATCCGCTTAATTAGCGTATTTACTTTATTGCGTTGAAGCCCGTTATGTGGCGACGCGCCGCTTACTAATGAACTCTACTTGACAGTAGTGCGGACATTTTTTGGTGAGTCAAGTAGCGAGTTGCTCGCCACTCGACTTACGTCAGGTGCGAACAAGGCATTAGGGATTTGCTATAACTGACTATTTTTGTTTTTTACAGGTGTTTTGAAATTCTTAATTTCCTCCTCAAAACACGTTTTATAACTATCATCACCGGGTTCAAGGCTACCAAGAAAGATATCACTAAATTGTCTAACATATATTTGCGTGCACTGTTTCGGTTGTAAAATCTCACTTGTCATAAATCACTAGCTTCTGGGATTGTTATTAGTTTCAGTAATAAAATCTCACTTGTTATAAAAGACTAGCGATTCACAGTACACATATACACATAATATGAATAAAATAACAACAAATGTAACAGTTTAAGCAAAATAATAATTTTAGAATCATAGAATAACTGACCAAAGTGAGTTTTTGGAGGTAAAGAATTTTTTTTGTTATATGTAGACTCAAATTAATCAGTTCTCTTGCAAGACTCACTGAATGTGTTTCCCAATTGGTTCTCCATTCCTTGATGCTTATTTAAAATGTCTTGTCCGCTTTTCACAGAGTGCATAAAACAGTTTAGTGAGTATTATAATATGATTCACTTATCTATTTTGAGTTTAACAGATGTGTTTTAACAGACTGCGAACAATCAAATGTTCACATGTTCAAATGAACACAAAGTTACGAAGTTAGGATACACATTCATAATACATACATAAAATTATAAAAACTCAGTCAATGGATGAATACAAAAAGAAGAAGAGTACTAAAGAGGGACCAAATAGCAGTAACATCAAACAACAAATGTAGCACTTACATCAACATCGAGATGCGTGAACACGTATACCGCGGTCACTTGAAGTAACACTACATTACCTTGCGGCCAGCACCAGAATTGAGGCGGCGCACCAGCAGGCTAGCCACGAAGGAGGCGAGGAAGGAGGCCAGCGGGACAGAGGCCAGCGCCGCGCCCGGCAGCACTAGGCAGTTATGCAGGTATAGTGGCAACACCGCCTGCCACAGGTTCACACTAAGACGCGTACACATATATACCATGGCTACCTGAAAACACAAACAATGTGTCATTTTACCACAAATTTATTTGCATTCAATAGCATCATTGATGCACAACCCACTCTCCAGTTAAATAAAATATCAACCAGTTTACTTCTGGAGAAAATTCTTTTCTTCTTCATATGGTGGAGAGTTAGTGGAGGTTAACCGCTTGGGCACATAAGCTTGTTTTCACAACAATTTAAAGTAGGTAGATATAGAAATGACGTATACCCCGGACCTGAGTTATTAAAGTGAGATGCTGAGGTTATCCAGTCTATCAATGGCACCTGCAGTCACTTGGTTCAGCACAGATGTTCATTGGGATAAATGATGATGGGGGCATTCTCACAATTCAGAAATATTTTGGTCATGTTTGCGCATCATACATGCACAGTGAGTGTAACTACATCCGGTTTAATTAGGTCCACGCCTTTCAAAGGGGAGAGAACCCTGGCAATTTAATAGTCGGGTCCACAACACTAATGTGTTAGAAGTTAAGAATGGAGACCTGGTAGAAGGCAGGTCGCCTGAGTAGCTGAGCGTGCCCCTCACGCCCCGTTGGAGTCCCCGGAGCCCGAGGCGCAGCGGGGGACTCCCGCAGCAGGCAGTGAAACACCAGCGAGGTGGCCCCACCCAGCGCCAGCCCTGTGTACACCACCTGTTGGAACTTTCCAGCATCATGGGGGCCAATCTAAATCGGAAAACCACATTTTACATTAACAGCCTTACTTATAAAAAAACATTTCACAACCGTTAAATGGTGTTTTTGTTACACATTGTATAAAGACTGCATTCTATTTTTCAGAAGGTTACTAATAAGAAATGGAATTTTTCTGTTGGCCACACTGGACTTCGGTGGATCTGCGCTTGTGCAGTCTGCCATTTTTTTTTTCACCCTCGGCAAAGTAACAGTTTTGACATATGATATTTTGAACGCGGGACGGGAAGGGGATGCGGGAGGGGAAGAGGAAGAGGAGTCGGAAGGGGAACGGGGACGAATGGGAAATGATAAGGGAGAAACAATTTATTTATTTAATTGGCATAGCAACGCATGCCGGGTATCAGCTAGTTATAAATAAAACAAGTATGTATGTACAACAGATATAACAGTACAACCCTCCTCAGCTTGATATATTTTTCCATGAACAATTTTTTTTAATTAGTAATGTTTTCATATCCATACTCGTTTATCAATTGTATAAAAATTTTCACTACGTTTTTAAGTAAAGCTGTAAGTGTATATACATATTAATTTAAAGACCATTTTAAGATTCTGTAGGTCCCAAATACTGTGATGGGCACGACGTGTATAAAGAATGCCAGATGATAGTGTCCCAGTGGAAGGGACCAGTGCCCTGACGCAGATCAATATTTGGAGATGTCATTTCAAGAATCAACTGGACGATTCATATTTATGTATTACCAACTGAGGGAAAATGAAATACAAATACTGTTTTCAAAGAAAACTTGTTGTTTAGTTAAATTTTCGAGTAATAGTACTGTAGGATACCTGTTGGGTAGAACCCTCATCGAGATGAAGGACGAGCCAGGTGACCAGGTAGACAACCACGTTGGAGAAGACGGTGAAGCTGTACCTGTAATAGGAGAGGAACAGTTCACTTGTCACTCTTTATTTCTTTTTAAATAAATGCGGTATGGGTAGGAATCTGTGTCCGGATGGAATCCATCCATCTGGCTGGAGAGGTCAAAAGGTCTCCCTCAACCAGTCTCTCCCGATCCGTCCCACTTGGGTAAGCGCGTCCACTGCCAAGACCTAGACAAATCTCATCCCATCCAAGTTACAAAATGTAGCCAGTTATCAACCTCATACATTTTGCTTCCCAGAACTTTCTCTTCTTCCTTTCCCTCCATAAAAAACCCTCCACATAGCATCCTCAAAGATGACACAAGCCCTGAGCGATTTTTTTTCCTCTGCGTGGAGCTAATGAAAAAATAAACATTACAGAATGGAACATATTTCCCATTTTCTTATAAAAAATGTACTTTTACCGCCTTAGTAAAAAAAACTTTTTTTAAATTTAATAAACCACCATTTACCATCCATTGATGGTTTTTATTCAGTTGTGTAAATTTTAAATCATGTTTATTAGTAAAAGCTTATAATCTATATTTTTTTATATATCTTCACCATGTAAAAACAGAAGAATTTCGAATTTTCCAGAGTGGAAGATTCTCTTAGTATCGCCCTGGTATAAGACCATTATTCAGAATTGAAACTTTGCTTGTTTAGCCAGGTACTTCCCCACCTTCCTCTTCCTCATCTCCTTCCCTTCCCCACTTACCTTTAGCCTCATAACATACCCCAATTGGGGATGCCATAGTCTCACTGGCTCCAGACGGGAGCAGTTGGGACTCTTGTGAGGATTCACTATATAAAAAAAAAGAAGTGTACAAATGTTTATAGCGAAATTTTGTAGGATTCTCAAGCAGGCTATAAGTTTGATTGGATACATTAAACATGCGTACACACCTGATGGCTGTCAGTCTCGTGCGCTGGTGCTGGTTGGACGTTATCTCCGGAATGAGCGCAAGGTGTGACACCTGCACGCATGCCCAGCCTATCTGAAACACCACCACGAAGGCACCGTAATACACAAGCTGGGCGCCCCAGTGCGTGCCGGCGCAGCCAACGCACGGGGAGAAGATGAAGGGGAAGGCTGCTAGCACGCAGATCGTGCCTGTAAAAAACACAGAGAAGTTTTTTTTTATAAGGAACAACTCATATATTAGGTGTATAAAAGCAAGAATGCCACTCTCCAAAAGTACTGTTTTCGGCAAATCACAAAAAACCGATTCAAAGAATACTACGCATTTTTCGTATGATTTTTTAGTAATAACTTAACAAAAATAATCCAAAGTGAATTGTTAAGTTATAGTTATGAGTTGTATATATATAAAACATTAAAAGCTGTACGTGAGGAAATCAGTAAACCAATTGCACACATAATAAATAAAAGCCTAAAGAAGGGTATATTCCCGAACAACTATAAGAAGACTATTGTCACCCCTGTTTTTAAATCTGGTGATGAAAAAAATATCTCAAACTATCGTCCCATAGCACTCACATCAAACATAGCAAAAATCTATGAAAAAATTGTTAAAAAACAACTCAACAATTACATAAAAGAAAAAAAGATAATGAGCCCAAACCAGTTTGGATTTAGGGACAATCTAAGCACACAGGATGCGATTGCTAAATTAACGTCAACAATTATGCAAAAGTTAGATAATGGAAAAAAATGTCTTGGAATCTTCATTGATCTCCGCAAGGCATTTGATAGCATATCACATTCCAAACTCACTAAGAAATTAATGCAAATTGGTTTAGACGGAATAGTGCTATCATGGTTTCAAAGTTATCTAAAAGAGAGATTTCAATATGTCAAAATAAATAATACCCTAAGTGAACCCAAAACCTCATCATTTGGCATACCACAAGGAACTGTCATCGGACCAATCCTTTTCATTATATATGTAAATCAAATGTTCACTCTTCCGATTGTTGGAGATATCATATCTTATGCAGATGACACTGTAGTTATCACTAAAGGGAAATCATGGGAGGAAACCATGAGACAGGCAAATATCAATATAAACATTCTCAAAACATGGTTCGACCTAAATTGTCTCTCACTAAATACTGAGAAAACATATTTTATCCCTTTCTCATTGAAAGAAAAAAATGTTGAAAAAAATATTACTATTAAAATCCATTCATCGCAGTGTGAAAACAAAAATGAATGCGACAATGCAAATTGTTTACCAATAACATGCAAAAATAGTATAAAGTACCTGGGTATCATAATAGATAGGCACTTAAAATGGAACGAACAAGTCCAAAATACGGTAACCAGAGTAAGAAAACTTATTTACATGTTCATTAGATTGAGAAACATCCTATCATCTAGTATGATTAAAACTATTTATTTTTCCCTTGCACAATCTATTCTACAATATGGTATAATCGGGTGGGGGGGGACTTTCAAAACCAACCTTTTGCCTGTGGAAAGGGCACAGAGGTTGATTCTAAAAGTCATCCTACGAAAACCCTCTGTATTTCCAACAACACAATTATTTAACTCATTTAAAGTTCTCAGCCTAAATAAAATCTTCAAAAAAAACTCATTATTACAAACCCACAAAGATCATTTTAATGATTTAATAACATTCACAAAAATAAGTAACCGGTCAAGATCACGTGGAAACTTAGAAATCCCTAAATTTAAAACAAGTGCTTATCAACACCATTATACCTATCAAGGTATAAAATTTTTTAACGCCCTCCCATATAAAATAAAAACAGAAATAAATTACAATGCCTTTAAAACACAAATCAAACAACTACTAGATCAACCCAACAATAACTATAAATTTTAAATTTCATAAAATAATTTTTTATATATCTTCTGATTACATGTAACCTATTAATTACAATTGATCAAGTATTTTATTATAATATTAAGTATTTTAGTATATAATTAATTATTTTATTTCAACATTAATAACCAAAAAAATAAATATATAAAAATATTTATTTCTTCTTTTTTAACATATCCTCCAAAAATATTCCATCAACATTGAACTACCAAAGGATTATTGTCACAACTCAATATTATGTACTGCTTTTACAGCATTATCAGCTCCTCTACTCAACTGCTAGAATCAAATCCATGTACCTAACACCTTTGTTAATTATATATAATACCTACCTATAAATTGAAATGTAATAATATTATTTTATTTCACTACATCTATATTCTTACTTTTACTTATCTATTTCTGTATATCCAACTTAATAACTGATATGATACTCAATTCCACTATCAATGTATATTTGTTAACATCCTATATAAGTTTATTGTATTTTGTTACCACAAATTTTTTCTTCTATTTTATTTTTTCTCTTACCTTTGTAATGGCACTACTCCCCAATTCAAACACGAGAAATGTTTTTCTTTATTGAATTGGGTAGATTTCGTTAAAAAAAACTATTTTTATTGTAATTAACCAAAGAATTATGTAATATTAAAGACTTTTTAGAAAAAAAAAAAAAAAATATATATAATAATGTGTTCATTGGTCATGTTGAATTTATTTTGAATTCAGGCTTGGCTTTTGTGTAGATCTTTGCTTGTAGTATTTTGCTTGTTAATCGCTGTGGAGAGTGGTGATTTTGCAATTAAACCCTATTTTCATTTCGAATTTTCCATGATTTGAGGTTGATTTTTCTAAGGATCTCAAAAACCATCTTGTAGCTACGGACATTGTGCGTAGATTGCCATTTGTAACTGAATTTTGGAGAGTGGCGTTTTTGCTTTTATACCCCACATATGTAAGTGTATTTTGTCCACATTGAAATATTTAGCATGGAAAAAAGAGATTTAACAATTAAATCAGAAATCTACATTAAGATGATCCACTAGTCCTTGACTCATTCGGAATCGGGCGGAGCGAACGATTTTTGGGCGTTTACCAATAAAAACCCTAATCTCTAGCAAACATCAGTGTTTTGTTATTCCGCAAGTATTTTTTAAAGATCGAAGCGCCGCATAGACTAAGGCATGTCCGTTGGCCCCTGAGTCTGAGCGTAGACTGAGCGACGGGCTAAAATCCTTCTGTAGATGGCATAAGGATGAAATTCGCACTTACAAATTCGTTGGGTACCGCCTATTTTTTTATTCACTGAAAAGAAACGTCGCCAAAATACACGTTTTATTTTATTTTGTGAAGTTCAGATACAAATATTAAAATCTTTTCCGATCACTCTATAAGAAACTTAATTAGCTACATTATTCAATAAAACAACACCAGAAAAAGGATTTGTTAGTAGGAGATTTTTCACTTTTAACCATTTTTTATAGGTCAGACGCATAATTTTTTCTAAGCTTATTAAAAAGCTTATCAAAAAAATACTCGATCACTTCAAAGGCCAAGATGTGTTCTACTCACAGTATTTAATTGAAGCATCTATATTATTTCTAATAAGCGATCAAATTTTCAAAACTAATACACAAGATTTTGTACGATTTTGCATTTTTCCGCATGTCCTTCACCTTAATAAAATTATAACGGAAGGCTACAGCTAAAGGATATTTTAATTTAGATATAGAAAATACACTTTGAAGCAACTCAAAGGGGACAAAATGTGTGTTTTTTATCTACTAACTTTAACCCTTATGTGAATTGGAAAGTGATGAAAATTGATACAAACGTGTTGACCGGCAACCAAGGATCAAATTAAAATTTGTGAATAGCGGGTTGAAATTTATTTAGTAAGTTACAAACTCACCAAACAGATGCCAAGTCTTCCTCCGGCCATAGCGGCTTGGCGCGGCCGTGTCCGAGTAGTACCCCACGAAGGGAGTGGCCAGCGCGTCCGCCAGCTGCCCTATCAGCAGCAGCAGGCCGGCGCGCGCCGCCCCCGCCCCCAGGACCACCTGGAAGTACACCAGCAGGTAGCTGAACCACATGGACGCGCAAACATCGTTCAGCACGTGGCCTACGCCGTACGCCAGTTGCACACTCTTAGGTATAGAGCGCCCCTCCTCCATCACTGGGCCTGAAATATTAACAATTAAATTATTACTACTTACATTAGATATATACAGATGATCCCGCTTATCACACGGGTACACCGGTTTATCAAGACAGCCAGTTATTTCGGACAAAACCCATGGAACAGAAACCAACACTCGTTTTCTTCAGTTATCTGGGACACCACTTCATTTAATTGGGACAAATTTCAAACTGAAGTAAGTGCAAAATGCGTCTCAGTAAACAAACGACCAGGCGTTCTGAGTTCATTCGGCAGAATAAATGCCAAACGGTAGAGTTAAAACGGAGCTTTGTAGTCAATTAATTTTTTTTTATTACAGAACTTGGTAGGTAAAGAAGCTAGAAGTTTACAAAATAAATAAAGAAAAAATATGGAGTTATGCAATTTAGCACAAAAATAAATTATGCTGAAAAAAATTTGTCAAAAAAAATTAAATAAATACCAGTTACAGGTTAACTGTGGAATTACAGAAATGTAACAAATACTTTCCTGGCCTGGAATAAACAAAGTATTAGTAACCAGATAGATTCATGTAATCGGCGTTAAATTATTATGCTGTGAACTGATAATAGTATCTCTAGCTATGACAAATTTTACATCCAAGCCATTTAAAATATAAGCATAAACAGAAACGTTGTTTGTTGTCACTTAAACATACAGTTAACTTTTAGGATCGCTGGCCTGTGCTTAATACCAACATGTTTTTGAAAAAACTTAGTTACTTAGTTACTTAATTACTACAAATGCCGACTTACGCGACACCAGTCGCCGGTTAATATGAAATACCTAAATGCTATAGACAGAAATTAATGTAAAATGTTAATAAGGCGGTTGTCCCATACAAAAGCAAATTTTCATTTCACATAATTGTCATTTTAAATGTAGTATTTGCCATTTCCCCCAAAACAAATAGTTGTCTTTTATGGTAATTAGATTGAACGAGAGGGTTTATTTTTTAAATATTAAAGGTACTATTCTGTATGGCTCTTTCTAAAGAACATAAATATTATAGTATTGTTATAATATTATATTATTAATAAATAACAAAAGATTGAAGTGACTCACCTAAGTGGATCTATTATAATAAAGTGAAAATGCTTCTCGCAGCGGATTTACGGTCAATTATAGAACAAAACAATTGCATAGTGTACAAAAAACCTATCACTATTTTTGTACCATCGGTTATGTTACCGATTGCCATTCATTTCTTAAACTGAAACTTTTCACAGAAGATATAATGTTATTCAATACAACATTCCACCCTTTGACCAAACATAATCAGTCCATTGAATGACAATCAGTTCCGGCGTTTATTGGTCGATAATAACTGAGTAAACACGATCACTTCAAACGCGATTGCTACTATAATTACTAATTTGTTACAAACGTCAAATGCATGCCAAATTTTGACACGCAGCAAACAAAACCAAAAACAATTTAATAGAAGTTTATAATATCATCTGTCAGTGTGTCAGTGTAACCATATTAAAAAAACTGTTTTGGAGTGGTTTATTTATGGTTTTGGAGGATAACAAAATGTTTTTCGCATTTTTTTTATTGAGTATTTAAATAAGAAGACAACGGTTCCTAAGTAAATTATCTATAATGCTTTATAAAAAACAATCGTTTTACAGTTTTCCTTTGAATAACAGGAAAAAATGTTTTAATAAAAACTTACGTTTAAAAACTTTCAAAAAGACAATTTTTTACTGTTATCAAGTATGATTTATAGAACTGCATTTTAAATAACATATATTTTTTACTATTAATTAACTCCGATTAACGGCTTTTACACAGGAATTACAATAATTTGAAATATGGATGGAGAATATACATAGTTAAGAAAAATATACATGGTTAAGAAGAATGAAAAATATAAATCAGATAAATAATGTAAAAATGGGAAATTGCATGAGAGTATATTGCATGATGAAAGGACACTAACGCCCTTAAAAAAACCCTCCACACACCATCTTTAAAGATGACATGCCTCCTGTGTGAAGATAATGTAAAAAAAAAGTGATATATATTCAAATATAGATTCCTAGATGGCAACACTGATTATGTTATGGCTGTCAGTTTGGGATGTCACAAAAATGGTGTAATATAACCTTAAAAAAATATTTTTGTCTTTATTAGTATAACACATATGTTTATTATTAGCTTATACCGGCTTATACCATAGCACTATACTTTCAACGGAACACCGATTTAAATCTGACAATGGTGTTGAAATGTCAAGAGGACAGTTATTTGCGAGAGGTAGGTAAAATATACTGCTGCAAATAATATAATTTGAACTTTCGTGATATTTTAGAGTGCTTTGGCACAGGTTTTTATTTAGTAAGTAATCTGGGTTCTTATTAGCTTCAAGTTTACTTTCGAAATTCTCATCATAGCGAAATTCTGTAAGTGAAATGTAAATAATATTGACATAATTTCGTATGTATAGAAGTTAACTTGCGACCCGGCTATTTTGTCCGGCGGTTGTATTGCCTCTGCTGACTGCAAGCTGCGACATTTCGATTCTAAATGGTGGTCTTTCACCAGGGCGATACTCGTAGTATCCACCGCTGTGGAATCTAAATGAAAACAACAATGATCTCTACTCATTTAATATATTTTCAATAGAGTTTGCAAGAACCGCAAGATCATATGGATTGCAATATATATTGTAAATATACAGTAAATAGGGACACGCTTGATAAGCACATTTTATTTTAAAAACACGTAGTAGTAGGACAATAATGAGATGCAGGTATTTCAGTTTTCAAAAATGGATAATAATGCATTTTAATAGTCATTTTGTTAAAATTAAAATCGATTGTTCACTTGGTGTCCATTATTATTGACGTCATAGTTTTTTTTCTTTCATATTATATCCTAAACACATGATACTAAAATTGATTCTTAATTTGGGTTATTAAAAAATAAATTAAAAAAAACTATTTTAATATTATAATGTCAAAACACCCCGAAAAGAAAAGGGCAAAAATTATCAGTTTTTTTTAACGAAACAGCAAGTAAAATGCATTATTTTCTATTTTGGGAAACTGAAATACTTACTTCTCATTATTATCTAACTGATACAGAGTGGTTTTGAAATAAAATGTGCATATTAAGCGTGTCCCAATTTTCTGTATATTTACACGGGATATATTATTGTACAATACTTTACCACGCAGATTCTTTAATAGTACACAACTGCTAACCCTGTACAAATCGCAAGTGCACCCCACGGTTGAATTTGGCAGCCACATCTGGTCTGGAGCCCCAAAGTACCTGAAAAACACCCTCGACTCTGTGCAGAAACGGGCGGTCCGTTTGATAGATTCTCCCGTCTTAATAAAACGGATTGCAATCTTTAGACAGGCGTCGGGTGGGAATGTTATCCTTGTTCTACCGGTATTTCAATGGAAGACCTCGGCAACGGTGCATAGTCGGGAAACACGCCAAAAGCTCGCCCAACATATGTACACACGGTTGACATTTGTCACATGAGAACTGGTCGTTTTTACGACTCGTTCTTGAGTTCAACAGCTCGGCTGTGGAACGATTTGCCGGCCTCTGTGTTTCCTCCTTCCTACAACATGGGTCTCTTCAAGACCCATGTTCACTCCTTCCTCTCCTCAAAAACACCCTCCACGCAGCATCTTCAAAGATGACATAGGCCCCGAGGGAAATTATTTTCCTCAGGGCCTCCTGTGTGGAGTTAATATAAAAAAATATATAATAATTAAGTTTTAATTTAGTTCATATTAGACATGAATGTATGTTACAAAATAAAATAATACAATATATCAATAAATAAGCACATAATTAATATTTGTTTATTGCAGTGGTCTGCCCGGGTGGAAAGCTGCGAGGAGTTGAAAGCCGAGGGGGGTGAAGGAGGTTATCGCGTTCAGCTCAGCGACACAATTATCTTTCCAGAGGGAGGGGGGCAGGTTTGTATATTTCGCTAACAATCACAAAACAATGCGATTATGGTTCAAATAAATTTCTTAGTATCAAAGTCTCACTCTCGAGGATGGCTCCGTAACCTCATTTACTGTAGACCGTAGGGCCAGCCACACCAATTTGTTCATAAACTCGCCTGTGGGGAGAGCCACATACTTTTTTTTTTATAGTGAATACCTCACAAGAGTCCCAACTTCTCCCGTCTGGAGCCAGTGAGACTATGGCATCCCCAATTGGGGTATGTTATGAGGCTGAAGGTAAGTGGGAAAGGGAAGGAGACGAGAAATAGGAAGGTGGGGAAATAATCGGCTATTCAGATCTAGTCACTAAACACGGCTAGAGCCATTTCAAGCAACGTTTCAATTCTAAATGGTTTTCTTACACCAGGGGGATACTAAGAGTATCTTCCACTCTGGAACGTGCCGCAAATATACTATATATTATTTTAAATAATTAATTGTGAAATAACACAAATCAATTAAATAAAATTTATTTGCGCACGCCGGGTTCGAACCCGCGACCTTTGGAATGGCAATCCAACGCTCTACCGCTGGACTACGCCGGCCGTCCTTCCTAAATGCAGTTGATCAAAAGATCAATGTCCTATAACGCACCCTCAAGGTTTTTGGCACTGCAAATACATTGTTAAGACCAGTGATTTTCAACCACTGGTCTTAACATAAACATTGGGGGTACGCAATATCGTGGCACAAATGTAGGTTTTAAAACTCAACTCAACGTTTTCAAATTTCGTTACTGTTACACTCTGCATTAAATTGCATTAATTGTATTTGTTTGACTTGATTGTTAAATTCATGTAATAATGAGAGTATTAAAAAATTACAAATGAAACATGCTTTTCATTACACGTGTACACAAGATACATAGGGGGTAAGGGGTACAACAAATGTGGAGTAGGAGTCAAGGGGTATGCAGGCTCAAAAAGGTTGACAACCAGTGGTTTAGATGGTACAATTATAACAACTTACATACTAAATCTATTTGGAGTGAATTTTGAGCTTTCGTTTTTAATTAAATCCAGTACGATTTTTTATGTCACATTGTAAAAAATCAGTTGCCAGGGAGTTACTATAGCTGCTTATTGTCTTTGAAAATGCATCGAAGCTTAGACCCGGCTCAAAATTTTTTAAATATATAAATTTAATAATAATACATTATTCTTTTGATGTTTAGCAAATAATATTAATATTATATTTATATGCTTTTATTGTGTTATTAAATAAATAAATTTATTTTTTATGAAGCGGTTAAACACAAGTACTTGCATTATTTAGATGTTTAATTTTAATTAACGCTATATTATGTTTAAGAAAACTAGTTAGCAATAAATAAATATAATAAATATTTTGGAAATCTTTTTATATATAAAAATCTTGCATCACGATGTTCGTCCAAGATAAACTCCGAAACTACTTAACCGATTTTGATGAAATTTGGCTTACTGTATATAATTTGGTCCAACTTAAAAGATAGGATAGTTTTTATCTTGATTATTGACCTTCATATTTATTATTGCGAATTAAATGTTTGTTATGGGACAATGATATGAAATTATTTGTAAGTTCCACAAGTTTCCGACAGATGGCGGTGTGAGTTATTTTATTGATACAACTCTTGGTTATCTAGGTTAAGTAACCATCCAATAGATGGTGTTGTATTTCGTTAGCCACAGCAATGCGTGGGCGGGTCAGCTAGTATTTATATATTTTTTTTTTTTTTATTATTATTGAGTTAGTTTATACTACATGAATATAAACTAATAAGCACAATGTAACATTTCATTTGATAAATTTACATATTTTTACAGTAATCATAACATTTCTTTTTAAATACATTCATTCTTTCTTCATTCTTCATAGTTTCAGGCATTTCATCATACATCTTTAGTCCTCTGTACATTATGCAGTTCTGTGATTTTGATTTCTTCATTTGTGGCAATCGAATTCTGTTTATATTTCTTGTTTCATAGTTATGAACGTCTCTATTAAAAACAATTTCATCCTTAAAGTATTTTGGCATTTGGTTTTTCATAATTTTATGCACAAAAATTAATACATTAAATAATAGTCTCTTTTTTATTGGAATCCAATTTAGTTCCTCTCTCATTTGATTAATCCTTGCGTATTTGCCTTTCCCCAGTATACATCTCATGGCTTTGTTTTGTATAACTTCTAGTTTGTTCAAATTACTTTCATTGGCCAAATATAACATCGTAGAGCAGTAGTCCAAATGTGGAGCAACGATAGTTTTATAAATGAGCTCCGTAGTGTTTCTATTTAATTTAGGTCTTAGTCTTCTAAGAAAATTTACCTTTTTTGATACCTTTTTTAACACATATTCAAAGTTTGCTGTGAAAGTCAGTTTTGAGTCGAGTATTACACCCAGGTATTTGATTTCATTTACTTTTCCAATTTTTTCACCATTAATTGTCAAATTTAACCCTGTGTTACACGTTTTATTGCCTATTTCCAAATATTTTGTTTTGTTTACGTTCAGTTTCAACTTGTTTACTTTCAGCCATTTTGCTATATTTTGTAGGTCTTCGTTTATTTTGTTAATTGCTTCTATGTAATCTTCACACGAAATATAGATTAAGGTATCATCTGCAAATAGTCTAATTTTGCAATGTTTAATAGTTTTGATAATATCATTTATGTAAATTATAAATAGAATTGGACCTAATACTGACCCTTGCGGAACACCAAGGTTGTTTTCTATCGGTTCTGATTCTGAGCTTTCAACTTTCGTTACCTGTTTTCTATTCTGGAGATATTCTTTGAATAGATTCAGAGCTACTTCAGAAAGACCAATGTCTTCTAGTTTTTCCAATAGTATTTTCCTTTCTATCGTTTCAAATGCTCTTTTGAAATCTAAGAATGCTGCAATGGTGATTTTTTTTTTGTCTGTTTCTTTCTTCCATGTATCAATCACTATGTTTATCGCCGCTTCGCAAGAGTTGTTGTTTCGGAATCCTGATTGCTCCTCACATAATATGTTATGTTTTTCCAAATACTCAACGAGTTGTTTTTTTATTACAATTTCTAGTACCTGTTCGTATTTTGGTAACATATTTATTGGTCTAAATTCTTCACATTTTCTGGTATTAACGACTTTCGGAATCGGGATCACAATAGATGTTTTCCATGTGTTTGGAAATCTTCCACTTCTTAATGATTCATTTATTATATCCAGTAGATGAGGTCCTATCACTGGCATTGCATCTCTCAAAACTGTAAAACTTATTCCATCTGGACTCTCTTTTGATTTGGTGCTATTAAGAATCTGTAAAAGATATGTTTCATCAATCTCTTTAAACACAAGTTTTTCTCGGTTTAGCCGAACATTTCTCACGTTGATGTCTTTCTTCAGGATCGGTATACTCTGATGCAATTCTATTATGCTGTTTACGAAATATTTGTTGAAGCAGTTCTGTACGGTACCCTGTATTTGATGTGGGAATTCAATGTCGTATTTCATCCCTTTATCTTCGGTTTGTAGTAATCCTTTTATGGTTTTCCACATTTTTTTAGTATCTCCTTTTTCAGAGATAATTTTGTTTTTGAAGTAATCGTTCTTGCAACTTTTCAATTGTTTTGTGTATTTATTTCTCATATTTTTGAATGCTTTCCAGTCTTGAGAGTTTCTTGAGATTTTTGCAATTTTGTATAATCTATCTCTTTCATTTTGTGTCGTTTGTAGTTCTATATTATACCATTTATTTGTTCCTCTTATTTTAGTAGTTTGGATCGGTGTTAACTTATCAATTACTTCTTGTAGATTATTTATTAAAGATTTAGACTTTTCATTGTATTCCATTTGATGAAGTTCATCCATATCACCCAGAAGTTCAATTAATCTTTCACTGCTATATTTTTTATAGTTTCTGTATTTTATTATTTTGCTGGTTTTCGTCTTATTTCTTTTTATGTTATCTGTAATGTGGATAAGGTTATGATCGGTTATTTTTGGTTCATCAAGAACTTTTACATTCAAATCCAATCTATTTGATATGACAAGGTCAATTAACGTACTGGATTTATCTGTTATTCGTGTCTCATTTTTAACAAGTTGTTTCATTCCCAAAGTTTGAATAATTTGTTTCAGTCTTTTAGTGTATGTATCCTTTAAGTTTTTGAAATTTATATTGAAGTCACCAGTTAAAATATTATCTTCTTCTTCTTGGAGATTTAGGGTGCACCAGTTCTCTATAAATGATAGAAAGTCTTTGGTACTTGCATTTGGAGAGTGGTAAATTACTCCATAAACTCCTTTTTTATATCCCGAAGTTATCCTTATTGCTATTATCCAGCAGTTCTTTTCATACTGTGTGTTGGAAATTACTTCATATAGTATGTCTTTTCTAATAATTATCACTGCCCCTCCTGTATGTCTACTGTAAGAATCACAACGTACTGTAGTATATCCCTGAAAAGTTATTTCGCTGTCTTCAATGTCGCATGTTACGTGAGTCTCGCTTAACATTACCATTGTGGGATTATTTCGTTCGATCAGCATCTGGACCTCCTCATTATTCGATATCAAACTTTGAATATTTAAACATAGAATTCCTTGCAGTTGGTTGCTTTTTATAAAAAATTGACCTTTCTCTTTTCCACTTCTAATTTTCTTTTATATACCGGACATTCAAAGCTCCACGCCGGATGATTTGACTCTAGGTTAATCTTTAATTTGCTTTTGGTATTGATACAATTTATACATTTCTCTGTTCCTCTAATAGCTGTACATTGTTCACTTCTGTGACCACCTGTACATCTAGGGCATACAAAGGAATCTTTTTTGCATTCACTCCCTTTATGGTTAAACCCATAGCATTTATAGCACCTTTTAATGTCAAATGCATCAAATACTCGGACCCTTTATATATATGATTCCAGCCAAGCGATGAGGGTCACGTGGGGGGCTTGGCAGTGCAGCGTTTGGAGCGTTACGGGGGCACCGTGTGGCACTACCTCAAGGGGGCCCTGAGTCCCGGAGAGCAGGTGCCCGTCTCCATTAACTGGGAAAGGCGCTTCGACCACATGCAACAACATTCTGGTATTTGTTACTATATCTTAATTGTTGGAATACTTCCTTGAACATCAGAACGCACTGCAATTCAATTTCATTGCCGGCAACCCGGGCGTTTATTAAGGTAATATAGAATTTTATAACAAGTAAGTTACCCGCCTCACTAGACGTTGTTTGTTCTGACATTGTCAGACATGGGTTCAAAAAGAACATATTTGAGAATACACAATAGTCAGAAAACATCCTCAAAGTTTTTACACAGGATTTATATTACTGTAACGTGTTGTATAATACAATATTTTGTTTGAAAATTTAATTAACTTTATTGTAATAAAAAATACATATTTTACCCAAATTTAAAAACTAAATCTACTAGATAAAATAACAATCAACTTATGTTTTTTTTTTTTAGAAAAGGATCGATACGTCTAGAATTCAATTTAAAAATGACAAATTTCCAGTCGAGTCTGGTTATACCGCCCTAAGGTTAAATTATATCATACATCATAATAGTAATTAATATTTTTTATTTAAATTTAACTTTTTTATTTGTTTGTAATGTGTAGTAATAATTTTTATCTGAATGCAGATTTAACACCAATTTCCTGCCATTTCTTCCAGGGCAGCATCTACTATCAGCCATCCTGGAGCACGAGTATGCCGTGGACACTACCTCCTGGTGGCTGGGGACTGAGGAGTGCCACGTGGAGGTAGGCGGACCCCCAGGAGCCCTGGCTGCCCTGCTGCCGGAGGTGGAGGCCCGCTGCAATGCCCTCATAAGGGAGGCACGCCCCGTCACCGTGGTGCTCCGCCCCGCCACCCCCGCCGAGCTGGAACACCTGCCGGAGGATCAGAGGGAGGAGCTGCTCAGAGTGGTGACCATCGTAGGGGTCGATGATAACCCCTGCTGCGGAACGCACGTCACTAATCTAAGGTCATTATTATTTAAGTTGCCAAAAAATTTGCAGAATTTTATTATGTAAAATCCAGTTGTCCCCAGTTGTTTGTGTAAAGTCAAATTGCCAACATTTTTTGTTGTTATTGTGTGGGTACGCTTTTCTCTGACGTGTCTTGACATTGGTAAATAATTCATAGTGGAAGATACATTACTGATACTGCGGTGAACATACTTAAGCGGGCGGTTCATACAGCTATTATATTTGTACAAACATATTTTTTTAATGGTTATTCTTTTCATAAGCGGTGCCACAGTTTTTGCTTGATTAGTGTGAATATAACGTGTCTTGTATTTTTATAATGTCATGTTTTTTTTACCTGGTTTGAACCTAAAAATTAGCCAATTCTTACGTTTTTGATACCAAATGATTAATTTAATCTACAATCTTGAAACTTGCAAAACAAATAATAGTAAATCTAGTGTTGTTTTATGTCAAACTCTAATGCATGCACTGAGGTGTCGTCATTGCATGTTGTCATTCGATAGTATTCACAATATAAAATGTATAATTATTTATAATTTTTATACTAATAGATGCGGAAAAGAATATATAAGAATTTGACAAAATATAATGTAAATATAAAATAATATATACATGTATTAATGAAGTGCTTACAAATTTTTTTAAAACTCGGTGAATTTTTATGTCGTAACTCTAAAACTATCAGTGTTGCCACTGTCAATTTTACAAAAGAAAGAAAAATTCGGTGTTTACACCGGACAAGAAGTTTCATTCCTGTACAGTTGTAAATAAAAATACTAAAAAATAAATAAAATCAGTGCCAAACTATCCTAATCTCTAGTCCACTTTTGTGGACTCGGCTGCTTAATGGATTCTCGTTAAGGTCTGCAATTGTGTACCGGGGAAAAGAAAATACAATGACCAATAGCAGCAGTTCAGCGTTTTAAATATCACAAGTCAATAACCAAAATATCCAGACCCGGATCAGATTGAAACTCTTAATGTTTCACTGGAATTCAAAGTTAAAATTGTCAGCAAATGGCCATCAGCACCATTTTGTTTTTTGACATTTGAAAGGTCCTCGTTAAATGCCAATTCTATTTCCATTTCAGCTTTCTATCAAATTGTGATCAGCTGTCAAGTATAACAATACGACAGTTGTCTTTTTATGCTGAACACAATTTATTCAAAACAGATGTAAAATCGGCATTTAACGAGGACTTTTAAAAGGTCAAAAAAACAAATTGCGCTGATTGACCAATTGATGACAATTTTACTTTTGAACGTGTGTGAAACAACCCAATGTAATAAAGTATAGCTTTACAGTCAGCTGCAGGCAATAAAAGTGTTGGGCGTGATAGCCGGGAAGAAGGGCAAGAGCAACATCCGTTTCCTGGTGGGCAACCGAATCCTGCAGCGCCTCCAGCTCTGTCTCGACAGGGAGGACTCCCTCACACGTCTGCTCAAGTTAGTCCTCACAATCAATTATTCTCAGCCCGCCAGTTTTCGATCAAATGGTGATGGCCGTTGTGCTTGATGGCTGATCAAACATCCCGAAATTTGATCAACGCTGATGGACCAAATATCTCACCATTATTCTATTTTGATTTTATAGATGAGATTTGGTAAAATGAATTTCCTTAAAGTTAACTGCAAAGTTTGGGTTCACTACAGAAGCAGTTGGGTTTAATGCTTAGCTTATCTCGTATCAATTTACCGACTGGAAGATACTCGCCTTGGTGAAAGACTAGCATTCAGAAACAAAACGTTGCTTGAAATGGCAGATACTTCCCCCCTTATCCCCAATTTCTTCAGCCTTAAAATTTACCCCAATTAGGGTTGCCATATTCCTACTGGCTTCAGATGATTGGAAGCAGTTGGGACTCTTCTGCGGTATGTACTTACATTAAAAAAATTACCTCCAGGGGTCAGGCATCCCACCATGGCCAACTGATTGAAAAACTCCAAGCGGGGGCTAAGGCAGGCCAGAAGCTCTTGGAGGAGGTGGCCCAGCTGGAGGGGTCACGCGCCCTTGCCGCCCTGCCCCCCGGGGCTCCCCTGGTGCTACACCGGGCCCGCGCCGCCCCCGCCTACCTGCCCGCGCTATCCCGGGCCCTGACCGCAGCGCCCCCTGAGGTGCTGCTATTCCTCAGCGCTGGGGACGAGACCGGTCCCGGAGGTAGTGTGACCATGCGGGGCCCCAAGCAACACATAGCAGTATTAGCGCCTAAGTAAGTGTGCCTCAAGTTTGTGTTGTGGCTTAAGTTTTTCTATACCAAGAAACATATTGCAGTACTAGAGGTTATTGATTACTGATACCGATCCAGTGAAATGACGGCTTAAGTCTTTTAATACCAAGCAACATATTGTAGTACCAGCGGTTTTAATTATTATTTTTTCATCAACTCAAGAAAAAGATTCGAGGGGTGGTTAGGAACTGGGGGTCATTGTGACCAGGAGTGACGAACGTATTAATCCACCCCTCTCACAATAGTGCAAGGTGATGGGTCGAGAGAGTCCGGATGGATATGTCAAAGGGACTCCCTCAACCGTCCCCAAAGCAGCTAATGGGCTGACGCATCTGCCACCAAAACCCAAACAAATCTCATCGCTGCTTAACAAACGTAGCAAACCACTTGGGTTGACCTGTGGCAGTTGTTTCTGCAGAAATTCTAAATATAGTTCTAAAGGTAGAAAGAAGTATACCAAAAATGTATACAGTGAAACCCTCTTAAGAAGTTCTCGCTTAAGATGTTTTCCTGCTTAAGAAGTTTGGTTTTTTCGGTCCCTTGAAGACCAAATGGCCCAATTTTTCCCATTTATAAGGTTTTCCCGCCTAAGAAGTTTTTTTTTCCGGTCCCTTGGAAAACTTCTTAAGAGGGTTTCACTGTATTTCTATACTGAGAAATGTTGATTAAATAGTGGCGTAAAAGAAGTATTTCATTTTCATTAAATGAAAATAATGCCACAAAGTGAATATTGCGGTTATTGAATAAGTAAAAATTTATTATTTAAAAGATGGAATATCTAAGGTTAATCTTGGAAATATATTATTGTACCAACCAGGAACCTGCCGCTTGCACCGCACTACATAGTGGAAACTCCTTTGAAATGGGCGCGTTTAAAGCACCACGGCGCACGCGGCAGTTGCTTGCCGAGCCTTTGAATCTCTGTATTTTAAAATCAAAACTCCGAAGTGTCATACCGATATTATCGAGATGTGTGGCAGATTTGTTAGGGTGTGAAAAAAAAGTTTTCCGTGAGATGCTCGGGGTTATATTTCATTGCCGGCAACCTGGGCATTTATTAAAGTAATATAATATTTTATAAACAAGTAAGTTACTCGCCTCACTAGATGATGTCTGTTCTGAGAAATCTTCTAGGGGTAGGTGGAGGTTTCTCGTTTAGCCTCCTCGGGTACATTTATTTAATTTTATATTATGTAGGTCTGTCATGTATTAATTACCCGTTGTGAAAGAATACTGGGGGCATTGAAGTATAACGATTTTGTTTTGGGTATGATCAGAATAAACCATCTACGGGTCAGAAGGGATATACACATTGCAACATATTTCTTCAGGCTGATTCGCAGATGGTTTGAAAAGTCGACCGTCATGGAGAGCGTTCATTTCTGTGCTCCCGATGGTTATCTCCGCCACTGACAGCATAGACTGTTCTAGCTCAAAGCCTGCAGGTTTAACTTGCCAAACTCACGGGAATGTTTTCTTTCTTAAAAAACCTGCATTGCACCTTGTGACCGAGTTGTTGAATGTTTCAGGGTTTGTAGCCTGCTCCAGGGTAAGGGGGCCGCGCAAGGTGGAGGGGAACGCTATCAGGCCAAGGCTGGGAACATGGCGGCCATTGGAGCGGCACAGAACTTGGTGAGGGAATACTTTCTCTCTCCAACAACTGACGAGTAAGGATGAATCCAATTGGGCAAATCCTAACCAGGCCAAAATAAATTAGGTCTATCCTAAACCAGACCAATACAAAATAGGTCTAACCTAAACAGTCCAATACAACTTAGGTCTAACCCATCAGTCAGTAGACTGCAGTTCTTTGCATAGGCATTTGCAGCTCATATTATCTATTTCAAAAACTGCACTAAATAAGCATTTTGTGGTAGTTCATTTTAACAGTGTAATGAATGACCTGAAGTAAAAAAAAAACAATAGTATTAAGATTTTTCAGTTTGGGAAGGTACAGCCAAAAAAAATCTACATAAAAAAAAAATTGTAAAAAAAAATCTATTTCAACTACTTACAACAATAATGTCACATTTTTCAATATTTTTTTCACTCTAGCTCATTGAAAAGTCATGGACCGCCACTGGTAGTTATATTTGAACTGTGATCAATAGCTGGGCTAATCAGGGTTGTGTAATAAAAAAATTATTCTTAGAATATAGAACATTGTAACTGTGGCACTGGAAAAGCTGATCTAAGATATTGATTTTGACGAAATTCAGAAAACTGCCTATATCTTGAAATATAAGTATATTATAAATATATTATATTTCGAGATTAAAATATAATATAAATATATTTTACTGGTCTAATATTTTATTTTTCTGGTCCATCATGAGGTGGTCTATCAGCCCCCCAAGGGTTAATGTAGAGACTTACATTAACCAGTGGTTCATGACATTATTTGTAGTAAAAAATGTAAATGAATTTTTGGTCGCCAATGACTTTTTGATGTATTTTTGGTTTTTCAAATTTTTTTCATCAAAATAAAACAACAAAAAAATCCTTCCACATGTTGTCACTGGTCACTCAGCTGAGTAACTGCCCAACTCTTCACCCTGCGTTGAAAGCCCCTTTAGTTGAAAATAAAATGTCATCAAAATTGGAGCCCAAAATTTTATTTACATTTTTTTACTCTAAATAATGTCAGGAATCATTGGTGAAAGTCAAGTACTTTCCTTAACACCTGTATATATATATATTATGCCTCTGTTTGTTTTTGGGGTGTTATGCCGTGTTGTGCTACCTCCTTCTTTAGCCGACGTTTCGGACAGCGTTGCAGTGTCCATCATCAGGGCAGATCCGGCAGATCCGTCACATCGACGGATCTGCCCTGATGATGGACACTGCAACGCTGTCTGAAACGTCGACTAAAGAAGGAGGTAGCACAACACGGCATAGCACCCCAAAAACAAACAACGAAAATGCTTTTGGCCGTGAAAATCTAAAAAACGTATTATTATGCCTCTGATACATTTATTATTCTGTTAAATTGACAACTTGGCTCTTGTCGCTTGAGAGTCTGCCGATCCATGGTATAACCTAAAATATGCAATACTATCTTATAATGTGTAAATATTCTTAATTAAAAACTTGCTGTGATCCATCATTGTTTATTTATTTACATTTGCATGTGATGCCAACATCCCAAATTAATGAAAAAAGGGTTCAGATACCATGTTCTCAAATCATGGCAATTTTTAGATTTGTTTGAAACTCCGAGTACTAATGTGTATTATGCCTAGTTTACACGAGCAGTAAAAGGTTAATGGCCAACCAGCCATATAGACCTATGCCAATTATTACTCATTGTATGGGAACTGCGGTTAAACTATGAAGAAGTTTTGCTCTAGGGGCCAGAGTCCTGCAATAGGGTATTTTCACAAACGAGGGATTCTGTTGAAAATATATTGATTATTTTAGAGGTAATTTTTCTGATTTTAATCATCGTACTAAAAATGTTTGTTTTTTACGTTTTCATTCTAATTTATTCATTTTAAAAATGCTTAAAAACCAACGAAACCAAAACGGCCCGTGATTGCCAACGTCGCTACGTACGCACATCATCAAACAAACAAAGTATGTAGTACTGTGGGAAATTTTTCAAGAACGAGCGACCATTTTGACGTCACACGTCGAAAATGCAATTTTGGCGGGATTACAAAAATGGCCAACTTAAACTTGCTGTAGAAAATTTATTCGTCAATATAAAAATAAAATAAAAATGCCATAATAATCGTAATTTTTTGCTTAATTTTTTTAAGCAATAAAATTTTGTGGAAATACCCTATTGCAGTAGACATGGGCAGATTTATTCACAGTAGTGAATCGATTCAGTCTGATTCCCTCGGCCTTTTGATCTGATTCCTTTCATTCGATCCTTTAATTCATAAAATTCCCAAAAAAAAAAAAAATAAAAAAAAAATAATAATATATAATAATAAAATAAATAATAAAATAAAAATATAATAATAAAATAAAAAAATTTAGACACTGATCGACGAAAACCACGACGACGGGGTTTTGAATTTTTTAATGTGATGTTATGACAGCAAAACCGATAGAAAAATGTATTTTTATAAGTAGTTATATCCAGAATATAATAAATCATCAAATTAAACAGTTTTACTAATTTTATTATATTTATTTTAAACTTAAAATAGTTCCGCTTCGCGTGATCGAATATAAAACACATTCTACCCAATTTACGCAGGGCTCGAAATCGGAAGTTTTCGACCTACGATGTAACTAAATTGACGGCTCGGCCCAAGGGGAAATCGCACTGCACTCCCAAACGGATTTGCGGCAGGCATTGAGAATGAATTGTATCTTTTGAGCAGTGTCTTGTGTCTTGCCTGGGACTTGTGACTGAGAACTAAATTGACGGTTCCGCTGCGCGGGGACTAACGACGAACCGATTCGCAGCGGTCGTTAAGGATTGGATTAGGAACTTCCGACTAGCAAGTGTCTTTTGACTTGCTGTGACTTAATTTACTTGCGTTCCGCGAACCTAACGACTCACTTCAACAGAGGCAGTACATACTCGATCATGGGAGCGGGATTTGAAAAGAGGCGATCATACTAATTCGCTCATTCGTTGAATTAGTGGAACATAAGTGACACAGAGACTGGGTTTGACCGCATCGGTCCGGAGAGACTTGTAGGACAATGACGACACAACTGAATAAGGAATACATTTGTTAATTCAATGAATGAGTGGGACATATGGGACTGTAAAAGAGAGGTGCGTTGCTCGGAACTCGGAACTACTTCGTTCGACTCGCAACGTTTTGTCGCCTGGGCTGGAGGTGTGGGGACTCTCTGACCTATGGGTTTTCGGCGCGGGATATACTATACGTGATAGAGGTAGTACAATGCATATAGCACATTACCTCCGGTATCTTCGCGGCGCGCGCTTATAGGTAACTTATCCGCGCAGTAAACATACAGAATAATATTAAATAAAATTTCTACGAAGCATTAAAATATGTAAATCGTTAACATAAAATATTTTTTTAATGTAAAATAAATAGAAATATAAAATATGGTGCCGTTTAAAAAATCTGAAAGGAATGAAGATTTAATTCCTTCTGAAAATGAGAATCAGATCGAGTGTGTTACAAGATTGAATTGATTCATTCAAATCATTCATTCAATTTTGCCCACGTCTATATTGCAGTGTTAAAGAATCATGCCTTGCAATTGCGGTGTTGACCATATATATTCATTTGGTGTTCGAATATTACCTCAATTAGGTTAGTTAAAGATAAAAATGTCACTTTGTCAAGTATGGTATTGTCTATTGTCTATGTGTTAGGTTTAACAAAAAAAAACTTTTTATTTTTTTTAATTTCTTGCCATTCTCTATGGGTTAATGCCCACCGTGCACTAGCGAGTGAATTCTTAAACTCCTAAAACACCGCTGTTGTTTTTCAGGGGAAACTCTTAGTGTGGGACCAAAAACACTCTTTTGTGTGTCGGAGTTAAAAACACTTTTTTGTTTACTATTATAAAGTTAAATTTGTAGAACTCCATTTTTTATATATTCAATAAAATTATTATTTAATTTATTTAAAAAAATTGTTGTTGCCTTTTTCCACTAAATGTTTGCTTAAAGTCCAATCTCCAGCTTCAACAAAACTTTCAACAAACTTCGAGCACATTTTTTGTTTTTTCTACATTGTCGTCTCCTGCGTTTGTTTGAACGTTGGAGCGCAGTAAACACAAATTTCAACAAATACCGCTGTTAGCGTGGCTACAAAAATGACATGTCTACCATCATATTTTTACAGAACTTCAAAATATTGCCGTTTTGCAATAAAATCCAAATAAATGGAATATTTCTGAATGTATCCGGAAACTAAAAACTGTTTTGGAAAGGTGATGAAATATGCTTTCAATTTTTATTCAAAATAAACAAAATATTTGAAATATAAACATTTTTTGTGCAAACATACAAAAGTTTTAAAAATGACTCACCTTAAGTTTTTTCTAACTAAAATTACTGTTAATAATGAAAAAAAATAAAAACACATGAGTAAATATTTTATTAGAAAAATGTATTGTAAACGTTATTGTCACCCCACTTTTTAGTCGTTTGATGTAAAAATAATTAATAAAAAATTCTCAAAGATTCATAATTGATTTTCAAATTGCAGTAGGAAACTTTGTATTCATAAATGTGTACAATCTGCATAAGCGTGATATTTTCTCTTTCTAACACTGCTCAGATAAGGCTGCACAGCCGCTATCTTGCAAATTTAAAAAAATCCTTTTACAATCAGTTTGACTGAAATAATCAATTACAACTATAGTAAGGGAGACACAACGATTTCTATGAGACCTAATAAATCATTGCACATAACCTCAAAAACTCATGCCATTCATTCGCTTATGTCAAGAGCGCACCGCACGCTTGTAATCAAATAATTAACATTTCCCCTCCCTTGCCTTCCCTGCTTCACCCGGATGTTGTCGTGTTTTTTCATCGACCACGGAAAGCAAGAACATTGCATCTGTGTGTAAGGTCAGGCCCCTATTGACGATGTTATAAGTCACGTGGAAGCAGAATGTTGTCGCAGGAGACGATTATATTGAAGGAAAAAACCCAGCTTTATGAATCACGAAAGTTTAAAACATTTGTATTTACTGTTTTCAGCTTTCATCACAAAAACGGTTGTGTTTTTAACAATAATTATTTATTGCAACAGTAAAATAATGATGTAATTTCAATGGTACAATTTCGATTGCAGTAGTAAAAGAAATCAAATTAAATTTTCACGAAACTCTAAAGGTAACAAAAACTCGGACAGTTTGTTTCATAGAATTTGAACAATTCATCAGATTTCAAAGATAATATTCAAGTTCTGTAAATGTTCTATTAAAGTTCTGTTATTTATTATTATTGTTCAGTTGTTTCATATAACTAAAATAATAACAGAACATAAATAGAATTTGAAAATTTCCTTAGAAATTTGATGAATTGTTCAAATTCTGTGAAACAACCTTTTGGTTTTTTTTTTCAACCATCCAAACTTACTACTACAGTGACAGATACAGAAAAAACTTAAGAGAGGGCGCAAAAAAAATTGACTGCCTGGCAGCGACTCTGCTTCCCGTTACGTTGCTCGGTTGTTTCGAGAACATTCGGTGCCAGAATGTTCGCTTCCAGACTTTTTTGGAGTGTGAACAAATACAAAGTAGAATATTCGCGACTTATCTCGAACAAATGACAAACAGAATAATCGAGATCACTAGAATGGCCGCGACTTTTCTCGTAGGTTAGCTATCTATGTGCCAGACCTAAATGTATAAAATACGCGGATGCGCGCGTGTGCTACATAAGAGAGTACAACTACTCGATAACTCGCCTCCCCTGGCCGCCCCGCAAGGGGAGGCACGCGCCCCCATATGTATCGCCACTGTACTACTGTCTAGCTACACTCACTACTGCGTTTCGCAGGAGAGGTTAGGAGTATCGAAACCACGGATATGAGAGTGAGGAGGACTGAGGATAAAATACTTCACTTTGTATTCTTAATTTACTTAATATTGTATTTTAATTTTAATTTGTATTGTCATTAAATAAAAAAAATTTAAAAAAAGAGGAAAAGACAATATTATAACATTTGTTCCTAGCCTAAAGCTGCCTAAATACACCAATATGTCAATTAAAGCAATTCCCGAGAAAAAGCGAACGGTTGGCAAAATCAGACATTGGAGTTTGTACAGGTGATGTCACGCAAAATAGAGAAATGCAGGAATGGTAAGAAGTAACGGGAGAACGTCCTCAGTCGGCAGTGGAATTAATATTTACAGTATTAAAACATTAATTATACTTTCAGAGACATCAAAATAGTTCCAAACTCCTTTGTTATCCATGTCCGAGGTGGACATCTATGGAACGTCCATACTGCCGTAAAGTTTTAATATTATATTATTGCGAATGTACAATCTATTTAACGATTTAAAATGTCCAAAATTATCAGTATTTAAAACACATTAGTTTCTTTCGTTCCCAAAATTTGTTACAATATTACACAGCTTAACTTAACTTCTAAAATGCCGAAAGTACCCATAGGATACGAAAATTGTATTTTTTATTTATTTATTATATGATTCTATATCATAAGGTTTACATTTTTTTTTGGCCTTGCCTGTCTGATTATTCGTTGAGTGCCGGCGTATTATTCAATTGGTAATCTGAAATACATTATTCCTAATAACATAATACTAATTAATCTAAATGAAACATGGAGCAGAACAAAACACAGAAAAATAAAAAGGTAAAGGTCGCAACTGGGACTCGAACCCAGGATCATTAATACAAGACCCAGGATCATTAAGACCAGAGATCCTCGGTTTGAATCCCAGTTACGACCGTTACCTTTTATATTTTTCTGTATCTTGTTCTTTGTTTTTCTTAAAATTATTATTATTATCTTCTTCTTCAATGATAGATATATTAAATTGATGGATATAACCTTCAAAAGTTATTCCAATAAAAATTGTACATTCATTCTGTTTATGGGATTTTTACCCACAGCACGCTACAGAGGTTCTGGGTCGCGGAAGTTCGGCGTTCCAAAGCTTAATAAATAATATCAGTTAAAAATGCTTTAAATATAATAATATACATATTATAGCAATAAAGTTCAGTTTTTATTACAGGTGAGTTAATAGTGAAACCAATCTCAACTGTTGGCTCACATATTAAATGAATGAGGTTTATCTTTAAGTACCCAAATAAACATTAATCGTTGGGAGGTCATTAATTTATGGTTATATATTATTTTGCAAGCATTTCCAACATAATTATCTTTAGGCTTGATTGCATGATGTAATGTTCACAAAATAATGCTTTCCAGAACACTGCATATGTATATTTAGGTAGGAGAAGAGAGAGAAGGCAAAGTTTAAATAAAAAGTTTATTAATAGTACAAGTAGATAACATAGAGAAGAACGCTAGAGATTAACAATAATAATAAGGGAGGACTAGCGTAGTCATTGTTGCGCCGACAATGCCTCGAGGACATGTTGCAACCTTGGCTGGTAGACTCGGGGACTTCAATAGCCTAGTTAGATTATAGTAATTATGTACAATGGCGGGATGTATTTACAGTGTTTCAGGACGCGCCAGCCACGGCGCTGTCACAGCGTTCCATGTCGCAGTGGTTAGCCCAGAAGAGGCAGTTTCCGATGCCGCTGTAGCAGATGAGGAATACGGCCGCCAGGAAGAGCAGGCTGCAGATGGCGCAGGGCTTGCGCTCGAGGAAGAACCCGATAAGGTACAGCACCATGAACATGACGTGCGTATGCATCAACGCCGCGTTCACGGGCTTGGGAATCAGCAGGACGGGAATTAGCCATTGCAGGCAGTACATTATGCGCTTTCAATTTTATGTACAAACTATAATATTTACACACATCACTACCTAAGTAGAGTATTACTGCCAGCGTTCGTGTAACCCATCGTTTTACTGTCAATGGTTCACCAGCTCCTCGAATTAGTTACAAGAAATCGACCTGACAATAACTTTGACGTTTAGATTTTGGTGGTTATCAGCGTTGCCCGGTTAAAAAATTCTTGTTCTGAGTGAGTTCTGACTTCTGACCAATTGACCATAAATAAACCATTCCGTTCTAAGTTCTATGGTTCTAACCATAAATAAACCAATCGTTCTTTGATCTTGACTCGAGTCGGAAACAGTGTTGCCAACTCGATTTTAAAAATAAAGCCAGACGTCAGCCGAAAAGAAGCTAGAAAAAGAGTTAAAATCTTGTTCAGACGCCTCGTTCTCATGTTTCAGTTTTAGTTGAACAAATGTTATTGAACGACAAAAATTGAACATGATTTCGTTCATATGTTTCAATTTAAATCGAACCAATCTAGTTAATCAAGATGGCGTCAACTGAAATTATTAGTGCGTGTGTCCCAAAAATTTTTGACTTTTTGCGGAACGAACTTGAAATCGCACAAAATAGTAATAATATTTGGGTTAGAAATAGATTCTAAGAAGAATTGAATTAGGTGTATCTAGTACTGTTTTGAGAGATATGGTATTAAAAAAAAAATTGAACTACTGAAGGGTATCTAACTCAAATTTCGTAAGAACAATTTGATGAACTTTTACCTTTCTCAAATTCAAGATAAATTTTAAAAACAGGATACTGATGCGAGGGGCATTAAAAACAATGTAATGACAACTGAAGATAGTGGCACTTCAACACACATTTGAAAAGTGATATAAAGTCATTAAAAGTGATTTAAAAAAATAGTACATAACCCAACCTATCATATTTGACCTAGTTTTTTTTTATTTCATCCACCATTGAGGAAAAGAGCGTGGGGGCATTTGAAGTCTCGATTCATTGGCCAAGTTTATAATATTAGGAATAGATTTTGAAGAAAAAATGTACTCTTTCTGTCATCAAACTACTATTCATTTCATTTCCCAAGGGAGTTGCAACAATCAAATTTGGAATCGATGACCCATGAAGTCAATTAAATACGGCAAAGATTGATATTGGTTAACAAAATAATTGAAAATTATCAATCGACAAAATTAATCATTACAAGAAAAATAACAATGCTCGTGAGTAGCATTTTACAAAATCTATCCATTGAGTACCTACGTAAAAATTAGCATTTCGTTAAAATAATACCTTTTGTTGTGGATTATGAAGCAACCAGGACGGGCAACACTTCTTTTGACATTTGCCCATGTCGCACTGTCACCTACTCGCGAACTATCTTATCACCAATCACGATGGCTACAAAAACCAAGACTGTCGAAGGAAATGGCTTGAATAAATCATGTGAATTATCATCTATCTGGTCTAGAGCCATCACAACAAAGTCAGAATGGCCCGATAAGGTATTTTTAATTGAACAATTGCGAATGTAAATTAAGGTTTCCTCGTCCAATCCAAATAATTAATCCATTCAATTAGTAATTAATACTCGCTAGTTATTGGTTCGTTACATGTGAAAACATATACCTACAGATTTTTTTATTTTGCCACAATTGCAATGACCGCAATTTAAGAATTCAATTCGATCTTGTGAACCATTTTTAAAAATTAGTTTCTTAGTGGATTTATAATTGGTTGTATTCTGACTGGTTAATTCAGTCGAATTAAGGTTAAACCAAAGGCATACCTGATAACTTTATTCTTACCTCTACTTCTCATAAACAATGCAAGTAACAGAAAGAGAGGTTAAAACGGAGCTCTGGTTTCTAATACTGTGTTCCCCGCAGGACGAATTCTTGGATGTGATCTACTGGGCGCGCCAAGCCTTGGGAATCATCCTTGGGTTGGCTTGGGGGGTTGTGCCACTGAAGGGTTTCATCGGATTGGTCCTGTAAGTATAATAGTTTTCTTAATACTAGTTCGCAAAAGATTCGACTCGGTGAATCGGATATCCATAAAATCCGGATTACAAAGACCGATCTTCACGGTTCGCAGATCTTTGCAAACGAATGAGCTGCTGAATTAATTGCGAGACCCGGTGCTCCAAGTGACCCGTGTGAGTCAAGAGATCCGTGTATCGTTCAACGGGGCTTACGACTCGCTGGTCACTACTGCTCCGGATTGATCGTTCGATCAAAAATCAGGATTTATTGTAAACTAGACCCAGCAAAAGTTCATGCGAACGTCATCGACATTCATCCTCTTCCTTCTCACGCGTCTTGTATGGGCATATATTTTTACAACTGTTAGTTATTTATTATTACAAAACTATATCACAATAATCACAACAGACATGGCTAGTGAGCTTTTGGAGGTGAGGTATATTAGAGTTTAATCACGTCGGGGTCACCACTTTGGAGGTTTGGTGTTCAAAAGATAATAGTGAACGTTTGTTAGACAATTTGTTTATTTACAATTATAACTTTTATCATAAAATTACTACAGTTCAATTTGTAGAGTACAACTGAATAAAATACGAGATGGTTGACTCCATGTTGACTCGCAGACTAATTTTTCAAAACAAAACAATGGCTACGTACAAATATGGAATAATTGACAATTTCGAATCGGTGTAACAAGTAGGCACCAGCAGGTAGAGACGGCCACGCATTATTAATCAGTATGGAGTAGAATCACGCGATCTAGGCAGGGAGCTATAAGCTAATTACTATTAATGCTAAGCACTTCAAGATGTTGGAATTCAGATGAAATCACGCACTCCTTGCGATGGTGGCGATAAGATTGCCACTTAAATTTATGCAACAAACACTCTTTGCTTCATCTGGATTTCGAAAGGCGTGCAACACATGCGCTTAGCAAGTATCAAGTTAATACAAGCAGAACACTAATGTCCGAATATATTATAGTAGTAAAAAAGAATGATTATATCTTTAATTATTTATTTGCTAATTGGGAATGCATACATCGTCTCATACGCTTATTCTGACTCTTATACTCACATACTATTTGATTCACTGGTCCTTGAAACTAAAATAAATACTATAATATTGTTTTCAGGTTCGTCTTAGTCAATGCTGGCCTTATTTACATTTATTGTACAAGTTTTCAAAATATCGACGAGGAAGAATACGGAGGCATCTGGGAACTGACGAAGGAGGGTTTCATGACGTCCTTTGCTGGCTTTCTGGTACGTAACTCTCCTTAAAAACTATTCACATAATATGTCAATCCATTTAATCATTACCGAGATGATTCTTTTCAACAAAGATCCTCTCCGCTCGTTTCACAATCCTAAACTACATTTCCCACCCAATAGTTGCAAGACCGCTTATGAAATTCAGGAAACGTGCAGGCGCAGTCTAATGCCATGTTCGAGATTCCCGAACGGATGTGGTACCCGGCTGTAAGTCAACATCGGATCCATCTAAATGTAATATTGTTCTTTCATGCCTCAGCAATAAGGAAGTTGAGTCCTTTTTTTTATCAATGTTCACATGCAAACTTAAATACTAGTATTTTATTTTTATTTTTAAAGTTCGTTTTCATAATTAAATTAATTTTAAAAGTTTGAATTTTATGAATCCCGCGAAAACGCCCGGTAAGAGGCGGGAGAGTGTGTGACGTCGTCTGGTCCTCGTTTGTGTGAAAAATAAGGGTAAATATTTACAAAACCGGGACATGCTTAATACGGACTAAAAAAATAAATTTAAAAAGTTGTAGTTAAATATTAACTATTACTAATCTGTTGGCGCAACTATGCATGTATATACCTACCTTCCTTCCTTCCACCTACCTATCCCTTCTGACTACCCACCAGTGGACAATACTATGTGAGAGCAATAATAACTACATGTGTTTTCAATGAGTCTGCTTTTGTATTGTGCAATGGTCGCTTGGACCTCTCCTTACTAAACATCGACTCTTAAGAGATATTATGTGTGCTGTGCAGTGTGTGATTAATCATCCCTCGGCGCTATAATATGCATTAAACCGGACACTAGTGCAAGTGATAACCAGTGATATCATTATCAAGAACAAAGACTAGGAAAGCAGGGTAAGCCAGAATTCCTTCCAGCATCCGAAATACCATCCCAATAGTTGTGTCACGCCACCTCATATTTATTTTGATACAGTCCATTCCTCAAGATTCGCATCTTTGCGAGTACATTTTGGTCCAATCGTAGCCGGATGAGACTAGCATTTAAATTCATTTTTAAATTCATTAAATTTGATATAAATTTATATAAACTTATGGTTGAAGCCTTCTGCATAGGTTGTTTTCTGTGTGATAATATTATACGAAGTAATATTGTACTTGCGAAATAATAATATTGTATGAAATAATTATTATATTCTAAAACAAAAACATTAAAATTTAGCAAGATGGAAGATAGAAAGGTAGCTGTATTGAAAGCTCGCCGCGATCGTTTTTTGGCAAGAGTACAAATAACGCATCAATTAATTCCATTCTTAAATTCAGATGAAAAAAAAAGGGAAACTGTTGTGCAAAAATAAGTGAATGGCTTAAAGAGATAGAAACTTTACATAATGATATTGAAAGCCTTTTAATTGATTCAGGTAAGGTCGGTGAATGTTCAGGGATTGTCACTTCGTCTGAAGAAATAGATATTTTATATTTTGAAATTATGGCTGCTCAAAAACATGAGAATTTGAACATGAAAGCAGAGGCAAGTTCAGTGAATAATATTCACAATTTAAAACTACCTGCGATTCAGATTACGCCATTCGATTCAAATATCAAGAATTGGCACACTTTTCATTCATTATTCACAAGTCTAATACATAATAACGTAAATTATACAAACATTGAGAAATTTCATCACTTAATATCATTATTAAAAGGAACTGCCTTAAATCTGGTGAAAACATTACCCCTAATTTCTGAAAATTATTTGATTGCTTGGAACATTCTACTTCAAAAGTATGAAGACAGTAGACTGTTATTTACGTTTTATGTAGACGAAATGATGAATTTTAAACCACTACATAATGAATCAATACATGGATTAACACAACTATTAAATACTTTTCAAGAAAATTTATCTGCTTTGAATGCAATGAAGCATGAAAATTTATTTAGTAAATTTCTTGCCCATGTAATCTTGCGTTGTCTAGATCAAGACACTAGGCGACATTTCGAAACTTCACTTACCAGAACCCAATTACCCGAAACATCTGAATTATTTGAATTTCTCCACAATCAAATCAGAATTCTAGAAGCGTCAAACTCAGTTGCTACAAACTTACATAAACAGAAGGCATCGGTTTCGCGAAAATCCTTGTTGGCTACAAATCCCACTTCAGATTTGTGTGCTATATGTAATGAAAATCACCCAATATTCAAGTGTTCAAAATTTCTAGCTATTTCTCCTATTGAAAGAAAAAACCGGATAAAACAATTGAATCGTTGTTTCAATTGTTTAAAATTACATAGATTTGGTGAATGTCAATCACTGTCTACTTGTAAAAACTGTAATAAGCGACACCATTCTCTGTTACATTTTGAAGCGCCCTCAATGGTTGAAACAGCACCTAATACGTCATTGACTGCGGTCACTTTAAATTCAAATGGAGCTGTGAACAAAGCGTGCACTATACTTTTGGGTACTGCTATTGTTCATATGCAGAATAAATATGGTGCATATGTACCTATACGAATTATAATAGATAATGGGAGCCAAGTCTCTCTCATCACGCAGGGCTGTGCCAAAAGGCTGGGCTTATCTATAAGAAAATATAATATTCCGTTAAATGGATTAGGACACACCGCTGTCAACTCATGCACAGGTATAACTTCATGTGTTATAAAACCTGTAAAACAGCGAGCACCTATGTTATCTACGATGCCCATAGTAATTCAGGAAATTACATCATGGATGCCATACGTAGCACTGGACAAAGACGTGAAATCACGATTTCGCAATTTATCGTTGGCAGATCCAAATTTTGACCAGCCGGGTCAAATAGACTTTTTACTAGGTGCCGATTTGTATGCCGACATTTTGGATCAGCAATCACACATTGTTCGTGGTAACCCTTGCGCTTTAAACACAGTTTTCGGATATATTATTATCGGGAAGGTTGGATGTCAATCGACTGATTCATCGCCAACGTCACTTTTCACATTGACCGACATGTCATTAAATGATACAATGAAAAAATTTTGGGAAATTGAAGAAGCTCCAGTCGTTTCTGATTTGAATCCTGATAATATCAAAGCGGAAGAAATGTTTCAACAGGAGCATTACAGACAGACAGATGGGAGGTATGTGGTTCCGATCCTTTTAAAATCGAACTGTCCTTCACCTCAAAATACCTACAGCTTAGCTGAATCGCGAATGCGCAAGTTGGAAAAGCGTTTTTACAAGGATGCGACTTTGGCGTCAAGTTATGGGGAATTTCTTCGTGAATATGACAGTCTGGGTCACATGAAATGTGTGGCACCATACTCTGAGGCAAATTATCTACCCCATCACGCGGTCATCAATGGAAAAGGTAAAATTCGTGTTGTTTTTGACGGGTCTGCGAAAACCTCCAATATATCATTAAATGACATGCTATACAGCGGCCCGAAACTACAAACAGAAATACCGTACATGATTTTAAATTTTAGATTTCATAAAATTGTATTTACTGCCGACATTTGTAAAATGTACCGGCAAATTTTGATTCTTCCCGATCATCGTAAATATCAGCATATCCTTTGGCGTGATTCCACGCGTGAACCGATGAAAGATTACGAACTGCAAACCATTACATACGGTTTAAGGTCCTCCCCGTTTTTGGCCATTTCAACTTTACGTCAATTGGCCAGGGACGAGAGGGAAAATTATCCTGCCGCATCAAAGGCTCTGTTAGAGAATTTTTATGTTGATGACTTGGCGACTGGGGCAGATACCATCGAATCTGCTAGACAACTCAAGGAAGAAATTGTGGCCATATTAAAATCGGCCAAATTGGAGCTCAGCAAATGGGCTAGCAATTGTTTAGAATTATTTGAGCATGATTCTGAATATCATCAACAAATATTGGATTTCAACAAAACACAATCGAATGTTAGGATATTAGGCATGTATTGGAATCCCGAAGTGGATTATTTTTCTTATCATATTTCGATACCAAATTCGGCAGTACATTCAAAGCGGAATATATTGTCAACCCTTGCTCGGATATACGATCCGTTAGGATGGTTATCTCCTGTGATCTTTACTGCAAAAAGGATTATTCAGGAACTTTGGAAATTGAACATGGATTGGGACACTGAAGTTCCACGACACATTCTTTCCACTTGGAACTGCTTTGTGGAACAGCTTCCATTGCTGCAACACTTACGAATTCCACGCTATTACCATACGAACCCAGATAGTCATTGTATTCTCGTGGGATTTTGTGATGCATCTCAAATAGGTTATGCAGCCGTGACATATTTAATCGTTCAAAACAATAACTCGAGCCAATTGTTGATGGCCAAATCTAAGGTCGCACCTTTAAAGTCATTAACAATCCCCAGGTTAGAATTGTGTGCAGCTGTGCTGTTATCAAAACTTGTCCAATATATATTGTCATCAGTACATTTTGCCACACAAATTGAAAGAGTTGTTCTCTTTACTGACTCGACAATTGTATTAGCCTGGCTTCAAACGCCACCACATTTATTAAAAACCTTTGCTGCTAACCGTGTTGTTCAGATCCTTGAGAACACGCCACGAGCAATTTGGAACCACGTTACTTCAGAGGATAACATTGCTGACTACGGGTCCCGAGGTACCCTTCCCGCTCATTTTATAAAACATCCATCATGGCTTTCGGGTCCGCCATGGCTCCGTAATCCCGTCGAGAATTGGCCTTCGGCGAGGCCACCGACTTTTCCAATCAGTGAATTACCAGAAATTCAACCCCCCAAACCTACAGTTTTTAGTGTGGAAATAAAATCCTCTTTCATTATAGCGAAGTATTCTTCATTGTCAAAATTGAAGAAAATCATGGCTTGGATCCTTAAGTTCAAAACAAATTGTCTGTCTTACGTACCCAAAATGACAAAACAGAGCCTAGGTCTTGCGGTACTTACTATTCAAGAACTTGACAACGCGCTCATGAAGATGATCCAACTCGAACAGGAAGCTTATTTTCATAACGATCTTATACTTTTAACTTCCAACAAGATGTGTACTTCTGGCCTTCAAAAGTTAAAACCTTTTATTGATTCCCATGGTATTCTTAGGGTGGGCGGTAGGCTAACAAATTCCTCACTCCCAGCCCAAAGTAAACATCCCGTATTACTACCCAAGTCTAGTCATTTGACTAAGTTGTTAATTGATTACTATCACCGTGCATATCTTCATGTTGGACCCCGTACTCTCCAATTTCTTATTCAACGAGAATATTGGATTATATCAGGTCGTACCATCATTCGATCTCAATTATCAAAATGTGTCACCTGTCACAAGTTTAAGGCCACTGCAAATCCACCGATGATGGCAGATTTACCGTCCTCTCGTGTCCAAACCAGTCGTCCCTTCTCTCGTGTTGGGGTCGATTTTGGTGGACCCTTTATGCTAAAGGATCATAAACGTCGTGGAGCAAAAATCACCAAGGCTTATCTTTGCCTTTTTGTCTGCATGGCTACCAAGGCCTTACACCTTGAGGTCGTGTCAGATCTCTCCACTGATGCCTTTATCGCATCCTTAACCCGACTCACAAATCGACGGGGTTTGTGTTCTGAAGTCTTCAGTGACTGCGGCACAAACTTTGTTGGAGCGAAGCGATACCTAACTGGAGTATTCAAATATTTCTACACTTCACCTCAACGTGAAGTAATTTCAGACTATCTTTCCCAAAAGGGCATCTTGTGGACTTTTAATCCTCCAGCCAGTCCTCACTTTGACGGACTGTGGGAATCTGGAATTAAATCAGTCAAACATCATTTATTAAGAGTAGTAGGTGATACTTCACTAACATTTGAGGAGTTTGCCACGCTTCTCACTACCATTGAAGCTATTCTAAATTCACGCCCTCTATGCCCGTTATCGGTCGATCCAGAAAACGTCGATGCCCTTACCCCCGGCCATTTTCTGATAGGAGGATTCCTCTTAGGACTTCCCGAATATGACTTGTCCGATGTTGACTCAAACCGATTAAGTCGTTGGCAACATATACAAAAGATGTCTCAGTACTTTTGGCGACGTTGGAATGTAGAATACCTTAACACTCTGCAACAACGAGCAAAATGGTTGAGCAATCAACCCAATTTAAAGATCGGTCAACTAGTGTTAGTCAAGGATGAGCGGCTTCCCCCCATGCGATGGGCTTTAGGGCGAATTATCGCCATTCATCCAGGACAAGATGATATTGTTAGAATAGCAACAATTAAGACAAGCAAAGGCACCTTTGTTCGCCCAGCAGTCAAGCTGTGTCCCTTGCCCATAGAATAACTTGTCTGAATTCCATACTCAGCAATGTTTTTAGCATAGAGCTTTCAATACTAGGTTGCCCTATTACTCTAGTATTCTACAATATTATGTTTTTGTTTCTTTTCATTCCTTTTTTTTATTTTTATTTATTTCTTTTATGATTACACAGGAGACAGCCAGTGTGCTAGCGTTCAATGATAATCTTATAATTTAGTAACATAATTATAGGATAATTTCTTTATTTTCTTTTATTGATAACATAGTACCGTAGCTACTTTTGTTGTTATACTTATTTTTTTGTTTATTAATTTTATTCTAAAATTAGGCGGGCGGAATGTTGGCGCAACTATGCATGTATATACCTACCTTCCTTCCTTCCACCTACCTATCCCTTCTGACTACCCACCAGTGGACAATACTATGTGAGAGCAATAATAACTACATGTGTTTTCAATGAGTCTGCTTTTGTATTGTGCAATGGTCGCTTGGACCTCTCCTTACTAAACATCGACTCTTAAGAGATATTATGTGTGCTGTGCAGTGTGTGATTAATCATCCCTCGGCGCTATAATATGCATTAAACCGGACACTAGTGCAAGTGATAACCAGTGATATCATTATCAAGAACAAAGACTAGGAAAGCAGGGTAAGCCAGAATTCCTTCCAGCATCCGAAATACCATCCCAATAGTTGTGTCACGCCACCTCATATTTATTTTGATACAGTCCATTCCTCAAGATTCGCATCTTTGCGAGTACAAATCAATTCAGTTACTGGAATTTCGAAAAAAGTGCTTTTTAATGTTTATTTTTTAAATTTAAAAACACGAAATGTCATTTTTCACCGAAACTTGCAACAGTTCCTAACATAGCGGTCGAAAAAAAAATACTGGTATTTAAGTTTGCATGTCACCTACATGAACATATTTTTTATAAGTCAAAATATTTTTCACTCATCTTCCTTATTGTGACAACGGACAAGAGTCCCAACTACTCGGAGACTGTGGCACTATGGCATGTCTCAACGGTTGCAGGAGGGAGTAAACACAGAAACCGGCAAACCGTTCCACAGCCGAACTGTTGAACTCAAGATTGAGTTTAGAAATTTAATGACCCTTTCTCATGTGACAAATAATGTTAACAGTGTACAAACGTTGGGCATGCGTTCGACATATTTCCGCTGCCAAAGGGATCAATATGCCAGTTCCTGGGAGCGTCTTCTATTGAAATGGACAGCATTTCCACCTGACAACCTTTTCTGCATGGAGTCGAGGGTTTTTGGGGCAATTGCCATTTCAAACAAGGTTTCAATTCTTAATGGTGGTCTTTATTCTGGAAAATAGTGCAAATATGCCATTGGTATAAAATAGATTTTATTTATTGTTTTTAAGTTTAATTCAGAGTTACAGAGTCCATTATAATACATGACCAGCATGATACCCCAAAAATAAATCCTATTAATACATACTTTTGGCCGTGAAAATCTCAAATTAATTTACATGTAATATATAAGGTGCCTTTACACACATACATTTTTTCCCATAAATCGCTCACATAAGTGACTCACGACAAAATTACCAATGTAAACTTAAAATAAGCGACAAATTAACAAATTTTCTAATTTTAAAAACTGAAGAGATTTTATTTATACTTTTGAAATTAGCTATCACTTTGTGGTTATCCATTTTATAATTAAATGAAACAATATATCTTAGTTACAACCACTGATTTATTTAGTTACACGCCGACCGGTTTCGGAACAACCGTTCCTTCTTCAGGGCAAACATATATAGATTTTATTTAGTTTCAAAGATGAAAGAAAGTTTTTTGAAATTGAACATCCTTCTTATCCTTTTATCGGTCCAATCCTTTCTAATCTCAATGTTTCTGTTTAAAACATGACATATTTAAATTCAAAGTCAATTGCTATCATCTGGCTGCCATTCTTTAAGAACTTTATTCGTGATATTGCTATAGGGTTGTTTTGTATCCGCTGTATTGGGTCTAAGGATATACGATCTGTGGATATATATCTTGCTTGCTTCTTTTTTCGTGATGATTCATTCGCGGTATTAACAAAGTGCAAGCAGTCTATTAGTCAATTTAAAAATACTGAATGAACCAAAAAGCATTTTGAAATTATTAACTCCGCTATTGAATTACATATGTATATAGACGAAATATTGAATATGCCTTTGGGTTCGGAGCCAAGAAGCTTACCGCTCTGCCATCATGGCTTTGGCCTACCCCACCCACTTCCTTGTGTGGAATGCAGAGTCCTTTAGGAAGACTAATAACTTGTTTCCTTGGTTACAGGTTACATGGATAATAATGTACACAGGCCTATATTATGGAGCGTTATGAAGTTAGCAGTCGTTGATTGGAGATATCCGAGTGTTTTATATGCCCGTACAAAAGCGAGATGTGTTTTTTCCATTTGTTTTTGTAAACTGCCTCACGAACTATTCCCCTATTTAAAAAGACTTGTGAATAAATAGTATAAGTGCATCCTCATCCCAACACACATGTTAATTGTTATTTAATATAAATATTATTTGAAATTACTATTTTATTTTCACATCACATAATATAAGCAATGTTACGAATTTTATTTATTCAAATGTGATTATACAATATTATCTATTATTTACAATACACTTAAGGAATTTTCATTATCGCCTTTTTCTAACCTCAACAGAGAAGCGACAAATCATATTATAACATTATTTTATTTAACCTCTCGTAGGCCAAAGTCCCCCCGGCGGGTCCGGATGTTTGAAACGATTTTGCCCATTATGTATAAAGAAATTGTATGGAGAACAAGGTCAGAATCGCTTGGGCCATTCTTGTTCTTGACATTACGATTTACCGGATAGCATTTAGCCACTCCGAATAATTTATATTAATTGCTAAGGACCCGCCGGGCACCAAAGATACTGACAGATAGCTGTCACATTCGAAGTCTATATTTATTCACCGTTTTGATATAAATCCATTGTGGAAAGCATAGATTTGAGTGATTATTAGGAAGTTCGTTTTATCTACATTATTTTGATGTAATTTTTGTAATATATCACAAAAGTAATGTTATAAAAATTGAATTCGTCAGAAAGGTGAGAACTGTCAAATATTTTACGTCGTATTGAAAAAATATATTTTTTGTATGCTGGCCTTCAACAAGTTAAAAGAAAGATATGTAAACATTCCCGAGTTATGAATAACTTGGCAATATTTGAATTCTACCTAGTACCATCATTATAAGCAAAAAGTGTTGCTTCTGCAATGATGGATGACTTAGCTAGCAGAGGAATTGAACTCACAACACCCGGTTGATGGTTTGTTTGGATTGGGGATCGAAAAGATTTTTTTTAATACAGGAAGGTTAATCAATATATATTATAAAAGAAAGTCCAAAAAAACGTGCGGGCTGCAAAAACTCAGAAATGAGTCCCGGTACGATCAAGGTAGTTATATGGTGTGGTAGATCTAGATAAAGAAGGGCGTGCTTTTGAAGATAGAAGGGCTGGAAGTTTCGCCCTCTAGAAAATTCAAGTACAGTCTTCCGGAAAGTTCTAGAAGGTTTGTTAAAACTCTAGAAAGTTCTGGAAGGAGTGGTAGAATAGCATTCCGGAACATTCTGGAATGTTCGGGAATAGGGAATCAGGAACATCATTGTGGAACATTCCAGAACACTCTCGAATGTTGTCCTGAGCGAAGCCGGGTACCCCAGATGGTAATTTAATAAACAAGAGCAGTTTAGAGTAAAAATAAATTTATTAATAACGAGCAAGTTTTAGGGCCAGTTGTTTCACAGAAATTCAAACATAACGTCATTATCAAATGGAAAATTAGTGTCATTTTCTTTTTTCGACATTAGAAAGGTCTCCATTAAACACCGATTCTAGGTCTGTTTCAGAACAAATTATGAATCATCCGAAAGCACAACTGTCATGTTGTTAAGCTTGTCAGCTGATCACAATTTTATAAAAAGCTGAAACTTTCCTAGAATCTGCTTGTAACGGGGACCTTTCAAATGTCAAAAAACAAAATGGCGCTTGATTTGATGACAATATTAAACTTGAGTTTCTGTGAAACACCCCAACCTTAGTCTCTCCAAGTGACGAACACCTCGTCTGTTCGGTAGCGCTGGGTGCATGTGGCGTTGGTCCAGCGCATTTTAGACCCACTGGCAAATGCCTCGGCGCCGGCGTGCGCTATCATCACGCCGTTGTCGATGCAAAACCGCTCATCGGTGGCAAAAAGCGTGGCGCCCCGCTCCCGGCACATGGCGCCCATCATCTCCTGCAGGTGTTCGTTGCAACCCACCCCTCCTACTATCAAAACCTAAAAAAAAAAAATATATTATTTAGTTTTTGAGATGTTGTAAATACGCTAGAGCAGGGGTCAGCAGACTTGTGGGGAAAAGAGCTGCGGTCTGATTGGTTGGATTATCTAACTCTTACAAACTCAGTTACTAAACCGCCGTTTAACTTGCTTGAGCTGGTCATATTACCTCCAGGGTTCATTATTGTTGTTTTCAGTTAGACAGAGATGTATTCTAGCAAATGTTTCTTGTGTTTCTGTTTGTTTTGTTCTAGCATGTTTTTTGTCTGAATAAGTTTACAAAATGGAGTAAGCGTAAAGTGACACTTAACTCTGAAAAATGGAAATTTTATGAAAGATCAATAGCGGTGTTTGTTTTGTTCAATAAGAAATGCCTGCCTTAATTGTTGACACATTTTCTATGTATGCACTATAATCAGCCACTTCACCAATTTGGACACTTGCCCAGTTTTTGGGGCGGAAGATTAGTGAGAGTACTGTATTTTGTATGGAAAAAAAATGAAATTTGGAAGAAAAAGTTATTTACTTGTATAATCACCTCTCCAAGTTGGTGCATTTGTATATCAGCAAGCATACTCGCAGGAAACCATTGACTACATAATTTAACGGCTGATAAATGATAAAATTTTATTGATTCTATAAAAAAAGTTTAAAAAATACCTCAGAGGAGCCGCAGTGTGCCATGGCTCTCTCAGTTGTCTCCACGAGCATTGCAAATATAGTTTCTTGTAAGGAGAAGCACAAATCTTCCGCTGTGAACTCTTTGCCAATCTGCGATGCCTTTTCTTCAATGAAGGATAGGATACCAGAAAAACTAACGTCCATTCCTGTTGAAAACAATAATAAATACAACCAAAAGTAAGTTAAAAATCAGTTTCTTGCCTATTAAAAGTAGCCTATATAGATTATCCACAGTCACGATGTCAAAACCATAATTATGTACAGTATTAGCGAGTAGCAGTTGTCCACAATTTTAACATGTTTTAATGTCCTTCTCTCTGGAACGATACAGCTGTCTCGATGAAACATATGAAATGGCTTCGATGCAAACAGCTGTCATGTTAACGCATTATGCAAACTTGCCCGCTTTCAAAATCGTCGCACGATATCTCGACTCTCTCCATATGGATGGCGTAAAATTCAAGCTTAACCCAATCGCTGCCAAGCGTTAATTAAGATTATAAATCAAAATTTTATTTAGATGTCTTGTTTACCTAAACTTAGTTAATGGAAGTGATTGGGTTTATAAAAAAATGCTTGTTTTCTGTGTAAACTGTTACTATAATACATGGTAGCCTATTTTTGCTTAGTTCCATAATAAAGTAACCAACTAAGAAGCGACTTTAAAAACAAATATTTAAATTAGGCTATATAATGGTAAATTAATAATAATATGTGTAGGTATCCTGCATAAGGTTACTACGGAGATCAGAATAAAATGTATAAGATTTTAATAATTTACTAATTTAAAAACGAATTTTAAGCATGAAAGAAAGCTTTTTACCCCTGCTTATATATAAGGTTTGTAATGGATGGAAATGTGATGAATTACATTACCTTTTACAACATATGGCAGAGGAATGTATTTCTTTCCTAATTTGGCAGCTTGCTCTATGTTGTACCCCGGACTGGGATCATTGGAGAGCTTGAGGACTCTTGCAAACCTAAATAAAACTTATATTTATTCGCCTCGAAACAGTGACCAATAAAATGAAATATTCTGTATTCAATGGTCCAATTATGGCCTACCTATCCAAACAGTTCCCGACAGCAATATCAATAGTTTCGCCGAATATCCGATATCGTTGCCTGGAATAAGCGATCACTTGGGTATTTCCTCCACTGACATAGAGCACAGTAGGATTTTGCGCTTTTGTTATCAGTCTTCCCATTTCAATATCTGGACTAGATTTAAGGAGAATATCAAATATGTACTTTCATTGAGCATGAAACCATTGTATGATTCTGTAGGTCCCAGAGAATTTTTATAAAGGTTCCAAAGACTGCCATGGGCTGAACGTGTTCATATTGATATGTAGGATATAAATGACAACACAAAGAAAATCATGATCAAGTGGTTGCCACAGTGGAAGCGGCCCAGAGCAGGTGGACTGACTGCATTGAAGAAGATTTAGGTACGATGGGAAGGCCTGAGGACTGGAGATTTGTGGAGGAGACCAAACCCCACGTGAATATGAAGACCAATGGCAGCAGTTTGTAACAACAACGGTAAGATTTTAATTGGCACTGGTCGTTCCGGGACGTTGAGGAAGAGGTGGACTGCACGGAAGAAGATTTAAGCATAATGGAAAGGCTGAAATAATGAAAAAACTGGAAGTGAATACCTAGGTTCGGGAGCCAGTGGAGGGGGTTAAATCCCCCCTAGAATGTAATTAATGAAGATTTAAACATTATATATTAAAATCATCTTCATCATAACGGTACATTCTAGGGGGTACATCTATAAATCTTACCATACATCCATACACGCAATCATACATAAAGATAGCAGCCAATAAAAATATACATTAAGAAGATGAAGATAGTATTGGTAGTTCTCAGTCAAAGTATGATTCAGTTAAATATGACCGAATCGGAAAGGGATACATTAGTTCAATGGTGAGAGCATTTGCCCGGAAAGCCGAAGGTCCTGGGATCGAGTTCCAGATATATCCGTATCTTTTTCATATTTTTCTGTTTCAGATTTTTGATTGAGTTTCGCTAATATTATCTTCATTAATTAAAATATTATAATTTAAGGTTTAACTCATTAAGTTAAAAATAAAAGATTATAATATACTTTGCATATTCAATGTGTAATTCAGCAGATTACATTACCATTTGGGGATCTCGTAGTCCCTCTGGCTACGGGCAGTTGGGACTATTGAACAAACTTCAGTCCAATTTCATTACGTTAAGATAAACAATTCCAGGGTACGAATCACCTGACAATACCATTTCTCCTACTACCATTATTGTAAACGGAAGATGTTGCTTGTAAAATGATGGAGGAATTGCCTGGGTGGTAACTAGACGCATTTGTCAATTCAGCCATTAACCGGTTCTTTTTAAATTTAAATATCTAAAAAAGGATACGGCCGATGCAGTGGTTGACCCCGAGGATTGGCTTATTCCAGAGTTGAGCCACTGTCTTGGCTACCACGGAGACGGTAACCAGTGGCGCCCCCATCCCGGGCCCCTTGGTGTAGCAAACCACATCTATGTCTGCCGGCTGGACGCCAGACTGTTCCAGGGCATCCTTCAATATCTTCAATACATTCTTTCTATGGTGCTCTGCGGTCTCACGGGGCAGAAAACCTATTTTAAAAATTCATTATTTTTCTTTAACCCTTACGAGGAAACCGGGCTGCGTTTTGTCCATACAAACGCATTCCCCAATTTCCTTTCTGAATTTTGATACTACTGCAATATTTTTTTAAATAATATTGATTAGACCACTAGCGTGTCGGTACGTTATTTACTATAGGAGTAAAATTGTTAAAATTGCCAGGTTTGAACGCCATCAACAGATGTTCAGTAAAACAATGTAATTTTTAAAAAATCAAAACGTACGGACATAGAGTATTTTCTTCTTGTACAGTCTGTAAAAAAAGTCTTAAAAATCAGTCCAGTTTTGGAGGAGAAAAATGAAAAATACAAAACCTCAATTTTGATGATTCTATTTAGGTAATATTAGCCTGAGTTGCAGTTGTATCTTTCGCTCCGTATTCTTGGAAGTAAGAACAACAGTGACAGCAACAGTTTGGTAAAATACCTATCGTTAAAATTTCTCGGCGACAGGGTTTCCTCCTAATAGGTTCACTGCCAACTCCACGACCTAAAACTCCGCACCTGCCAATTGCCATTTTGCATCAATATAGTTACTATCGGTGTACGAGTATTTTCATTGCCCAGAGTTCAATTGGCAACTGTCATGACATGTTACAGTGAAACAATCCGACGGAAATTGAAATAACATTTTGGACTTCTTTTCTTCTTTTTAATACAAGAAAGAGCTAATTATGCTAAAAGGCGCATTAAAATAACATTTTTATTCAACATTTAAAGTTCAACATTTCAAAGTTCATCATTTCCCCTTTGCCGCTATGTTTTAGTGCAGATTTGACATTTGCAAAAGTTTCATTTCAATATAGAAATGCATAAATTACTTAGCCTGAGAACCTAATAACATAGTTTGTGCATTTAATCAATTGTTTCGTGTAGTAATTGTTGAAGTGTATAATCTATGCCTAAAAGTGCGGCGCTTAGGTAAATAATTACCTGGAATTTTCATGCATCTTTTACCATCTCTCCAGATGTAAATAGTTGTTTCTTGTAATAATTTAGTTAAAATGAGGTTTCCGTAATCTGTGCCAAAATAAACATTTAAGCGGGCGACAAACGCGAAGTTCACATCAAAAAGATACTGCGTTATAAGTATCTTTTCTACCGACACACTACGTTATAAAATATTCCTTCCTACGGCAGGAAAAGGGGTCAGTTGAAATCGGAAGCGGTCGAGAGAATATCATTTCTTTGTACTGGATATGTCAACTTGACAACTCCGTGCATGCTCCGTGTATTAAAAATGACCCCCTCTCCTGTTTACGGCGAAGGGGGGGTCGCATAACTTTTCTGATATCGCGATCGTAGAGGTCACGAAAAATAACTAGAATTAGCAAAGATTTAAACCGCGATCACAGCACATCATATTTTTACGTCTGGCGGGTCTGTATGGGATTGTATGGCGAGCGCTACTGTGTTATAAGTATCTTTTTGATGTGAACTTCGCGTTTGTCGCCCGCTTTACCATATTTTCGAGCTGGCAGAGAAGTGGCTCTAATAATAACAGAAAGGTTTTTCCTATTTTTACCGCGCCAAACTCGCAGGAGTTAGCGGCACTATGGCACCCAAATTTGGGGAACGTGAAAGGAATTGGGGTAGGGTAAAAGGAAGGTTGGAAATAACCTGGCTATTCAGATGTTCCAATATTTTTGCGGTTATTAGGTTCAGTAATGCTTGATGTATGATCTACCTTCGCCGGGAGGTGTGATGTAAGTGCAGCGGCAATTGGAGAGTACCTTGCCGTCTTTCACTACGCCTATTCCAAGTTTATTGGCGCTACCTTCGAAACCGATTGAGATAACCATCCTGAAAACCCTAATTTAATTTTAGTAACTTTCAAAGGCCGGTTTTTGATTCTGACAACTGACAAGTGACAAGCGTAGACATAGATTTATAATATAACACAGACATACCCATAGACACTCATACCTCATACTCATGAGGCTGGAATCAGACGGACTGGAATCAATCGTTCATTTCTGTATTTCATTCGGCCTATTTTACTCGGAATGACAAGTCTGAACATGAAATGAAACAAAAGTGAAACGAAGTTGGGAACATTTGCTCGAGCAACCATAGACTTAAGGCCCGTTTATAATAGGAATAATCTGTAATCCGTATTCGATTAGCCCTAGGCCGTAGAAGTTGGAAGATGGGAAACCTGTGTATCCGTTTATAATAGATGGCAATAATCTGTTATTTTTTTTCCATAACCGAAAAGATGGTTAAACTTTTTTTTTTACGGTTATAGATTACGGAAAGCTTAGATATATGCTGAGATGTATGTATTTTCGATCGATACTCTATGGTATTGAACAAATATTTACGCGGAGTTTGGATATTTTATCGCATTTTACATATATTTGCTGAAGACAAAAGTGATCTAATATATAATAATGAATATAAATGACGGGGAATTGATTTCTTAGACACAATTTCGTCATTTTACATATACAAGTGACAGCGTCATAGACAATTCAATGGGCTTATTCCTATTCCAATTATAAACGACGATCTAAAATATTACGGATTATGGCAACGGCCTATTCTTATCTCTTATTCCTATTATAAACGGGCCTTAAAGCTTCACTCGAGTGAACCGTCTGATTCCAGCCTAATATATCCGATATAAAATAAATGAATATATTATCTATGTCTAACCAATAGACAATTCCATAGAACAAAAATATTTTTTTGACGTTTTCACAATTGTCTGTGGACTTTACTTTTCATGTTTTCGCACCTTTTCGATATGATATCGGAAAATACCGCAAATAGATAGAGGATTGGTTTACGAAGTTTATTTACGCGCAAATACCCTATCACTATAGCTGGATTGGTTTAATTATGCTCATTATGCTATATCAGCGTCCGCGAAGCACTTGTTTTGTGTGAATCGTATCAGAAAAGACCGTTGTTTTCCCTAGGTATAATCGTTTTTTCTTCATTTTGTTTCAACGTTAATTATCAACATGAGTTCTGTGAACGTTACCAAATCAGTGTTGTCGTCGCCAAACCAAATAGAAACGGAGGTAAAGGTTTATCTTCTTTGCATTATGAAGATCAGTGTGCTCTGTTCTTTAGGCTGTTTCTTAACATTATCAAACTGCTGAGACGTGATAACACTAACGTTGGCTTTACATTAAAACCTTGTTTATTTTTTTATTTCCGCTAAATGCTTATAGTTATACTGTTTTTCAGGTAACCGAGTCTAACCCACCGTCAAGCGCCCTCAATGATGTCGCCCTAACCTACATGAAGTACGAACATAAGATAGAGCAATCCCTCCGGCTTTCACAGAAGGAAGCACACCAGAAAAGAATGCAGTCAATGAGGAAGGAGTTAGACTACTTGAATGGCACTGCTTGGCAATTTGAAAATGCCGACAAGGGCTTCTAATTGTTGCGGCAACTATCTTTACACAAAAAAAAAATAATTTTCTCTCAAGCTTTTCCTATTCAACATTTATTTTGTATTATTAATTTTTAAAGTGAAATTTGACAAAATGCAAGCTTTAAAATATATTAAAGACTACTTCTGGGGTACTCCCCTAGAAGATGAAGCCGAGGTTTTGGAAGCCACAATGGTGCGAATGATGGAAGCTATTCAAAGCAATGAGGGGAACTCAAATGAATTGGAGCCTATCACTACCGAAATGATCCAGCAATGTATTAAAAGAATAGGTAAGTTTTGATCTCCCAGAAACATACATATAGGTGCAGTAGAGCCCCTATAATCCATACCCAGGTTAATCCAAATGTCGCTGTAGTCCGAACTGCCAAATGGCCCCACTCTCTTTATACCGGGGCCGCTAACGCTATGCTTTTCTTTACTTACATAAGAGCTCTTGTGCCGTGTCTACGCTACTCTAGATGATTTAGGTTATAATACAGAGCCCTTCAGGTTATTTTTTACAAAAATGGCGCTCTACAAATTATATAATTGTTATAAAAATTATTCCTACGCCATAACGAAAACTCTAATCATAGTGCCAAAGTGTGCGTAGAATGAGGGATAAAGCTTTTTCTTGGTTGCCAAATATAACCCGCCAGGCTAAAAAAGTCCAGTTATGACCAAGTAATTGTGATTTAGAAGTTCATTTACCCCGTAGGGGATGGCAAGAAATTTTAAATTTTGTTAAAGCCATCAAGTACCATACTTGATAAGTGATACTTTTATTCTTATCTTCAAGTAACCCAGTACAAGTAATATCCGAAGACAAAATGAATATATAAGGTGCGAAGCACTGCAATTGCATAATTCTTCAACACTGCTATTGCAGGTCTCCGGCTCCTAGGGGTTGAATATAATTTTCCTTAGCAAACAGCTGTTTAATATTATTTTTCTATCTAACGTACTATAATCCGAACGCTTTGTGAGTCCAAGTAAATGTTGTTTTTCATTAGTTCAAATTATCAAGGCTTTTCTGTACAGGATTCATAAAAAGTAGAAAATGGTAAAATTTTACCTATGACCCCCATTCTTCAACAGGCTCAATGCCAGTCTAGGCTTAGAAAATTCTGATGATTTTTTTAATAAATCTAATTTATCTCTTATCTTTCGTCTCTTTAAATTATAAATATGTCCAAAGTATTATTTCATTTTTCTTTTGTTTGCTTCACTAAAGCAAAAGGTTAGCATAAAAACATGTCGTGTTATTTGTGTTATTTATTTTTGGGGTGTTATGCCGTGTTACGCTACCTCATTCTTTAGCCAACGTTTGTGGTGTGTTGCCAAATGTCGTGTTAGTTCTCAGATAAACACCGAGCAATGAACACCACAACACGGACATTACCCTAGTCTTGTAGTAAAAAAAAATGTTATGGACTTTTTGTTCTGTTGGTTCTCCAAATATTGAAACATTGTTGTGTTAATCTGATCTACACGTCTGTCGCGTGTGTGATTCATGGAGTTTTACGCAAACACTTGTCTCCACGCAGCGTGGCGGGATAGATTGTGTTGAAAAGACCATTGTAAAGGTGTATTGATTTTGCAGGTAAAGTTGAACTGTTTTCTAACCTGTGCGGCATGGTGGACGGGATTCAGTTTCCGAGCACCTGCGAGCGGCCCATGAACCTGAAGAGTGGAGACGCGGTGGAGTACCTGTGCTACCGCCAGGACGAGGTCCACAGGTCCCAGATTGTGAAGATCCTATCCAAAGTGGATGACTTATCCGACGTGGAAACGCTTAGCAAGACTGTGACGGGGTACGACGTGGACACCAAGATGACTGTAGCCATGGTGTCCGGCCGCGAGGGCCGCTTGGTGCTGCTGGGGGACAACGCACCGAGCTTCAGTCTGGACACTGTCAAGTCCTCCTTTGTGCCCGAAGTGGGTGACTGGCTCTCGCTCCTCGTCAAGTATCAAGTAACGGAAGAAGGAGAAGCCGGAGAGGTATGTCCCTTTCAATTTAAAAGACTTGTTTCATTCTTGAACGGCCCACTTTTTGTTAGAGTTTTTCACAGCCAAAAAGTATTACTGTGATTTATTTTTGGGGTATTTTTCTGTGTTTCCTCAGTCTTTAGCCAAAGTTTCGGACAATGTTACAGTAACACACTGTAATGCTGTCCAAAATCTTGGCTAAAGAAGGAGGTAGCGCAACACGGTATAATACTCAAAAAATGGATCACGATAAACCCCTAGTTTTCATTGGATGTTGAAATGTTTTTTGGTATCTATTTTAAGTATAATTAAAGTCATACAAGGACATTTAAAATTGTCCCTTTGAACGATTCATCAGTCGTAAACCTGCCTTCGGGCGGGTGACAGCTGAGAGGTTAAAAAATAAAATGATATTTTTAACCCTTATGTATAAAGAAACTGTACAAGAACAAGGTCAGAATCGCTTGCGCCTATATCATTCAGGCTTTACTTTTTATTAGAGCACTCTAGCTCCTCCGAATGCTCTGATATTATTTTCTATGAAATACGGCCTTAGCCTCTTAACTGTCATCCGACATTCAAGAGGTTACACGATATTGTAATTCACATTTCTTGAAAAACACTTTAAAATCTTTGTTGGTAATTGAAGATTCCAACCAGAAATCGATTTTTGAACATACACAAACCTTTTTTTTTATATACATCTATTTGAATTTCGATTTTTTTTGTTTTAATTAATGTACAAATGAAGAGGAATCTTGGAAGTGGAAATTAACCCACCTCCTAACATTCGTTCGAGCTGAAACTCGGCAGATAAAATCGTCAATGACAATGCATTTTATCAACTTTTGGTGGCAATCAAGTACAAATGGACATATACGCATTTCTTAAATTTAATGACATTACAGCAGTTAATATATGCAATAAATGTCGGTCTTATTCAATCTTGATTTGGCTCGATTGGTTGTTGGAGTTGTTGACTCCATGTCCTGGGTAGGAAGGTTCAATCCTTTGTCATACAAATAAATGATTTTTTTTAAGGTTTTATTGGCATTTGAAAATGTACTATAGAAGGTTGCTTATTTTACATATTCTAATTTGTATTAAAATATTGTTTGAATAATAAATATTATGTATTAATATTGTGTTATTTATTTATTAAGATCCTGGGGGTGCTGGAGATACAAACCTTGCGAACAAAGATCATTGAGGCACGGGTGACCTCGTGGGACGCCACCTCCGAGGTGGGGGTCATTGATGATGAAATCTTCTTCAACAAGAATGCGTGTCATTGCTACAACCCCAAAGTGAAAGAAGTCGTAAGTAGTGTTCCAGTAGACTTCTAGTAAAGTAGTTGTGATCTCCTTCAATTGGTGCCGGTTTTCTATTTGGAGATCTCCATTGACGTGTACACCGCTGTGCATACTATATTATATAAATAAATGTCACAAATAGAGCTGCGCATTCTCATTATTCTGATGTTATTATTTTCATGTATAAAGATACATCAGAAACACAGTGAAAGGGTTAACCTCTAGTTGGCCGATTTATCACCGGTGATCACCGGTTTTTGGAAGCGATTTTGTCCCTTATGTATGAAGAAATTGTATGAAGAACAAGGTCAGAATCGCTTGGGCCATTCTCGTTCTTGACATAACAAAATACTGGATAGCGTTTAGCCACTCCAAATAATTCAAATTAATTCCCAATGACGCGCCGGGCATCAAAGATGGCGGACAAAATGGCTGTTGCTTGATAATATGAACGAAGTCATATTCGAAGTCTATATTTTTTCATTGTTTTTTATATAAATCCATTGTGGAAAGCATAGATTTGAGTGATTATTAGGAAGTTCGTTTTATCTACATTATTTTGATAAATTTTTGTAATATATCACAAAAGAAATGTTATAAAAATTGAATTTGTAAGAAAGGTGAGAACTGTCAAATATTTTACGTCGTATTGAAAAAATATTATTTTTCGATGCTGGCTTTCAACAGGTTAAGGATAAGTTTGTTTTAAAACAAATTTATCAAATATTTGACATTAATTTTCACATTCTGTGAATGTTCTATTCACATTCTGTGATTATTTCTGTTTTATGCATCAACTGGCTTATAATGGTACAACAAAACTTGAATAGAACTTACACAGAATGTGAAAATTAACTTACATAAATTGACAAATTTTTAAATCTTTTTGAAACAACCCGTCCCTAGACTCTCAACAAGCAAATCCAGAGGTTGCGAGTGCAAATCCTGTCATGTGCAGGTAAATTTAATTTAATTAATTTGTGTAACTAAATTTCACAATCCAAGATGAAAGATACTCTCAGTATCGCCCTGGTGAAATTTCACCAATTCAGAATTGAAATGTCTTTAGCCGTGTTTTGTGATCAGATCTGAATTGCCAGGTATTTTCCCAACTTCCTCTTCCCCATTTCCTTCCCCTCCACACTACCTTCAGGCTCATAACATAGGTACCCAAATTGGGGATTCCATAGTTTTACTGGCTCCAGATGGTTGGGACATTTAAATAAAAATGAACAAAAACTGCACTTATTAGAGAACTGATTAAATTATTCTACATAGTTGTTGTGCTTCTTTTCCTTGTTACTGTATATTATTGTTCGTACGCATAGTATAGTAGTTGTTTGTTTGCAGGTTACTGTAGATGCCCTGGAGAGTAATCAAGGGAAATACCGATGGCGAGCCATCCGGGTGTGCCCTGTGGAAAAGGCCAATGTGCAGCGCCACTTGAAGGTCGATGAAAACATCATCTCACATGATGAACATCAATACCGACTCTACGTGACGGAAGATGTTAGTTTTGGTACTCTAAGCATCGGAGAAACCAAAGACTTGAATGTGGAAGTGCACAATAGAAGCGCCGTAACGTATTTTCTGAAAAGGAGCGCCTTTCATGTCAAAAGAAGTGAATCACAACTGAGCATCTTACGTGCCCCAGATAACGATATACCCATCAAGCCTGACACTAAACTCCACTTTACATTCCGATGTTCCCCAACTTTCCTGGGGTATTCTGAAGAATTATTTGTTTTTACATTCAACAAATTTTCTGTTAAACGAGTGTTCAAAATATACGTAGTAGATCCTGATACTTGGTCTAAAATGCCTAATATGGAATCTTCCAACAAGAATTATTCTTTTGCACAGAAAAATAAGAAACACTTGGCAAAGCACAAGGAACAGGGTAACATGCAATGCATTCGTGGCATCAGAATGAAAAAACCCCCCAACTTCATGGCGGTTCGCATTCCTCCTTATGAGATACCCGACAGCATCTGGACCTCCGTCTACAAGTACTACGATGAGGAGCACAAACCCCTGCGCTTAGAAGATGCCTTCCCTGCTCTGGCAGAAGATTTGTGCATAGACAATTACAAAAACAAGTTCCACACAATGATATATCTGGAAGAGGTGGACTGCCGGTTACGCATGCTTACTTACGATATGGAGCGAGCCTTCATGACGCGTCAAGGGGAGTTCCTGTGCCTAGAGGTGGAGGGGCTGACGGAAAAGCGGCCCTCCATCCTGCCGGGAGATGCGGCCATGGTGAAAAGCCTCCGGGACCAGCGTGCCCATCTGCACGAAGGAATCATTCATCAGATTGGAGGTTCTAAAGTCTATCTCAAGTTTGCTGTAGCATTTCACCAAGCATACAACGGTGAAGATGTCACGGTCCACTTCTCCTCCAGTCGCTCCAACTTCATGAAAATGCATTACGCCATTGATCAAGCTCTGAAACACCTCGATAAAGAAATTCTGTTTCCCGATAAAATCCACGCAAAACCTCCGCAGGTGATGATCGTGGACCCTCTGGATAAAATAATAATTACAGATTGGAAGGAAAGGGAAATACAGTGGTTCAATCATAACTTGAATAGTATCCAGAAGAGGGCTGTGAAGAACATCCTCCAAGGAGAAGCTCGCCCGCTGCCGTACATAGTGTTCGGTCCGCCTGGAACAGGCAAGACGCTCACCCTGGTGGAGGCTGTCATGCAGATGTACTGCCTGCTCCCAGACGCCCGAATCCTCATCGCCACTCCCTCCAACAGTTCCGCCAACCTGTTCATGGAAAGGCTGCTGGACACCGGCAAGTTTATGGTGGGCACTATCATGAGGGTCTTGGCGCACTACATTGCTATGAGCGGGAACACTCCCGAGAGGCTGAAGCCATACTGTGGAACCCTCGATACTGCCCTGGAAACAACCAACACATATAATTTGCAACACAGAGTTTTAAAAGATGGAATGCAATTAAATTGCAAGAAATCCAACATCGGTCGTCATCGCATAACCGTCGGTACGTGTTCAACCATCGGTGCGATGTTTCGGTTAGGGTTTGAAAAGGGACACTTTACCCACATTGTGGTGGACGAAGCGGGTCAAGCCACGGAGCCTGAGATCATGACTGCGCTGGCTTTCCTGAACAAGAAGGGTGGGCAGGCGGTGCTGGCGGGAGACCCCATGCAGCTGGGGCCTATCGTCATGTCTACTGCAGCCAGCAGCTGTGGTTTGGACGAGTCCTACTTGGAGCGCCTTCTGAATGCCTTCCCCTATCAGCGAGATATGGAAGGCTTCAAGGGAGATCTGTGTGGCTACAACCCCTGCTTGGTCACCCGCCTCATTATCAACTATCGGAGTATACCCAAACTGTTGACGCTGCCCAGCGACATGTTTTACGATGGCTCGTTGCGTTGCCAGCTATCGGAGGAGGACGAGGGGATCCGAGACATGATAGAGACTTTGCATTCTGTGTTCCACTGTTCCGTGGATAAGAAGTATCCCGGGCTTGTGTTCTATGGAATACGTGGAGAGAATCTGCAGGCGGAAGAGAGCCCCTCGTGGTTCAACCGTCACGAGGCCTCCATGGTGGCCATGTTCTTGGCCCAACTCTACCGCAAGAAGTTCAATCCAGATGACATTGGAATCATCACCCCTTACATTCAGCAGGTATGTATTTCTTCCAGATAATCTTTTTTATAATCAGCCGCACTACTTATACTGATTGTTACAACCTTAACTTAGTCTTAACCAGCATTGATCTTAAGGCATATTGATGACCATACACACTGAAGAAGTGTGTTAGAGGCATATCCTTTCGCCTAAAGCAGTGGTCTCCAATATGTGGGCCGGATCCGGCCCGCCGAGGATTTTAATCCGGCCCTCGGATTTTGATTAGGTAGTAGTGGACCCAAAGTAAATAAGTTGGGTATTTGAGATTACCAAAGTTTTCGATGATTTCGGAGAATTCGGTGTTGAAGGCGACCAGATATTCGTTACTCGAAAATTACCCAGACACTTTAATTTTTGTTGAAATTCTAAGAACGTAGTGCAGGCAAGATAAAAAAGAGTAGAGTAGTTCAGGCAAAACAAGTGATTTTAAGGGTCAATCAAAGATGTTTCAATTGTTCTAAAATCCAATTGACATTCCGATTAACGAAGTTGAAATTAATTTTCAATAGAAATTAATCAATCTTTAAGCAAATGATGGCTTAAAGATATTTTTCAAAAATAATTAAAAATTTTGGGAGCACATGTGCATATGTGAACAAATATTTTCCAAATTAAAATCAATAAATCGATCATGCCTAACGGATTCTCATCTCGAATATTACTTGCTAATTAGTAGGTACCACAAAATTAAAACCGAAATTTAAAGAAACAATTTTCTTAAAAAAAGCGCAAACCTTACACTAATCAAATTTATATATTTTAGTTTGTACAATGTCTGTTAACATCATGCGATTTGTAAAACTAGAAAACCGCATAAACAAATAAAATCAATAGGTACTTGGAATACCCTTCTTATTATTTTATTCCTTTTTAATATAAGTACATAGTTTAATCTAATGTGTACTTATACTGTGGATATTTCTCTTCATTGTTTTATTTGTAACTCAATAGATAAAATAACATTAATGCAACATGTAAACAAAGAAATAAAATTAATAATCGGAAGGCCTTATTATTATTACTTTATTTCTTTTTTAATTACCTGTAAATATAAATTATATTTTTTTACATTATAATAAATATTAAGCAAATTAATGTAAATTAAGCAAATATATATTAGTTTTCTAATTAGTTTCTAATCGGAATACGAATTTATTTTTCATCCGCCCCCCCACGTTTTCAAAAAAAGATCCATCCGGCCCTTTTCTCAAAAAAGTTGGTGACCACTGGCCTAAAGTAATCTTAATTTGTATATTTGTCATATTTCTCGCTTCAATGATCCATGCTTAATATACCTATCATTCTAAGGAGGTTTCTCACCATCCTCCCAATAGCTTATCTACTCTAATAACGAATATTTTCGATTTACGATTTATTTATTTATTAAGTTGGAGTTTATAATTCGGTACTCGAACCTATGAATTGTGGCTATATATTGGATAAGTTGACGGAGTTTTCCAACCACTGCGAGTATTTTATTTTTAATAATATTCGTTATTAGTGTAGATAAGCTATTGGGTGAGAAACCCCCTAAGTACAAGTCAAAAACAGCACCTTTTCAGGAGAGCTATTTCAAATTTATAAACTGTTTTGCCAGGCTGTGCTAACTGGGAGATTAAATAAAATACAAAACATATATTTTTGAATGAATTACGTTATTAGAAGTTGACAAAAAATGGCACATTGTCACAAATAACATGAAATGATTACTTGTACTTTTAAGAATATGGTGTTGAATGACTTGTACTGTTGAGAACAAAACCTGGGGGCCTAGTCTCGATCTTTCGGTTTCACAAACAAGCACGTTTGCCATTTAACCTTTCTTGACGGTGCTGCCAACTAAGCGGTCACGGTTTGTATTTACTGAAATATCTTTGTAAATATACTAAACATAGAGTTAACATTTTAGGTATTCCTCCACAATACATTTATGTATTGGATTAAATAAATACATTACACTAATATTTACTGAGTGTACAGCATCGGAGCGCGAGAAAGTTTTTAGCACGGTCAGAGGAGGGTTAATACGGATTCGTGACGTAGCTAAACCCGCGTTACGGGCGCTGTGAGAGATATAGACTAGGCCCCCTGTACTGTTAGGACCATGTTAGGATAATATAACAAGCCAGTCCAATGACTTGTACCAAAAATCTGTGATAATAATTTTATTTTTTATGACATTTTAGTATTAGACACAGATCCACAGTTTAGGATTTTGGATGTAGATTTACTTTCAATAAATTCTTTCACATCCGGAAGCGAACTGTGAATATCGGCAGACGTCTACAATGTTTTGTAGTCGTGAAATATCAGACTTGTCAAAGGGAGCCCAAATATCTTTATTTTTCTCTCTTAAAATTGGAAGTGAAGAACTACAGCAATTATTATTAGGCACTATGGGATATTTATTTAGATAGATAGAAGAAGTAGATCATCATTTTTGTCAACACATCTTACAAGTTGCGATGGTACCAGTCGTAAGGATGGCCACTTACAATTTTTCAAGTTTCCCTTTGTTTCTTGAGTTTGTTGGACAGCTACATAATGGCTTCATTTTCCTGGCTCTTATTACTTTGCCATTCACAATAGTATACAATTGTCCTGTATTGTGCTTTTTAATTTGTTCTTTCTTTATTTCATGAGTAAGCACCTTATCTCACTCTTGGAGAATTTTGATCTGAATTTACTGCTTATTGCACACACCGAATAGCGGGTAAACTATTTTCACTACTTGAAATCTAATGGAAAACATTTACTTCTCTAAATCTCTGTCCATGTCTTCTCTCTCCGCCAGCTCACATGGCAGTGGTCAGTTCGCTCACCACTTTCCACAGAATTAAACTATTGCCTAATCAAGTTCGCCGCCCGCCTTTTTGTGAGTTCCGCGCTTGTCATTGTGCTATTTCGCAAATAAAGACCAGTTGGATGAAACTGAGAATTTTGCACTAAATACCTACTATGATAAATAGTAGTGAGTTCTTCCTCTTTCCCTTTCCATCATATTTTCCCTTTTGAGCAGTTGGTCATTCACACACAAACTTTCACATTCCACGTTCCTTCGATTCCACATAAAATTTACACATCAATTTCATTCTCACTATCATTATTGTCTTTGACAATATAACTCATATCTCCAATAGATTGATCCAAATAAATAACATCAATGATATTTATATTAAACATTGAAAAATCCCACCCACTTACCATTGTCATTTGTGTTGCCAAATTCATTTAATTTGGATCTATTTTCAGTGAGTTTTATTATTTTCTTTACACTGCTACAAGAATTGTACAGATAATCGAATAAAATATTAATCACAAACTTATTAATTAAACCATAAAAACAAATGTGGAAAACTAAAACATCCTCCTACCGGGAACACAATTGATAATGACATGAACTGGCATGTTAACGCATTTTCTGGCGACAGCTGCTAATTTGGTTCCTTCAGTACAAGTTCATACAAATGCAAAAATCTGCAAAATGTGTTGAAGAATGTGTCCTCTGATCCCAATGGTATAAATTGACTTGTACTTCCAATACCAGTTAAAAAAAAAATAATTTCAGTTTTATTATAAACTTTCCCTATTTAGAATTGAAATATATTTTTGAGATGTTTTTTATTTTGATGCCATTTGAAGATTTTGTCCTAGAGATTAAAAAATTAATATTAGCTGAAGCGTTTTTTTTTCAACTTTTTATTTATTTATTTATTTTGTCTAAAAAATATCATGCACATATAAGGGAACGTACCCATACTATGTGACCCACTTTTTACAATTTTTAACCCCCCCTCCCCTATATTAATTATTAATGGCTCTTAATGTTGTTTATTTGCGAAAATTAATGAATTATGTAGGAATGGCTGGAATTGAAGACTGAACGTGTGTAAGTTTACGAGGGTATGCATTAGAAAAATTAAGATCAGTCAGATAGTATGCATTAGAAAAATTAAGATCAGTCAGATAAAGTTGGTTGCCATCTTGATTACTGGAAGGTTAGTTTAATAATATTATTTAAATTACAGATTCGATTCCTGCGTTGGCTAATGACCGATCAAGAGCTGGAGTGTCCCAAGATCGGCACCGTAGAGGAGTTCCAGGGCCAGGAAAGGAAGATCATCCTGATGTCATGCGTGCGCTCCTCCAAGGACATAGTCAGCACTGACCGCATACAGTCCATCGGATTCCTGCGCAGCCCCAAGCGCCTGAATGTGAGCCTGACGCGTGCCCAGGTGCTGCTGGTGATCTTCGGGAATCCCCACCTCCTCAGCATGGACCCCCACTGGCAGCGGGTCATCAAGTATGCTGTGGAGCACGGGGGCTACATGGGCTGTGAATTGCCCAAGGAGTTCATTGATCCTTGATAGATCATTTAATATTTGAGATCATTTAGGTTGTAATTCAAATATCATTGAAGAAGAAGATAATACTATTAATCTAAACAAAAATATGAAAAACGATAAGACACAGAAAAATAAAAGATAATGGTCACAACAGGGCCTCGAACCCAGAACCTCTCGTCTTACCAAGACGAGAGGTTCTACCAATTTGGCCACTGAGACCTCTTATTTGTTAATCTCATATTTCAAATTTAAAATAAAATTGGATATATTTATCCGAGACACTATCTAGGGTATAAATAGTTCATAGAACTGTTTCCAATGAAAAAGGTAGCTGCCAATATGTAATATGGAAAAAAAATAGTCGAAGGCAACATTGTTAATTCTGAAATATGAGACCCAGTTGTGACTATTATCTTAATTTATCTGTGTCTTGTTCTTTTTCATATTTTCGTTTAGATTAGTGTTATCTTCTTCTTCAATGATATATTACATTGATGGGAATAACCTTCATAAAAAAAGAGTTATTCAAATAAAAATTGTAATTGTAATTAGTCAATTAAGCCTTTTTGTTATTTGTCACGAGAGGTCTCCTATTCTAGGTCCCTTGCAGCTTTTGAACAATTGTGAACAGCAGAAAAGCACAACTGTCATGTTGTTATGCTTGTCGGCTGATCTTAATTTGACAATGTGCTGAAATGGTTCTAGAATTGGCGTTTAATGGGACCTTGCAAGTATAAAAAAAAAAATGAATGGTTGGCCACTTGATGTTAATAATGTATATTACATTAATTTCTGTGAAACACCCCAACCTTAGTATTTGAGTTGTTTTACTATGTATGTATCTGATATGTACTGAGTTCTTTGGTATGTAATTGAGTTCATTTGGTATATACTTGAGTTCTTTTGTATGTACTTGAGTTCTTTTAGTATGCACTTGGGTCCTTTGGTATTTACTTGAGTTCTTTGGTATGAATTTGAGTTCATGTACTTGAATTCTTTTGGTATGCACTTGGGTCCTTTGGTATATACTTGAATTCGTTTGGTATGCACTTGGGTCCTTTGTATGTACTTGAGTTCTTTGGTGTGTATTCGAGTTCATATGGTATATATGTACTTGAGTTCTTTGGTATGTACTTGTATCTTTTGATATACACTTGGATTCTTTGGTACGTACTCGAGTTCATTTGGTATATACCTGAGTTCTTTGGTATGTACTTGAGTTCATTTGGTATGTACGGTGACAAGGATGAATAATCTTTATAAGAAATTTTTTTCTATTTATGGAAAGACAACCTCTGTGGGTAATGACCTATGCATTTGACTTTGCGGGTCAATTCCCACCGTAGTACAAAAACATTGACACGGATTTTTTTTCATTTTGCACATGGGCACTGGGTATAAGGAACATTATAGCTTTTGTACAATGCATTAACACAGGTTTGGTCTTCTTTTGATGACCCAAAAAAAAGTGCATATATAGAAAATCTGTTGGGGCAGTTCATAAATTTTTATATGTTAAGTTAAATATGCCTATTTTTATTTCCCCAAAATACAAATAATTTTTTGGATACCAACAACACAACACTATTTTTTATCAGATTTTTTTAAATGAAAGATGAACATGGAATGATTGATCCAATGTTACACGTGGATTACTTGGTTTCCTTGAATGTTTTTTTGGTAAAATTGTACTTATGACTACCATGTCATATTATGCATATATGTATACAAAAACAATGTTTCTTTTTATGAAACCCAAAATAAAAATCTTATTTCAAAAAATTTACCAACATGACGGATGGCTCCATACTAATGGCGTAATACAATAATTTTGATTTGAATGAAATAGCTATTCAATTGCACTATTTTCCATTTCCGACAACAGATATAGTCATTTCTTATTGTCATTAAATTGTATCAAAGATTTGTTTTTAAAATATTGTTAAAATAAATAAGAACGGTAGTTGTAGGTAAAAAGTTAACCTTTTTTCTAATGCTTTTTATCACCATCCACCTGTACGAGAAAAAGAAGTCGGCGAAGGGTAATTTTTTTAAAAGTTTTGTATATTTTAGGTTAGAAATGTTTGTGATGTAAGATGACCTTTGTCACGGTAACAGCTTCGTTACTGTTATATTAGTTACTGAAATGGGTTTTGAAAAAGTTAAAAATGAGGTCTAAGAGATTGAAGACTGCCCACATTGAAGTGCGATGTATCAAAAGTTAGTGTTAATAAATCACACCCCTTTGGCGCATGGCAAGGGATGTGCGTCTGTGCACCTCCTTTTACTTGCGGCCTAGCTATGTAATAGTGTATAACATATGCTATGTATAGATGTGTAACTTTCAAATGAGAAATGTTATCTTCATATTATAACATCGAGTATATAATTTTTTGCCTTTTTCGCCCGTGGTAGTTTTTCAGCAATCGTGATTTCCATTTTAATGCCAGATCAATTTTTCCTGAATTGTACATACATGAATGCCTACTTGAATTTTTTCAAAACTATGCTTGTACGACTTATTTACATAGTAAATAAGGAATGAAAAGCGGGTAACTTCAATCTTTCGTAGTACAGGGCCGGCAACAAAAGTGGCTTAAAGGTGTAAATAATATGTACACAGTGAACTCTTATAAAGTTTTCAAAGGAACCCAGATTAAAAAAAAAAACTTCTTAACAGGGATAAATTAGCCATTTTTTGATTTCATGCTTCAAGAACCTAAAAAAAAAAACTTCTTTTGTGAACAAGAACCTAAAAAAAAACTTCTTTTGTGGGAATCTTGTTTAATTTTATATTTTTATGCTTTAAAGTACAAATACATTGTTTTATTTGAGTATCAAACTAATACCAACTTACTCTGGCTGTTATTTTTTTAGCAAAGTAGATTCTATTTTAATAAATAAAATGTGATTTGAAATTGTGAATATCATTTTTAAAATGGAAAGAAATGTCTGTAAAATATAAAAGAATATTATGTTGGTAGTATAAGGCGATCCGCTCACTGAGGCAACTGAAAACTGTCAACTGGCAACTGTCTTTGTATGACAATATGATGGCCCGCACACTACACAATCACTCAAAAACCCATTGTCAATGGTAACGCAAGCGGTAACTCGCGACTCGCACTGCTGATTGCCGTGGCCGGCCGTTGCTAGTTGCCAGCTGATTGTTCCTTGTCTATGGTTAAACGAGCTTATTGTCAATCAAGACATGGAAACTAGCCGGTTTTAGTTTGGTTTCAGTTGCCTCGTCAGCGGAGCGCCTAAGATTTTAATGTTTAAAAAAATAAATACATATTGTCTTTTGTATAAAGACGTGGTCAGAAGTGTTTGTAAAAAAAAAATGGGAGACAAAAATAAAATACATGTTCAATGTGATCAACCTTTTTAATTTTTGTTATAAACCTTGATGAAATTATTTCACGTTAACTTCCCACAAATAAGAGATGAAATTAATTGGAGCCTCGTCTCAAAATTCTTGTGTTCCCCAACGTATCTGGAATGAAAGATGAATAGGTCAGTCAAAGATTCATAGGTGCAAAAAATAATAATTCGATCATTTAAATAGTGCAAGGTTTTTCAGTCCTATCTTTTGCATTAGCTAACCACAAAACAAAACACATGTAACGTACATACCAGACTCAACCCACAGGGGTTAGTATGTAGATATGTCTCAAGCGACTTATTTAACGCTGCGTTAGCTAACACAAAAGACACAGACTCACACCCAAGATGTTTAAACACATTTGAAAATTAAATAAAATTTTGAAACTTCGAATAACACAATCAAAAAGATAAATTTTTAACCAAACATAATATTTTCCAAAGCCAAATATCAAAATTATAATTCAAAAAAATCAAACTTATGAACCCAAGTTCATGTACGACGATGGTCGATATTCCTGTCACAGTTACTTTGTCCCGGTGACTTTGATGTCAGTGGATCGCCTAAAATTATTTTTCTGAAGAACTGAGTATTTTTGGATTTTATAAAATGTGAAAATTTGAGCTTTGCCTATAAAAAAATATATATATATATTTTTATTGATATTTGAAAAATTCGAATGATACCGAAAAAGCAACCCTACCGCTTACAAAACTGGAAAAATAACCAGTTCCACATGATACTTAAAATCGCAACGAAATATTTTTGGATATTACGATCCCGATCGACAACGCCGACCCGGTGCTACCAGATGCATGGTTTTTGGGTCATTTATACCTCCATGGTTTTTTGAAAAAAATGTGTCTCTATAGTACAAAAATACGTACTTTGAGTGATATGATTTTTTAGCATTAGCCGGATGGGGGAAATCCCGGGAATTCAGGAATGTAGTTCTTGAACTTTAGTACGGGTTCACAATGTCTCTTTATCTAATTACATATTATCATTCCGCTTGCAAAACTGGCTATGTGAGTTTTACCAAATTTTACAGGAAAGCAAAAAATTACCCAGTTTTGAAGATGCGTTAAAGAACAATATTTGAATGAGTTTTGTTCGAAAATAGTTAAACTTATGAACCTAGCCGAAATTTGGCTCGATTCCTTGATTTTTGAAAATTTAGGTATAAAAAACGTTTTTTTTAAATCCGGTACATAGCCGTTTTTGCAAGTGGATCGACCATATTATATCTGCCAATAAATATGTATTAAATTAATATATCACATAACTTTAATGTACCTATCTACATGTATGTAGTACTTCCTATCGTAAATCGTATAGAATTTATTTTATTTGATTTAATTATTTCATTATTATTATTTTGATAAAAACAGGGAAAATAGATTTTTGAAATGTTTTTATTTGTATTACGTATTTATTAGTTCCACAAAAAGGCAAAGCCCTATAAAATGAGGTTAGATAAGAGATGAACTCAAATCCAAAATCAGAATGTCAACTTTTGGTGGTAATCTTAAAATTTTAGAGCTCTCTAGTAATTTGGTTAAAAATTGCTATTGGGGAGTTTAGGGGGAGATGATCACAAATTTTATGTCCAAATACACAATTTTAGTGGCGTTCTTTAATTTTTTGAGTAATAGATAAAAGACATTTTAAGCAAAGTTTTGATTCTGAATAGTGGTCCTCCATCAGGCAACATAGGTTTGATGCACTCTGTACTTACATCTTGGTTCCTGGCTTTGTGTTTCCTCTCCACGAGGGAGGTCAGCGCCTCAGAGCGCACTGACAGAGAGTCGATCTTCTCGATAAGCTGCTGGTAGGGTGACATGGGCTGCGTGCCCATTACCACGTGGCCGAGCTTGGAGTCAATCTTGGCATCCAGCCGCGCGTTCCTGATCAGGTTCACGATCCAGCGCTCTGCGTCCTCAGGGTCCATATTCAGCTTCTCGGCCAACATGCTGGAATACAATCAAACATTTATTATATGAGTTGTACCACTGGCTCCGTGCTGTTTCTCTTGACAATGTGAGTTAGTGTTCCTCACCCGATGCTAATGCACTGATGGATCCTGCAGAAGGTCTCGAAGATCATGAGACGGGCATTCTCCACAAACTCGTCGATGCAGGCGATGAGGAAGAAGTCACTGAGCAGCACGGCTTGGCACTCGTGCAGCTTCTGCCGCGCTCCCTCAAAGTCAAAGTTCACGTACAGGTGCTCGATGAACTCAGTGATGGGATCCCTGCAACAGAAACCAATTCTGATTAGTACACGCATACGTACAAGCAAGTTTGGAGGCCTCCAGAAAAAGCCCCCCACTCCGAACCAGTCTCATGCTATTTCTCTCAATGTCTAAGGCTGCAATATTGGCCTCCACATCATCAAGTCACCCAAGGTAAGGCCACTTGACACACTGTCCTGCAGGTTTATTAATAGGAGCCGTTTTGGTTAACAGCTTTCAATCTTGATCGACAAAAGAATTTGCACGAGAAATAGAGGGGTATTTGATGGAGGCCTTTGTCTAAAGCTGTACATCAGATGACTTATCAGTACTTAGAACAATCACCGATTAGGGGTGCCGTAGCAGCACTGACTCCAAGCAGCAGTGTTGATATTGCACCACATAACAAAAGGGGGTTGAGATGGTTACCTGTAGGTGTAGGACTCCTGCTGGATGACCCTGACAAGGTCCTTGAGCGCATTCCTGCGAGAGCGGTTGATGATTACGGCGGTGGCCAAGTAGCGAAGGATGTGCGGGCACATGGTCTGGATGGCGTTCAGATACCTGCAAACCAATCATTCATTACATTATAAACACTGTTTAAGTGTTTGGTGCTAAGATACCTGAAAACCAATAATTCATTACCGCTTCATCAGGATGTCGTTCAGATACTTGCAATAATTTATAACATAGACCACTTGACTAATTGTTAAATTCGGTTAATGAGGAATTCCATTCTCATCGTTCAATCAGAATTCGCCACCTAACAATTTAGATTTCAGTAATTTTAACTAGCTAACAATCACGCATTTTCTCTGCAGCGATAGGTAGAGAGGATAGACCGCCACACAACTCTGGCTCATAATACACTCCTTGCTTTATTCACATTCATATATTGTCTCCTATATATAATTACGTACTCCTGACATGACCTGACTCAAATATTTGATTCACGTATTCAAGTAATTGATTGTGTCTTCTATGTCTTTCTTGGGGGTCCCCAACTTTTACCATTCATGTCATGTATTCTCCTTTCTTCGTACATCCGCTCTACATGCCCAAACTATCTGCATCCCTTTATTAATTTGAACAATTAGGTTTGCATTCTTTCCGAATCTCCACATTGTAAACACATCATACAAAGTTTTACCGAACATTCTAAAGATTCTACAGCATTCAGCCACTAAATAAGTATTTTTTTTATTATTTGCTAGTTGCCAACTGCCACGCGCTGACTGAATGAAGATAGTATCTATAAAGCGGCGTCTCCTCCGACGAAAATGTGTACACATTTTGAGGATGGTTAGGTGCGGGCCACAATGTTTTTGTTTTCCGTGACCGATAGAAACAAAAAACAGTGGTGGACCTGCCCTAGTATTTTAGTTTTTGTGGGATGCTTTGTTAAACATTTTGTCGCAGGAGACGCCGCTTAATAGTTGGATGTGTGTTTAGTAGAACAATATTTTCCGCATATAATGGTGAGATTTTCAAATATTGTCAGGTTATTATTTGTAATTCAGGAATGTTTATCATTCTTTAATAAATTTAAATAGTGTAATAATGGTCTCACAGCGGCTTATGGAGGAAGACATCGATGATGAGGTCTCGCCCCTTGATGTGATTGAAGTAGACAAACAGACTCCAGTGAACGAGCCACGTCCTCTGCTGGAGGACCTGCATGTTGTTGGCGAACTGGTTGTTGTCAATGAACTCGCGCAGCTTGTTCAGGTCTTCCAGCGCTCCGTCCCAGTTCTGCACCAGGATCTCCGATGCCAGCTTGCCCCACAACACCGGCAGGTAATTCTGCAACATTACAATCAATTCATATTCAAAACAACCATACTTTATTTATTCATCAACACAGCACTACAATGCACAACATCACAGAATGGGATATGACCTTCTCCACAAATGTTTACCACTGGCGCCGGTCCCTCGCCGCCTGTCCTTCTTCCTGCCTAATTCTCTTCCTCGGTCTGGGTACTTAGTCATAATACCACGTACAGACTTTAACTTGCCCAATGACCGGATTCGGTAATGTTATTTAAAATCGCATGCAACCTGGTTGATAGTCCTTATCTTCTTCAACGCCTATCATCCCATATTCCAAATCATGACAGCAGACTGTCACTTATTTTGCATCCCCCTCTTTGCAAGACCAACTCTCAACAGAACTCAACCCCACAACAGATCCACAAATTCATTTAACTTAAATTGTTACCACAATGTATGAAAATCGGGTAAATTTTAAAATTAGCTGTGTTAATTATAGCAAAAATAAATAAAACAACTTCGGACACCTTGTCATTTGGCGTTTTTTACACGTGATCAGCCCATCACTGTCTTTGGAACCTACAAAATCTTACAATGGTCTTAAGGTTTTCAAGTTTGTGATTCATCTTTATCCTGTAAGTTCCATTTTCTAGTGCATGTCAAAAGATTTTTCATAGAATTTTACGCTTAAAGACAACTATTAACCAACATAAAATTAAATCAAAACCTACAGCTTGACATGGATAACTTTTCAGATGTTGGGATAACAGTGCAAAATAAATCCCTAAACATAGACTTTTGGTTAAGATAAAGAAAGAGACTTTTACATGGTTTGGGCATGTAGAGCAGATCAATGAAAAAAGGAGTGACTCGCAAGTCAAGTAAAAACTTAATAAGTGAATCCACAAATTATTATATATCATTGAAGACAATTTTAGCGACTAACAAGTGAAAATTTGAAACAGAAAAATCAGAAAAAGATTTGGGCGCATCAGGAAGAATTCTAAAATAAAAATAATAAACTAAAATCAGAATCAGCAGTTCATCAATATGAACATATTTTAAGCAATAATATTTTTCACTGGAGTTCCTTATTGTCTGGCATCTTGTATGACAAACTTTTGAAATCTAATAAATCATTGTATGCAAAGGTGTAATATTATAATGTATTATTTTTATTTTATTTTTGTATTGTTAATGCAACTGTAATGGCTTATGATTTTTTTGGGATCAGCCAGGATATGGGATATGTCATTAAAAAAATTTAAGCAAGTTTTGTAATTTTTTATACACCTCCAGCTGCTTCAAATTTTTCTCGAATAGTTATGTCTAGGGCAGGGGGGTATAACTCTAAATTTTCAACCGAATTCAAAACAAAAAATCTCCATGGTTGTGTGATGCCACATATTCTGCGACCAATAGGAAACTTTTATTTCTATATGTTTCTGTGGTTTATTGCAGTGCTCCGCAACCTTTTCTCACCTACGACACACCAAAATTCTTCCTAGAATTACGCGGCACACCAAAAGCTAAGATATATAGGTATTAAATTGATACAAAATTTTACAATAATTTTTAGTTTTTTATTTGAAAAGTATACATACATATAACTATAACATATTATTTTACGCAATATTAATAATTATTATAAATTCTTGATCACGTATGTTTCTTCCGCCACCCTTCAAATTATTAGTATCTATTAATGTTAGAATTCGTTGTTTTTTATATTCCATTGAAGCGAACGCTTGGGTTTGGAGGTGGAGTGAGCATTATGATAAAAAAATCATTTGGTCTTAATTATTAAGTAAAACGGACAATACAAATTATGAATGAAGCATTATTCTCAAACAAAGTCTCTTCATTCGAAAACCTACAAAATGTCCACGCACGGGCATGAGTCTTCAGCGATGCGCATAAGGGTAATTTTTTCTTTGTTTATGACTAGTTTGGTGCCGTCATGGTGTGTACAAAGCATACTGCGCAGTTTTCAACAATTGGCACCAGGCGCTGGAGGAACATTGAAAAATTATATTATAATAATTATTATTATTCTATACTAAAATGTCAAAATACATTGAATTTGACCGCGGCACACCTGTATCCAGCTCACGGCACACCAGTGTGCCACGGCACACCGGTTGCGGAGCACTGGTTTATTGGATTGAAAATAATTTCATTTGACGTTAATTTGTTTTGAACATGTTTGAAATTTGCTTGCGACGTAATAGTGGAAATAAATAATAATAAATTGAGAATTCGCGATCACAATTTGAAAATGCGAAAACGGGACCGGTGATTGGAAGAAATTTGCAGGTGGGAATCTTTCTTTGGTTTGATACATGTTTCTGATGTATTGTGTAACTGTGTTACATCTATTTTCGTTTTCAGGAGTTATCCATGTTCACCCGGAATCTCATTAATTTTTTTCATATCGATGTTCAATACGATACGATTGTACCACCCCAGCCAGGAGCAATCCTGTCCCGGTGAGACCGGCACACCAGGGGGCACTGATTTGTTAGGACTAGGAACAAGTGCTCTGAGGATAGGAAGGAGGTTGGAGTTTAATCGACCGGTATACATGTCAACCAAATAAGCCAATATTGGAATTTAGGATGGACAGGAAGAAAGGAATGGATTGAGCGTTATTATTTTGTATTTCCTTTCTTTATGTGTTCCTTCTTCTTGCCTCTTCCCGGCTCTTCTTGGATCTTCCTGTCCCTTCATAGTTTTTCTTGTACCTTCTTTTCTATTCTTACTTCTTCTTGTCTCTTCTGGGATCCTTTCGTCTCTCCTTGGCACTTTTTATTTATTCTTGTCTCTTCTTGTTTCTTCTCATCTCGTATGTGCTCTGCTTGGCTCTTCCTGCTATTTCTTGTATCTTAATGTCTCTTCTTGGCTCTTCATGCATCTTGGATCTTCTTGCCTCTACTTGTCTCTTCTTGCCACCTCTTGGATCAACCCATCTCTCTTCTTGGCTCTTCTTGTCTCTTACTTGATTTTCATAATCTATTCCGGGCTCCGTTTGTATCTTCTTGCCACTTTTTGTCTCTTATGTCTCTTCTTGTCTCATTTTGCATCTTCTCGTCTCTTCTTGGCTCTATTTGTATTTTCTTGCCTCTTATTAGATATTCTCGTCTTTTCTCCATTTTTTTCATATCGATGTTTGAAAGGAAAAATGCGATGCAACTGTGATTTTATACTAAAGATGAAACCGAGGAAACCAGGCTGAGTTTTGTCCACACAAACATATTTTTTATATCTGGATTTTGACACTAGTTCAAGTGTTTTTATTATATATTCTGTTTCTGGAGATGGTTACATGAGGTTGAGGAAAATACTGCCAGTCATGGTGCACGATGCAGGTAATTATTATTTTTATTAATTTCATATTACAATTATCCAAATTTATCATATTTGACTGGGTTTCTTTATATAAGTAGGTATCTCAGAGCTTGGTTTAATATGGGAGTTATAAATTAAAAGGCATGAGAGAAAATGATGTCTCCCGTAACATAATACATAATTTATACAAATACAATAAAAATCCATCACTTATTAAATATAATTTTAGTTAATATAACTTCTTAAGTCGCATTTTTTATGATTTCAGGACCAATATGGTGAACTGAGCTAAACTACATGTACAAATATTCAAATACAAATATAATGTATTTATGGGCCCCGTATGAAGCATTAATCATCTTGTGCGACTTTAATTATATACTTAAGTATTCTTGCATTTCCTGTTTCTACCTGTGTATAATAAAATACTAAAACATGTAATTATGAGTTTTACTTTTTCCGGTTTGCTGAGAAAAATATTTTATTTTTAAAATAGTATTTTAGGCTAATGCATTGGGTAGGCTCCGAAAGAAAATTATATTGTCTATGGCCGCGCCTTTTTTTTGGTTTTCTCTATTCTCGTCTATGGTGTGTGTGACGTCACAATTCCCCATAGAACAAAAAAAAATCATTAAATGGTGTCGAAAATTGCGCAGTACAAAAAGCCCGAAGTTATCTATCTAGTTATTGGTTTATTTGTGGTCTAGGGCTTATTAGGTCTATGCTTTTAAGTAAGTAGGTACCTAATAATTTTTCTACCATACATATTTCATTATCTATGGTGGAAAATTTTGAAAAAAGAATCTGGCATTTATTGTAAATAAAAGATAACCTAACTACTGTCTTTTTTACAATGTGTTTAAAATACACAGCTTTTGATAAATAATGAGTGCTAAATTAATAATTAACAGATATGAGGAGGGAAAAGAAACCCAATTTATGGAAATTATCCTCCATGAAGAAATTGCAAGTGGTCAATCGAAAATCAAAACCATTTGTGGGCCGTGGTTGGATGGAGAGATATTATTTAAGGTTAAACAACCAAAGCTTCATGTGAATGTACTTCAAATAAACGAAAATGGTGATTTGGATGTGGATTTAGATTCTATACAAAAACATATGTTATTTAACAGTCCTTCTCACAGTGTTAACAATCAAAATAATGCTCACTTGTCGACAGCCGGGAAAGCAAATAATACTTTAATTTGGGGCAGTTCAGAAAGAAAATCTAAAATGAAAATTGATGAAATAACTGAGTTTCTATCTAAGAAAGCTGAAATTAGCAAAGGGAAATCTTGTGAAGTGGGGCCATCTCTACAAGAAAGCGATAAGCCTGATCACGATCCACTGGATCAGAAGTTGGAGAAGATACGAAAAGATAATGAGAAGATAATGGAAAATATTCTCTTTCTAAACAAGAAATTAGACTACACACGGAAGAAGGAGGTTGAAGAGTCTATGTCTGCCCGACTTGCTTTGGTAACATTTGTATGCGACAAGTGTGGCAAATCCTTCTTCAAGAACACCTCCTTTCAGTATCACATGCGCCAGCACAAGCTTAAGATGGAGGGCGAGACTGGAAACCCCTTCCAAGTCATGACTTCTAAGCAGAACGCCTCCAAGGTGAGCAAACCTTGGGTTTGTCCCTACTGCCATCAGGTGTGGCCCGACGAGTCTCTCATCAGGGAGCACTTGATCCACTCTAAGTGCAGGAATTCCCACAGCACAGTTGATGTAAAGGAAATCCTGCAGCACGCACAGAAGCCACACATAGCGTTTCTCACACAGTGCGAGTTCTGCGAGAAGCTGTTTTCCAGTGTGCCTAAAGCCCTGAAGCATCAGAAGATGCACGGCACGGAGAAGAACTATGAGTGCACCGAGTGCACGCTGACTTTCAGCAGCTACGCGGGAGCCGCTCGCCACTGGCGCCAGGACTGCGACTGGCTCACTAACCACTATTGCTTCACCCTCTACAAGTGCTACGCTTGCAATGTGTGCTATGAAAAGTTTGATAATCTGAATAATCTCTACACTCACAGGTATGCATATGCAATTAACTGGGCTTATTTGACGGTTGTTTTTCATTACTGCTTAGAATGAACTAACGTCAGCTGTTTCTAGATATGAGTACGAGCACTTCTTGCTGAAATGCAGTGCAACAGACGGAAGCAACAATAAAGATACACAGGAGGGAATCCAAGTGGAGAGCTGTGAAGACTCTTGGCTAGCTGCCAACCAGGATGTGGGAGCCGAGTACTCAGTGTGCACCGACAACTCGGAGAAGCTGGAAGCTCCCCAGCAGGTGGTCAGGTACATGGTCCATCAGTGTGAGCTGTGCGGCTTTATTTGCCAGTTGCCAAAATCACTCCTGCAGCACAAGGAGGAAGGACACAGCACATTGCTCTGCCAGAAATGTGGAGAGGTAGGTTAATCTAACTTTTATGACCTAGTATTGAATCTGATGGATTATACATAGGTGTAGTCTAATATTATATTACGATTGCAGATATCTGAAGACAGAATCTCCTTTATTCATCACATGGATCAACACACCGATGCAGAGCAGATGGGTTGGTATTAGAAAATATATTCATATACTTTTTACCCAATTAATAATATTACTAAGCATAGCAATGTCATTTCAATAAAGTAACACTACATTGTTTTTAAATTGATGTTTTATGTAAACTAGTATGAGCATTAAATCTAAAAAGGAGTATAGTGCCTTTCCCGGGTGAGAAGAGAACTGCCCCTTGAGTAATATGTGCATTACCTTGTCGGTGGGCGGCATGACCAGCTGGCAGAAGTACAGGTAACTGGCGGACTCGCAGTAGTTACCGCACTCGTAGCGGTACTTGGCTAGGCGGTACATGCTGTCTATCATCTCTATTTTGAACTGTAAAGAGAAAAAAAGAAGTTATAATAATAATCCGTGGGAATAACACTTTTCAGCAAGAGCCTAATAAAATAAACAAAAATCAGTATGTTCAAAATAAAACTGGGTAACGATGTTACAAGTAGGTACAGATGTGAAAATGTGAGTTATAGATATGGGCTGAAACATTTCATTTGACTGTATTGTTGTATGTCATCTGCCAAGTGACGAATTGGATTATCCATCGTGAGACCATCTTGAGAAATAACTGCCATTTAATCTGTAGATACATTAATACTGTCAGACACACGACGTTTTGATATGATCTAAAGATCAGAAATTTGGAAATTTTTCCATCAAACTAAATACATTTTTTTAAAGTACAACCTATAACAGTATCAACGACCATATATACATCAGCGCATTTGAGGTGATTTTTCTCAAAAATGGTGCTCTACAAATTATCATTATTATTATTGAAAGTTAAACAAATTTATATGTAATAAGATATTTCAACTATAATCAATCTAGGTTTTGAGTACAAAAAACGTGAAAAAAAAAAAATTATGCCATTTTTCCATAAATCAATATTTTTTCATTTGACTAACAAAATATTCCATAAAATTTAAAAATTCCTTTGTTACTAATAAATTATTTTTAATTAAAAAAAATAAATTATTTAATTTAATTAAAGTTACAACATATTAACAAATAACACAAAGCAGATCAAACTTTATCACCGTAAATGACAAATATGAAGTCTATTGCAGTTTCAATATAAAATCACCCACCATAACACAGGGACATCCCTAGCATGGCGGGCGAAATAACACAATATCTACACTATGTATAAAATTCTTTTAATAAATACAAAAATAAATGGCCGTCTTAACTTTACCGTTGTACAGAAAAAGATTGCGCAACCGACCGTTACTACAGGCACAGGGACATCCCTAGCATGGCGGGCGAAATAACACAATATCTACACTATGTAAAAAAATTCTTTTAATAAATAAATAAATGGCCGTCTTAACTTTACCGTTGTACGGAAAAAGATTGCGCAACCGACCGTTACTACAGGCTACAGGCCTTGTACTGCCATCTGTGGTTGAGATTTTAAACGATTTCTTCTGTGAACATAGATGGATGTATGGTGCGTAATCTGAATGAATCTGCACAAAAACAGCGTTATCGATAAAATGCTGTTTTTCCACTTAACGGTTTAATTATTAACTGCTCATACAAAAAAAGCTACTCTAGAGAGATATGTATTTTCATCCATATTTAAATTGTATTTTTAACACCTTTAGAAAATAAATATGTAGCACTTTTTGACGTACATAATAAAATATTGTTGTGTAATGCTGATATTTTGATGTATTTATATCAATATCATGATATTTTCGAACCCCGTTAAAAACAATAATAGTTCTGAGGAAAGTAAATTTTTCTACTCATGGAAACGATAGTTAAGTAGAGTAGGTATGGCACCTGCTTAGTAAAAATCTCAAACTTAAATGATAACACTGATAGTTCCAAGGAATGCATGCATTCAATAAAAACTTAGGAAAGGATAATAGATTTATAAACCACGGCAGAGCACTGGTCAAATCCCCCAGAATCTAAGCAGAAAATAAAACCAAAACTCTCAACGTAAAATCGGCAAATCCTTTAATTTAAAAGAGTGGATTAGAAAGTTTTTTGCTGGATTGTCATAAATAAAAAATAAAATCATTAAATAAAAATTACTTCTGTGAACATTCCTCTAAAGTGAAAGTTTTGTAGAAAAAGTTTACTTAAAAATATTGATGATGGTTGCTTGAATGTTTACGCAGCGGTGTTTGTGGTTACCTCAAATTCCTTGTTGGTGGTGAGGTAGTTGATGAGCATCTTGGAGTCTCGCATGGTCTCCATGGTCTTCATGACGTCATCCCTCCGCATGAGGCGCAGCACCGGATCCACGGCATCCTGCAGCTCTTGCAGCTGCGTCAGGATTATGTTACGGCGAGACTTGATCTCCTGCAACCAAAACAAACAATAGACTTACTATATGTGTAATAATAATAACAATATTTGGATGACTTGTATAGCGCCGTTTTTGTGAAAAATCACCTCAAGGGCGCTGTACAAATTTCACTACATTTCTACAATCTTACTTCAAACTACAGACCAGACAAACATTATAAGATGGCTAAAACATTGCATCCTCCGGTTATTATGTACATATGTACAATGCATCTGACCAATTAACGCGATGCTGCCTAAAAATATACATGTCATTTTTTTTTTTTATTACACTTTTATTATATCAATAGCTCTCATTGCCTGGAGAATTTTTTTTCACTGATCTCACAATTGCTCATCCTCACATATAATTTGTAAGGCATAATCATGAACCTGATGTTGGAAGAAAAATCCTCAAATTCGGTCATTAAAAACAATTAATAAAGATGATGAAAAAAAAAATTGGTAAAAATTTACAAGCCCGCCTCACGGATAATACGGAATATTTCTTGTCGAAGTTCGATACACGGATAATACGGAGCGTACCCTTTTTAACCCCTAAAAAAATTGGCGTATTTTGTCAGAGGCTAAAAATATTCCCGCTTTGCAATAAAATCCAAATAAATGGAACATTTGTTAACGTATTCGAAAACTGAAAACTGTTTTCGAAAGGTAATGAAATAGGCTTTCAAATTTCTATATTAAAAATTACTATGTATTTTTTTAAATATAATTTTTTTTTGCGAAAACTTTAAAAAGTTTTAAAAATGGCTCACTTTACTTTTTTTTCTAACTAAAATTACTGATAACGAAAAAACATAGAAAACCTACTTATTTCATTAGATAAATGAATTATAAACCTTACTGTCACCTCACTTTTTTTCGTTTCATGTAAAAAAAATTCTTAAAAAATTCACAAAGCTCCATAATTTTTTTTCAAATTGCTATCGGAAACTTTGGTTTCAGAAAAGGGTAAATTTTAATTTTTTTGTGGTTTTCTTTTAGATTTGAATATATAGTTTGTTGTATTCTCTTTCCAATACCGTTTAGATCACATTTCTGACTATGATAGTAAGAGAAAAACAACGATTTCTGTGAGACCTATGTGAGCTGGGACAAATATGGTCTCCTGTGATTAAACGGGTTAATGAATAGACCAATAGACAATCAAACCAATCAAATATGACATTTGCCGAAAGTAACAACCTTATAAAATAAATTCTTGTCAACGGGTGTAGGTACAGAACCTACCTAGTACCTGGTTGAGCTAATTAATACAATATAAGAGTAAAATTAAACACTTATAACCTAACCTAGATTTTGAGTTTTCAAGTAGTTTATCGGCTACGCTGGGTTTGTGTAACATGGTTTGTGATACAAAAGAAGGTGCCCCCTTCATAGCGCCTGCTAGCGTCAGGGCAAGATAAACATCCCAGTTTTCAAGTAGTTTAGCAGCTACGCTGGGTTTGTGTAACATGGTTTGTGATACAAAAGAAGGTGCCCCCTTCATAGCGCCTGCTAGCGTCAGGGCAAGATAAACATCCCAGTTTTCAAGTAGTTTAGCAGCTACGCTGGGTTTGTGTAACATGGTTTGTGATAAAAAAGAAGGTGCCCCCTTCATAGCGCCTGCTAGCGTCAGGGCAAGATAAACATCCCAGTTTTCAAGTAGTTTAGCAGCTACGCTGGGTTTGTGTAACATGGTTTGTGAAACAAAAGTGTCCCCTTTATATTGTGTGTGTTGAATTTGAGATTTGGTTTGATTATTTTTATGTCTCTGGTTTCAATCCTGGGATTGGTTTGCAGCAATTTCCTTTATTTTTTTCTTCCATTCTTCCCTGTTTTGTGTGGCTCTTTTGAAGTCTGCATATGATGAGCAGCGCATGTCCACCAACAGGTCCTCCAGGTACTCTCGGCGTGGGTGTCCCCTAGAGTTTGTCCCCTCGGTCATACCCTCCATTATGGCATGCAAGAGGCCTTCTTGCCGTATTATATGGCCGATCCATCTTGCACGCCTTTCGGAGAAGGTCCTGAGCAGGTGCCTTCCTCCTTCGATTCTTTGGAGAACCTCCTCATTTTTAATGTGGTCTCTCCAGGAAATTCCTAATAGTCTTCTATAGGACCACATCTCAAAAGCCTCTAGTCTCCGTTTATCTCTAATTTATAATAATAGAATCGAATAATATAGACCTAAAACTGAGAATACTCCTCATCAAGACCTACGTATGGAGTGTCTTGATGTACGGCTGCGAAACATGGTGCCTATCCGAAAGAGATTTTTATGTAATTTAATTTAATTGTATTTATTTTATCTTAATTTTATTTTCTGTCTTTTATTGGAGGCACAGTTCCATAATTTTTTTTTCAAATTGATATCGGAAACTTTGGTTTCAGAAAGGGGTAAATTTTAATTTTTTTGTGGTTTTCTTTTAGATTTGAATATATAGTTTGTTGTATTCCCTTTCCAATACCGTTTAGATCACATTTCTGACTATGATAGTAAGGTAGAAACAACGATTTCTGTGAGACCTATGTGAGCTGGGACAAATATGGTCTCCTGTACGGGTTAAACAAAATTAAAATGTTAAACGCATATTTTTTGCATGTTTTTTCGTCTCTCCCGATATAAAAACTCATTTTAATAATAAAGCTAAATCTAACTGTTTGACTAAAAAATATTCCGTATTAAGGCTTAATTTGCGTTGACCGAAAAAATATTTCGGGGCGGAGAGGTATGAGGTATCCTAGAACGGGGAAGACGCTTAGACTCACAGTCAAGTCAGACCAGCGAAAAATATCCACTAGATGGTACCCTTGAGTAAGGTTTGCACGTGAAACGCTTAATAATGCGCATCTTTCAAATTATGTTTATTAAGTTGAATATGCATGTTTTAGATAAATTTCGATAGAAACATTACCTACATTTACTGAAAGAGCTCATGATTATACGATTCTTATCAGATTTCGATCAAACTTGTTTGACTAATTATTCGATACAATCAACTACGCTGCTAGACGGTAGGCAGTAGCTTATGACTCGTAACCGACAGTTTTTCACTGACAGGTGCCAAAACAATACGGTATTCAATTACGCATTATTATGTGATCATAATTATCTGAATATATTGGCAAGAAAAATAAAATATCGGTCATTTTCAATATTTCTCGGATTGCTAAGTCTAAGATGGAGAATATTTGAAATGACGCGCTGTCAGGCTTTTATGCTCTAAAATATCATTATTTCCATGTTGAGTCGATTTTTCTAACATATCTGTATACCAGTGTAATAGTGCTTAATTTTTTAATGTGTTTAAATGCCGTAACGGTTAAAAATCAAGTTAATATTGTCAAAATAGTGTTTGTTGGTTAATAATTTGTTCGAGATGACTATTTTTGCAAATGCATTACTTTCAATAAATAAAGCATTAATCGAGTTAAGTGTTGTTGTGTATTATAGTTAATGGATGTATTTGTGTGATGTGATGTAAGTTATTCTTGTTAAGTGCATTACTAATTACATTTTAGTACAACGAAGTGTATGCATTCCACGACCAGAAAATGTGACGAAATTTTTTTCATACGAAACATTGAAACACTTCATAACTTATAAAATTCGGTTTTATTATAGATATTTGTAAATGTGTTCATATATTAGACATTTACATGAAATTTCATATAAAATATTTAATGTGGACAGAAAATTGAACTTCCTACGGCGGTTTAAAACTAAAAAACCCAAAGAATATATGCTTTTCTAATGTTTACGATTTTTTAGTAATTTATTTATAAATCCTAAAGACATGAGATGATTATTTATATATAGAATATGAATTAGTTGTCGAGAAAGCACTGTGTTCGGTTTATATGTCTCCCTATTAAAATTCGAAAGTATGTTATTTTTTAATTTGGGTGGAAAATTTTCAAAATCGTCAACACAAAATCACGAGCAATCGGAGAAAAATGTTAGAAATTCCGCTGTCGCTCCAGTGGTAAATTAATTTTAACAACAAGGAACGCTTTTAGTTTTCTGGTACATTTTTGATACTTTTTTACACAATTTTTACTCAATGTTGCGAACCATTCTGTCAAATTTACATTAGATTGTTGTTTCTACGCGTTTTTATTCTACACATCATTTCCTGGAACAAATGTATTACATTAAAACAGAATTGGGTGTATGATTTCCGAAAATATAAATTAACTATTTTAGAAAAAAAAAGTAACAATTTTCTTGATTATTAATTTAATCTGATTGCCTACAATGTCGAAATTTTTTTCTTATTAAGGAATTTAAATATTATTCAAAAACTTCCCAGGGAATTCCCCCCATCAGCAATGGTACGATAGATGGAAGGTGTTGTATCACGTAACCAGAAATAGCCAAACAATAGCCACCAGCAGTCATTGTGTTTTGCATAGTCGAGCATTGATAACTAAAAAAAATTCCACGAACTAAAAAAATGTAAAACCCATACCTGAGCTGTTCACTTACGCCGTTCTTCCATGGAGCTACCTTCAAGCGACGCGATCGCCGCTCGTCTGTATTTTCCATACTATTATTAGTGTTTGAAAACGCCGCTAGGTGCTACACTAGCAAATTTGTTTGACAGGTAGCGGTAGCGTCGCTTGTGAATAGCTACGTGGAAGAACGGCATTAGAGTTAGTTACACCAAGCATATCATCGGTGCTTCATTTATTCCATTTTTTGTGTATATATATATTTTTATTTTATTTTCCGTTTTATTGTTTTTGTAATATATGTATAGTTTATTTGTATACTAAATAAATAATGGGTTTAATAACTTTTCTTTTTAAATTTTTAATATTAGGAATTACTTAATCTTAAAAATAAGCCCAGGGTTCCGTTAAAATTTAATCACAGTGTTCCACTGCAGAAAAAGTTTGGGAAACCCTGATCTAGGTTATCAACTTGAGAATATTGTCGATAGAATGTTAGATATACCATTGTTACAACTAACACAACTGTATAATTATAAATTTATGTGAAAGCCATGTAGGGCGTAAATAAATAAAACTAGGGATACGATTCTGCTCAACGGGCCACTCTACAACTTTTTAGAACGCTGGTTGTTTACATCGGCCACATAAACGGAATTTTTAGTAAAAAAGTCTGCTTGGACCTAAAATAATGCATCGTAACATAACGCCAAACCGTTAGTGTGACCCCTTTCCTCATGTGCCCGCATTTTTTTCTAGTAAAATTTGACGTCCGCTCGCTCTGAGACTATCTCGAATACTGACGAGAATTGAATTCTGTTCTGGTTTATATAAGATAACAATATCCTAATATTGAAAAACGGTTTTTATTTATTTAAGCATTGTTTTAATGCTTTTAAAAATAATTTTATTTTCCAGCCGTTTAGACAACATTGTTGTGGTGATAAAGTATATTTTAATAATTCTTTTGTATTTAGAATTAAATGATACAATCGAACTTTAAGCTATTTTTAGAGGTTCTGTAAATATTTTTTTATACAATAGTTGTAAACATTTTAACACGTTTTGTTGTAACTTCTTTTAGAAGAATAATTTATTTGTTCAAAACATAATATTGTTTTCTGATAAACAATATAGAAATTTTCTAAAAACTGCATCAAAAACCGCAAATTATGCTGCGCTTGCGGTAAGATACCCTTAACCGGGAGGCGGAGTAGTAAATAAATAATAAAAAATTTATCAGTGATACAAAAAGTTTTGCAAATTCATTCTTGATCAGACAAGAAATTTTGGCAGAATAAGTACGTTAGAATAAAATGAATATTGCCAAATTTGTTGACTAACAAAGATTGTTATTTATTTTTTTCTATAAAAGGAAATTAATGTTGTACTTACTTCAGGGACTTCTTCATTTGGATACAGCATTTTCCTAATATCAATAACATAATCGATCATGTTAGTCTTGCTAAGAATATCCAATTTCGCTTGGAGGAGTTCATTTTTGTCGTATATCTGAAAAGTAAATGTGGCAAATGTCAAACACGCATGTCAACTCGAAAGGCCATTAACAGAAAGCATTGCTTAACAGGAGGCATAAACAAACAAATAAGCAATCGTTTTCTGACTACACATAACATTAAAACATGAAATAAGGTGTGGAAATAATGCGACACAAAAATGAAGTAGGGTTAAAAGTTTTTGACATAAGGACCATTACTCACGTATTTCGCCGCTAAAAATTCCAGAAGTGGAAATACCATATGACGGTCAAGGTATTGACCATTTTTAAAAGTCAGGTCGAACTTTGAATAGCTCATCTTGGCGAGCGTTTGAAAAACGTGTAAATATTAAGTGCACATTCCGCCGGCGGAGAAGCAAAGAGGAGGCGACCAGCAATTTTCTATGTTTCTTTAATTAGCATAGACAAACGAACGCTTTTATAACCTAACCATAGATTGTCAATGTTAACATTTTAAGCTTGTGTCAGACTAAGCTATACGTAGCAAGCGTTTTTTTGGGAGTGGCCTATACAAAATATCCTTTCTATCTATGTTTTCAGTATTATGTATGTATACTGTATACTTGCGAACAACATACCTCGTTAATAGCGGAATATCTAATGAGGCGTGTTAAAACAAAGGCGGCAATCTTCATTTCGTTTCATTTTGAGTAATATGAAGAAAAAATATGTTTTTTCCCCATACTAATTTGGATATAAATTACAGTTTTTGTAAATAAATGTTTCCATGAGTTCTGTGCACATTTTATTGCGTTTAATTGGTAAATTATCGGGTTATTTTCAATGAATAGATGGAGAATTCCACTTTTGTTATGCAAGGTTTCAGACTGCCGCTTTTATTGGAAACACCTGCAGAACTGAAAACGCTATTTATTTAGGTTATAGTAAAACACGGAAATCAGAAATAAGTATCAATTTACGTATTTATTTGGAAGACATAATATTATGATGTAATAATAAATTATTACAAGAAACAAACAAAATAGTGACGAATAAAAGAACAAGACTATCAATATTAATCTTGCGTAACTTCACTGATATATAATCTCTTATATTATACAACAGACGAAGCTTGGAATAGCACCACTGTCACTCTTTTTAACATGTTCCTCTTACATCAATACCTGCCATAGGCAGGAGAGGGGGTCGCATTAATTTTAAATATCGCTGACTAGCATAATATCACGGCATATCATTTATAATCTGTCTGGTATGATAGGTCTGGAGATTGTATGGCGAGCGACATGGTGATATAGGCCGCACCCAAAAAAGTTTTGAGTTTTTAGCATAATGTGACGTTACGTTTAGGGGACCGACAGACACAGCTATAAAAAGCTCAAGCGTTATTTGGTTTGGCGTATTTCGGCATATCGGTTGCCGTACATTCCCAATGGGAATGAATGATGAGCGATGTGCTGAAGTAGGCCAAGCCAAATAACGCTTGAGCTTTTATAGCTGTGTCTGTTGGACCCCTTATGGGCTGAGGATATGGAGTACATGGATAAACCATACGCAATATAAATATATTGCAAAGTCAACATCCAAACCGGAACGAAAACATAAAATTGCACTAAATAGCCATAGACACAATTTAAAAATATGATTGCCGTCATCCATTTCAATTCACTAATTCGCTTCTTTGTCGTAGTTTCATAGTGGTTGGTAATAAATTAACATTTAATTTTTAGATTCAAAAATGGGCGATGGGAAACAATGGGAGAGAAAACCATTGCTGCAAGGAGGGCAGCCAATGTATGATAGCGAAGGCACTACAGCTACGCAGGATGAAGAGGAATACTCCCAAGGTAAAATTTACTTTCCAATAATTGCGGTGTTTTGACAGCTGATGAATCAGATGTCAGATTGCATTTCATTCTCCGCAATATTATTTTCGAAGGGCAAAGTCTCCACCGCAATTGTCTAATATGCACCATAACATTAGTTTATTTCCCGACGAACACACTTTCGTAATTTGGAAAGCAGTATTATAATGTATACATCATGTTTTGATGACATTATTCAACTCGGATATTTACATAAATGATTATAAATTGTTGACATTCATAACAATATTGTTTCCACAATTTCAATGTACAGCTTGTGCCGAAAGAGATAAAGAAAACCAGATATAGATGTGAATCATCCCTATAATGGATAGTGATTGTGAATTATCAATAATTATTAGAAATTATTTATTTTAACTCAATGTTTCTTGCAATATGTATCATATAATCTTACAATATGAAAATGGCAATCATAATAAAATTTATTTATTTCAATGGCTTCATTCAATAATTATGATAAAATAGTTTAATTTAATGTTAAAGTTGCAGTACTCCTCTTTCTTTTGTATAGATTTGATATTTACGAAATTTTGTTTCAATCTAAATACGCATGCATGACTTAGTTTACCCAAACTAAGAATCTAATAACTTATTTTGTGCAAGTAAATAGTTGTTTCTTGTAGTCGTAATTGTTGAAATGAAGTGTAAAAGGCCACTGTACTTGGCCAAACATGGCGTTGAACACTTCGCTCAAGTGAAATAATCTTAACAAAATAAAAACACAAAATGCATATTTTGTCTCCCCCGACATAAATACTCACTTTTCTTTAATGAAGCTTAATCTAACTTTTTTAATAAGAAATATTCCGTATTAACCGGAATAAGACATATTCAATAATTTAATTTGCAAGACATTCAAAATATAATTGTATCAACATATTTTGCAGACAAACATTAATTGTGCTGTCAGGCATGTTATGTACTAGTACATGTTATGTTGTTGAATGTTTTGATAGGGTTATTATAAGTTCCGCCCTATCCTCTTCCCATACTTCAGTGAAATTGTATTTTGTCTTTAGTTTTCAATAATAATTTTCACGTTTGAGTACTTATGTGTTTATATGGATGTATTGAAAAATTGCGCATGTAACAATAAATTGAACAAGTATATTTTTTATATTTTATTTATTTATTTATTACACTCCATTTTAGTTTAATAGATGAGTATTATCACAGTTATTTAAAAATTAAAACAATAAAGAAAACATAATACAGTGAGAAAAAAAAGTAAAACAAATGCATATACCTACAACAAAAGCATATAATAAAATAAGATACATAGGTAAAAAAGATAAGAAGTTTCACATAAATAGATATTCAATATAGACAAAAATTGCAGAGCTTATAGACATGTATTTGTGTCTTAATACGTATATGAAAGATTTGAAATAAACAATAAGTTACAATACTGAAATTAAAAGTAACTTCTGGAATGATATTGGCGCAAGCGATTCTGACCTCGTACTTGTACAGTTTCTTTATACATAAGGGTTAAAATAGAATTTAAAAAAAAAAAAAATTTGATGCCGGTGTCCGAGCCATAGATGATGCGCAGACCCAACCCAAGAACCTATTTTGGTAAACATCCAGAATTACCGGACATGGTTAATACGCAATCATTATTAAATAAACACTATCAATTTAATAACCATGAAAAACATCTATTTCAGTCAATAGAAATAATGGATTTTAATAGTTATTTCATTAAAAATACTGATAATTTGATTGTTTCAACATAAAATAAAAATAGATTTTTTTAGTTTTCTTTCAGGCTATTTTAGTTTATTTAAAAAAAAAATTTAATTAAGAATATATTTTAGTTTCATTTACTGCTTTCCGTATTACACATAAGTTTCTTCGACAGTCAAACTGCCTAAAGGTAAAGAGACCTGACTGACATGTAAATTTGCCTTTTATATCCTCCGTTTGCTTTGTACATTCAAATCAAATAAACATTTTCTTTGTTATTAAAAGAACTCCAATCTACAAACATTACACGGAAAAATAAGGGAATTAAAAAAAAAAAATAAAAAAATACACAGGGTGTTAAGGGACATACTTGACTTATTTCATTTAGATTTTTACTCCAAATAATGTCAGGAATCACTTGTTAAAGTAAGTCACTTAACACCCTGTATATTTGTTATAATCGCTAGCATTGCATCCTTAATCAGTTGTGATTAATGATTATTTAATTCTAAAATAATGATGTTGAGTCAGATTTTGCCACATAAACGTGAGTGTCGTTTAATGATTAATCATTGACCAAGATTATTTCTTCTCTTTAAAATAATCTAAAGAATTGCTTAGTTACGACAAGTTATGCGACGTTCAAATTATTCGGTTTGACCGTATTCGACTGCAGACCGTTTTCGATCACCGACTACTGTAAACATATTCGGTTGGCCGTATTCGATTGCAGCCATTAGTCACCGTCATTGGTTGACGCATTTGGTCACCGACCTAATGTAAACAGTCCAATTCGGTTAACGAATTCGGTTAAACCAAATGCGGTTCATGCATTCGGTCACCGGACTAATGTAAATGCAATGCACTTTGTTCCTGTACTGACCTGGTTCAAAATATGTGTTGAAGAATTGATCAATTACTGTAATGACGACTAACTCACTTAGTTTCCCCGGTTAAATGCTCTTTGTTTATCTAGTTGGTCGATTGTTGTTATGTTAAATCATTGAAGGCTACATACCAATAGTTTTATATTCGATAGTGTTTTTTTTTAACCCCGCAGTTCTCAGGCATATTCTGTCAGAAGGTCAAGATTTTCCCACTTTGCAATAAAATCCAAATAAATGGAATATTTCAGAATGCATCCGAAAACTAAAAAGTGTTTTAGAAAGGTGGTGAAAAACACTTTTAAATTTTATAATTCAAAATAATATATAATATTTGATTGCAAACATATAAAAGTTTTAATAATGACTGACATTACGTTTCTTCTAACTAAGATTACTTATAATGAAGAAAAACACTATTTTTTAATTCGACAAATGTATTAAAAAACGTTATCGTCACCTTCGTTTTTTGTCATTTCATGTGAAAATAATTAATTAAAAAATTACCAAAGTTTCATAATTTATGAATGAGGGATGGGTAGTACTCTGAGGCTCAATGTGTCCAGGTTGTATAAATCCATCCCTCCCCACTGCGCTGCAAGGCAATGGGTCGAGAGAGCCCGGCTGGAAAGGTCAAAAGGTCTCCTTAATCTCCCAGTCTCTCCCGATCCTGCCCGCCATGCTGTAAGTGGGCAAACGCATCCGCCACCAAGATCTAGACAAATTTCACTTCACGAATCTGGGCCCCCTGCTCAGTCACCAAACATAGTGAACCACTTGTGTTGGTTATCCAATAAATGGTTCATGGGGTGGCGGTACCCATCCCCGCCTCCCAAATTGAAAAATATAGGAAAAAATAGTGAAGTACAGGTGGATTCAATGGCTTTAAACCACAGTAAGCAGTTTATATGTTTCCATATTTATCTCTCTTCTCAGGTCTCTTCAAGATCCATGTTCACTCCTTCCTCTCCTCAAGGAGACCCTTCACCCATCATCTTCAAAGATAACATAGGCCCTGAGGGAAATTATTTTCCTCAGGGCCTCCTGTGTGGAGTTAATATACTAACGCCAGGAAATTTTTGACAGACTGCTTTGCTCTGAATGGATAAGGTTAACTAACTGATGGAGATATTTCTTAGCTGCCGAAGGTGCGCAGTACGTGAGCACGGTGTCGTCCATCGGGCCCGACGAGCTGCCGCCGCCGTACCAGGCCGTGGCGGGCACGGTCCCCATGGTGACGTGCCGTGTGTGCCAGGCCATGATCGACATCTCCGGCAAGCGGGAGCAGCACGTCGTCAAATGCGACCTGTGCAACGAGGCTACGGTTAGTGACACTTTTTTCTTATTTGTCATTTGAGTGAGCTTTTTTATAATTTTGTATTTTGTTTTTTTGATCCTTATTTAGATGTATGCAAATTAATGTATCCCAGTTTGAGTAGATTTTTGTAATTGTATGAACCTATTTGTGTGTTAACTGAGTTTTTATAACTGGATTCTTCTCACTTAAGAGTCATTGACCAGCGGCTGAGAATAAAAGTTTAAAAATGCTTGCAACTATACAGGGAGGATCCAATGAGAAAGATCGATTATTCCCCGTATCAAATTTATTGAATTAAAAATTTAATATTGGTTTATTGCATTCAAAACTTGCTTTAATATATATCTACATTCAAGTAAGCAATAAAAATGCTCAAAACGCACAATGATAAATTATTACATATTGTGTACTTCATGTAAGTACTTTCGGTCATAAGTATTTATGACTTTTTAATAATGACTAAACAAAATAAAAAATACTGAAATGTTTTATTTTGTAAAACCTTAAATAAATAGAATAACACATTCTCGGATTTATTTTTGATGATTTTAATTTAACTAAAATTAAAATTCTGAAAACTTTGATTATGTATTGATTTATTTTTCTGTATGATTATATTGATTTGAAATTTGTATTGTATAATACAATATTTAATTGAATAAATCTGTTAACGACCAACGGTATAACCTTAGTATATTAAAAATAAACTTGGTTTTTCAAAATTTTAAACTGCGTTTACCAGATAAAATAATAATCTTTCAAAATAGTCAATACGTCTAGAATGTGATTTAAAAAGGGCTAGTCTTCGAAATTCTCTGGTAATACCCTCTTAACCTCTTGAATGTCGGATGACAGTTAAGATGTCTAGGCCGTATTTTACAGATAATTAATATCAGAACATTCTGAGAAGCTAGAGTGCTCTAATAAAATGCAAAGTCTGAAATAATGGCGCAAGCGATTCTGACCTTGTCCTTGTACAGTTTATTTAAACATAAGGTTTAAAATCGCATTTCATTTTTAAATCTGACAGCTGTCACCCGCCCGCCGGCGAGCTTAAATAATAAGGGTTTAAATCGCATTTTATTTTTTAATCTGACAGCTGTCACCCGCCCGCTGGCGGGCTTATGATAAATGAGAGGTTAAATGAGAATATCTGTAAAAACCCAGTATAAATAAATTAACTTTATAATAGCATATAACAAGTAAGCATTAAATGTTTACCTCATTGAATAGGGTATTTCCACGGTTTTTTTTTTATTACTTAAAAAAAATAAGCAAAAAATTACGATGATTATGGCATTTTTATTTTATTTTTATGTTGACGAATAAAGTTTCTAGAGCGAATCTAAGTTTACCATTTTTGAATTACCGCCAAAACGATATTTTGGGGCGGAGCAATCGTGTGACGTCATAACGGTTGACGCTTCAGTGGTACAGTGTGTATTTATTCTGTCAGATAGCTGACGACACGCATTATACGCACTAAAAAAAAAAAAAATTGTAGTAGTTAGATACTAATGAATTCAGTTTCCGAAATTTAAAAAAAATGAATTTTAATGGGTTTTTTTTAACTTTAAAAACACAAAATGTCATTTTTCATCGACCGCCATGTTACGAATTACGACGGTAAATACGAACTTTTAAATGAAAAAACACTTTGTATCAGTTGCATAATATTAAGAAGTATTGCAATTTTCAGAAACGAAAAATAATGTATCACTATTTTCCTCGATTTAACAAACACGAAAACTCATTGCTCGCGATATTTGATCTGTGCGACCGCCATGCTTTTGCAAATGGCCATTGCCAACAGTGCCATCCTAAGAGAACAGTTGTAATGTAACCAGTGACTAGAAACGATATTTAGACAAAAATATGATTATTTTTTACACATATTTTTGAGTTTCTTGTGTGGTTAGGTTAGGTTAGGTTAGGTTGGGGTAGTGTCGAGGAGGGAGGAGGCGGGGAAATGGAAGGGTAGGTTAGGTTACTTTAGTTTAGGTCAGGTTAAGTTAGGTTAGGTCACGTCAGGTTAGGTTAGGTTATGGTAGTGGGAGGGGGGAGGCGGGGAAATGGAAGGGTAGGTTAGGTTAGTTTTTTGGAGTATATTTTTTTAAATATTATTTAAAAAACTTGCCAAAAAAACCTAAAGGTTTTTTTATGTATTCTATAAGTATATATTATAACTAGGAGGCGGCTAAGCGGTGGCAAAACGAAGAATTCTGAGTCACGAATACGCAAAAACATCATTCGGAGATATTGAAATTTGAATTTTTGAAATGATATGTTTTTGTAATAACGAATCAATTCTAAACTTCAAACCTCAATATCTCCGAATGATGTTTTTGCGAATTTTCAACTTGAAATTCTTCGTTTTGCCATCGCCTAGCCGCCTACTAATTATAACCTAACCTAATATAACCTATCCTAACCTACCCTTCCATTCCAAAAGCATGGCGGTCGCACAAATCAAATATCGCGATCAATGAGTTATCGTGTTGAATCGAGCAAAATAAAGATTAATATACATTATTTTTCATTTCTGAAAATTGCAACAATTAGTTCTTATTATCTAACTGATACGAAGTGTTTTTTCATTTAAAAAATCATATTTACCGTCGTAATTCGTAACATGGCGGTCGGTGAAAAATGACATTTTGTGTTTTCAAAGTTAAAAAATAACTATTAAAATGCATTATTTTACAATTCTGGTTGCATTTATTACAAACTTACAAACTATTATATATCTAAAACAATTTGTTTAAAATTTTTAAAGTGCATATTAAGCGCGTCCCGATTTTCTAAATATTTACCTCAAAACCGCTGTCGGTCATAATAATGGTGTAAAATATATGACAAAGTTAACAAAATATCACAATTATCTTCGAAAATAATAAAAAAAAAACGGTAAAAATCACGAGCTTTATACGGACACAAATGTTAGTTGTCAATTCGTAAAGGAATGTTTGGTTAAGCTGGGAGCTAGCCAGCGCTGGGCCACCATTGTGACGTCACAAACCGATCAGCCACTCACGGGCCGTTTAGATTTCGTCAGTTTTTGATCGTTTTTAAAATCAATAAATTTGAATGAAAACATAAAAAACAAACATTTTTAATACTATGATTAAAATGAGAAAAATAATCTTTAAATATTCCTTACATTTTCAACAGAATCCCCCGTTTGGGAAAATACCCTATTGTGAGGAATGTGCGAATTTCATTACCATTTTGGGCATTACAAAATAAAGGACATCTCTTTTTAACAATTTTGTAACTTGTTTTCATACAAGATGTGTGAGAAGGAATATTTTTATGGGCGACTTTTAGGACGATTGTCAATGATGTAGGTTCGATCTCCCGTAATATAGTATACATGGTTATGAAAATTTTTAGTACCCTTTTATAAAATTTCTGGGCATTCTTATTTATGAATAGTTTTGTACGAATAAGTTTTTGTATGTTTAGCCCATCCGCAACGCCCCGCCGGGAAAGAAGTATGTGCGCTGCCCCTGCTTCTGCCTGCTGATCTGCAAGAGCTCCTCGCAGCGCATCGCGTGCCCCCGGCCCAACTGCAAGCGCATCATCAACCTGGCCCCCTCGCCCGTCACACCTCCCGTACCGCCCACGCCCGGTATGCGCCGTGTGCTCTGCGGGAACTGCCAGGAAACCTTCTTGGTAATTACATCATCTACACCAGCGTTTGCCAACCATTTTAAACCAGCAGACTGGCAAAAAAAGTTGTATATCGCTGACCGGCTGACGACTAAGACTAAGATTTGTACTCGCTGCATCAGTACAGGAATGTTTTTTTTCCGTAAACAGAAAACAATCGCAAAAAAAACAATTCCTTTGTTTTTATATGGATATTTGACCAGAAGTCAGAGATAATTTCCGCACTGTTTTTCGAAATATCACCCGACATTCAACAGGTTAACACTAGAAAGACCGGGTACCGCTCCATACCTATAAAGACCACGACCATCACTTTGACGGCTGATCGCTTTTTTCAAATTGGAGGCGGAAAATTGCCACCACCCCGGGAACCATTTATAGGATAACCAACACCTTTGCCATAGGTCATTCCAAGTGACTCCCCACATTTGGTGACTTAGCAGGGGTGCTCGGGTACATGGGGTGAGGTTTGTCTGGGTCTTGGTGGAAAATATATTTGTCCACCAACTGCGTAGCGGACTGGAATCGCTAAAAACTTTTTTAGGGAGACATAACCTAGATCTCTCCAGCCAACCAGACAATTATTTAATTAAAAATTATATATAGTATATTTGCGGCGTGTTCCAGAGTGGAAGATACTCTCAATATCACCATTTAGAATAGAAACGATGCTACAAATGGGTTTAGCCATGTTTGGTGATCACTTATGAATAGCCAGGTACTTCCCCACCTTCCTCTCCCCGTCTCAAAGTTTTTTTTTCAAAATAGTTGTTAAATTATGAATCATTAAATGTAAAAAAAAATCAAATCAATATAATAAATTTTCAGCAAAATATCATCATATTACATCGGGCAGCTGTCAAAATGACGGCTCCGGTCTTTCTAGTGTTAAGGAATAAAATTTTAGCGAGGTCTATTAAAAAAAAATCTCTAGTACTGAAAGAAGTATTGATTGTATCTATTCATACAGTTACGCCAGCCTTAAGCCCGGGTTAAGACACCTTTAACCGCTTGGGCACATAAGCTTGTTTTCATGACAATTTAACGTAGGTAGACATAGGAATGACGTATGCCCCGCATCTGAGTTATTAACTGTATCTAATCCATGATAATAACTCAAGTTTTTCACTATCCTGACCGTACGCGTAGCATAATATTTACATTGCGTTGTAAGCTTGCAGACTTCATGCTTCATACCTTTTTACAGACACCATAAGCAGCGGATGAGCCGTTGACAACTACTAGAATAAATACTAACAGGGCCCAAATATATTATGAGAATCACAATTGATTTCGAAAACTTAATTTAACCTTTTTGAGTGCTTAATTATTTATTTGCTATTTGTGAATCCCTTACTTGCCTTATGCAAGCTCTCTGGATAAAGCTAGTGAGTGATTCATTCATTATCTTTGGCGCCTGAATCTTTTGTGGACTGAAGGGAAAACTGCGAACCGGCGGTTTGAAAACACTGATCTACATCACATATATACCATGCTGCTCTCCACTGATCTGCAAGAGCTCCTCACAGTGCATCGCGTGCCCCGGCCCATCTACAAATGCATCATAAACCTGGTTCGCTCGCCCGGAATGCGCCGTGTGCTCTGCGGGAACTGCCAGGAAACCTTTGTAATTAAGTGTTGTTTGTTTGTTGTTTAAGTGAGTGTGCATATCTGTTCCCAGTTCAACATGCTGTTCAACTCGCTGGCACGCTGTCCCCACTGCCGCAAGGTGTCTTCCATTGGGCGCACCTTCGCCCGCAGCCGCGCCATCGGCTTCCTGATCCTGTCCTTCGTGATGATGGCCATAGCCATTGGCGTCACAGCCGGCACCTACGCCATGGCGCGCCAGTACGGCGGCATCTACGTGGCCTACATTGGTGCCTTTCTCCTCGCGCTGCTCTTCCTGTGGCGGAGCATTCACTATTACTCTGTCACCGTCAGCGTGCCCATGTAGATCGCTCGCCAGACGCGTGTACGGCCAGACCCTTTCTTTCCCACCCTCTGTTTGTTGATTTGGGATGACAAGTGCTGAATCCGTTTTATACACGTTTGGCGACTCTATGTGACATTCGAAGACAAAAAAATTATATCAATTGGAATACAAGGGATTCTCTTAAAATATATTTTTTAAATCGTAATTCACACAAAGAAAACATGGCATTTCATCAGTGAGACGAATTTCATCAACTTACTATGTGACTTCTTCTCGCATATTCTTTATCATGCATATTATCTTTGCAAATGAATGTCATTTAATAGTTATTGAACAAGCGTGGGTAAGTTTGCGTTTTGATCCAATGCGCTTTTATCTGTATTATCATTCCAGAGAAGAGTCGCTCCATGATTCATAATAATATCGCCTTTCATATTGAATGTTATAATATATTAAAAAAATAACATCTTTATATTGAATATTCTTGAATCAGGCCTTTGCATTCCATAGATAAGTCTCCAGTCTGGAGGTGGATGCTGGTTTACAGTGGAATGGGATCTCTTGGCAACTTTAGAATCTTTGGAAATTTTCTCCAAATCTCCAATGATTTGCAGTGCCTCAACGGTGCAATGTTTTGGGCATAACTTTATTGTATAAAATGATATTAAAAAGAAGAAAAAAAATGGACTACCTTTTGTATGGTAAATTTATACATTATGTAATCTCTTAGATAGGACATTTATTGGAGAAACAACGTGTTGATTGGAGGATCCATCATCACTGCTGTAGGTCGGTTGTAGTAGCAGTAGCTGTACACAGGTCAGATGGGAGCGCTCTCTACGGATTATTCATGGGTCGCTCTTTCCTTTTCTCTATTCACACATAATGAATGTGAATGAATGCCAAATGAGTACTCTAGCTAACCCACACACTTAGTTTTTGTATAATAATTGATTTATTAACACAGAAATTAATTAAGACTTGTAAATCAGACAAAAAAGGAAGCGATGCTTATTTAGGAATACTGTCCTACGAATACATTATTTTGACCAATAATTTATTATGTACTAATATTTCCAAGTAGCAATACAGTAAGTTAAAAAGTAATTTAATTTCAAAACTGTAAAGCAATTCATCCTTTGTTTTAGTACATCAACAAGTGATTTCACCGCAGCACAAATAATAAAGATCATATTAACATCCTGACATTTCTAGAAGCATCTTCATCCGTTGTTTTTCATATAAATTATCATAATTTTAATTGTATTTCATTATTTTGTATTTAATAATAATATCGCAAGTTACATATTAGTTTAATTTACATATTTAAAAAAAATAATGTTATAATCTATCTGGTCAAATCTTTTGAATTATTACGATATGTAAAATTTGCATTTCATTTTATCATGTATGAAATTATGTATTACCAAATTATTAAAAAAAAATGTTTTTTTTTAAAACAATTTTTTTTAAATTAAAACAAGTTATTTAAGAATTATTGTAGCACCTGCCTGAACTGGAATGGAGCCTTGCTTTAACACGCAAATACTAAGAATAGATTATTAACGTCTTGAAAACAAAGATACACATCCTTTTGTGTTGTGTGATCAATTTGAGCCGATCGATGTAACTAAAAAATAGTGTATATCAACAGGGAGGATTTAAAGAAATGCAAGTTTTATTGTAATAATGATTCAAAGGGTCAGGATGGGGGTAGTAATAGTATTTAATATCCCTCTGTTTTGTATGTGTTATTGGAAAACTTATTATTGTAATCAAATGTTGTAATGAAATCACCTTTATTCCCAAATGGATCTGAATATATTTTGTCTTAATTCATTTGGCAGTTACTGTGCTTTACGAAATTGGGTGATTACGGATTATCTTCGTGAACTATGCCTTTGTTAGTCTAGTTGTGTGAACGCCTTAGTGTTTAGTTTTGCATACAATGTTGCCGTTGTTCCCAAACATACTTATCAACTGTTGAATTAAAATTTTATCTAAACCTTACTCAAATGCACAATTACGCTCTTTCTATCGCAACTCTATTAAACTTAGGCTGATCCGGGTACGTAAGTTAAGGATTCCAAACAGCAAGATTAAAGTTTGCTAGCCAAAGGACTAGATTGATAAATTGTCAACAGAGTGAAAAAGTGGAATTTTTCTGATGTTTACATAATTTTAAATTTGAATTTAGTTTAATATTTATTGAAATAATCATAAATAATTACAATTAACAGTCGATTTTAGTAGATATGTTGATAATAATGCATCGGCTGATTAACATTTACAATAATATTATATACTGGTATTGATAGACAAATACAGTGTAAGAATACTTTAAAATAAAGTCCGTTTTCAATTTTCGATATCCATTGATTACAAGCAGATTGAATTCGTAGGTTAAGATGAACTGATGTCAAAATAATAATTTAATAACATTTGTTTAAAGAAGAGCGTAATATACAATGTGTGTTTATATATTTCAATTTTTTTTTTCAATAATGTAAGTGGCAGTAAGTATGCAGTTTATGATGGGTTTTTGTCAATTTTGCATGAAAAAGCTTTACTGTTGATGTCATTTTGTTGTCTTTGGTTTGCTGAGATTGGTGGGCGGAGCAATGGCTAAAAAGTGAGGAGTCACCTAAGCTAAGCAAAACAATAAGTTACTTGTCTTTTCACTTAACAAAGCTGATGCTATCCATCGACTAGCGATGTATATATTGGGAACAATGGACATTAGTTTGCCGAAGCTGATGTCAGTTTGGAGAAGGCTTTCTGCAATGCGCTTGTTTGCAATGGGTTTTATTTCGTTCTATGTATTGATTTGTTTATTTAAATCGTACTTCTCCAATTCCTTACAAGGGTGTAGCCAGGTGGATTAATAATATGGTGTCAAAATAAATAAACATATCTAAATAATAATATTGCATATTGAAATGTATTTTCTTAGATAGTTATCCTTTTCAAATAATTCTTATATAAAGCGTATTCTGGCTACACCGAAGGTTTGGAGCAATACCGTATAATATGTAATCACAATTGAATATTCGTTGCCTTCATTTGCTTATCTCCGTCACAATATTAATGAATATTCTTTTATTGGTCAAGTTAGTTAAACTAAAAACTACACGAATATATTGAAATAATTACTAGTTTGATTTTGGGCACAGAATACTTTTGGTGATATTTTTAACCTCGTTTTATAAAAAAATTTGTATAGCGGTGCTGTATGTTTGTGACCTCGTTCTCTGGAGTTTTTTTTTGCATTGAATTTTTTTTGATTAAAATAAATGGTAAGATTTAAAACATGTACCAAGATACTTACAGTTATTATAAATCATATTAGTGTCTGTAATGGTTTCCTTTTTGATTTCCAATCCAGAAGTGTCCAAGTATTAAAAACGCACGCGTGATACAATACTATAACTTTATTCTGAAATACATAGATATTTTTAAGTTAATTCGAACATGTCGGTTAAGGGCAAAGTTGGATGCTATTTTATTTTAACAAATGTAAAACTATTAAACACAAAATTCTCCATCTCTGGATAATTCATTATTAACATAACATAATTTGAATAGTATGTCACCACTTGTTTTAATTGTTATCGAGTTTGTTTCGTGGTTCGGCTTGCGCTTGGGCTCGCAACTGTTAATATGCAGCGTTAAATATCAAAAATAAAAAGTAGACCTTGCTCCAATGACAGGATACTTGCAGAACAATGCTTCGAGGGAGAATAATAATAATATTATACATAGTTTGTTTGTTTGCATTTTGTGTAGAATAACTTATTATAATATTGTTATTAGTGATATTAGTTTATAAAGCTTGACTAGTGACTAGTGGCGGGTAGGTCCATTAGGAGTCCTGCTGCAATACGCATGTCAATAATAATTATTCAAATATATGTATGCAATAAAAATGAGCACTTTTTTAAATGAAAGAATTATTATTTGAAAGTTATATTATATATTTAAAACCTACTATATTGTACAAAGGCTAGTTATGTAAAATATACCTATTTAAATAATCCATAATCGATTTTTATTTTTGTTTCACTAATTCAGCATTATAAAAATGTTAGTAGTATGGAAAACTGGAAAATTAAAAAAAATACAGGAAAAAAGATATTGGAAACAGAATTGAACAAGAAGCAAAAGACTGCGCTTTCTTCACGTTCACAATGTTACTGAATATGAAAATAGATATACAGATATTTACACGCCATACAGAATGGACCATTTCCAAGAGGATCTCGGAACATTTTCAAGAGTGCAAACTTGGCCATCCAGACAATTCATCAATTACCGGGCACTGTGGATTTTTTTTTTAATGTTTCTTTATTATTTGAATAGTAAATATAACATTTGTGGAATTTATGGCCGCCATACTAGGCACATGCCCGAGTTATGGTGGCCTAAAGTGCTGGGGAGGCCCAAAACGCAGAATTAGATGGATTTACCAATCTACTGCCATCTCTTATGCCTTGTTCTGACCTGACAAGTAGTAAGTCGAGTGGCGAGTAGCTCGCTACTCGACTCACCAAAAAGTGTTCGCACTGCTGTCAAGTAGAGTTCATTAGTAAGCGACGCGTCGCAACATGACGGGCTGCAACGCATACGTTAATTAAGCTGATTGTAATGCTTATTTTAGAAGAAGTGGAAGAATAAATTAGTGAAATGAAAATAAATAAACTCTGGCTACAAAAATAGATTAATAGCCGCAAAAATAAAGAATTTTAGAGTAGTATTTTCGCTCTAACGGGACGACATATTGCGCGCGTCTGTTTCTACAAATGAACTGCGCAGGGACACGTGGAGGGGGACTCCACTCGCCGAAAAAATAGAACCAAATCGATTCAATCTACTAAAGAGCTGACCAACCTACTCTACTAAAATTGTGGTGTTCGGTCACGTTTAGTTACTAAAATATTAGCTACTCAACTATAAATACTCTCCCAGTCAGAACTAGACATCAATACGATTTTGAAATACAGGTCGAACATGTACACAATATACATATTTATTATTCACCAGATTTAAATATATTAAAATATATTTAATATATTAATAATATATATTGAATATATATAATATATATTAATATATTAAATATATTTAATATATTAATAATATATATTGAATATATATAATATATATTAATATATTAAATATATTAATAATATATATTGAAACTTTATTATTATGTTATTGACAATTATTTGATAATAAAATAATTTACCAAATTTATGCCACTAATTTAACATTCCTAATTTTTGTGTAAAAAAAAAGTGTTTTTAAATACGTGAGGTGTGTTGAAACAAAGATGACAATCTCCAATCATAATCATTTTGAGTAATTTTAAAAAAATGTCTTTACTTGTTTTGCCGTGCTATGAACGGCACAATTTTTGTTATTAATTGTTTCCATTTTACACTCTGTGAATATTTTATTGCGATTAAATGGTAAATTATTTCAATTAATAGATGGAGATTTGCTGCTTTTGTTCCGCCTCTATGATTGGCCCACAAAGATATTGCCGTATTTGTTCCGTACCATGCAATTTTTTAAGGAGATTTCCGTTTTTGTTGCAGAACTAAATACATTTACACGTTAAAAAATGTATGGGTTACTGTCAAATCCCTTTGCAGCTTGTCAATAGTATTTTTGTTTCTTTATCCATCGCCATATTATCTAACTAATTTTAGAGCAAAATGGTGGAGTTTTCCATCTTTGTTTCAACACACCTCCATCTATTTGAATTTTGATTTTATTTTTGTGAATAAATAAATGCCAATCTTGGGAAGTGGCAATTAACCCACTTCCCAATATCCGACCGAGCTGAACTCGGCAGATAAACTCGTTGTTGAAGACCATGCATTCTATCAACTTCGGTGAATCATTGAATAATTTAAAACCTATCATATAAAAAAATATGTTCACATATTATACAGCATCGCATATTATTCTCAAATGAAAGAGCGGTTCGTTCTCGTTAACTCTTTGAACGGTTAATTAGCTTTATGTGAGATTTCTGTAATACTTAATTGATATAGAGGGGGATGCACTAGGTATGCAGTGTTGGCATAATAATTGCATATTTTTGCCAAGTTTCTTACAAGAATGATCAATGGAAGAAAGGCATTCGATCCGGGGAATATAGACCGCATCGGTCGGCGGCTGGCGTGGAAGCATGGCTTTGTGGAATTTAAAAATCATTATAGACGTTATTCTCATAAAGACACATATATATCGTCGTTGCATATAGAATATGAACCATGTGAGACTGAGTACATTCTAAAAAAATCGATAAAAACTGTTTAAAAAAATAACGAAAGGGAAAATAACAATTCAATTTATGGACAAAGTAGGAAAAATATATTTCGTTTCATTAAGAATATATTTATGGCAAACAATAATATTTTATGCCAGAAAATAGAGTTTTAACGCATTTTGCACATATGCTTCATATTTTATGCACGTTTTTTCTCACATTGTTCATATTCTATGCACAGTTTTCGTCTTAATTTCAAATACCATATTTGTCAAAATATTTAATTTAAATTTATTCAAATTTGACAGCTGGGCATCACAAAATGATGTCAATATTATGTACTTTTTTTATAATAACTACACACGGGAGGCCCCTCAGGGCCGACGAAAACTGTGTATAGAATATGAATAATGTAGGCACACATGCATTTCTATGAAATTTCAAAAATGGATGAAATGATGGCACACATGATAAAAATAATGATGCTCTTATTATCGCCCTGGTGTAAGACCACCATTCAGAATTGAAACGTTGCTTGAAATGGTTTTAGCCGTGTTTGGCGACCAGATCTGAATAACCAGGTAATACCCCATCTTCCTTCCCCACATCTCCTTCCCCTCCCCACTACATTCAGCCTCACAACATACCCCAGTTGGGACTCCTGTGCGGTATTCACATTTAAAAAAAAGGAGCTCTTGAGGAAAATAATTTTTCTACTTTAATTATACTGCCACCTTTTCTATTTTTGCTGAAGCTTTTAAAAATATTACCAATATAAAAGGTTTGCGCCTTTAATTACAAATTAATTGCTGACATCTATATCACAAGGAACAAAGTTTTAACAATAAAATAGGTAAGAATCCTTGCTAAATAACTATTGTGTTTCGTCCACAGACGAATGAGAGAAAATACAAATATAAATATATATATATTTTTTTTTTTTGTCTCAGTCGTAAGTATGGCGCGATGGGTCGAAACACGTAGAACGCGGGTAAAGCAGTCGGCGCATGGGCAGCCGACGGCCGACAAGAATGTTCGTATGTAAATGTACTAAAGCGCACACAGTGAAGCCAGATTCAGATGTCCGCAACTCGGTACAAAATACCGCCGGCGCGCTTGGGCGCTGTGCGCGGGTAGTCCGAAATACGAAACACGCTTTCTACGTGTTTAGACCCAAACGGCAGTCGGCCGTCCATGCGCCGACTATCCAGAAAGACGAAACCCGCTATCTTTCTGTTCGTACCTTCGTACCCTTATGGTCGTATACTTCATGCCCTGACCAGACTCGTGGCGAGCCACTACAACCCTTGGCAAGTCCCACGTGTGTGGTCAGACCGCGTGCCGACGCGTGCCATAGGGTACGACCATAAAGAAAGCGGGTTCCGGCTTTCTGGTTAGTCGGCGCATGGGCGGCCGACTGCTTCGGGCGCGCCGACGGGAATGTTTGTATGTCAACGTATCGGGCCGAACATAGTGAAGGCAGGTTCAGATTTGTGTCGGCGCGAGACGACGCCGACAAGCTTTACCGGAATGAATTCTTAATTCCTGCTCGCCGGTGACGCCGGTCAGTGAAACACAGTGTTGCCATGTGCTTGTTTTTTACCATGTTTTCGTGGATTTTAGGTCATTTCATGATTTGGTGTCCTCTACTGTAATTTAAAAAAAAAACATGCCGAACTTGTTATTTATTAACAATAGTGTCGACTTTTCAGTGGGATACGTTTTTTTAGCATGAGTCACTTGGGGAAATCCTGAAATCAGGAATGTAGCTCTTAAACTTCAGTTTAGAATTTTTTTATCCTTGAAACATGGTTTTTCATTTTTGGGTCATGGCAACACTTGTGAAGCTTGTTTTGAAGGGAGTCCTGTTGTCAAAATGAGCGACCTGTTAATCGCCGCTGTTTTTAACAAATCCCCAATCTGGGATAAGAGAAGCGCATTACATAGCAACAGAAATGTTGTTGACAAGTGCTGGAGAGAAATCAGTACGGAAATGGAAGAAGACGGTAAGTGCAAACTCATAACATTTTGAAATAACCTCAAATGTCACTAGTGAATTCTTTCAGGCGTGCATGTACAGAATATTATCACGTTCTCTTGAGGTTTTTTTTCATATTTAAAGATAAAAATCATGGCTTTACCGTCTATATTGAATGAGGATGGTAAATACTAAACATTTTGTATGTATAATGACATTTGCTGTTATTACAAAATACACCCACGCACTTTGCACGCAAGCATTTTTGTTTAGTTAAATTTTTGCAATAACCTCAAATGTCACAAGTGAATTCTTTTATGGGAGCATATACTCAATATCATGTTCTGCATGTGTTTTCCTGAGGTTTTTTCATATTGAGAAGAAATGATAGCTTTACCATTTACACAATATGGGGCTGATAAATATCAAACATTGTGTATGTACGATTAATTACATTTGCTGTTATTACAATCTAAACCCATGCACTTTGCATGCACTGTCATTTTTCTAAAATTATGCAAAACTTACATTTCGGATTTATAATGTATGTTTATCAAACACTTGTAACATAAATAAACAGGAAGATCCTAATTCCTAATTGATTGTAGTGCCATCTAGCGGTAAAAATGTGAACTAACAAACACAATTAATATTTTTCAATTAAATTGAATGATGATGAATTTAAAGTTCAAAGAATTAATTGGATTGCTTAACTAATATCAACAATATTTTTTCAGAAACCAAACTGAGAAAAAAATGGAAGTATTTAAGAGACCAATTTGCTGTGGAGCTTGGGAGAATTCCACCTTCCCGCTCAGGAGACGCTGGGAGCTCATATTGCCCAAAATGGCCCTTTTTCCAATCACTTTTATTTTTGAAAGATGTGGTCAGACCGAGGACTTCAAGCGGGAATATAACCAAAATTATTGTTCCCAGTACACCACAGCCAACCGCCACAGCCAGTACCTCGCACACATACAGTGAAGAAATTATAGCTGTAGAAGATTCTCTAGATGCAGAGCAGTGTGAATTTTCTGTAGACATTATTGACACAGACAATCTCACGCCTCCTTCCTTATCTACTCCAGTGAGTAAAAAAAGGCGAAAGCCATTAAATGATTACAATCAACAAATAGTGAATATTGAAAATAAAAAATTAGAATTCCTTAAAGAAAAGTCTCAGCGGAGAGACAAAGAAAACGAATACGACGAACATTTCTACTTTTTTAAAAGTTTACTCCCTCATGTGAGAGAAATCCCAAGGGGACGTATACTTTCATTTAGAAATAGAATACAGGATGTGGTGGAGCATTACGCGTATGAATCGCACTGTGATTCACCAAAATTTTTCGATCACGATGTATCTTCTAATCTGGAAGAGTGCACATTGCCAACCACAGCAGAGGTTTCTCAATCTATTTTAAATTTCAGATGTTAACTTTTTAATATGTACTTCATGCCATCTAGTGCCATTGTTGAACTATTGTAAATGCACCCATTCCTTAAATAATAAAGAAATAATATAAGTTGATGTCTATTTTTTAAATAAAAATGACTCCAATGTGTTATTAAAATAAAAATTTGCACAATGTAAAAAAAAATAACTATTTAAATATGTGTGTACAAAAATAATTGGTTCTTTTCTTTTTCTTGAAAAAATTATTAGTTTTTGGTCGACCATTATTTTTTTTTTAAATTTTATGTGTGTATTTATGTTTTATAGCTTTTTTGTTTTTAAATAAAAATAACTCAAATATTTTTAAAAGAAAACTATGCATATTATATTGGTGAATGTTTTATTAAAATAAACAATATTTTTTATCCTTGAAATAGTATAAATTATATGTTCAATGGTTACATAATGTATGTTCTAACATAAACCTTATAACTGCTTATTAAAAATATTTTATCTACATCATGTATTATGTAACTTAGAAGTTACAAGGACACTTTTTTTTATTTCTTAAATTTTATGCATATTTTCTCTTTTTTTTGCTTTGGTTGGTGATTCTTCATAAATTGTTTTGGCTGTGATCATCAAGGAATTTGTTTTTTATTTACTTTTTTTTCTAAATGGCGGTGTTATATATTTCGTTTTCTTGTAGAGTGGTAGTGGCACTTAAGCCCTTTTTAGTTTTTATTGCCAGAATCTATGACATTTGGCGTGTTGTTCATTAATAATATCTCAAATTTGACTCGTTTGTAACACCTCCTGTATTTTGGTAGTCTTTTTACAATTTTAATTACATTAATTATTGTAACGCAAAGGGTTATTTGAAAAATATGTTGCATAAACATCTCTCACGCTTTTAGCTGCATTAGAGGATCGTCCTACAGCCTGTCTATAGTCTTGTCTGTGTTCATTAAAAACAAAAACTTCAGTTAGATGACGCTCAAATCCTTCCTTATCAATAATTGTATTATGTAGAATACATATACATTTTACAATATTATCTGCCGATGCTATATCTGTTTCAATGCTTTTTGATAGCAAACGCCATTTTGAATATAAAATTCCGAAAGCACATTCCACAGCTTTTCTAGCTCTAGACAAACGTTTATTGAAACATTGTTGCTCAATCGTCAAGTTGTTTCCACCAAAAGGTTTTAGCAAATTAGTGAGAAGTGGGTATGCTTCATCACCTATAAACACGTATGGAGCCTTCACATTGGTTCCAGGCAAATTATCCGGCTCTGGAATATCTAATTGTTCATTGTAAAGGTAATGGTAAATATCAGATGCTTTGAAAGTGCCTCCATCACTCTGTTTTCCGTAACCTCCAATATCTACTGATATAAATTTGTAATTAGCGTCTGCGACGGCTTGCAGCACAACTGAATAAAAAATTTTATAATTATAGAACATAGATCCAGAGTTTTTTGGACTTTGGACGCGTACATGTTTTCCATCAATTGCGCCAATGACGTGAGGAAAATTCCAAACTTGAAAAAAATCTTTCGCCACTAAATTAAATATTTTTTTTGTTGGTACGGGCATATGTAGTTGATACAATTCTTCCCACAATACAGCAACCGTCTCGGCAACAATTTTTCCCACTGTAGATGCTCCCATTCGAAAACTAAATGCAAGAGTCTTGAATGACGACCCAGTGGCCAGATATCTGAAATAGAAACAATATTTTAAATTAGGTACCTACTGTTAAATTATTAGTTCAAGTGCCTGATATTATTTTCAGAAACCAAACTATTAATAATTTTATCTGTCCTGACAGACAAAATATTCTTACAACTTTGAAATGTATTTATTTATTATTATTTTTAAATAATAGGAAAATCTTACATTATACAAATACAAATTAGTGTAGGTTTCTCAACAAGTTAAAAGAGCCAGCGATCCAGTGAGTATAGCGATATTTTGTTGTGGATTTAATTATGTAAGATACTATCTTGTTATTTTTTTGTAAAACAAACAATCCCATTTAATTTTTTTTTTAAATTTGTATCAAACGTAACTTGTACCTTTTATAATAAAAATATAACAAATAAACATCTTTTTTCTTTTTTTATAGTGAATACCTCACAAGAGTCCCAACTGCTCCCGTCTGGAGCCAGTGAGACTATGGCATCCCCAATTGGGGTATGTTATGAGCAGTGCCGGATTAAGACTACTTAGTTCCCTAAGCAATCCACGCCTGTGGGCCCCCTATCCATTAGTAAACTAGTATCGGTCTCAAAAAAAAAAATTAAATACAACGAGATAGATCATTACTAACCTTAAAATATGTGTGGAGGACAAAAAATATACGTGAAGTAGATATAACATACAATAAAAACCAAAGTATTTTTTATTTATTTATTGAAATGCGACTTGTTACTTTTTGGGGCATTAAATTCAGGGAAAATAGTTTTTAAGTTTAACGTTTTTAGCATATCTGACTTTATGTACAATATTGATAAAGCATCGACCCTTTCCTGCAGCATCATCGTTCTTTTTTCTTTTTTTTTTTATTATTTTCAACTTCGAAAAAGATTAAATGAAAGAAATAAATAATAACTTCGTGCACACCACTTTTATAATCACAATTATCGACATGATAATAAGAACATGAATAAAAAATAACCGAAATCGAAAAAGATTGTTCCGCTGTGCAGTTTGATATCATCAGAGGCCCTAGCATACTCGATCGATAAGGATCGGTAGGATAATTGTCGGTAACTTCTCATCGTTCCCTAGGACAACTGCAGATCGCAAACGAATAGGTGACAGTTCACAATGACTTAGTGTCCTTAATATATTCTAAATCAACTGTTGTTTGTACGTTAGTGCTTTATATTATTATTATTTGTTATTTTAATCATTGTATTATTATTAAGAATATAATAAAATATATCATGAACAAACGAATTGCTTTAACAAATTATTAAAAATATTTTTAATCGGTTGAGCACCCAACCCCACTGGAAAAATCTAATCCATATTGTTCTACAAGGTATTGAAGTGTCTGCTTTTTAACTCAATAAACGTAAGAAAACGCTCTATTGGCTGCCCTTCTTTTACCTACAATTCAAGCGAATAATTGCGCTGAGCTGGTCCATGTGCGTCAAATCCGGCGTAGAATCTACAGATAGACTATAATATCTAGAATCTTACTGCGCTATAATTTTACCACTCACCTGATTTTCAAACAACCTTACCTTTCACATGCTAGCAAATAATTTATTTATATTGGTGCTGTTTCTGGTGCCCCCCAAGACGTGATGCCCTAAGCGATTGCTTAATTTGCTTAGGGGCTAATCCGGCACTGGTTATGAGGCTGAAGGTAAGTGGGAAAGAGAAGGAGATGAGGAAAAGGAAGGTGGGGAAGTAGCTGGCTATTCAGATCTAGTCACTAAACACGGCTAAAGCCATTTCAAGCAACGTTTCAATTCTGAATGGTGGATCTTATATTATTGATGTGCAAATCTTAAACCCCTTCCTCTTTACTATACTCCATACATATGACATTTGATGAAATTTGATAGTGGTAAAGGTGGTAGATGTCGACTTGTAAATAGAAAGGTACTCACCTCAGAGTAACAACAAGTCTTTCTTCTGGATAAATAGGTTGACGATGCCAATTACACCAGTTTTTGCTTAAACGATTTTCCACTTTATTTAAAATGTAGTTAAACGTTTCGAAAGTCATTCTGGTATATTTAAAAAATCTTTCTTGATCTGCCTTAAGCTCGCTAAACAAGTGATGATATTCACCATGACTTTTTCTACTACGATTAATTGGATGAATACCAATTGTTTTATTCCTTAATTTCAAGAAAGGATTCTCCAGAAGTAAAAAATCGTCGTCTGACGAACTTGACATTTTGTCAAATCTGACAGCTGTTGTCAGTTGTCATGCTACCGCGCATATTATCGCGCAGGTGGCGCAGGTTTTATCCGCGCTCTGTATGTCCACAACTCGGCTCCAACTGCCGCCAGCAGACTCAGGCACTGGGCGCCGTTAATCTGAAAGCCGAACCCGCTTTCTTTATGGTCGTACCCATAGCTTGCCGTTGACCCGGGACCCGGTGGATATTTCGGCCACCAAGCGACAAGCTCGGAAAGCTTCAGTATAACTTATGAACTGGCCCGGTGCGGTCGCCGTTTTTGCTCCGTGCGGTTTATCGTAAATTGCGATAAAATGTAAAATATATTATTTTTATGTTACAGATTTTTATTGCACTAGTAAAATTTATTACGACTGGATCTACACAATAGCCCTAAATAATTTTTTTTTTAAAGATTTATTATTTATTACAAGAATTTTTTTTAAATTATTGAATATCTCTTATTTATAATAAATAATAACTTTTTTAAGGTTATTCCCTATGTAAGTTTAAAGTAATTAATAAGACGAGTGATCCTGGGTTCGAGTCCCAGTCTTAATTTGGAAGGCGGGAATGGGTACCGCAGCCCCGGGAACCATCTATTGGATAACAAACACCTCTGCCATGGGTCACCCTAAGTAGTTTACTACGTTTGGTGACTTAGCAGGGGTGTACGGGTTCATGGGGTAAGGTTTGTCTAGGTCTTGGCGGTGGATGATATAGACACACTGAACCCCAGATTCGTACCCAACCGTCATTCCTTATTCCTTCCCAGAACTTATTTTCCATAAAAATACCCTCCACATAGCATCCCCAAAGATGACATAGGGAAATTATTTTCCTCGGGGCCTCCTGTGTGGACATAATGTAAAAAAAGGGTGCGCCGTTACCTTTTAATTTTTTTGTGTGTTGTTCTTTTTCATATTTTTGTTTAGATTTATTATAAAATAAAATAAAATTCTACGAAGAGATAACACACGAATGAACAAAATACTAGAATTTAAAATAAATTATCTGGTACGGTTTCTGTAAATTTGAATCATCCACCATCTCTTTCGGCGAACTCTTCGTTTTTTTTTTTAAATTTAGTACAAATAAGTTAGGGCAAATGTGACAGCCGATGTAGTTGCCTCGATGTCCGCCATGGCGCTCCGAACGCAAGCTTATGCACGAGTGTGGTCACGAATATTTGCGTGCCATAGCTTGCCGAGTCGTGCCACGAGCGCGCTCGGCACGTATGAGGCCGTAGACTCACTCAGACAGACAGCCCGGCGCGGCGGCCGGCCGGCTATTTTGTTTTGCTAGTAAGTACATATCGATAAAACATAGCAGACGCTAGAAGCAAACTACTCGTACTATGAAATGATAGTACTAGATATGATACTAGATTTGACTAGCTATGCGATGCACCGCAAGGGCGCGCGGCGTGGAACATTCGGAATCGGGCGAAATCAGGCAGTCCTTGTCAATTTGGGTGGTGGGATTGGATAACCAACACTTCTGCTAAAGATCACCCTAAGCGGTTCGCTACATCTGGTGACTTAGCAGGAGGTGAGGTGTGTTTAGGTCTCGGCGGCAGGCGCGCCTGCCCACCAGCTTAGTGGCGGGCCGGAAAGGTTGAGGTCGGTTTGTGGAGACCCTTTGACCACTCCAGCTGGTCTCTCTCGACCCACCGTATCGCACCCCAGCGGGAGGGATAGATTCCTACGTCGGAAACACTGGACGTCACTTCTGGAAACACTGACCCCTAGACCCTACCCACCCATCATAACTTTTCCGTCTGAGAACTTCCTCTACTTCCTTTCTTTTCCTCCCTCAAGACCTTCCGCTCACCATCCTCAAATATGATGTAGGCCCTGAGGATAATTATCTTCATCAGGGTCTCCTCTGTGGGGTTAATGTAAAAAAAAGGTTGCGATAAGGTTGAAACCTGTTTTGGTTTATTAAAAAAACATCGGTTTTGTTTATGTACGCTCCCGGGTACTTACGAGTATATATTATTTCACCCATAGATGATATTAGAAATTATGGGAGATACGCCATGAAAGCGCGCCGACTATCACCGAGCTATGACCAAACTGCACGGAATGTCAAAGCAGCAGAGACAATAAATGTTCACACAGGAGGCCCCGAGGAAAATAATTTTCTTCGGGCCTAAGTCATCTTTGGGGATGCTGTGTGGTGAGTCTTTTAATGAAATGAAGGAGTGGAGGTTCTGGGAAGGAAAAGGATATTAGGGGTGCCTGGAAATCTGAATGTCTATGATGATTTAGAGTCCAGGCGATGGATGGATGACCAGTGATTACTGACAATATTTGGAGTTTAAAATGTAAATGAAATTTTGGTCTCCGGTAACATTATTAATTTAATTTTTTGAAACTTAAACGTAAAAAAATCTGTGGGTATAGGACAGGTAGGGTCGGGCCGAAGGGTTGGACAGTTACTCGGTTGAGTGTCCAATGACGTAATTTGAAAGAAATTTGTTTAGTTTGGTTTTGACGAAAACAAAAAGTTATCAAAAATGGCGGGTCCTTTATTTACATTTTTTTACTCCAAATAATGTCGGGAATCTCTGGTTAAAGCAAGTCAATAATGTCCTTGTAATGTCCAACCATGTATACTCTCGACTCAACCATGTATACTCTCGACTCAACCATGTGTACTCTCGACTCAACCATGTATAATTTCGACTCAACCATGTATACTCTCGACTCAACCATGTATTCTCTCGACTCGACTATGTTAACTCTCGACTCGACCATGTATGCTCTAGACTCGACCATGTATACTCTAGACTCGACCATGTACATATAATCTCGACTCGACCATGTATACTCTCGACTCGACCATGTATACTCTAGACTCGACCATGTACATATACTCTCGACTCGACCATGTATACTCTCGACTCGACCATATATACTCTCGACTCGACCATGTACACTCTCGACTCGACCATATATACTCTCGACTCAACCATGTATATTCTCATTATCGCCCCATTGAAAGATCGCCATTCTGCATCGATAAATTGCTTGAAATATATTTGGACGTGGACGTGTGAGGTGGGTAATTCCCAACCCCCCTCTTCGCTATCTCCTTTCCTTTAGCTCCCAACATACCCCAATTCAGTTGTCGTAGTTTTACTTGCTTTAACTATTGACTATTTTTAAAAATACGAATATTCACTTTCATAAAACGTTAATTTCCTCCGGAAGTGACACATTCAACTATTTTTAGCTAATCTGTGGTTTTTCGAATCTCATAATAATTAACTCGAAAAGAACAACAACGACAAGCTGTGTGATAATGAGTCGTATTGTGTTGTTTGGTAGTGTAGTGTTATAATATAATATATTATGTGGTGTTATATGCGGTCAGGGATCACCGAATCTTCTCTCGTGTGCTGTTATCAGTCGTACAGAACACAGCTGTAAACTTGTACAGTGTATAAAATAACTTTGTAACGAGTCAAGGTATCATTTGATTTTGATATAATCCATTCAAGATTTTCGTTTTAATTTGGAAAACAAACGGTCATACAAATAAACAGTACTCAGTACAGTTTTAACTCATGCATTTCGTCTGCCTGTAAATTTGCTTGTGCGTTCCACGTTCCGTTTCCGTTTCAAGATGGTGGCCGTTTTAAATGGTTCCGTGAAGATTTTTGTTTTTCGAATGTGAAATACCTAGTCGTTATTTTTTGAACTTTCATATTCACATTTTTTCGATATAATTGTACCAACCTACCCGAAGAAAGTTTGAAAACATTTCTTTGTACCTATGACGGATTGTAACTTGAGGTATTTAAATAGGTACCTACTTACAAATCTTATAATTTTAGAGAAAATTTTGGATTTGATTTTTTAAATATAACAGAAAATTAGAAACATACTTTTTTAAACGTGAGGTCCACTGAATTACTAGTATTGTACATACAAATTACAAAAAGATAACATAGTTATATGTACAGGGGACGAGCTTAAAAATGAACGAGAAAAAATGCAAATGAAAGTTCAAGGGTTATATTTTCTTTTTTAATAAGAACATTATAAAACAATAGGTATTGAACAGTTAGGGGCGGGGTGAGGGGTCAGTCGGTAGCTCGGTTACTGAGTCACCAGTGCAGACACGTAAAAGACTTTTTTGTTTGTTTAAAAAAAAAAAAATGGAAAAAAGATATCAACAAATTTATCGGAGACCAAAATTTCATTTACATTTTTTACTCCAAATAATGTCAGGGATCCCTGGTTGTAGTAGGTCAAATACATCCCTAACACCCTGCATATAGATTTTTTTTATTGTTATTAAATATTTTACATAGGTAATATAATGATATTTCATACACTTTCCTATTAAAGAAGATGCTAAAAATGGATTAAAAGAGATTCAAGAAATTTAGAAAAGTTGTTCTGGATGCTATGTTGTAATAAAAATTGTTTTAAAACAACTGAAAAAACATTATTCAGGACATTAGTAGGTATAACCCCCCCCCCCCCACTTTGCCACGTTATTAATTTTTCAGTCTTATTTTATATATTCATGGCTTTGGATTCCCATGGGACAGGGAAAATAAAAATAAGATACCTTATTTTTTTAAATTATTTATATAAGTACCGTAAAAGAGTGAGACTAAGGCATCCCCAATTGGGGTATGTCGTGAGGCTGAAGGTAGGGGAAGTGGAAGGTGGGAAAGTACCTGACTACTCTGATCTGTTCACCAAACACGGCTAAAGCCATTTCAAGCAACGTTTCAATTATTTTTTATTTGATACAATATTTTACATTTTATAGTACAATCCAATAATTTTGGCCTCACTTGGTGGTTTACCCGTGCTGAGGCCTCCATTTATTATACAGAATACATTTAAAATATATATATATATACATAATGTTGGTGAAGAACAAAAAAAAAATCATATATAAAAAACAAAAAGATTTATATAAATTTAAATTTAAAATAAAGATTTAAAATTAAAAAGAAATAATATTTAAAATCGGTTTATTCATATTATGTATTTGTTGTTTGTGAGTGATGTGTGTTTTATACTGGTTTTGTGTGTTACCTGTATGTTTTATTATTTTATGTTATGAAATTTTGATAATATTTTTTTTTATCTTTAATCCATTTTGTAATTTTGAGTCTGAATTTATTTTTATTTTCTCAATTAGATTATTGAATGCTTTTACAGCATGATTAATATTGATAGTGTCTTTGTCCAAAGCTTGTATTTACCGTCGGAGTTTTTAAGTTTTCTTTGTACGCTTGTCTAACTGGTCTGTTAGTGATATTTTATGTTTGTCGGAATTTGTTTTTTTGGTCAAAAATGTAGTTTAGTAGTGTTTTAACGTATAATTGGCGTATATCTAGTACGTTACAACTGCTGAATATTTGGTCTGTATCAGTCAGTCTAGGTTTTTTTAGTATTAGGCACCTTAATGGTAGATTCAGACTGGGTCGACGTACGTGCCCATCGCTACGCCTAACAATATCTGGCCTGCTTAGCAACCATAGATTTTCAATGAAAATTTATGTTTTAGAATCACATTGGCCACACGCATCGCGACGTGCGATGTCTGTGGCCATTTTCATAGAAAACGTATGGGTTGCTAAGCATTGTTTGAGTAGCGATGCGTACGTACGTCGTCCAGTCTGAACCTACCATTAAGATCGCTTTCTGCGTGATTTCTATGTGATTGATATCTGAGTTTTTTGCTCCTCCCCAAGCAATTATTAGATGATATTCTATTATTGATTGACAAAGTGCAAAATATATGTTTTCATTTGTTTTGTTTTATACATTCTTATGTTTATGAAAATTTGTTTTGTTTTGAGGAGTTTATTTGTGATTGGTTTGATTTTAACAAAAAGCTTAATTTCATTGATTTCTTTCATTTATTACTACTTCACCTTTTCCCTTTTACTTTGAGTAGTTTGTATTTTAATTAAATCTCTTCCTTAAAGTTATTATTGATATCCATTAAAATTTTAATGTAAACCTTGTATATCATAAAACACTTATTTGAAGATGCACTTAATCAGAATTGTTTGTGTTAGGTATATTGTTGCGTATTTTTTTATTATGATGGTCTTGCATCTAAATGTCGTTATTTTATTGGTCAATAACATATACATACTTATTCACTGTCATATTTAAATTTATAGATTGTTTATAACGCAAATAAATAAATAAATGTGTTGTGTCCATCATGTTATGGATAAATTACGATTCCTAGATACTTTATTTATTATTTTTTGTCTAGAGGAGGGCAGTCGTAGATGTTGGTGTTTAAACATTTGTGTATTTTTATGGTGTTTGTGTTGTTTTTTTGCTGTCCCGTGCTGTTTATACTGTACGTTGTGAATTTTGTTTTCGATATATTTAGTGTAAGTATGTTTGAGTCTAGCCATGTTTTCATGATTCCTAAATTTGTTATATACATTATTCCAATCCTTAGATTTAAAGAGTGAAAATGTGTCGTCTGCGTAACTAATTATTTCACCGTCTATTTCCATTCTGAATGGTGGTCTTAAACCAGGGCGATACTGAGAGTATATTCCACTCTGAAACTTGCCCCAAGTATACAATCAATTATTTTTAATTAATTAATTGTGAATAACACAAATTAATAAAATAAAATTTATTTACGCACGCTTGTCCTTAGATCCGTCTCTTAAAAAATATAACCTATTAATAATGAATAGAACATATTTTGTCAATTTTAGAATATATTTTGTCATTGTTAGAACATATTTTTCTATGATTGATGCATTTATACATGTTTTGCAATGACTAAATAAGATGTTTTGTTGTTTTTTATTGCATGTAAAATAAGTTTTTATTAAACAAAATAGTGGCTCAGATGTGCTCTTCCTTGTAGGCCAAAGTAGAGGCCAAAAGTCAAAGATAATCACTTGACTGGCATTTTGTGGGACAAACAGTTTAGTCTCAAACGTAAAATACCACTTTTTATTCAATGTGCACAACAAATATATTTTTACGGGTATTCAAAATCTTCATAGTTTTATAAGAAAAACTCTCTTTTTAACTTTTAAAGGTTATTCCTATCAATGTAATATATCATTGAAGAAGGAGATAACAATAATAATAAAAAAAATTTAAATATGAAAATGAACAAGACACAGAAAAATAATAAAAGATAACGGTCGCAACTGGGACTCATTTACAATCATTAAATTCTCAATAATATGGAAAAAAAACATTAGTCGAAGATAATATTGTTAATTCTAAAATTTGAAATATGAAGTTGACAATTACGACAGTCTCATAATAGATCGCAGTAGCCCAATTGGTAGAGGTGTATCCCGGTAACACGTAAGGTTCTGGGTTCGAGTATTATGTCCTTTGCGTGCAAATTGTGTCTAAGTGCCTCCGCCCATTGAGGCAATTGAAAACTCTCAACTGCCAACTGTCTTTGTATGACAATGTGAAGGCCCGCACACTTCACAATAACACAAAACCCCGTTGTCAATGGTAACGCAAGCGGTGACTCGCGACTGTCACTGCTGATTGCCCTGGGTGGCCATTGCTAGTTGCCAGCTGTCAGCTGATTGTTCTTCGTCTATGGTTAAACAAGCTTTTTGACCAATCAAGATAGAGAAAACAGCCGGTTTTAGTTGGTTTTCAGTTTCCTCGTCAGCGGAGCGCCTAGATTTCTGTAATAAACAATAAACACTATAGACAGTGATATTCTCAAGTGACCTCCCAGGTAAGTATGTTCCTGTATATTTTCTGCCCGCACAGAATATTTTTTTATTTTATTTTTTTATTGTTTAAATTATAACATTGTTTCAGTAATACAAATTTTCAAGCATTTCTACGCCAATAGCTATTGAGCTTGGTAAAGGAGTTATTTCATAATAAATTATTGTGAAATTATATAATAAAGTGTGCAATAAAAATAATCTTTAAGTAAATGTTAATAAAACAAGATGTTAATAAAATAAAATAAAAATTGTTAATGTTAATAAAATAAAAATTATAAAATGGCATGAGATGAAGTTATAGCATTTTGATTGGTAATGTCAGCTATACGCCAAATCACTATTTAGATTTATTTTTACTACGAATCGGTTTACATTATGAATATGAAAAAAATATGTTATGGATACATTGAAGCTTCTTCGACCTTCTCCCTTTATTTCAATTAAGATAAAATTATTAATTACGTTACAAAAAATATAAGCGTAAAGTACTAAATAAAAGAAACGACTTTTAAAAAATACTCCTTTATGAGTAAGATTATTTTTGACTAGATCTAACTAACTTTTTTTAATCTTGTAAAATTATTCATAACAAAAATAAAAACAACTTTGGCGCTACTTTCCTCGTGCAGATAATACCAAAAACATGCGGAGTTCTAAAGGGGTAAGAAGTCAAATATTTCCGGTGTTTATATTCCTCTTAAATGATATCAAATTTGTTATTTTTTTACTTCTTCGGGAAGACTATAAAAATATTTTATGCCTTTGTAAATATAATTATTGTGCTTGTGATGTGTTGAGAATAGAGGAATTTGGATGTTATTTTTATGCCTATATGATGAGTTAAGTTAAAAAAAAAATATTACATTTTCTTTGAATATTTGGTGAATTATACTTTTACCATGCAACATTACAAATTTATAAAGATAATATCCAAAATAAAACTGCACCCTTTAAAAAAACAAAAATCTTAGACAAACATCAATACTTCCTACTCCAAAATGTAAAAAAACAATAGGACAGTTAAATCATAAATATCTCGGAGTAAATTTTTTTAATTCATTACTAGAAAATATTAGAAACATAAATACCAATATAAAAGATTTTAAAACTCACCTTAAAAAGCACACTCAAAACCTGAACTAAATCATAACTCATAACAAATAAAAACTATATAATAACAAACCTCCCCCCCCCTACACACAAGCCCTGCTTTTTTATGGGGGTACACCAAACATATATATTATATAATTAATTAGTGTATAAAATGTATTTGTAAGTTATGTATCTTTTTTGAATTATTATTAATAAAAAAAAATAACATACTAATATTGAATGCCTACTTAACCCACTATTCTGATCTGGTCACTAAATATAGCTAAAGTAATTTCGATTCAGAAAGGTGTTTTATTCGCTCACTTCCGAATTTGGTCGGCGAAATTAGTTTTCATTCTTAATATCGTTTCCAAAACATAAATTTAGACAGGTACTTAGTGTCTACTACCTCAATTTGGGAGACGAAAGTGGGTACCGCCGCCCTGGGAACCATTTACTGGAAAACCAACACCCATGTCATAGGCCACCCCAAGTGGATAGCTACGTTTGGTGGAGGGCTGCCTGGGTTCATGGGGTGGAGTTTGTCTAGATTTGGTTCACCTACTGCGTGGCGGGCCGGATCGGGAAAGATTGGTTGAGGGAGTCCTCTTGACCTCTCTATCCGGACTCTCAACCCATCGCCTTGCACCACAGTGGGAGGGAAGGATTAACATACACATGACACTCCTGAACACATTGATCTCCAAATTTCTATCCACCACTAATACATTTTTTCTTCCCCGAACTTCCTTTCTCTAAAAATACTCTCCAACTAGCATCCTCAAAGATGACATATGCCCTAAGGGATTGTTTTTCATCCTTTATTGAGATAATTTAAAAAAAAATCTTCCTCAATGATTCATACAACTTTTTAATGAACATCGATCTCCTCCTATGATTTGTAACACATTTGAAAATATATGTGTATATTTTTGTTTACATTAAAAGCAAGGGAACTTGCATTCATATCCTACGCTTTTGAAGCGAGACATCGGATTTCGATGGGAATAAAAAATAATATCTAATAATTAATTTACTCTCGGGTAAATTAAATTAATTTAAGTACAGGGTTAATTTATTGTTATAATATTATATTATATCTTTCTATTGTGGTCCCAGTAGGAATATTTAATACTCTTTTGTAACCACTTGCAAATGAGTGACTGATCTAATAAGTTATTTATTCATTGAGATATAATATAACACCCCAATAATTTTATCTTTTTTTACATCAGCTCCTAGAAATTAATTCCCCTCAGTGCCAATGTCATTTGTGGGGATCCCGTGCGGAGGATATTTTTAGTAAATAAAGGAAAGGAAGTTTTGGGAAGCAAAAATATATGAGGGGTGAGGGGTAGGAATATGAGGATTAGTGTGTTTAGGACTGACGGATGTATGAATCCATCCCTCCCACTGCGGTTCAAGGCGATTGTTGAGCAAACGCATCCGCCGCTAAGATCCAGAAAAACCTCATCCCATGAACCCGGGCACCCCTGCTAAGTCACCAAATGTACCAAACCACTAGAAGTGATCATGGTTGGTTATCCAATAAATGGTTCCCGGGGCGGCGGTACCGATGCCTACCTCTCAAATTTTTGTCTGGTGCACGGAGAAAAACGTTATTCTGAAATACAAACATTTTATTCGTAAAACGGTTAAAAAAGGGACTGAACTTCTTACGAACAAATTGGTTTCAATGTTTATAGGCGGAAAAATGTAAGAATAATTTGTTGGTATACGTACAAAATTTGTTCTAATAATTAATATCTAATAATAATTTATTCATAGATTTTCCCGCCAATAAACATTAAAACCCTGTTAATTTGCTTGCAAGAACTTCAGTCCCGTTTTTACCCGTTTTACGAATAAAATGATCGTATTTTAGAGTAACATTTTTCTCCGTGTGGGTTGAACTACTACTTCGGAAATACATACATAAAAACAAATAAAACACTGTAGTGATGAATATTTTTTATAATTTGCAAAGGTTTACAAAATTGGGCTTGCAACACGGAGCCATTTGAAATAACATTGCTTCAATTAAAAAAACAATAATGATAAAATTAATTTCGGCGTAATTGTGTGGAGTGTACAATAAAAAACCTCCCTTCTCTAAGTAAATACAAAACACACAAATAATTAATTTATACAATATTAAATAATAAATGCTTTACTGTTTTGATTTTACAATAGCTTGATTTACAACTAGCAACAGCTCATAACAAAGACTTTCACAACATTTAAATAATAATACTGCAACGTTAGTTTATATAAAAAATACAGGTGAATTAAATATCCACATTTCATGAATATTATAAAAATCGCCTAGAATTCATCAAGCACTCGCTGACTTATGTGTGATTAGAAATCAATACGAAGATTTGACAAAAAATTATGCTCAATTTTATATGGGAATGGACCAGCGGCTTACCGCCATGATTAGTTAAATGCAAAATTGTAAACAAATATCACGATATATTTATTTTGTGTTTTTAATGTTTATGACTTCTTTTTGACTTGTTTATGACTCTTGTTAAAATTTTTATTGTTTGGTATTTTTTGTTAAAAAGTGTGAATTATAAAAAAAAAATCTCAAAATTAATGTGTTTTAATATAATACGTACATTCGATTCATTCTCAAAAACCATAATGATTCTAGCCCATTTCACACGTGTCGGCCTGTGTTATACCAAAACCTCCTAGATCACACACGGTGAAAAATGTTATTCGAAAAAACGATCATTTTAATAGTAAAAACGGTTAAAAAACGGGACTGAAGTTCTTACGAACAAATTAACAGGGTTTCCATGTTTATTGGCGGGAAAATGTAAGAATAATTTGTTGGTATACGTACGAAATTACGCATACCAAACAAATTATTCTTACATGTTCCGCCAATAAACATTGAAACCCTGTTAATTTGTTCGTAAGAACTACAGTCCCGTTTTTAACCGTTTTTACTATTAAAATTATCGTTTTTTTCGAATAACTTTTTTCTCCGTACAGGAGGTTTTGATTATACACACATACAGATTCAATCCTGACGTCATCCCTTATCTCTGTTTTCTACTCCCTTGATCCCTTTCCTCAAGACGAAATTGGCATCGCTGCTTTCAATCTAACATTTGAGCAACCACACTTCACAAAATAATTCACAAATAATGTAAATAGGTAACTTTCAATTACACAATAATTAAATGTTTAATAGCAGCACATTCCGAGTACTAACTTGTAGTCTTGTAGACTTCTTATCATCTTCTCCCAATATCTTCTCACTTCTATTTCTACCCTTCTACCTAAGCATAATAATAATATGTGAACTAGTTTCACTTTTCACTAGAATAAATATTAAAAATAACTTAACAGTTAATAGGTTTTTCGTACCTGTAAAAATCTAATAAGTCTTGAAATATTTCTAGCACATACTACAATAATGTGTCCAAACAATTTACAATAAATATAATTTCGTATAAATAAGTCAACAAGTCAATAAACCTGCGATCAAAAAACAACATTAATTATTTTCATACGTTTTAACACGTTATTATCAAGTATACATAGCAGGTAGAGTTATTTCAAGAGCTGTTCTCGGCAACATGAAATAAAATGCTCAAACAACAATCTTTCCAAGTAGAAGTCGGTATCCACTGGAGACGAAATACACACACTATTTAGAATGTTTGATTATAATGTTATCTATGTTCGCACCAACTGTCCGCATTTAAACAATTCATTGACTAGGCTAGGAGGATCGGCCGGCGTGTGAATAAACAAAGTCCACAATATGTAACACTTGGGCATGGCGAAGACCGGTAAAGTTGACACTCACACAGCCTTTGGTTATGCATTTTCCACAATATGCAACATTTATCATTTGGCATAAATGACTTTCGCACGACGCGACGTGCGGATATGGAACATCCATCACTCGGGCAAGATGTGGAGAGAATATTCAATGTCCATGGTATGCAGGTTTAGTATCACTTTGGCATGTTGGAGAGCAGCTGACACTCGCACACGGTGTGGTTGGTGGCGGTGATGGTCTCGTAGCGTACGTTGTTGTCCCGCCGTTTCTTGCCTTGAGAAAGAGCCTTGCGCACGTAGAAGACCAGGGAAACCTCCTCCGTCTCGGCGGGCCCGCAGCCGTAGCTTATCCCTCCCGCACATCGGCCTGCCGCCCGGTCGCAGCGGTGCAGCACCGTCACCTCGGGCAGGTAATGCTCGTCCGAGGGGAGGGCCTTCAGACTGCTCACGGGGATGACGCGCTTCTGCGGATCCTTGCACGGGAACGCATCTACGCGGCGCAAGTGCTCGTTGAACTTTGTGGAATCTGGATTTGCAACTCCCAGCGCTACCAAAGTCAGCGTCAACAACAGTGTCACTTTCATCTTGGACAGACTTTTACGTAGGTCAATTAAATATTAACAACTTCACCGATTGATCCGCACAATCACACCTCTTACTGTATTGTCACTGTCGAGCGGAGATACTACTCTATAGGTAAATGGTAGCAGCGGTGAAAAATTTTGAACAAGATTCGGAACTTTGAAAGTGTCGAGAAACGTTCAAGGATTCGAGTTATCCGTCAGTTAGATCGGTCAGCGCGGTGTGGGTCACTCACTAATATTGATAACACGTTTGTATGCGGCGAGATGGGGGCCGGTTGCTGGTTGCGGCTCGGCGATACGAGAGCGACTGTGCCGGCAGAACAAAATTATCTGAATTAATACTAAATGTGACGTCACGCGTGAAGGAAAACTGCTAATAAAATCAGCCGTGCAAGATGGCGTCATTCGGAAAGTGCAAGGAGTGAGGAGTGAGCAGTGCAATAGTGGCAGGCTGCACGGGACTGTCCTGGGATGATTCAGGTTGCGGTGCCAGACGTAATGAGACGTCACCTGACCTCTTCCTGCCGAGCCGTCCGTCAGCCGGGCTCACGCCTCTTCCTTCCTGCTTCTGTTATAGTTAATATCCCTACTCCTGTGTCCTTCTGCCTACTTAACTGTGACTTGTGACTACCAATCACCCTATTTGCGCCTAACCTACCATTATAATATACTAACTATACATTTTCCTTTTAATCAGCTATAATATGTCGGTATAGCTAATGATTTACTCTATACACCTTTTCACTAATGAAATGATGAACAATACATTGTACACTTTGCACCCCATTGCTTCAAATCTTATTAGAATATAATACATATGTATAGACCTGAAGAAAGCTTAAAAAAAGATGGCTATATTCCTTAGAATAAATTGTATAATTCTATTTTGGAATAATTAAAAAAGTTTTACCTATGGTTTATAATTAAGTAGGTTGTATATATAAATGCAGCTCACAAATGTTATGATTTCAGAGGAAATTATGATTAGTAGGAAAGTAGAGTTATCACGAGGTGCGTTTAAAACGGCGTCTCCTCCGACGAAAATATTTACACACTTTGTGGATAGTTAGATCGGGGCCACAATACGAAGGGTCGCTACGTTTGGAGACTTAGCAGGGGTGCCCGGGTTCATGGGGTAAGGTTTATCTAGGTCTTGGCTGCGGATGATCTAGACACACTGAACCCCAGATTCCTACCCAACCCTTGTACCTTTTTCCTTCCCAGAACTTCATCTCCTTCCTTTCCTTAAAAATACCCTCCACACAGCATCCCCAAAGATGACATAGGCCCTGAGGGAAATTATTTTCCTCAGGGCCTTCTGTGTGGACCAAATGTAAAAAAAAAAAATGTTATTGCTCTCCGTGGCCCATGGAAAACAACTAAAGTTGTGGCCCTGCCCCATGTTTATGGAAATGTTTGAGGTAATGTTTGTGAAAAAAAACATAGGTATTTATGGAGCAAACAATATGGCCAATACATTAGTTTCTGGTGATAATGACGTTACAAGCTTAAAACAGCTATGTAAACTTGCCTGTAATTTAGGCCTGTAATTTATTAAACTTAACTGTAAGAAAAAAAAAGTTAATTTTCAGAGTAAAAATAATATCTACAGCCAAATCATGTACATAATCTTGAAACGTTTGACCATCATGAAACGAGAGACTCTTCCTTGCCGGGACATTCATATTTATATATTTTAAAATTTTATCTAGAAAAGTATTTTTTATCAAATAAATAAATATTTTTTAAAAAAATAGGTCGAGAGAGTCCGGCTGGAGAGGTCAAAAGGCCTCCTTTAACCAGTTTCTCTCGATCCTGGCAGATGCATCCGCCGCCAAGACCCGGACAATCCCCATGAACCCGGGCACCACTGCTAAGTAACCAAACGTAGCGAACCTCTTGGGGTGACCTGTGGGATAGATGTTGGTTACTCAATAAATGATTCCCGGGGCGACAAAACCCATACCCGTCTACCAAATTTGAAATTATTGTACCTATTACAAATCAATCGTTAAACAAAAAAATTGTAAAAAACCGCAAAAATAATTAAAATGTGTTTGTTACACTAACATTATATCTACCCTAACATTTTTTCTATCGATCTCCATTATTTAATGTTTTAGGTATAAAGTCAAGATATCATTATTGTATCCTCATACAATTTGGGAGGCTGGTATGGATACCGCCGTCCCGGGAATAATTTATTGGATTACCATAGGCCTCTGCCATAGGTCACCCCAAGTGATTCGCTACATTTAGTGACTTGGCAGGGTTGCTGGGCGGGAGGGATGGAATCATGCTTCCGTCACTCCTGGACACATAGAACTCCAGATTCCTACCCAGATTCATACCTTTTTCTTCCCAGAACTTCCTCTCCCTCCTTTCTCTGCAGCCTACAGCCTCCACACAGTACCCCCAAAGATGACATAGGCCCTGAGGGATTTTTTTTCCTCAGGGCCTCCTGTGCGGAGCTAATGTAAAAAAAAACAAAAAAGACACACTGCTTTGGCTGCGAAGACACCAAACTCTTTGGGTAGCCGGAAATATTCAGAAATTAATGGGCTGAAAGCACCATTTAACAATAAGAATTAAATTTTTATTTAATTTTAAAATAAGTTATGTAAATTTACGGATCCATAATGGTACATAAAGATCGCCTTTTCTGACCGATGTGGTTCGTTCGGCTTATTATGTTTTTCTCTAAATAAAGACCACTTGAGACTATCTATCTGAAGAATTAATGAGGATGGTATTTTGAGAAGTCTAGTTGTAATATGGCTAGAGCCCTGTTTCTCAATCTTTTTTGACCGGTCATCTTTTAAGTTTTTCTCTTCTTCCCCTGCCAATAATATCCAATGAAAAATGTTAGTTTTGAAAGGTTATGATTTCGAATGCTAATTAATCATAACATTTCTTCATTGTTTCATTTTGTAATGGGAATAACCCTGTGAAGCATTCATGAAGAATTTATTATTTCTTCAAACTTCGCAAAATCACTTTGTGGCGTCATTTTGAATTAAATTAAAACAAATAACTTTGTTTAAACCACTAATATAATCACAATTACCTACATGTTTCAAAACCGATGGTTTCTTCGTCAGGGTAGTAATGACATTAATAACAAAATAAACAATCAAGTATAGACTAAAAAGAACTATGGACAAAAATATTTTAGAGAGAGGTGATTAATTAATTAAAAATATCGTCAAAAACAATTATTTAAAATTAAATATAAAAAAAATTATTTAAAAATTATGAAAAATTACATGTAGGTAATTGTGATTATATTAGTGGTTTAAACAAAGTTATTTGTTTTAATTTAATTTATTATTTATTTATTTGGTACAATAATTAACATTTTACAATTTAATTTGATAATGTTGGCCTCACCCAAGCTGAGGCCCCCATTTTATAATACAAAATTCAATAAGTTGAAGTAATTTATTTTAATAAAATATATGAAGTCAGTACCTAATGAAAAAAAAAATTTGACAAATATTGTAAGGTACGATTGAGTAATTTTTTAAATTATTTTTTATATATTTATTTGTTATAACAAAAATACATTTACATTGTATTGACATTTTGACTGTTCAATTATGTAGATCTCCCGTTCTAGGGCAGTCAAATTTAAAGGTATCGTACATATTAGGTAGGTAGGTAGGTATATGATGATTCATATAAGTATTAAACAATTTCCAATCAATTAAGTATCTAATATACAATCAAATCAATCCAATATACAAGAAAAAAAAGAAAAGAAAATTTTTGGTAAAAAATGAAATATATAAGGCACTTGTAATACATAATTATCAGATAGCATTTTTAATAATGTTTCTGTCTCTGTCCTGCCTAAAATTAGAATCTTTTTTGTTATTTTTTTGGATATAAGAAAAACGGTATACAAGAAAAGTAGTAAAAACAAGAAAATAAAAATTTTGGAACAAAAGAAGAATATAAGGCTCTCTTAGTAGGTACGTAATTATCAGATAGCAATTTTAATAATATTTCTAGCTCTGTCCTGCCTAAAATTAGTAACCATCTTGTTATTTTTGGATACAAGAAAAACAGTATACAAGAAAAACAGTACACAAGAAAAACAGTAAACGAAAAAGAAAATAAAAGATAACAAAAATTTTGGATCAAATAAATATTTAAGGCGCTGGTAGTAAATGGTATATGGTTTTTAATGGTATATATTTTATATTTTAGTGTTACGTGTATATGTTTTATTATTTTACGTAATTTTTTAAAAATAATATTGCTTTTTTGTTCTTTAGTCCTGTTTTTAATTTTGTTTCTAAATTTATTTTTGTTTTCCTCATTTTTTGTATCAAGTGAAAGTATGTTGAATTAGTTTTTTGCTTGATATTTATGGTATCTTTGTACATAGCTTGTGTTTACTCTCGGAGTTTTTATGATTTCTTTGTACGTTTGTCTAAATGGTCTATTAGTGATAGTTTGTGGCTTGTTTTTTTAACGTATATCTAGTACGCCAAACATGTTGAATATTTGGTCTGTATCAGTTAGTCTATAATTTTTTAAGTATTAACTTTAAGATGATTTTCTGTGCGATTTCCAAATGATCGAAAGCTGAGTTTGTTGCTTCTAGAATAACTGAGATTGGTTGAGAATCGTTGGTATAGTGCAATGGGAGCAACGCATGGCAGCCAATATGCGGTTACATTGTGCAATCGCAACCTGCTTGCCTTTTCAACGAGGTATGTATTTATTATTAGTCATTTCATATCCTTCTTGTACTTCTTTCCCCATGTTGCGCAATTCGATGAACTTGCTAGCCGGATGCTAACGTAAAATTTATTTATTTATTACGCCGAAAACTTTCTAGTTTTTAGAGCGGTAGATATTAGTGAGATTCCATGACAGTTGATTTCCTAACAGTCGTCCTCCCCGTCGGGGGTCGGTTTATTCAAAATATAACTTAATGTCCCCGGAGGGGTGTGCAGAGAGGCCGCACCACCGAATAACAAAAGTATAAAACCTTTATTAATTCAAATGCATCATATTTAAAACTACTTGTCTATAAACATCATATACCAGCATACGAGTGTATGTACAAAAAATTGATCGATTTTAGGTTTCAAATCTTACTTCTTACTAATATTATAAACGCGAAAGTTTGTATGGATGTGTGTATGTTTGTTACTCTTTCACGCAAAATTTTCTGAATGGATTTTAATGAAACTTTACAGTAATATAGCTCATACATCAGAATAACATATAGGCTATAATTTATAAAGCTAGCTATTTATTTTCAATGTATTGAAAATAATAATAATTGTTTAACATAACTTGATTGACTGTCATAATATAGTACCATATTATGAATACGAACCAAATTCATTTTTAGAAAATAATTTCTTTAAAATTTACTATGATAAAACTATACTAACAGACAGACCAATTGGTCATAATAGACCTGATATAGTTTTACATGACAAAATTAAAAAAATAACTTATATTATTGATGTAGCTATTCCAAATTCCTGTAATATTCAAAAATCTGTTTCTGAAAAAAATAAGAAAGTATACAGATTTAGGAAATGAAATTAAAAGAATTTGGCATTCTCAGACTATAAAAATTATTACCTTTTGTTATTTCGGGTACTGGCATTATACCTAGCTCTCTTATTAAAAATTTAGGCATATTAGATTTGTCAAAGAATTTGTATATAAAAATGCAAAAATCAGTCATTTTAAATACTGTAGAATTACGAAAGATTTTTTAAATATTTATATTGAGGGATCAGTAGGATTTATCGGTCAAATTAGGAATTCCACAGAGCCGAACCCTCTGATATGAAAATATCTGGAGACGGTGAATTATATTCCCATTTAATAGTTTGGTAGATTAACGTGTTGTTCTTGTATTGTTTTGTATTAATTATACTTATATAATACACTTGCATAACGTGGATTTACTAGATGATCATTTATATGGAAAAGTGTATGAAAGGGTTTAGTTTTTCCTATGGGAAAAACTAAACCCGTTCCTGTAAACCAAAAAAAAAAGAGAATGGCATTTTGCGAAACAATGATTGTTAAATCAAAATTCTATTTTATAAAATATTTAAATTAGTGATTTTATTTGAAGTACTAGCCTAATACTTTGAATCGAATCAAGAATTATACATATTTTAAATAAAAAGGTTAAGAAATTTGGTATAAACGTAGATGGGACCTAGGAAAAGAAAATAGATTACTCGAAGTACTAATCCTAAGCAGACGAAGTCGCGGGCAGAAGCTTGTTAGTAAATAATGATGAAAAAATTATAATTTTATTGTAATTATAATTTCGGGTGGCCACCTGTCGTGGAAACCACTGTCGAGTCACCGCTAATGAAAGACCATCCTTTATAATCAAAACGTGCTTGCAATGGTTTTAGCGTTGTTTGGTGACCAGGTCTGTATAATCAGGTACTTTCCCACCTTCCTCATCCCCATCGTCTTCTCCTCCTCACTACCTTCAGCCTCACAATATACCACAATTGGAAATGCCATAGTCCCACTGTCTACAGAAAGTTTGGACTCACATAAATAATAAAGTTTTGCCACACAGTTAAGAGCGATTGACCAGCGGCTGAGAATAAAAGTTTAAAAATGCTTGCAACTGTACAGAGAGGTTCCAATGAGAAAGATCGATTATTTCCTGAATCAAATTTTTATATCGATTTATTTCATTCAAAATTGCTTTAATATATACCTACAATCAAGTAACCAATAAAAATGCTCCAAACGCACGATGTTAAATTATTAAATATAGTGTACGTCTTGCAAGTAATTTTTTATCAAAAGTATTTATGATTTTTTAAGAATGTCTAAACAAATAAAGTGTAAAAAAAAATTTGAAACATTTTAGTTTGTGCGATCTTAAATAAATAGAAAAACGGAGGTTTTTGTGTCACAAAACACGTTCTGGTATTTATTTTTTAATAATTTTAATTTAACTAAAATTAAAATTCTGAAAACTGTGTTAACTAGATTATGTATCGATTTATTTTTTTGTATGATATAAAATTTGTGTTGTTTAATAAAATCTATCGTTTGAAAATCGAACAAATCTGCCAACGACCAACGGTATAACCCTAGTATATTAAAAATATACTTATTTTTTCAAAATTTTAAAACTGCGTGAACCAGATAAAATAACAATGTTTCAAAATCAATTAATATTTTTTTGTATAAAAGAGTCAATACGTCTAGAATTTGATTTAAAAAGGACTAATTTCCGGTATTCCCTGGTAATACCTTCTTAAATGTAGATGTTAAAGCTCCATCACTTTTTTAAAATTACTATATCCAAAGTAGGTATATTTTTTAATTTTTTTTTTATAATGAATACCTCACAAGAGTCCCAACTGCTCCCGTCTGGAGCCAGTGAGACTATTTCATCCCCAATTGGGGTATGTTATGAGTAGTAGGCGGCTAGGCGGTGGCAAAACGAAGAATTCCAAGTTGAAAATTCGCAAAAACATCATTCGGAGATATTGAGGTTTGAAGTTTAGAATTGATTCGTTATTACAAAAACATATAATTTCAAAAATTCAAATTTCAATATCTCCGAATGATGTTTTTGCGGATTCGTAACTTGGAATTCTTCGTTTTGCCACCGCTTATGAGGCTGAAGGTAAGTGGGGAAGGGAAGAAGACGAGGAAGAGGAAGGTGAGGAAGTACCTGGCTATTCCGATCTAGTCACTAAACATGGCTAAAGCCATTTCAAGCAACGTTTCAATTCTTAATGGTGGTCTTACACCAGGGCGATACTAAGAGTATCTTCCACTCTGGAACGTGCCGTAAATATACTATATATTATTTTAAATAATTAATTGTGAAATAATACAATTCAATAAAATAAAATTTATTTGTGCACGCCGGGTCGAACCCGCGACCTTCGGAATGGGAGTCTAACCGCCGGACTACGCCGGCCGGACTACTAGGTACATACTCGGTATTAGGATACGAGAGAAGTGGAAGGAGTTACAATATGGTAACGAATAAGAAACTCGACATAAAGTTATGTGAAACACACACACACACACATACACAAATTGTCTGCTTCACATTATTTAAGATCAGTAGTAGCTACTACCCGGATTCCCCCCTTTTCAACTCTCTTACGGCCGTTGTTCCCAATCCTACTGATCAACTGTTGAGCTGACATTTTTAAACTCAATACTCCTCAAAAGCACAAATACGCTCTTCCCAACGCAGCTCTCCCACCAACAGGCGAATCCAGCGTTTCTAAACAAATCACTTAGATTTAGATGATCGTAGACTCACATTGATCGATTGATCTTAGCAACTCACAGGCAAACGCCAAACTCTGTGTTCAGTTTGATGGAAAAAATATTTACCATGACCCCTTTCCCCGCTACCTTGGAGTTACTTTGGACAGGAGCCTGAACTACCGGCAACACATGGAAACAGTTGGCAAAAAAACCAGGACAAGACTAAACATAGTCAGTAAGCTAGCTGGAACTAGTTGGGGATGCGACGCCCATACGCTCAGAACGGCATCCATTGCCCTGGTTTTCTCAACAGCTGAATACTGTGCTCCAGTATGGGCCAGAAGCGCCTACACTTCCATGGTCGACGTTCAGCTTAATGCCACAATGCGAACCATCAGCGGGACCTTAAAATCTACTCCTCTCCCTTGGCTCCCCGTACTTGCAAATATAACCCCGCCAAGCATCAGGCGAGAGATTGCAACACTGAGGGAATACAAGAAGGCGCTGCAAAAAAGCGCAATCCCTTTGCACGACGATGTCGTCTCCCACCCTGCATGCCGCTTGAAGTCCCGAAAACCCTTCTGGATGGAAGGAGAAAGACTCCTCCAATCACCCCTCAACCCTGAAGACAGGTGGAAACTTGAGTGGCAATCGGCCAACGTGGAAAATGCCCATCTCGTACAAGACCCCACTGAGAGACAGCCTGGGTTCTCATTGTCTCGCAAACTCTGGTCCGCCATCAATAGAATAAGATGCTCCCATAGCCGTTGTACCCATATGATGCATAGATGGGGCCTTAAAGAGTCGGCGATGTGCGAATGCGGTGCGGTGCAGACCATCGTACATGTGGTCAACGAATGCCCGCTCCATTCATTCCCCGGCGGGATTGTTGAGGTCCACAGGGCGACGCCTGAGGCCCTGGACTGGCTCGCAGACCTAGATGTCCCCCTCTGACCCCCCCACCATACGAAAGAAGAATTGATCGATTGAAAAGATGGGAACAACGGCCGCCTTAGGACCTATATTTAGTTTGGCATAACATATACGTTCGACAAGTTGCCATCGAGTAAGAATCCGGACAACTCAATCCGACTCATAACATGCCTGAGTATGTATGTACCCACACTGAAAAATCAGGCCAAATTGATTTTACTTCCATATCTCATGATGGAAATGAGGTCGCAAATTTAATAGGTAAATATGTATAATATTACGGTTACGATGAGCTGTGAGAAAATAAAGAGATTTATTAGTGGGCTACATAAACAGATTTTAAATTTTTAATAAGCTTTTTTTACTTGCACAAACCTTGTATTAAACAGAAGTAATTAATATTCCTTTATTATTTTATTTTATTACAACCTTGTATCAACAGTACATGCAGCTATGTATGTTTTTACTTTTCGCGATTATTTGTGTTACAATAACAGCCTCTTGCACGATGATTTTTAAGTGTTTTTTAAAATCTTATTTATCGTATTTTCGAATCTTCGGCAATTTGAATCTTTATTATGGTTCTCTTAGCGCCTCCGCCCACTCAGGCAACTGAAAACTCTCAACTGCCAACTGTATTTGTATGACAATGTGATGGCCCGCGCACTACACAATCACACAAAACCCCGTTGTCAATGGTAACGCAAGCGGTGACTTGCGACTGTCACTGCTGATTTCCCTGGGCGGCCATTGATAGTTGCCAACTGTCAGCTGATTGTTCGTCATCTATGGTTAACCAAGCTTTTTGGCCAATCAAGACAGAGAAAACAGCCGGTTTTAGTTGGTTTTCAGTTGCCTCAGTGGGCGGAGCGCCTTACTGCCTCCGCTCATGAGGCAACTGAAAAAAAAAACAGTTTACAACTAAACTCTGTATGTAAATTTGATGGTCCGCACACTACACATCTTCAGACAGGCGTGACATGACAGCTGATTGTTCTTCGTCTATGGTTAAACAAGTTGAGATAATTATTGAAATCGTAAAATTTAGTAGAGAGTTTGGTCGGTCAGAAAAAGTTTAAGTTTGTTTTCAGTCTCTTCAACGGATTGCCTTAGGCGCCCCGTTCAACTGAGAAACTGAAACCAAACTAAAACTGGTTTGTTGCTATGATTTCCAACCAAACTTCTATGACGCCTCCACTCAATTTTACGATTTCAGTTATTATCTATTTTCGAGTCACTGCTTGCGTTGCCATTGACAACGGGTTTTTGAGAAGTTGAGTTGTGTGCGGACCATCATATTTATATACACAGGATAGCGAATTTAGTTGAAAAGTTACCGACAATCGGTCGGTAACTTCATATCGAGCGACCGTGCTAGCACACCAGATCTTGATAGCCTTTCTAACTATCCTCTTTCCCATTTCTTTCCCAATCACCACTCGATTTCAGCAGCTTTTCCCAAATTGTTGATGCCGTCTTCTCATGTGCGGTCCACGTGCAAAATGTACGAAAACTAATACCTACCAATAAACCCAAAACTTTTCACAATCCTTTACAATTTAATCTTAACCCGACCTCTTGTGCGAATGTGTCACCTGTACTGTACCCGGTGTCCGGAAGCTCGTAGTACAAGCGGGAAACCGGTTAATCTACACCATTTAGATAATCTAAAGATAACCTATAAAACACTATATTATCTGATCATTTTTCTCGGCAACTAATAGGTTAAAAAAATTTGGAACTAAGTTTTTGCTTCGACGCATATCAAAATACTTTATTTTTTATATATTCACCAGATTTACAGGAACGGGTTTAGTTTTTCCCATAGGAAAAACTAAACCCTTTCATACACTTTTCCATATAAATGATCATCTAGTAAATCCACGTTATGCAAGTGTATTATATAAGTATAATTAATACAAAACAATACAAGAACAACACGTTAATCTACCAAACTATTAAATGGGAATATAATTCACCGTCTCCAGATATTTTCATATCAGAGGGTTCGGCTCTGTGGAATTCCTAATTTGACCGATAAATCCTACTGATCCCTCAATATAAATATTTAAAAAATCTTTCGTAATTCTACATGTATTTAAAATGACTTTAATTAAATTTAATATTTAAATTCATTATCTTCATTATTAAACTGATGATATTTATTAGCGATAGATTTTTATTTTAAATTTGGCCAAAAAAAAAATCCCAACCAAGAACACGATTCACTCGAGAACGAAACTCAAATAAAAAAAAAAAAAACAAACTTGACGTAGACTACATTTTCCCTCTTTTACTACATGTTTCTGGTCACCGTGTATTTGTTATAATATCCACTGAAGTGGTCAGAAAATTGACTTATTTGGCGATAAACCCCAAAATTTCTCAAATCTCTGGTCGTCTAGCAATTCTATCACTCTCTCTTTCAGAAAGCCATTCATTTCTAGTTTTGTTTTCACTTGACCCACTCTTTATTTTCTTTTGTATCGTTATTATTGTTATAATAATAATAATATTTGGCTAATTTATATAGCGCCGTTTTCGTGAAAAATCACCTCAAGGGCGCTGTACAAATAAACAAAGTTTTATAATTATAACTCGGATTTGCATGTAAGACTTATAGCTAGTGACTTACGACTAAGACTTATAACTACTGAATATTTAAAATTACGTATTTTGGTTTTTGCGTGGGTTGTCACTGATAACAATACACCGTTATATGTTTTTTAACTCCTATGTTATTCAATTTCATTATTATATCTATACTTTTACACTGATATTGGGCGATTTTGTATTTATTAAGTTATATTTCTTATCTTAACCCCCTGTCGGTTGTGTACCTAAAACTTAAAAAATAAAAATAAAATAAATTCCAGGAAGAATATACACATATTTAAAACCCAATGACAGGGGGCAGACTTGAAAAACAAAACAATACATTAATAACAACGATAATGGCTTAAGACCTGATCTGCACTGTGAAGACTGGCTGAGCTGAGCCGGGGGATAAACACAGATTGCTTCTTTTTCAATTGAACACCTGGAAAACAGAACATTATTTTCAAACTTTATCGGAACCGATGTCATTATTTGTGTACATACCGATGAATTCCGTCAAGTATTTATTGTTTTTCTGAAGATTCATTGTGAAATTTGTAGAAATCGCCGAAATAACCGCATTACAATGTGAATGGGAAAAATCTTACCAAAGTGTGTAGGAAACGAAATAAGCTATCACTATACACTGTACACAAATACTATACACTGGCTTATTTTCAGTCATCGTCATCAGTCATCAGTGTCATCACAAAGGCATACTAAATAATTTAATGATAAACATTTGTAAAAAGTAATTTTACTTGAAAAGAATATACTAAAACCGTTTGTCATACTAATTTCGGTTGTCGGTGCACAGTATACGCGTGATTTAAAATTGTATTCCTGCGTGTTGCGTTAAATTATTCAAATTGTATAAATTTTCAAAATTAGAACTGATAAGTTACAAATCATATCAGGCAAAGCGATTAGTGTGTAAATTGCGTAGTTCTTTTGTTTAAATGTTTGACAGATTTAGATCTGTCATAAAAATGACGGATCTATATTATCTGAATCACTAATGATTTTTAAAGATTACTAACTTGAGAATTAAACACAATGGTTGCTAATAAAAAGTTGTCAAAAGAAACATTTCCTTGGTGTATGACAGTGACGTAAGTAAAACGATATGGACATATTACTAAACTGGCTTACTGCCCGCGACTTATTATTATTATTATTAGTACTTCGAGTAATCTATTTTCTTTTCTAGGTCCCATTTACGTTTATACCAAAATTCTTAACCTATTTATTTAAAATATCTATAATTCTCGATTCGATTCAAGTATTAGGCGAGTACTTCAAATAAATACACTAATTTAAATATTTTATAAAATAGAATGATTTTGATTTAACAATCATTGTTTTGCAAAATGTCATTCTCAAATTTTGACATTTTCTATTAAACAGTAATAATTATTTTCAATATATTGAAAATAATTAGCTAAATTTAATATTATATTCTATATGTTATTCTGATGTATGGGATATATTATTGTAAAGTTTCATTACAATCCATTCAGTAAATTTTGCGTGAGAGTAACACACATACATACATCCATACAAACTTTCGCGTTTATAACATTATTGTAAGATTGTTACAAATAATGTAAAGATCCGGTTAAGGCTGATATACTCGTATATATAAACACGAGGATGTAATGTATAGTAAAATAATGTGTTTTTGGTTTGATAATTCGATCGCCTAAAAATATTAAATGCTGCTAGTAGAACACGTCTTGTCCTCTACCTCAATTAAGCTCTTTTCATAGGACTGGAAAAAATGAAGTATCAAGCCTATAAAAAATGGTTTGATGTTTAAAACCTCCTCTTTACGAACATTTTTTCGAACGATGGGACAAATTATGTTCTTTAGATTATAAACCGATAAAATTGATATGCGTGCCAGAACTACACAAAATGAAATAAAACATGGAATTTGAACGATGTTTTTTGCATATATCAAATCACTCATCTGCGTAAGAAGTGGGTAACGTCGCCCGATTCCGAATGAAACAAGCCGAGTTGGATCGTCTTGTGTTGTTCCCAATCCTACTGATCAACTTTTGAGCCGAAATTTTGGCTAAACACTCCTCAAATGCACAAATATGCTCTTGACCTCCTCTGGCTCTCCGACCTTATGGGCGAATCGAGCTATCTAACAAATCACTTAGCTGATCGGAGACTCAGATTGATCGATCGAAAGTTGGGAATAATGGCCGTAAGAAAATAACACTTTGAAGGGTTGGACATGTAGTTAATGACCGAATAAAAGAGTAATCTAATAATTAATTTTTGTTTGTGAGTTCGTATGTTATACGCGGCCATACCGTTCATCCGATTGCGATAAAACGTTGGGAATTGATGTGCGCATACATGGGTTGGTTATAGGATAGTGAGCTCTGGCATTACGATATTATTTCCTGTACTATTCATACGATTGCGATTAAAATTTCATCCGATTGCTATAATTTTTTTTTAATAGTTGTGAACATGCCCGTGAATATTTCAATATATATATATATATATATACTGGTGAACTCTGGCATTATGAAATTTGCAATAAAAAATGAAATAGGTCACTCGAGTTTTTGGAAAAATGGGTGTATTTTATGGAGTTAAGCGGCAGGGAAAAAATGCTAAGGGGAGGGGTATGCGGGGATGTCGGATGGGGAATTAAGGAGTTTGGATTCGAGGAAGGTGGGACGAGGGAGAGGGGAAGGCGGAGAAGGTGGAAGAAGGGGTGAGCGGGAGAGGGGAGGAGGATACAGAGAAAGTAAAAGGGGGCGCGGAAGGGAAGCGGACGTAGGAAAGGGAAGAGGAAGAGAAGGTTGAAAGGGATCGAGGACGAATGGGAAATGACACGAAGCGAGAAAAAATGTTTATTTAAGTATCATTGCAACGCATACCGGGTATCAGCTAGTATATAATAAATATTCTAGATGATGTAAAACAAAATACTCGGAAATACTTCATGTCATTTCAAAAATCGGAGTAAAGAATTTTTATTTATGGATAACATGTATAAATTGATGTATCTGAAGCCAGGAATAGGTAGGTACGGCTTAAGATAGAGCTGTGTGGCGGTTCATCCTCTCTGTCTAACATTTACGCAAAATCGCCTGATGGCTAGTTAGTAAAGAACTCGTCATCTCATTTTCCCTCGTCCTATTCGTGTCCAGAACCCATCGCCTCCTGGCGGCCCTGTCCTGTCCCAACTATATAGTAGGCCCACTCTCTCCTCAAGCAACCTCTGGAGTTGCTGGAATTAACTATAATTAATTAATATGTCGGTTGTAATAACGGGTGTCGCGGGTCGTATTCTCTCTGAAATTGCAAATCGGTATAAGTTTAAGCGTAATACTCAAGTCGGCCTTCTGGCATTCAAGTACATGTCCAAGCCCAAGCTACCTAATTTGACCAATTTTGTAGAGTTGCAGAGCACATCTCGGATCCTTAGCTTCTCACTCAATCCCATTTTGTAACTCCTACTAATCCTAAAATTTCCATTTTACAACTGTAGCCTGGAACGCACCCTCTCGTTCATTATCTAATAAAGAACAAAGACGAAAAAACAAACAAAACCAAATCAAATCAACAGACGTTGAGCCAATTTCTAAACCAGTTTTTCCACAACGTTCGATGGTGACGAAAATAGAATAAATTGTCTCATGAATAATTCAATAATTCGAAACACAAAGTAATTATTTCTTCATGTTCCTTTTAGAACTTTTAGACAAAGAAGACACAGATTTGAATTTTTTAAATATTTTTTCATTGATTCAATAATAATACGCGACTTCGTCTGCGTAGGATTAGTACTTGGAGTAATCTATTTTATTTTCCTAGGTCCCATCTATGTTTATACCAAAATTCTTAACCTATTTATTTAAAATATGTATAATTCTTGATTCGATTCAAAGTATTAGGCGAGTACTTCAAATAAATTCACTAATTTAAATATTTTCTAAAATAGAATTTTGATTTAATTGTTTTGACATTATTTTGCAAAATGTCATTCTCAAATTTTGACATTTTCTATTAAACAATAATTATTATTTTCAATATATTGAAAATAAATAGCTAGCTTTATAAATTATACCCTATATGTTATTCTGATGTATGAGCTATATTATTGTAAAGTTCAGTAGTTTTTGCGTGAAAGAGTAACAAAAATACATACATCCATACGAACTTTCGCGTTTATAATATTAGTAAGAAAGATTAGTAAGATTATTTCTTTTTAATTTTAAATCTCTATTTTTAAGTAAAATTTTCAAACATCGTATGATAAATGCATCACTGGGTACTTCGCCCATGCTGCGGTCCAGAATCGTATTTCAACCATTTTTTGTTTTCACATAATTTCCCATAAAACTGAGCGCTGATCCGTGAAAAATCAGAGGGTAATTGTAGGATTTGTCATGGCCTTACAAAAACAATTTTTCTTTATAATATAATTATATATTTTTTTAGTAGTTTAATAGAAATTTAGAGATATCTAATAAATTTAATAATAGCAATTATTGTATAGCGCAGAGGTTCCCAAAGTAGGTGCCGCGGCACCCTGGGGTGCCACGAAGAGAGATCAGAGTCCCAGAGGCCCTAGCACACTCGATCGATAACGATCGATAGGATAACTATCGGTAATTTCTCATCGTTCCCTAGGAAAATTGCACATCGCTAACGCACAAACAACAGTTGATGTCGAAAATTGAATTCATTAGAAAATTGAAAGATTTGCACCAATAAAAAAATGTCTTCACTAAGCAAGCGTCAGTGCCAAAAAATGCATTGCTGGCGTCATTCAAGGTGGCATATAGAGTAGCGAAGTATAATGATATCGTAATGAGTATCCGATTCACCAAGTTATTACACCAAGTGCAAAAGATGTAATATCCCTCATTCCCTTTGCGACTTCATATCCGTGCGAAGCTGGATTTTCAGCGGTTGCTGTAATAAAAAGCAAATATCGCTTGAAAATAAACGTTGAAAAAGAAATGAGAGTAGCTGTATCAAGCCTTATTCCCCGATTCGAAAAATTGTGCAGTGAGCAGCAGGCTCACCCGCCGCACTAAACACACACACCTCAAGAGTACGTGGAAGGTTTTACTAATTATATTTGCATTTACTTTGTATTTTCACGTATGTTTTCCTACTAATAAATTAATGTACTTGTTCATTTTAAATATGAGTTGTATCAGTTTCTTACCTGGTTTCTTCTTCATAGTCGTATAAAAATGAAATATAGCTACCACAGATAGATATTATATGACAGGGTGCCGTGAGAAAATTCAAATTTTCTAAGACTAACACGACTTAGAAAAGTTTGGGAACCCCTGGTATAACGTATTATTGTGTGTCTGTTGAATCTATGTAGGTATCTACTATGAAAATATATTTATTGGCATTATACCTAAATGAAATCCTCCCAAGAATTCCCAGTGAGGAAATCAGCAGGGTGACCAGAATGTTCAGTGGAAACTTTTTAAGTGTATGAATATTGAGTACAAACTTTTCATCGGATGTTAATTCTTCACATGATAATTCATCATGTCTCGAAGCGTCGAAAATTGATAATCAGGGTAATAGGTTAGGTTAGTTTAGGTTAGGTTAGGTTAATGTGAGTTATGATGTGATGAATTATCATTTGAGGAAGTATCGTGTCTCAATAAATTTACTATGTGAATTAAGACGCTGACATCTCATAGTTCGATTAGAAATGGAACCAATCAGCAGATATCTCTATAACCTACTTGAAAGCACAAAAAATGAAGATAAGAATTTTTTTATTATTAATAAAATTTGAACAAAATTTGGTGTCACTTTGGTGTTGCCATAGAAAAGAAAGATTTTATTTCCACCTTATTAAAATTTCTACATTTTCCTAACGAGCCTTAATAAGTACCTAGGTACTTACCTACTTGCACTTGGTAGAAGCGTGCTTAACACGGACAAGTCTATAAATAAACCGGATTAACGAAGGTGTTTTGCATGTTTCGATTCCGAACACGCTTAACTGGAAAACCCAAGGAACTTCCCGCTAAGACAATTTTATCACCAACTTGAAGAAACAAGTCATTTATTTAATAATAGGTACTCCTGCGGTTTAATTCACGTCTCTTTCTCAGAGTAATGCACTCGCATTAGGTATTTATAATAGTATAACATTACTTACACTATAGTTATGAATTTCTATCGCGGTTATCACCATATATAGTTAGTCTAGCGGGCTGTAATGAATTTCCCCGTAAGTTCGGGGAATTTCATTTCAAATTGTGTAAGTATAAAGAACTCAATATACTAGATATAAACAGTAAGCCTGTACGCAATAGCGTGTCGGTAGATATCATAGGAATTTTATTATTCAACTGGACAGCCCCGACCTTGAGTGCAATGGAGCCTTTTTTGGTGCTTTTTAAATACAACTATTTAAATTTCACTTTTATTTTCTTGACTGAATGAATGAAGTGGAAGCTTGGAAGAGGAAATTAACCCACTTACCGACATTCAATCGAGCTGAAACTCGGAATGGACTCGTTGTCAATGATTTTTTTTTTCACATTCTTTATATTGCATATCATGTAATGTACTGTATAAAAAATCGACCACCATAACACGGGCATGTGCCTAGCATGGTGGTCGAAAAATCCTCAATTAATGTGACAAACTATTCAATGAATAAAGAAACATAAAAAAAGCATTCTATCGCACGCGTACATACACGCATTCGTCTGAAATTTGTTAACATTACAGGAAATAAATATCGGTCTTATCCATTCGATCACATGGATAACATGGAAGATTCAATCCTCAGTCAAACCACTTTTTGTTTATGTTTTATTGAGTTTTAGAAGTCATTTAAACATCTTCTATTTGGAAATAGAAGTATAATGGTACATTCAGACTGGGTCGACGCACGTATGCATCGCTACGCCTAACAATATCTGGGCTACTTAGCAACCACAGATTTTCATTGAAAATTTATGTTTTAGAATCACTTTGGCCACACGCATCGCAACGTGCGATGTCTGTGGCCATTTTCATAGAAAATGTATGGTTGCTAAGCATAGTTGTGTAAAGTTGTGAAATTTAATGGGTTCGGTGTAATTTCCAAAGTGTAAGTTTGGTTTATAATTTACGTGTTTAATTTTTTTTCTTTCGATTTTTTCAGTATGGGCTTGGTAGAAAGGAGTCTAGATCGGTGTACAGCAGTGTTTCCCAAAGTGATCCCGCGATGGGGGTCTACGTTGGCGTGATACATAAATGGGGGTTCACAAGTTGTACGTGGGGGTCCACGAAAAAATATCTGGTTTCGATAGTAAAGAACCAAAATGTTGTCTTGGCTTTACCTATCAATGTAGGCCAGTGGTTCCCAAAGTAAAGTGGTCCGTATGGACCCCTTGGGGTCCCGGGGATCATTCAGGGAGCCCCTGAACAATGTCAGGGGGTAGACACATTTTTATTAATATGGAAGTTATTATAAATATTAGTGCACAAATTATTAGCAATTTTTACGTCCTACGTAAAATATAGAATTCATAACCTACAATTCTCTAATTCTCTGGCCATCCCCCCACCCCTAGAATGGATGGTCGTTCAGAAAGAAATTTTGGCAGGATCACTCATTCCCTACATTACAGTACAATACAGTACTACCTACAGTACAGTACAATACAGTACTATTACAATAACAAAATGAACAGTACAGTACAATACGGTACTATTACAATAACAAAATGAACAGTACAGTACAATACAGTACTATTACAATAACAAAATGAACAGTACAGTACAATACAGTACTATTACAATAACAAAATGATCAAACATGTTTAAAATATCGAAATTCTTTCTTGATCAACATCAACAATTTCATCGACTTGTCCTGGGGTGTAGGGTTGAAAGGTTTTATTTGTTTTATAAATTGGGGTGGCCCGAGAGTTGACCACTGACAGTTGGCCTCCCGAAAATATAGTTATTATAAATTTTTTTTTGCATTATTTACCAATTTCAAAACTATAATCGACTTAAAAAATACCCATAATAATTAGTAGGTAAGGGAATGGATATCTAACGAATTTATTTACAGTGTCGATTTTTGTACTTATAAGCTGGGACATAAATATGTAAAGTTTTATCCTTGATGCATTTGAATTAAAATATGTTTTATACTTTTGATATTCGGCGGTACATCCTCTTTGCACACCCCTTCGGGGAAAGGTAGTTAGTTTTATTTTGGTTTTTTAGATAGTTATATTTAGGTTATTTAGATACCTTTATTTTGGTTATTTAGATAGTTATATTTTGGTTATTTAGATACTTATATTTTGGTTATTTAGATACTTATATTTTGGTTATTTAGATATGTACTTATATTTTGGTTATTTAAATACTTATATTTAGGTTATTTAGATAGTTTTATTTTGGTTTTTTAGATAGTTAATTTCGGTTATTTAGATAGTTATATTATGGTATTTCGATAGTTATATTTTGCTTATTTAGATAGTTTTATTTTGGTTTTTTAGATAGTTATTTTTCGGTTATTTAGATAGTTATATTATGGTATTTAGATAGTTATATTTTGGTTATTTAGATAGTTATATTTTGGTTATTTAGATATTTATATTTTGGTTATTTAGATAGTTATATTATGGTATTAAATGGTTATATTTTGGTTATTTAGATACTTATATTTTGGTTATGTAAATAGTTATATTTTGGTTATTTAGATACTTATATTTTGGTTATTTAGATACTTATATTTTGGTTATTTAGATACTTATATTTTGGTTATTTAGATACTTATATTTTGGTTATTTAGATACTTATATTTTGGTTATTTAGATAGTTTTATTTTGGTTTTTTAGATAGTTATATTTCGGTTATTTAGATAGTTATATTATGGTATTTAGATAGTTATATTTTGGTTATTTAGATAGTTATATTTTGCGTAAGTAGGGTTACCGTATTTTTCCTAAACCGACTGCATATTGAATATAAGTCTGCCGGGGGGCCTACTTTCGGGGAATCAACTGTAATGGAATCGTAAATTGGCAAAATCAGTTTTATTTCGGTAAAGATGACGCTTCTGACGAATATCCAGTGTTCGACATGCAGTTGACCTCTACGTATTTGATTTAATTGCATTATTTCCGTTTCCGCTATGTCTCTATCTTATGATGATTACTCGGTATTCCCTTATGCACCTTATCACTTAAGCACCAATTAGCAAAATAATATGACAATTATATCATTAAATTATAATAATTCACCATTCATAATAATACATAATCAAAAGATACTTAGCCCGTATTTGCCGGCTTACCGGCGATATACCTACTCCTAATATTTTATAGGCAATAATGGGGCCAACAGACCTAGCTATAAAAGCTCAAGCGTTATTTGGCTTGTCCTACTTCAGCATATCGCTCGTCATACATTCCCACTGGGAATGTACAGCAACCGATATGCCGAAATTCGCCAAACCAAATAAGGCTTGAGCTTTTATAGCTAGGTCTGTTGGCCCCATTAATATCACGATGTTATTGTTTATTTATTGAGGCATTTTAAGTGGGTACATAGTTATCTTTGTCCTAATACAATCCTTATATATATACACATAATTAAAGTAATACATTTACAAAATTAAAAGTAATACATTCACATATTTACGTAATTTAATTTTAAATATTTTTATGTTTTCTTCTAATTTTATTTCCTATGTCTTATTTAAACCATGGAAAATCTACATCACTATTATTGTAGTCGATTCTCACTTACGCTCACTTACGGCCACCAGGTGTGCTAGCACGGTCGCTCGATATGAAGTTACCGACCGATTGTCGGTAACTTCTCATCGTTCCCTAGGACAACTGCAGATCTCAAACGTACAAACGACATTTGATATAGAATATATTAAGGACACTTAGTCATTGTGAACTGTCACCTATTCGTTTGCGATCTGCAGTTGTCGTAGGGAACGATGAGAAGTTACCGATAGTTATCCTATCGATCGTTATAGAGCAAGCGTGCTAGGGCCTCAGATATGGATGCTAAACGAACAAACACGCTCTAGAGTCCAAGCTGCCGAAATGAGGTACTTGAGAGGAGTGGCAGGGGTTACGAAATGGGATCATATAAGAAACTCTACGATCCGAGATGATCTAAGCATTGAACCACTGCTACTCTCCATAGAAAAATCGCAACTGAGGTGGCTTGCGCATGTACTAAGAATGTCTGATGACCGAATTCCGATGAAAATACTCAGTGCCATTCCAGAGGGTAGACGTCCAGTAGGCCGCCCCAGACAAATTTGGGCGAGGCAACTCCAAAAACTGTGCGAGGAGAGGATGGGTCCACCATGGACGGAGGCCGAACAATCGGCGCAAGTGCAGTGGGTCCCCGACCCGAATAGGACAAGGGGTAAAAGAAGAAAAAGAAGATTCCGTGGTATAACGTTTTAAGATTTCGTTTTCGAGTATGTGTAGTCAGAATTCGAGCTTGAATTTTTTGTAGTCAAATTACCGCGGTCGTTTACCGGGGAGATAATGTAATTAGTAATTATCTAACACTCTTATATTGCCATAAGATTTTCATCCTCAAATCTTTTTAACATAATATGGTGTTTACTCACTATTTACTAACGGTAAAATCTGAACGTACTCAGGCGTAAATTTGCATCTCATTTGCAAACGGAACAGGTACATTGCCACACACTTGAGGACTTCCCAGCGTTTACATTGGGGCCAATCTCTGAGTGAATCACTACACTTATTTAATTCTCAGAAGACGTCAGATCAAATTGATAGTCGTCAAACCCGCCACGCTTGTGACCAGCACAGGGAATACCTGCCTAGATCAATCTGCTTAACTTAGAATTTAAATTATAGGTAATACAGTGTTATGATATTATAATTGTTATTATTAAGCCCGCCATGCTCGCGATTAGCATAAGGGAATACCTGTCGAGATCAATCTGTTTGGAATGTAAATTGTTTGTAGCCAATACAGCAATTATCGACATTGTTATTCTGAATATATTGACAAGAAAGACTGGCCTATTTCACACAATTACCCAAGCTTTGGGCGTGTGGATAAACCGAATGGAAAGTACAAGTCAACAAGAACAACACTGGTTACCTATGTAAATTATTTGAATTTCGATTTTTTTTTCTAAAAATTAAATTATAAATTGTAAATCTTGGAAGTGGAAATTAGCCAATTTGCCGACATTTGATCATGCTGAAACTAGGCAGATAATAGGTTCGTTGTCAATAACAATGAATTTTTATTTATTTTATTTATTAACGTTATAAATAGTAATTATAAAATCATTATTATATATATTTTTTTTTATTTTTTTATTTTTTTATTTATAACATATAATATCATTCACAATTATAACATCATTTCATTACACATCATTCATTCATCAATTTTTTAGTTACCCAATTAGTAAAGAAATATTCTCGAGTCTAACTGTACTTATGTTATACATTTAGAACTGCTTATAGATAATATGTATAGTTACAATAAGAAAGTAAAATACTTTCAAAAATAATGTAAGATATTACAAAATATTGTACAATGAGAAAAATACATATATTATAGCATTGGAATACCAACAAAATATTAGCAACAGAATACATTTATGACATTGTTAAATATATTTATGACATTGCCCAACAAAATAACGACATAGAAATTTAAGTTCATAATAGAAAAAAAGTAACAATATACCTAATATAAACAATTCTAATAAAGTGCATCTTCTATAAAAAGTGTTTTATGAAATATTTCCAAGGTTTATGGTAGGTTCAGACTGGACGACGTACGTACGCATCGCTACTCAAACAGTGCTTAGCAACCCATACATTTTCTGAATGGCCACAGAAATCGCACGTCGCGATGCGTGTGGCCAATGTGATTCTAAAACATAAATTTTCATTGAAAATCTATGGTTGCTAAGCAGTCCAGATATTGTTAGGCGTAGCGATGGGCACGTACGTCGACCCAGTCTGAATCTACCATTAACGTCGGCGTATGTTGGGAGTCAGTATGTGTCGCGCGTCAAAGGAAATGTTTGGACCTGTGCGAAGCACGTCTGCCTCTCATCATACGCTGTTTCATATAAGTCCATACATTACAAACAAATTCTGCAAGTGCGACAAGTGCTGACTCCCAACTTACGCCGACCCTTACATTTAAATTTGAAATGGATATCAATAAAATCTTTGAGGAAGCGATTTTATTCAAATTCAAACTGCTGAAAGCCAAACTAAAAAATATTTCGGTTAAACATATTCGATCGAATGTTATTTTTTTACGAATGTGGTGAATTTATCAAGGTTAGTGTTATAAACACATCAATTTGAGGGCATAATTTATTAACACATTATATCAACTTTAGGTGGCACTCACGCACACACGCATGTGTATGAAATTTGATGAAATGATGACGCAACTAGGTCGTGCCGTTCGATGCTGTGATAATCGATGCCGGTCGTGCTGTGGTTGTGGTCGTCTAAATGTTGAATTTTTGCAAATACATGATTGAAAAATAAAAACAGAAATTTTGTAATAGTTTGTTTTGATCAGCAAACACCTGCAAATCCCGACCGGCCGCGGCGCGTCGCCGGATCGTCCTGATGAGTCAGGGAAGTCAGGATGTCTGTAGTTATATAAATTGATTTTGAATGAGTGTCTGATCTCTGAGCTAGCAGGAGTGAGCGAATTTGTTTAATAATATTATTAACAATCCGACCTTTGATGCCTCATCGCATCCTGCCAATCTCACAGACAAAGAAAAGAGGGACCAACAGGATATCATATCACATTTTATCACCTACGTGGCTCAATCTATACTTTATTGTGTAAGTAGATATTAAATTATTTTATTGATTGTAGTGTATAGCCATAAGCGTGTACCTTAATAGATCACGTTCATTCGGGAATGATCGGTACAGCCGAAGATTCCCTAATGAGCATATTGGCAGGCAGTCGCGGTCGGAGAGCGTCGCGGCTGGCCAAACCTAAATAGAACATACCTGTGATCAGACGTTTAGTACAATACCATTGTATTTACGATCCTTCGCAATAAACAGTAAACGAACCTACGTTGTTATCACTCAGTAGACATCGTGGGCTAGGGAGCCACGACACAAATAAGCAGAACATAACATTGATGTTTTTGAAAACCGGATGGGTAAGACGACCGGTTAGCAGTCGGACGGACCAATGGGGTACAGCGCAACCTATTTCCCTTTTTTTTGGATAAAAAGTGCTTTGCTTGGTACAATCTTGGTACAGCCTCCCCGTAAACCATCTATTGGATAACCATTGTGCCCACCTCACGTGGTTCACTACGTTTGGTGACTTAGCAGGTGTGCCCGGGTGAGGTTTGTTACTGTGTGGCGGGCCAGATAGGGGTGGCTGGTTGAAGGAGATCTTTTATCCAGTCGGACTCTATCGGTCAGTCACACTCATTTGAAAATCTCCTACTACCACCACACTAAGCGGAAGATATTGCTTGTGTTGTGATGGAGGATTTAGCCAGCTGAGGGATCGAACGCGGAACGCCTGGGTGGGAGCCAAACGCGATGCCCACACAACCACTGACCGGTTTATTGTATATACTATTATATACAATAGACACCTACCTACTTATAAATCAAAAAGGTTAACTTAATTACATAGGTCAGTAAAAAAATTATGTATAAAAATTCTTAATTATGATGTAACTATGGAGTGACGCATTCTAAGGATTATGACAAGTTTTGAAGAGTGACCTGTAAAGTAAACATTAGCCTGTCGTGGGAAGACAATAACAAAAAGGCAGCATAAACTGGTTTTAGCGGAAAAAACAAACATTGTGAGCCATGCAACTTTATAATGGCATTATAAGTGGTGCATAACAATTTGTGTGATTGTTTTTTTCCTTGAAGGAAATCATTAATATTATGCATTTTCTCGCCCCGTGTTAATTAGGTTGGACCTTTAAAAAAAAATCTTAGTTTTAATACGTCTTGGGTCTACCTACCAACTCACGCTAGCTAACTCTGATGCCTACACATTCTCCTTGCTTCATTCAAATTAATACATAGATATCTACTCCTTTTACCCTGAATTTTTGTGTTGCATTTTTTATTCTATGGTCCAACTCAAGTACTTGTTTCACTTGATCGTGCCATGTCTTTCCCAGCCGTCCTTGGCTTCTTCTACCATTTACATTTGCGTCACTACATTACTTTCTTCGAACATTTGCTCTGCATGTCCAAACCATCTAAGAGGCGTTTTTCTTAATCTTACTCATTACTCACATTAGCCTTGCATTTATTTATTTATTTATCTATATTAAATTTAATTACATTACAATTGCCTGTCTCACTAGAATCTACACGTGTCGAGACAGACGTAGAGATACATACATAGTTACCTACATGAATATTAAGGTTTTTTGTGAAACTACACATTTCTCAATCATGATTTTATCACATATTCGTCTTAGCGATCTCATTTCTACAGCGTTCAGTCTCCTTCATCCTTCCTCTGCCAGTTCCATGCATGCCTCACTGCCGTATATCAATATCTATATAGCAGAATATCCCCATCTTTTCTACTATGCATTTACGCACATCTGCGTCATATATTCTCCTTTCTATCTCATTTCACGTATTCGTCTTAGCGATCTCATTTCTACAGCGTTCAGTCTCCTTCATCCTTCCTCTGCCAGTTCCATGCATGCCTCACTGCCGTATATCAATATCTATATAACAGAATATCCCCATCTTTTCTACTATGCATTTACGCACATCTGCGTCATATATTCTCCTTTCTATCTCATTTCACATATTCTCCTTTCTATTTCATTTCACATATTCGTCTTAGCGATCTCATTTCTACAGCGTTCAGTCTCCTTCGTCCTTCCTCTGCCAGTTCCTTGCATGCCTCACTGACGTATATCAATATCTACATAACAGAATATCCCCATCTTTTCTACTATGGATTTACGCACATCTGCGTCATATATTCTCCTTTCTATCTCATTTCACATATTCTCCTTTCTATTTCATTTCACATATTCGTCTTAGCGATCTCATTTCTACAGCGTTCAGTCTCCTTCGTCCTTCCTCTGCCAGTTCCATGCATGCCTCACTGCCGTATATCAATATCTATATAACAGAATATCCCCATCTTTTCTACTATGGATTTACGCACATCTGCGTCATATATTCTCCTTTCTATCTCATTTCACATATTCTCCTTTCTATTTCATTTCACATATTCGTCTTAGCGATCTCATTTCTACAGCGTTCAGTCTCCTTCGTCCTTCCTCTGCCAGTTCCATGCATGCCTCACTGCCGTATATCAATATCTATATAACAGAATATCCCCATCTTTTCTACTATGGATTTACGCACATCTGCGTCATATATTCTCCTTTCTATCTCATTTCACATATTCGTCTTAGCGATCTCATTTCTACAGCGTTCAGTCTCCTTCGTCCTTCCTCTGCCAGTTCCATGCATGCCTCACTGCCGTATATCAATATCTATATAACAGAATTTCCCCATCTTTTCTACTATGGATTTACGCACATCTGCGTCATATATTCTCCTTTCTATCTCATTTCACATATTCTCCTTTCTATTTCATTTCACATATTCGTCTTAGCGATCTCATTTCTACAGCGTTCAGTCTCCTTCGTCCTTCCTCTGCCAGTTCCATGCATGCCTCACTGCCGTATATCAATATCTACATAACAGAATATCCCCATCTTTTCTACTATGCATTTACGCACATCTGCGTCATATATTCTCCTTTCTATCTCATTTCACCACGCTTACATCATCCTATATATTATACTATAAAAGTAAAACAATGTTTTATAATTAATATAATGTAGATACCTTTTGAAATAATTTTATCTTTTTTTAAATCGCTATTAGGTACTCATAGACAATTAAGCCATTCCGTTAAGGTAAGTACCCCCCTTTCTTTGACTATTCATAGTTCGAAATAATTTTTTTTTTTTTAAATAAAGTAGTTTAAAACTAAGTATTTGTTTCATTTGGTATAATGTCAAGCCACAAAGTGTTTGCTTTCTTAAGTAATTTAATTATTTTTTGTTTACGAGCAAAATACGATTTTGTTAGTTGACCGATGGCGGTACATAATATATAATGTTTTGGTTTTAATTTTTATGTGAGCACCGCCTAACAGACCCGCAAATGCTCCAAAACGTCTGAAGCCAGGGATACTTTGACATCCCCGATTGTAGTGTTTGGCGAGGCTGAAGGTAGTGGGGAGTAGAAGAAATTTGGGATGAGGAATGAGGGAAAGTGCCTGACTATTCAAATCTGTTCACCAAATACAGCTATAGCCATTTCAAGCAACATTTAAATTGGGTAAATGTTTACTACTCCGCTTACCGGATAATACGGAATTCTAAATTCGATACACGGATACGCACGGATAATACGGAGCGGAACATTTCCTATGCCGCCATTTCTTTGGATTTGATATTTGCGATTATTTTTTCAATCTAAATACGCATGGATTACTTAGGTTACCCAGCCTAAGAACCTAATAACCTATATTGGGCACGTAAATAGTTGTATATTGTAGTAATTGAAGTTGTATAAGTCCCGTTTCACTTGGCCAAACGTGGCTGTCAAACATTTTGCTTAAGTGAAATAATCTTATAAAATTGAAATATAAAATGCATGTTTTTTCGTCTCCCCCGACATAAATACTCAATTTTCGTGATAATAAAGCAAAATCTAACTGTTTGAATAAAAAATATTCCGTATTAACCAGTAGGCGGAGTACGAAACTATTAATTTATATTGTGATACTGAAAGTATCTACAACACTGGAACATGCTGCAAAACCCGGGATTTGTTTTGTAACCACTCAATTACGAAGGTCGTCAATTTTCAATGCATTTTTTGTGTCTTGTCTTATTATTCAAGCATTGTTAACTGTAGGGTCATTTAGATATCTGAAAATTAGGAGTTTAGAATGTAAATAGTCTTACTCATCATTGCTTGTCCATCCTAGCGCTCAATGTTTATTTTTAATGTAGTAGTATTTTTCCTTTAAATTCCTTTCACATTATATTCCTGTTAATTCAATGTAGATACAAACTATACGCTACATTTAATGCAGTTAAAGTAATCATGTAATAAATAATCAACCTTATTACCTTACACAGGTTGTGGATAATTAGACGTAGGTGGCTAGGTACTCAACAGACTTTAGATAATTATTTCTGCACTTTATCCTCCAAATATCTTGTATACAAAGTAGGATGGAGCGGTCTAGGATGGAGATTATTTTTTGTAATATCGAATTCGGCATACGCTGGAATATGTAACGTGTATTTTCGTTGTTTGTTTTTGGGATGTTATGCCGTGTTGCGCTACCTCCTTCTTTAGCCGACGTTTCGGACAGCGTTGCAGTGTCCATCATCAGGGCAGATCCGGCAGATCCGACGATGTGTGCCGGATCTGCCCTGATGATGAACACTGCAACGCTGTCCGAAACGTCGGCTAAATAAGGAGGTAGCGCAACACGGCATAACATCCCAAAAACAAACAACGAAAATGCTTTTGGCCGTGAAAATCTAAAAATGTATCATGTAACGCGTATTTTCTTTAAATAAAAAACATATATTAATATTCAATTTGAATAATATTGAAAGAGATATAGTGCAAAAACAATTTAACTGGAGCTATTCCTGCGTGCAGACTCAAAATCGTCAAAAAAAACTTCGCATGCCGATCGTAACCGTCAAGTTGTTATGCTGTTATTAGCTGATAATAGTGACAGAAAAAGACCTAAAATCAGCTTACGGACCTTTCAAATATCAAAAAATAAATGGGGCTTATCGATCATTTGATGGCAATATAACATTTGAATTTATGTGAAACATCCCGACGTCAGTTAGACGGAATACGACGCAATAAAACATGTAGGTACGATAATGAGGAGACTGCAGAAATGCAACATGCAATATAATGTTATAACAAAATTAGATCACTTTTAAATCGCGCAAATTTTGTCGCAACTTGCGCTTTTCAGCAGACATGTCGCGTGACTCTTCTCTGAAACCCCCCGCGGGATGATATCATTGTCCCGAGGGAGATGTCAATAAACTACCGGTCATCGTCGATGTGCAGCATTTAATGCAGTGGCGTAACGCAACAATTAGCTCCCAGGCAAGAACAATCAATTTAACCATCACATCGTTTAGTCTCCTGTTATTTTGACTCTTAAGGGGATACCCGGCGGTGATTTTTCCATACAAACGTATTCCCTATTTATCTTTCTGGATTTTAACCCTAGAGAAAATATTGTTTTTACATAAAATAGACATAAACTACTAGCGTGTCGGTTCTTTTTGTTTTTTTTTTGATTAGTTACTTTTTATAGAAGTTAGAACCTTCCAAAAATCAATAAAATTGACTGGTTTAAACGCCGTCAAAAGACGTTCAGTATACAAACTAGAAAACGTTTTTTAAAAAAAAGCAAAACGTACAGACATAAAATAGTTTTTTCTTATGTAGTTGGTAAAAAAAAATTGAAAATCAGTCCACTTTTGGAGGAGAAAAGTGAGGAATACCAAACCTCGATTTTAGTTAGGTATTAGTAGCCCGAGGTGCATTTACCCTTTCGCTCAATATCCGGTGGAGAAAGTGCAACAGTGACAGCAACAATTTAGTCTAAATCTATTTTTTCAAATTTCTCCACCACCCGGCTATCATCATAACATGACCTGACTCAAGTACCTATTTGATTCACTTGGTCTTGCCATATCTTGTCATATTTTGTCACTGTCTTCACCGACCGATCATTCCCTTTCGCTTCACATGTTCTCCTGGCGCTTCTTGCTCCGTCATGTTAAATTCATTTATATCTTGTTAATATGTACATTATTTCGGGATCCACATTTGTATTGGGGTCATAAAGGATTTAACCACACAGACGCTCCAGGAATCTTTTTACTATAACATTTTGTCTACATTCGTCTTTTCGCTGCGAGGTCCATGCCTTACCTATTCATATAAAAAAGAGTGCAGTAGATTTAATTTTTATACAAATCTACAGTTTTATTTCGAGATTGGTGGAATTTTGCACACCCGACCTTCAAAAAAGGAAGATCACAATCAACAACAGGTTTTAAAAAACCACCCCATATCCCTTTCCCACCCCTTAAAGCAGAATGTTGGTAATTCTTAACGAAATTATGTTCACTTTACATTAAAAATAAGAGTAAAATTAGTGTCTACATCTGATCTCGAAAATTTTTTTTGCAAAGCCCGGGTAAAGCCGGGGGCTAGCTGGTTGTCAAATTTTTTTATTTGTTGATACGTTTTAAGTACCTACCCATTGCTTTATAAATCTCCACTCAGTCAATATTTTTTTCTTTAGCGTGAAATAAATGTATCTAGGTATTTATGAATGACTCTACCGTTGAAATCTCCATTGTAACCTCTCTTCTGTTGCATGCATTCATTTTATGTGATTGGGAAATTACAACGGAGCTTAGTGTCTACAGCTATTAGCGATGTGTCGTGCACACGTGAAGAGCCATTTGCCAATCTACGCGTCACATCATTCTGATTTTCACTAACAAAACCATCATGTAATATATAAACAATATGTCATAATTAATAGTGGCTGTGCTTTCACGGCGGGACCCTGATAGATTGCCCATGCTGCCCAGTGGCCGCTACGACGCTGGTCGTAATATTGTTTGAACTGGTTTGGGCGGGAGCCAAAAGAAAACGTACGATCGTACGATGGCCGCGGCAGGTTACGACTTGGAATTATTAGAATGTATTGTGGGTGTGTCAGTGTGCCCACAGTAAGCTAATTTTTTTAATATAATTTTGATGAAATTTATCAAAAATTTTCTTATATCTAAAATGGGGTTTCGACCAAATAATAAATATTGGCCGATATATGAGCAAATGACTACGTGGGATTTGAGGGATAACTACTTTGTGCTCTGTTTTATATTGTTGGGAATATGTATTTATATTTTCAAGGCAGGTGTTGTGAAATTACTCTCAGTTAATTTTTGTTTTTTAGATTTAAATTTAGTATGATAGGCCCGGTCTTGTCCTTATTTTAGGTCGAAGGTCTGGAGCCTAGATTTCGAAAGGACTTTAAATTGGCAACATCAGTTTTCTTTTTCTTTCGACGTTATGTAGGTAAATCACACGACTAGTAATTTGCTGTTCCGTGCTTGGAACGTACCTAAGTACCTACGAGATTGAGTCAGACTTCATACATAACAGGAAAATGCGTATTCATGAATATTTTTTTAAAATATTTTTTATGAATACCGTACATAAGTTGCAAACTGAACGGAACTAGTAGGACTATGACATCCTTAACTGGGACATGTTGCGAGGCTGAAGAGAGTGGAGGAGGGGAAGGAGATAGGAAATAATATGATGGTTGAGTAGTAGGTACCTACATGACTATTCAGTCCAAGCAAACAAGCACGTTTGCCGTTTAACCTTTCTTGACGGTGCTATCAACTAAGCGTTCACAGTTTGTATTTACTGAAATATCTTTGTAAATATACTAAACATAGAGTTAATATTTTGGGTATTCCTCCACAATACATGTATGTATTGGATTAAATAAATACAACATATAAATATTTACTGAGTGTACAGCACCGGAGAGCGAGGAAGTTTTTAGTATGGTAAGGGGAAGGTTAATAAGGATTCGTAACGTAGGTTCGGACGTTGTGAGAGATACTATACACGGTAAAATGTCAATATATATCTGTAAAATATCATTCCAACTACAGTTTGCTTTCCCCTATACAACGATTACATAGTCTTGGTAACCAATATTTAAACAATATTGATGTATTTGACAATACTTTCAATATGGCAAACTTTAAACGTCGTATGTGTAACTATTTCTACTTAGTTCATAAACTATTATGAACACAAATTTTATACATTTTTATTAATATTATTGTTGATTTTAGGATATTGGCAGACTGTCCATTTTTACTTCAATTATACCTTTTCTATAGTACCTGCCTATAGTGCCTTATTTCTATTACTTACCTGTATTTTATTAACTCTTATTTTCATTGTAATTAATCAAAACGTGTATTGTTTTATAAACTAAAAATAAATAAAATATGCTTCGATTCAGAAAGTTGACCTATCGCCAGGGGTTGAGTCATTATCAAAATTTAAATAACTATTTTTTAAAATTGAATGCTACTAATAGAATTCAAGCATAATTTTTCGTATAATAATCAACCTCACTAGGACTAAAGCCTGTATCGAGATTAAAAACTTGCAGATAATAACATACACTATACACGGAGAAAAATTTTATTCGAAAAAACGATCATTTTAATAGTAAAAACGGTTAAAAACCGGACTGAAGTTCTTACGAATAAATTAACATGGTTTCAATGTTTATTGGCGAGAACATGTAAGAACGTACGTACGAAATTACGTATACCAACAAATTATTCTTACATTTTCCCGCCAATAAACATTGAAACATTGTTAATTTGTTCGTAAGAACTTCAGACCCTTTTTTAAGACGATAGACTTCGCTTTTCGGCCCATACAAAAAGGACACCCATGAAAAAACACTTTTCTACATCGAAAATTGCACAAAATGAATATATTTTTTTATACTGCCTTCTAGAGGGTGAAAACTATGTCGGTATGTTTTCTAATTTTCGATGCGTTTCGTATTAACGTAAACATTCACTGTCAAACATGTACGAATTATCAAAAAATATTATTTAAGGAAAAAGTGCTGCTAACTCAACTCTCATATAGAATTATAAAATTATAAAAAGCTACCGACGTAGCTTCTTTTTTCTAAAAAATATATATTTTTTAAAATTTCAATTTCGTGAATGTTTCGGTGTAGAAAAGTGTATTCTCCATAAACCCCTTTTCGAGCGATTTCTGTAGGTAAATTTGAGCGTTGTCTCATTCGCACATTTCGCATTCGCATGTATTGTAAGTGTACGTGAGCTTATTGTGAGCGGGACAGAATGACAGTCGCGGGTGTTCCGCGTGTCGTTCAAAGTCTAGCCTCTTAACCGTTTTTACTATTAAAATGATCGTTTTTTTCGAATAACATTTTTTCCGTGTACACATTTGACACTAGGTACCTAATCACTGCACGCATAAACACAAAATTTTACAAATATGAAAGAAAGAAAAAAAAGCATGTTGTACATACAAGAAGTAAACGTAGGTCTCTTCAAGACCCATGTTTACTCTTTCCTGTCACACAACATCCCCAAATACGACAGGCCCGAGGGAAATTATTATGTGAGAAATTAATACATTTTAAAAAAGCTAGTGTCCGAGTGGTCTACAGCGTCAGTTTCCCCCGTGGCGTCACGGTTTCAATTCTCTGCTGGTTGAGTACTCCATCATAGCACAAGCAAAAATTTCCGCTTATAATTATGGTAGTAGGAAGGATTTAAAATATTGTCAGGTTATTCGCAACCTGAAAATGTTTGAATTTCTTTTCGAAAAGTCTTTTTTTTTCACTCTTCAGTTGGAACTCTCGGGAAATCTTTGAATTGCCTCCAAACTTCTATTTCTCCTAAGGCGTTTTATTCCACGAAGTTGGAACTCATTCGTAAAGAACGCGGGAGAACATAATCCTAGTATTATTATTAATTAGTACACATCGGATAATTCTTACACTCTGATTAAAAACAGTTATATATTATTTGCGTGTTTAGTATTAGTAGACTGGATGCCATAAAAATATAATCTCTGAGTGGATTTCGTGGTATAACTTTGTAATGGTTAAGATAAATAAAGGAATGCTTATATGTAAAATAATAACATAAATAAATCATACAAGAAAGTAATAAAATGAGAATGTAAGACACGAAAATTAATGGTAGAAGAAGTCGGGGGCGTCCAAGGAAATAAGGCACAATCAAGTTAATCAAATACTTGAATAGGGTCCATCTCAATTAGCGTGTGCCGAGACCGAGTTGTGTGACGGTTTATCTTCTGAAATGGCGCTCGTGATGTTTATTTAATTAGTTAGTTAAAAAAATGTATAAAACTAGCTGATACCCGGTATGCGTTGCAATGCCAATTAAATAAATAAATCATTTCCCATTCGTCCCCGTTCCCTTCCGCTTCCTCTTCCCCTCCCGCGTCCTCTTTCCCTCCCGCATTCCCTTTTCCCCTTCCCGCGTTCCCCCACCTCTTCCGCTCCCCCCTTTCTCGCGAATCCCCCCCCCCTTACGCATTCCGCTTCCATTTTCTTCGCCTTCCCCTCTCCCTCGTATTCACGGGCATTTTCACAACAATTCAAAAAAAAATAATGGCAATCGGATGAAATTTTAATCGTAATCGTATGAATCGTGTAGGAAATAATTTCTTAACGCCAGAGCTCACTATCCTATAACCATCCCGGGTATGCGCACATAATGCGGCGTCTCCTCCGATGAAAATGTTTACACACTTTGTGGATAGTTTTTTTTTTTATGGAATAGGCAATTCACCCTAAGAAGAGTGCTTTGTGAATTGTGGATAGTTAAGTCAGAGCAATATTTTTACTTTCCGTGGCCCATGGAAAACAACAAACGTTGTGGCCCTGCCCCATGTTTATGGTAATGTTTGAGGTAATTTCACATTCTATATGTTATTATAGAATGTGAATTTGGTCGCAAGAGACCGGTTTTAATATTCCCAAAGTTTCATCGGATGAACGGTATTGCCAAAGAAACAAACAAACATTAATGTTTATATTATAGATTAACCAAATTTAATGTTTTGGTTTACAACTATGAATGAATGGTATTATGAAATTATTCCTAGGTGGTGTTATTTCTAGATTGTTTAAGCGATACCTTTACATGCGAGTGTTTGGTTATTAAGTACCCTTTGTTGCATCAAGACAACATACCAAAACATAGCGCCAGAAGTCCTGGATACATAATATCAAACCATGGTAGCACCCTTACAACCTCCTCTATGAGGATATGATGTAAAAGAATGATGTAAAACACGATGAAATTTTAGAAGAGAAGACCAAAAAGGCACCAATATACATTATGCAAATACCTACGCATATAACAATATACACATATGGAATAACCGGTCATTATAATATGTACTTGACATATTATTTATAATCCACGCCTCGCAGTTTTCTCATCTACTTATCAGTTTTCCAGGAGTCCCCGGAACTTCGATAAGAACAGAAGTTATTTTTAAAAGCTGTTTCCCTATCTTTACACATGCTAATTGTGGCAGGGCCAGTAGTTTCGCAGAAACTTAAAGGATTCATCAAATTTAAAAGTTAATCCTTGGAATGCCAGAAGAGATAAAATGCAAATCGCCTGCCATACGTCGGCTGAGACTATTTTCGTAATAACTTCTTTTTTCAAAATTATGTTTTTGTAAATTGTTCCGTCTTACTAGATAATGTGTTCATATATTTATATTTTTTATACATCTATCCTACGTAGTTTCTCAAGGATACCCACTTATATTCAGAGAAATTATTTTTTCTTTGTAATTTTATTAAACAAATATTAAGACAGCTAAATAAGCGTTATCTTAATATATAATAGGTTAGTTATACCATTTATAACTCCAGAACGGCTAAACCAATTTTTACGATCTTTGATTTGTTGGATTTGTCTCCGTCCCGATTAACAGAAAAACTATTAAAACATTGAAAAAAATCACGGGAAAAATAATTATTAAGAAAATAAAAAATTTCATATATTTTGTATGGAACGGCTTTTTCAATAATGTGCGTTAGTCGACATAATTTGATTCAATTCGAACAGCTAATAAATTTAACACAACATTTATTGATTCTGAGGCGGTACGAAGTTTGCCGGGTCAGCTAGTTTACAATAAAAAATAAGTTATTTATTTATTTATTCACGCCCATAGAGCTTTTACAACAATCATAATACAAAAATAACAGAAAAATAAACAATAATATACAAATTATGTTACATCATTGTTTAGTAAGTGGGAAACAGAATTTTTGAAATTTCAGAAATAAATTTTGATAAGGAATAAACGAAAATATCAACTGAACTAAATTTATTTCCAAGCCTATGTAGTCTTTGGATTGGGGAGTTATTGAAATAATTAGTTTTCGAAGGATAAACAAAGAACAGCTCTTGAAGCCTCGTGTTACAATTTGGTACTCTGAATGTTATTAGTTTAGTTAAATCAGGTGCGTCAATTGTGCCATTTACTAATTTAAATAAAAGTACCATATCGCTCTTGGTTCTTCTAGAAGATAAGTCAGTTAAATTAAGTCGCTTCAATAATATATCATAATTAATTTGTTCAATGGGTATGGAGAGTTTGAAATTAATGAATCTTAAAAATTTATGTTGAACTCTCTCAATTTTTACTTGATGTGCTTTATAGTATGGGGACCAAATAGTAGAATTATATTCTAAATTACTTCTAACTAAGGCAGTGAAGAGTATTTTAAATGAATAAAGTGACGCATAATATATGACGCTTCTCTGTAAATAAACTCAGTACTAAGACTTTTGAAAATCGGAATTATGACATTTGACACAGAATGTTTCAACGAGCGTTTTCACTGATAAAATAACACATTTACAAGTAACGAAACGATAAACTAGCACATTACTTACTTACCATACGAATAAAGTATATTTTAGTAAGCTAGGAGCATTTTTTAAAGTTCAAATATGTACTATAAAATTGAGGCAAGTGCTGCAAATCCACGATGAATTTGTTGGCCCAGTAGGGGTTTATTCAAGTTTTGTTATTGTCCAAAATTGAGTAATTATAGAACTATCACAGCACTTTGAAATATGATGAAACGCTATGATGAAAGTTCTGTGAAACAACTGGCCCTTATTATTTCTTTTAATTTTGCGGTTTGATGCGTCAATTCGGGGAACCTGCAAGTAGGCCGTTGCTCCTACACTAGAAATAATATATTTTTAGACACCGGATATTATTATGACGCACCCCATGAATGTCAACACTTAGGTTAAAGCTTGTGCAATTGTGATTAAGATAACGCATATCGTATGCAAACAAAATTAAGGTAAGCAGACTGACATGTACAAAAGAGTATCTAGATAATAAACTAATAGCATAAAATACTTTTCTGATGTACTCATTTTATGTATTTCAGGCATCGACATATAAGGCTTATAATATCTTAGATTGCTTGATTATAGCTTAGATGACTTAGATTATCTTGAACCCAGATAAGGAGCTTGCAGCGTGAAAAAAATATCTATATCGTTAACACAATTGTGTAGGTACCTATATAACCTTGTGTGCATTTTCAAATGCATTCATAATATTGATTTTTCAACTAAGAATACGGAAATACTAAATATAAATTAAATACTCTTTTGAATAAAACAAAAACGTATTTTGGCTTGTGACCAGGAGTGTCGCCATCTTTCAGAGGCAGCTTATTTTTTTATAGAGCTTACAGGAAAGGAAGAAAGCAGTCAGAATAACCCCAAAATGTTTACATTGTGTTAAGGCTTATTGGCTGCGCGGCCGGTTTCATACAAAATGTAGTTTTGGATTTTAGGCCATAATACCCAACCAAAATGATATTTGACATACCTTTTTATTACAAAAATATATTTTTTAGATTGGTTGGGTATTTTGGTCTCAAACCCAAAACTACGTTTTATATGAAACCGGCCGCGCAGCCGTTCCTCGTAAGGCCGTTAAAGAGGTGAACCTCCAGGAAAATAACTTACCAGATTTTTTTCTACAATTATATTAAAGGAGTTCGTGCAAGCCAGTGCTAAGCCCTTAATAGTGAATTGGAGATATGTGAGCATTTAAAAGTTTAAAACAATTGAAAAAATAATCTAAATATCATTTTGAATTGTTTATTAGTAATAAATTTATTACACAACTTACGAGTGAAAATAATATTTTTGCTTTTGGAAAGGTAAAATAAAAACTGGGTAGATTACCTAACTAAATTAAATTAATTTTCAGAGCGAACTCCTCCGGTCGTCCCATTTATACATTTTTAGAAAGTAGTCCACACTATCTTAATTATACAGCAGAATTTTGATAATGCTGTGTCCGGAAATTCGTAGTACAAGCGGGAAAATGGTGAACCTGCATCACATTTGGAGTCGATTTTCTGGTACAACTTTTTTGATTTGATCTTTCGTTTTCCAGTAAATCAAATCCGAAATTATGTTAATATCGGCTGTTGTCTTAAATGCGTCGATGAAATGGCTCCAATTTTTTTTTTAACCCCAAAAAAAATTTTAATCACATCGAAAAGATTTTTTCTCCTCTGAGAAGAAAATGTTCTCTCTTTGTTGCAGATTTACCAGTCATTCGCTTGTGCTACGAGTTTCCGGATACCATGTACAAAGCTTAAAAAACTACCGAAGTAAAAGTCTTTAATATAACCGGAGAAAAGAACGTGATAAGTGTTTTAGGAATTCCAAGTGTTTTAAGAATTAAGAATTCCAACTACAATTAAAAAAGAATAGTGAAATGTTTTGATGATAATAATATCTTAAAGCATTAAAGCTATAGAAATAATTGTCTGAAAAAGAACATGATAAGTATTTCTGGAATTCCAATTAGGTACAATTAAAAAAAAAAACATTGAAAAAGATAACCTAAAAATAATAAAATAATAGAAAAAATTATAGGGATTTTATGAATTCCAATTACAACTGAAAAGATATCCCCACTGAACTTAAACTAAATAAAATGAAACAATATTTTCGCAGTTGTTAATTTAAATAAATTACCAATGCAGTTCTCTGTATCCGGTATATGCCTACATCAAAACTAAACGCAGAAAACTACATTAAGAGGATCATCGCTTGGAACACGGTATTACTTATACGTACATAAACACACACTTCTACTGATGGACATTCTAACGCTGTCCGAAACATTGGCTCAGTGAGAAGACAAAACATGCCATTAAAAATCAGATAAATTGAAAAAAAAAATTAAATAAATAATTTTTAACTAAATAAGTGTGATTGAAAAAAATGATAGTATTCAAAATGTTTGCGGTAACACAATTTGATGCGTGTTTTGTGTAGTTTTTCTAAAAGAAGGACCTTGAAATGTGTATGTTATGTGTTTGAACCACTGCACAAGTAGAAGGTAAGCACACAAGGAAAAGGATAGAATTACTCACTGCGGGACTTGTACTTTCTTCTCTGTGGCGGTCAATAGCGAAAAAATGCGGATGCGATAAATAATGTTGATGTTCACAGGTTGATGGTCGATTATTGACTGATGTGGGTAACAGGAAAAAGTGACAGGTTTATAAGGAAGGGTAGGAAGGAAATGTGACAATACTAGCTACAAGTACAGCAGTTCATGTATGTGTATAGTTTTGTATAGATGTATGTATGTAAGTGTAGCTGTGTAAATGCCCAACCACAATTGGACTACGCGTTTCTCCCGGATACAGTTAAAACAATTGTTTCCGAGTTCAAGTCTCGATTCAAAATTATTTATATTTTCCATATCAAAATCAGAGTACTAAAGTTGACTTATATCTTTGGCTGTTGGGACGTATTCCAAATAAATAACTAAGAAGGATCTACTTCACTCTCCGTCAATCCATAATTCCATGTTGTATAATAGGATGGGGTGGCGCTTATAAAACCCGCAAACACTCTACGTTATTTTTAATACATAAAATAATATTAAAAGAATATATTTTTATATCCTTCCGAACTTGAATTTAAATAATTTAAGGTTAGAAAATAAAATCCTTTGTTCCTGTATCACACAACTTTACAACTGTAAAAATAAGATGTTTTAATTAAAGCCATGTCATATAAACACAGAAAATCTCCGGCAAAAATGCATCTTACCGATTCCGATAAGTAAAAAAATTTTGGTTCAACAGAACTACAAATACCTAGAAACAAATTTCTTCAATAAATCCCTTAAACACAGCTTGAAAGAATTCGAAATACAATTAAAAGAATTATTGAAAACTCAAAAAAAGAACAATTAAAACATTTATTAAAAATAAAACTAAAAATAGTCTTAATAACTAAATATATAATACCCTCCTCCAATACACACAAGCATATCATTTTAAGAGTTCATCTTTTATAAAAAAAAATATAGATACAAAAGTAGGAAGACGAAATGCTTCAAAATATATTAAACATATGATAATTTAAAATATATTTATATACAGGGTGTTAAGGTACGTACTTGAGTTACTTTAACCAGTGATTCCTGACATTATTTGAAGTAAAAAATGTAAATGAAATTTTGGTCTCCGGTGACTTTTTTTATGTCAATTTTTTTTTTTTCAAAATATTTTTTCTTCAAAATCAAACAAAAAAAAAATTCTTTCACATGACCTTATTGGTCACTTGGCCGAGTTACCGCCCCACCACTTACCCCGCCCCCAACTACCCAACACCTACTATTATTTATGTTTTTGTAGAAAAAAAAAAAAAAAACATTAAAAATGTCACCGGAGACCAAAATTTCATTTACATTTTTTACTTCAAATAATGTCAGGAATCACTGGTTAAAGTAACTCAAGTACGTTCCTTAACACCCTGTATAATTATACATATGATAACTCAAAATAAATTATACATATAATAATTCTGTTATCAATTATTTTTATATTTTGAACCAATTAATTTCTTAAAAAAAAAAAAACTTTGAGTCATCTATAATATAAAAATGAATTTTTGTTTGTTTGTTCTACCTTATGTGCGGCCATACTGTTCATCCGATTGCCATGAAACTTTGGGAATATTATGTGCGCATACCTTGGATAGTTATAGGATAGTGAGCTCTGGCGTTATGAAATTATTTCCTAATTTCTTAAACTATTCATACGATTGCGATTAAAATTTCCTTCGATTGCTATTAATTTTTTTTAATTGTTTTGAACATCCCCGTGAATACTACTATATATATATACATACAGGTGACCTTTTATATATATATACCGGTGAGGCATTGTGAAATTTGAATAAAAAAAATAAAAAGGTTAAGCGAGTTGTTGGAAAATGCGTTTAATAATAATAAGTTTAATTGGATAGTATTGCGATAATTATATGGCGCCACGTTAAAAAATCACCTCAAGTGCAATTTAAATCAATACAATGAAATAATAAAATTAAAAACCCTGATTCATACATATAACAACACGAACAGATAATTATACCTCATTACCCATCATTATTGCTAAACTATAACATAACATAATATTATTTAACAACAATTTATAATCTATAACCGCAGAACAGAAAATACCTGTAGGTGGCGAGTAATGTATTCCGATTTGAAAGAAAACTGATGTGGAGAATTTACATCCCGATACCTAGGCCCCAGAGAGTTCAATTGAATTGATCAAGGCGTGTTGGTCTTAAAAATGACTGGCTTCAACGGAATCTCTAGCTTTGTGAGGATTATTTTTAAACACAAAATCGAGACAGTTGGAAATATTCGCGGACTTTATTATTAACAATTTAATCAGTTATATGAATATTTAAAATATATATATACGTAACACATTACGAGTTCAATCCCTGGGTTGGCTAAGTCCTCCATCACGACACAAGCAACATTTTTAGCTTACTTTCCGCTTATTTTTCGTAGTGAAAGTAAAAGATTTTCAAATGTTGTCAGGTTATTCGTAACCCGGGAATGTTTGTCTTTCTTTTAAAATAATTGATCCGAGACAGCGTATCGAGATTTATTTTATTTTTTTATTTTTGTTTATTTCTATATAATATTACAGTGTTCACATAACGTAATAACATAATTTATGAACTTTTTGTTATGTTGTGTGTAAGGTAGGTTAGTGAATGTGGAACTGTGGTTGGGTAAATTTGAATGTTTCGTGAACACCTCACTAGGAGAACCTGTGCTGAGGTGTTTACGTGGTTATGTTTAAGTGTGACAAGTATTTAAGTATCTTCTTTATTTATTTTTTAAATTAGTGATCATTTTAAACTGATTATTTATAAAAAAAATAATAAATAAATATGTATACATATATATATTTTAAGTGGGTGTATAGTTTGTATATTTTCGTAAATGTGTTTAGTTATTTTACATTTTTTTATAGTTTGTTTACGTTTGGTTTGGAGTTATGTTTTGAATGAAGTTAAAATCTTGATTTTTGATCCAGGCTGAGATAAGTTTTTTGTGAATGTTTGTAGACGTATTTGCAGTTATTAGTTGCTTCAGAGTAATGGGCATACAATTAAAAAGTTTGGTTGCGTAATATTGAAAGTGTCTTTGTCCATGTATGGTATTCTTTTTCTTTCGTATGGTGGGGGGGTCAGAGGGGGACATCTAGGTCTGCGAGCCAGTCCAGGGCCTCAGGCGTCGCCCTGTGGACCTCATCAATCCCGCCGGGGAATGAATGGAGCGGGCATTCGTTGACCACATGTATGGTGGTCTGCACCGCACCGCATTCGCACATCGCCGACTCTTTAAGGCCCCATCTATGCATCATATGGGCACAACGGCTATGGGAGCACCTTATTCTATTGATGGCGGACCAGAGTTTGCGAGGCAATGAGAACCCAGGCTGTCTCTCAGTGGGGTCTTGTACGAGATGGGCATTTTCCACATTGGCCGATTGCCACTCAAGTTTCCACCTGTCTTCAGGGTTGAGGGGTGATTGGAGGAGTCTTTCTCCTTCCGTCCAGAAGGGTTTTCGGGACTTCAAGCGGCATGCCGGGTGGGAGACGACATCGTCGTGCAAAGGGATTGCGCTTTTTCGCAGCGCCTTCTTGTATTCCCTCAGTGTTGCAATCTCTCGCCTGATGCTTGGCGGGGTTATATTTGCAAGTACGGGGAGCCAAGGGAGAGGAGTAGATTTTAAGGTCCCGCTGATGGTTCGCATTGTGGCATTAAGCTGAACGTCGACCATGGAAGTGTGGGCGCTTCTGGCCCATACTGGAGCACAGTATTCAGCTGTTGAGAAAACCAGGGCAATGGATGCCGTTCTGAGCGTATTAGCGTCGCATCCCCAACTAGTTCCAGCTAGCTTACTGACTATGTTTAGTCTTGTCCTGGTTTTTTTGCCAACTGTTTCCATGTGTTGCCGGTAGTTCAGGCTCCTGTCCAAAGTAACTCCAAGGTAGCGGGGAAAGGGGTCATGGTAAATATTTTTTCCATCAAACTGAACACAGAGTTTGGCGTTTGCCTGCGAGTTGCTAAGATGGAAAGCTGTCACAACTGTTTTCGACCCATTTGGCTTTAGTCGCCAATTGAGGAAATATTCTTCCATAGCCTTAAGGTCAGAATTAAGGATCTCTTCTGCTGCTTTAAGGGTTTTGGCTTGGGCTGCGACGGTGATGTCATCTGCGTAGGCAAATTTTCTGCCTTCAGTGTGAGGAAGATCTCTCGTGTAGATGTTAAAAAGAGATGGGGCCAGCACTGAGCCTTGGGCAAGGCCATTGTTTAGGGGTATTTTTTTGCTTTTTAGTCCCCCTAGAAAAACCCTGAAAGTACGGCCAGTTAGCAGTTGCTCAATAAGTCGTACTATATTGCCATCCTCTATGGTGTCGTAGAGCTTGACAAGGAGGCCTTTGTGCCACACCGTGTCGTAGGCCGCAGAGAGATCAATGAACGCTGCTGCAGTCTTAAGCCGTTTCTGGAAACCAGATTCGATGTGCGTTGTCAGAGCTAGCACCTGGTCGCAGCAGTTACGGTCTGGTCTGAAGCCAGCTTGTTCTTGTGGAACCACTTTCTCCAGAATTGGAGTAAGCCTGCGGAGCACCACTCGCTCTAGGAGTTTGTACATGGTACTTAAAAGCGAGATGGGTCGGTAGCTGTTTGGATCCTCTGGTGGTTTATTGGGTTTGAGGATCGCAATAACTTTAGTTTTTTTCCAGGTATTTGGAATTTCTCCAGTTTTAAAAATTTCAGTATATAGTTTTGCGATCCATAGTTTTGTCCGTGGTCCAGCATGTTTCAGAAAGTCGGGAAGGACTCCATCGCATCCAGCTGCTTTCCCCGCTTTAGTTGAATTGAGGGCGATGTGTATATCATCAGCTGTTACGGCGACCACAGTGTCAGGGTTTACCGGCCATTTTAGCCGCGCCGCCTTCAGAGATTTTTTGATCTGGTGGCTTATATTGGATCTTGATGTCGTTTTCGAATTGCGGAGTAGTTGTTGAGCAACAGCATTTGGCGACACTTTAGGGGTTGTTTTAATTGGCTGGTTTGCAGCTCCGAGTCGCCTGAGTGTTTGCCACGCTTTTCTGCTCGAGTGTTCGAAACTCATTTCTTCCATCAGTTCGTTCCACCTTTTCATGCGCCCGTCATCCAGAGACTGGAGAAGGTCAGAAGCAATGTCTGGGTCGTTGGTCCTCTCGTATTCAGCTAGAAGGCGTTCACTTTCCGAGCTCCATGTTGGTATGTACACTTTTCTGTAGCCTCTAGGAATAAATTTCTTCGCAGCTACAAACAAAAGGTTTGAAAATCGGTCGTAAGAATTCGGCTTCGGTGGTATGTTATCCACAACCCTGTCAACATATTCCGAGAACTCTCGCCATTTTGCTCGTATGTATGGTATGTGTTATCGGTATGTTCAGTGTTTTATTTGTTGGGGACCTGGTTTTTATTGAGGTTTTTGGTTGAATTGGAATATGGAGTTTGTGTTGGAGAAGGTGTAGTAGTGCATATTTGGCATAGAGTTGTCTTATTGACATGACTTCTAATGTTTTGTAAATGTCGCTTGAATCTAATTAAAATAATCTTGAATCTAATTAATCTATTATCAAAAATGTTTAGTTTCTTCCTAGCAAAACAATTACGTCACGCCAGCGATGCGATGGGTAGTTGTACTATGAAATTACACATAGGTGGTGTTACTTTTGGATTGAAATTATGTATGGGAGGGCTAATCTAAAATCACAGGCGGGCCACTGATAGGGTTACCCGATTAACGGATCATCGGTCAGAATTTCATCCATCCTGGGGGGAATCATCTGTCATCGGTCAGAATTCCGACCATCCTGGGGGGAGGAGGGGAGGGGGTGACTAGAGAATTTTTGAAATTATCCAGGTAGGAAGTCCGTCATCCTCTAATTTTCGTTACACACAAAGTTATATATTATAGTTGAAATTAATTATTTCAGTCAAACTGATTGTAAACGGATTAACAAAAATTTGCAAGTTGGTGAATTTTTAAACTTGCTTACGCGGGCCATTTATGATTCGTTCGCAGGCCACATTGTAGTCGGGCAGACTTGAATTATAACATCGATCTGCTCAAGAATTATTTTTGAATGTTTTATTAATTTCGTTAAAAGTAAGATAAAATTGAGCTTACTTCGGTCAGACAAACACCCCAACGCACTATCTTATTGGTTTATCTCCACAGTGCTTCTAACTAACAAAGTTGTTAATTGCATATAAATGCTGCCAACCCATCAATAAACAATAGGATGTTAAACATGCAATGCAGTTGATTAATGGTGTGTCCTATATACAATTACATTACTCATATTACATACCCATAAATTATATGCTTTTAATATTATTATCCAAGTATCTAGCAGGTAACAGGTCAATTAAAAAACTAATCGTAAAATTTCATAATAGTACATGGTTCAAGAAGATTATAATATTACACTTCACATATTTTTTGAAAGCAGTTACATTTTATACACTTTATTTCCAAATCAGAGTTACTTTTAAATCATATGTTTAAACTAATGAAATTAACGATACTTAAAAAATACATCCATTACATAAAAATACAAGAAACCCACATTAATACATTGATCAAATAGGTTTACAAAGAGACATCCAAAGTTTAAGAACAAGGTTGGAATAAGTTTTTAACGTGATTATAAAATTCACCAAGTAACATTTAACAAACATATCAATATCATCAGAGTATCATGGTGTTGTTCTTGTGGGTGCAGGTTGTAGAAACAACATATCCATAACATTACAAATAAAATTCGTAGATCTATATACTTCTTCAAACAAACACGCATTTTCCTTAACCTAAATATTTTAAAATCAGTTTACTACGCACTATGTCAATCACACATAGAATACGGAATTTTAGCTTGGGGAAATGCTTTTTCTAGTGCCCTCGACCCCATTATTAAAGCACAAAAATTAACCATTAAAATAATTCTTACACTCCCTCTCACTACCAGCACTGATACGATCTTCAATACTTTCAACGTTATGGACATAAAACAGCTCTTTGCAAAATCCATCTTGATTAATTTACACAAAAACGACAAAACGCTATACCAAACAACACAAGCGGTACACAATACCCGAACCAAAAACAAAAAACTTCTCCAAACTCCTTTTACTAAAACCACCTTTGGACAAAGACATTTAAAATACATAGCTTGCAAACTATACAATACACTACCAACTACGTTTCGACAAACAGAAACAATGACCAAATTCAAAAGCGAAATAAAAAAATGGCTTGCAAGTATAGGATGTCTCCTACAGCAAACATATGTAAAACCAATTGCACTTAGACAAAAAATACCCCTTTAAATACGACCTAATCAAAAAAAAAAAAAAAAAACAATAGAATCCCGTCAAATATACTAACATAATTATCATGTTAATATATATTTCTATCCATTTATTCCATTTCCTAATTCATTTTGCTATAATATCATTTTTATATACATATATATTGTATATAGTGTCCTTAATATATTTAATAATAGGAGTTCGTTAGTTTGATGTAATCGCCAATTCACTTAAATATTTCATTAACTTGTAAGCATGTGTAAATATGATAAAAGCTACTTGAAGTGTACGATTCCAATTGGATTTATGGGCCCATCGAGGATTCCCCTTAAATATATACCAGCTACGAGTTAATAGTTTGTTGTAATTGCCAATTCAGTAAGAAATTTCGGGAGATCCCAGATTCCATGAAGCAATAATTATTGGCTTCGTTTTTTAATTAAAAAATCATTTTAATTACCATTTGATTTTGATTTTACGCCCAACAGGGCTTTCTTGAAAGATTACGTATTGTTAATTCAATTTACTCGAAAATCAAGGAAAGTATGAACAAGAGTCCCAACTGATCTCAATATAGTCTGGAGCCAGTGGGCTATGTTAGCTCAAATTGGGGTATTTTGTGAGGCTTAAGGTACCTGGCTATTCAGATCTGGTAATCAAACATGGCTAAAGACACCTCTTTCATTACCAATCACCTACTTATGCATTGGCTCCACAATATATGTATTTGTGTGTGCATGTGTGTGTACATGTTAACACATATATATATATATATGAGTACAGTGGCACATCTATGCGTATACACTTATGTGTATATATTTGTGTGTGTATGTATATAGGTGTATGTGTGTGTGCATGTATGTATGAGTGTGTATGTATCTATGTATGTGTGTATGTATGCGTATATGTATAATGTATCGTAATATATAGAATGAGAAAACTCACTTATATATTTTTTAGACTTAGAAATACTGTATCATTAAAAATATTAAAAGATATCTATTTTGCACTTGCATATTCTGTACTGCAATATGGAATCGTGGCTTGGGGGGTGCATTTAAATCTACGCTACTTCCACTTGAGACAAGTAATTTTTTTTTAATAAACTATGAAAAAAGCCTTATCCAACAACAAATGTTTTCCAAGATTTCCCGGTTCCCTTTTACTTCAATTACGTAAAGAATTCTTTGATAAAAATAATATCCCACAATTAAATATTAGCAAAAGAATTATTTCTGTTGGAGGGCTAACTGTACCTCTAGTACGAACTTCAACAGCGCAGCATCACTATATATTTAAGGGTATAAAATTATTTTACAAACGAAGGAAAACTATAAGAATTAAAAAAAAATATATATTCTCTGATACCATCTGAAAGTTTGTATGCAGTTTTCTTCCTAATAAAATTATTGATTTCGATCCTCCTTGTTTTTATATAAATTCTAGTAATTAAATTTATTATTATTTTGACTAACCAACCACTATTACACAAAGAATATTGGGATAAATGTTGTGTTCACCTATAATTAGAAATATCATTATAATCTACTGTAAAAATGTAAACCACTGTAAAAATTATGTGATGTATTCTGTTGGCGTACCAAATAAATATTAAAAAACAAAAAAATCTCGGTTCGATTCCGAATTCACCCTCCACAGGGCATCCCCAAACATGTCAGAGGTCATGAGGAAAATAATTAAAATGTTGATACTGAGAGTAGGTATCCTCCACTCTCCATATGTATATGGTATATACGTATTCCCAGGTAGATCCCAGGATTCTTGAAAAATATCTGAGCTGAAAATCCCACAATGGCTGCGTGTAAACAGTTACTGTTACTACTGTAGTAAACTTTGCTTTTTTGGGGACACAGAATATTTATATGAAATGTATCGCAAATGTGCATATAATTTACATAAATGATCCTAAACTAATGTGTGCGCAGCATGCGGATTATATAACAGTAGGTATATATATATATATGATTCAATCACATAAATATTATTTATTGTTATTAAGTTTATTTTGTAGAACTCCATTTTAATTTTTATTTCTTTTATACTTATATATTTATTCCCCAGATTTACAGAACGGTTTAGTTTTTCCCATAGGAAAAACTAAACCCTTTCATACACTTTTCCATATAAATGATCATCTAGTAAATTCACGTTATGCAAGTGTATTATATAAGTATAATTAATACAAAACAATACAAGAACAACACGTTAATCTACCAAACTATTAAATGGGAATATAATTCACCGTCTCCAGATATTTTCATACCAGAGGGTTCGGCTCTGTGGAATTCCTAATTTGACCGATAAATCCTACTGAATAAATATTAAAAAAACAAAAAAAATCTCGGTTATAAACAAGTTCTGCTACCAGTTCGACAATGCCTTCAGAGGGCGAAACAGCTGTAGCACATAATAATAATTACGAAGCAGAACTTGTTTATAATAAACTGTTTTTTATACGTTGAATAATAATATTATTGATTGTATAAAAGAAATTAAAAAAAAAATTAAAAAAAAAAACATAAATATTATATTAAAATAACATTAATTCACATGCTACCATATGAAGCGTTTCCAATCTTATTGAGGTTGGCGTTTGATCCTACTTTTATGTTACTTTTTACCGTAGTTTTCATGGGGATCGACTTCTAATTATAATTCCTGCTGTTCCAGAATTTTTGCTGTTCCTTTTTTTTGTTCCCCATAAATTTAGCCGTAGTAACTCTCAACTTTGGTGAGGATATTTCCTTTGGTTTTGAATCTATCGCTAACCAATTAATTATTTTTTAATATGAATAACGCACAAGAGTCTTAACTGCTCCCGTCTGGAACCAATGAGACTACATCATCCCTATTTGGGGTATGTTGGGTTGGGAGGCTTGAGGTAGTAGGAAGGGGAAGGAAATAGGAACGAGGAAGGTAGGGAAGTACCTGGCTATTCAGATCTGGTCACCAAACAAGGCTAAAGCTATTTCAAGCAATGTTTCAATTCTAAATAGTGGTCTTACACCAGGGCGATACTGAAAGTATCTTCCACTCTGGAACGTACCGCAAATATACATACTATGTATTATTTTTAATAAATTAATTTTGAAATAATACAAATTAATCAGTAAAATTTATTTGCGCACGCCAGTTTTTGAACCCGTGACCCTAGGATGGCGCCAATACATACTTACATACAATATAATTTATTATAAATGTATCTATCACCTATATGATAGATATTTCCGATATTTTTTAATAGCTGACCGTGACTCAGATGTAATTGAGTCAACATTTATGTTATAACTGGCTGGTCGCAAGGTGGCAACAGAAAACACGCTAAAGTACCAACGTTAATGAATCACAAAGTTTTTTCAGGCACACTAATATAACTTATTAATCAAGATGAATTTATATTCTATTGTATCTACAATGTTTCCAATCATAATTGTGCAATACGAGATGCATATATTGATCAACCAGTCCAAAAAATTAAAATTTTAATAGTGTAACCTCTATTTTTTTTTTAGGAGGATAGTGCAATTCCGTCTGCCATATTACAACAACAACTACAGAGTAAATTTAAATAATAAAAATTTAAAAAAAAAAAAATCAGATTACTTATTAGGTAGGTACCTCATTAAAAACATAAAATGAAAACAAATAATAACATAAATAAATAATCATAAAATTAAATTCAACAAATTCCTGCTCCAGAAGCTGGCTAGTCGGTGGCGAAGTAAGGCTGAAAATCTATCTGATACAATACTCAGATTACTCATAAACACCACCAAATCAATTATAATGCACAAAAACTTGTGGTGTATTAAACAAAATGTTAATGTTTTCTGGATCACTAGTAGGATAATTTAAAATTTCATACTAATTAATGTACAGGACCGTTATGCCTGCAGGTATTATTTTATAGCATATTTAATATGTTAAACATGCAGACACATGTGAATAATATTTGATATATGGTGAGCATTCGAATGTTGCTTTTCTCGTTATTTCTAAGTATTTGGAGATATCTGACTAATCAACTGGACGATCTACATATCATATACATCTACTGGAGTTAAAATTCAGATAGAAATGTGCTGTATGTCCAAAGTAAGGTAAAATTTTATATAGGGTTGTTTCAATTTGAACAATTCCTCAAATTTCAAAGTTAAAATTCACGTACTTTAAAAGATTTATACAAGTAATGTGAAGCAACCATCACATGATGAAATAATTACAGAACTTGAATAGAACTGTCACACAACTTATGACTTTGAAATTTGATAAATTGTTCAAATTCTCTAAAACACCCAGTCCTAAGGAAGGGATTTGATCAAACATAATCATAGATTTATCGAAATTCTTTTTCAGAACTGACATTCTATTTTTTTTATTTTTTTTTATACATACAATAATATTACTATCCAATGTATAAAAACAGTTTATTATAAATAAGTTCTGCTTCGTAATTATTATTATGTGCTACAGCTGTTTCGCCCTATGAAGGCATTGTCAAACTAAACCAGACAATGCCTTCAGAGGGCGAAACAGCTGTAATACATAATAATAATTACGAAGCAGAACTTGTTTATAATAAACTGTTTTTATACATTGAATAGTAATATTATTGAATGTATAAAAGAAATAAAAAATTGAAATGGAGTTCTACAAAATAAACTTAATAACAATAAATAAGACATTCTATTTATTTATTATGTCCCTGAAGAAAATAATTTCCTTCAAGGCCTATGAGGGTCTTTCTGAGGAAAGGAATGAGAGGAAATTAATATTCTGAAGAAAAATGGTACAAAGGGTGGGTTCCTACCAGATAACACCCTCACTCCCGTATGGAGGGTGAGTTTGTCTAGGAGTGACGGACTTATGAATCATCCCTCCAGCTGTGGAGCAAGATTGAAATATTTCGGCTGGACAATGTAATTGGGCATACATATCCGCCGAAAAGAGCTAAACACAAACCACCCCATGAGCCCCTGCTAACTCACTAAACGTAGCGAATAACTTGGGGTGACCTATGGCAGAAGTGTTGATTATCCAATAAAAAATCGAGTCTAAATAATTAATACCTTCTGCAAATAGTCGATTCTTTCAAATCGGTAGATTTGTACCTATTTGTAGTTCTAGGTATTCTCATAGTTAAATAGTTACCTACAGTCAACGTTTTATGAATCATACAGATCTCAGAAGAAGAAAAAATCTCACAACATACTCGCTAATCGAAGTTGAATACATTAAACACACCTCCCATTTATCATACGTATAATGCGGTATAATTACATGTCTGCGGAGGCATTTTTGTCTTTTAATTAGCATACGAGTTTGGAGCGCCACAATCAATACGCTTTTTTGTCTGTTATCGATCAGATAGACGGTTCTAACGATTTAACTCGGTTATTGAGTCATCGCTTTTTTGCCGATATCAATCGATTTCTCAGAACAAAGAACTAACACTAACAAACACTTGCTGTGTTAGATACGGTTAGATCAATTGGGAACAGTAATGGATGTTTGACAATTTAAGTGAGTTTATTTGTTCACATGCTAGATGCTTCGAGAATTTATTTACATAAATTATTGATAAATATTGGCTTAACCCATACATGAAAAAATGTACATAATATATGTACACACACGAAATAAATACATAAATAATACATGGTGTGCTAGCACGGTCGCTCGATTTGAAGTTACCGACCGATTGTCGGTAACTTCTCATCGTTCCCTAGGACAACTGCAGATCGCAAACGAATAGGTGTCAGTTCACAATGACTAAGTGTCCTTAATATATTCGATATCAACTGTCGTTTGTTCGTTTGAGATCTGCAGTTGTCCTAGGGAACGATGAGAAGTTACCGACAGTTATCCTACCGATCGTTATAGAGCAAGCGTGCTAGGGCCTCTGGTTCCCCACTCCTAAGTGTCGCCACCAGTGTCCATATCGATTTGTGAATTGTTTATAATATGCAGGAAAGACAATCTTTTGCTTGAAATGGCTTTAGCCGTGATTGGTGGCCGGATCTGAATAGCCAGGTTCCCATCTTCATGTTCCCCAACTTCTTCCCCTCCCCACTCCCTTCAGTGTTATAACATGCGCCAGTTGAGGATGTCACAGTATTTTGAGGTTTTCACATAATGTCGTAGTGAAACCCTCGAACCCCTTGTTTGGAAGATAAAATCATTCAAGAAATAGAAAAAGCAAATCATCCAAATTAGTTTAGGACACACATGATTCTTTTTTTCATTAGTTTCCTAATTATATTTTATTTTAACATTATTCTAAATATTTTTCTTTTGTTTTAAGCTCATTTGACTGCATTATTCATTCAATTGGATTCATTTACTATTTCCAGGTATTGCATTTGAATGCGATATGGGTTTTCCTGGTTCTGTGGAAATTAATGACAAATATGTCATAAATATACGACAATATTATTAGAATTTTCCCCACTTTAAGCGAAGGATGTAATATCGCCGGTCATAATAATACTTTTGGATAAAACCCAAAACAGCTCCTCGATCCCTGATACTTCTTCTTGAGTCAGTTCCTCAATGCTGAGGTTCGTGAACTACCAATTTCCTCGGTGAACCAGACTTCGATACTCCTCGCGGTTCTGCTCTGCAAAGAGAGCCAATGAGTGTTGTTTTGTGTTTTTAAAAACACCCTAGTGTTTTTTTAGATTGAAGCAAAAGGGTGACGGAGTTGTTTGGCCGTCCATCGTCTCTGCCCACCTCCCCGGAGAAGCGGTCTAATGGTATTAGAGTTCGTTATAGGCTTGAATCTATGAATGTGATTGAAGCAAGCAGGGTGACCGATTTGCCCATAAGATTGCTATATTATGCTATATTATCTCGATAAATTCCCAGCGCCACAATACACCAAATTATAATATTGCATTTCAACTTTATAATTTAAAACTTTTCGTTGCGTACTTACTTTTATTTTTTCATCGTATAACATTATTATGACCTAAATATTTAAAAATATGTATCCTTTTCCAGAAGATAAACTTATATTTCAATACATTCACTTTTCTTCTCTACAAAACCTTTTCCAGGAGATAAACTTATATTTTCAATACATTCACTTTTCTTCTCTAAAAAACCTTTTTCAGGAGATAAACTTATATTTTCAATACATTCACTTTACTTCTCTGGTAAAAGGTAAGCATAGTATTGTAATTTAATTATTTATGTATTTATTAACGCCCTTTTCAGGAGCTTTTACATATGATTTGTATTTGTTTTGTGATAAATTAAAAATGTTCACCGACGCGCTATAATTATTTCCCTCCATTAGTATTCTGGGTATAGAGGAATACACATGGTAGTTAGTCCCAGAATTTATCCACTGAAATAATTACCGACTTCTACGAAAGCTCATCAATAAAAGAAAATCTGGACTATCAAATGGATCTTTTAAAATTTTATATAGTGAGTGAAAATCTTTCCGTCTGACAATTTAAGCATAATTAAACTCATTTAAAAGAGTGTTCCTTTATATTATTAAAAAAAATCCTGGAATACTCATTTTAAAACTTAGAAAACTTAAGAAGTTATTTTGTATTCGTTCAACAGCTTATACATGCATTTTCTAATGTGGGTTCCAGATGGAAGAATTGACTTCTAACAAAGGAAAAATATAACAGTTTAATACAATTGATATCGTTGAAATTTTTACTTGGCCCAGTAATAAATCCCAACATTTATAAGCAATAAATTTCAATGTTAAAATTTGATTGGAAACATTCAACGTTCTGGTATTTTGTTTTTTTTTTCCTTTTCAGGCAAGAAAAGGATGATACATTATTGAAGAATTGAGCAATATAAACATTCTTTGTCCATGACTTGCTTCCTGCTTGGAGTAAATAGCCAGCAGGGCGCAAAGTATCACCAAAATCGTTCACCCATATTATTGCACATCGCATGTGAGCACAGTGGTGGCTCGCCTTTATTTCTACCTACACACCAAGTGCCCAGCCGCTTTGATAGTTTCTCGGTTTAGTTAGTTGTAGCTTGGAGACAGTCGGCACGCTTTCATGCCACATCTCCCTGTATTTATATTATCTATGATACACCCAATACACCCAATCGTAAGTAAGTTGAATCAACTCTAATAGAGAACAATCACACTTTTTTTTTACCAAAATATAAAGAAAAAAATTACAAACTGGAATATTTAAACCATTTTTTTTTACTATAGGAATAGTCTTTCAACAACGTTTTGAAAATTCACATTTCAAATTAGGAAGAAAACACCATCTGACGTCACTGCGCACCTTTTGACGTCACTGCGCACCCCGTGTCAGATGCCAATAATCGAGCCTAATGTAATCCAGTAATCAATCTTCAGTTGATCATTTGTTTGTCGAAAAAAATGTCCGTAAATACCGTTTATAAATAATGTAAAGTACCAAAATGTAAAATACAACATCTCAACACCAAACAGCTCGGACTCGGGAGTGCGGTGTGACGTCACAATGTCGCCAGTCAATGATGACTCGTTTTTGATCTATGAATTTTCACACAACTTTGAAAGTGAATTAATTAATTTAATAATTTTTTGGGGGGGTTTTGAGTACGATATTCGAATTTAGGTAACTTTTTTACATATATTAAATGCATTGAAAACACTATATTACAGTCACTGCATGTACCCTATTGAGGAACCTTTTCTAAATCGCTCTGGCAAGTAATTATATTTGAATGACTGGAAATTAGTTCGTCACTAGGGGACGATATAAACTAGCTGACAAGCGGGACTCCCTTTCAGAGAAAAGCTTAGTCATCAACTTAGAGTATATTTTATTAGCCCAACGTGTTCTTTTCACTGTCTACTGGGGTGTGATATATAATACGGTAAAACAGTGCCATTCCACATATGCAAATAAGGTAAATAAAAGTTTTCTAAGGTATTCGAACATAGACTGACTTCATAGACTTCGTCATCATACTGTGTAAAGCGATTAGAATTTGAGATACGTGAGCATTTAAAAGTTTAAAATAATTGAAAAAATTCGTGTGTAACACAATTTACATATGAAAATATTATTTTGCTTTTGGACAGGTATATAAAAACTAAATGCATATATTATATATATTTTTGATTACCTAGATGTAATAAGAAGATTTATCAATCATCATCATCACAATTGGCGCTACAACCCTTGGTGGGTCTTGGCCTCCTCGAGAGTCTTCCTCCACTCATCTCTGTTTTGTACTAGTTCTCTCCAGTTTGGAATCTCCAAGGTACGTAGGATTAAAGATTTATCAATACCGCACATTAATCCCACTTCCTCAATAAACCTCGGAGCCATTGGAATTATGGCATCTCCATCTCAAGTAAGTGACGAGAGCGAAGGGAGTAGAAAGTTGGTTACAATTTTCACAAAGATACGTGTGTAAGGTGTAAAAGGTATGTGGTGTGGGTGAAGGAAGTTGAATCCATAATAGTAGAAAAGGCTGGGCAGATGTTTCTCTTAACATGATCCCACCTGATTTCAAATAATCCTAAATTTTTTTTCTGCCACATTGGTTGCCATTGGTAACTCATTCGAGTAACTGCCTCCCGCTCCGACTCCTATTGTCCAATGTTGTGCGTATCACATGGTACAAGTAGGCCTTGTGAACAATCAACTCGAAAAGTCTGTAGGGCACTGAAACATCTTATATAAACAACGGGGTTCATGGTTCATTAAAAATCTCGGCATCCAGGGGTTGAATAATGAACGAAAGCGATAATAAGACGTCATTTCGTGACGTGTATAAACGTCGTTATGTGCGGTTATGTAGGTGCCTAGCGGTTATGTGAATGCGGTAGTTATGCAGATGCGGTAGATATGTGGGCGCGGTGTACTATTTATAGTGGGTGGTCCGACTGGCTGTTAATGAAACAGAGCAGTCAAGTGCACAACGTGGCTATTGAACTAACTAGTGATTCATTCATCAGTTTGCGTTCAACGCGACTTAATTAGTGACGCTCTTATTGAGGGAAGACGTAAATTAGCCGACACGAGGGACTCCCTGTCATAGAACAGTTTAGTCATAGGCATGGGTGTCGCCAGCCCCCCCTAGACAAATCTATGAACAAAAAAATAAAGGAAAAAATATGATAATAAATATGACAAGAGGACTCGGAAAATAATATACATATCAAATTTTCCATAGGGTCCCAAAATCAGAAGGGGCCCTGTGCCAAAATGGTACACACTCAAGACACAGGAGTCGGAAAAAGATATTTTACAATTATTATAAGCAATAATTATTAGCCTGAAACACTCATCCATATTGAAAGAATCTTCCGAGAAAATATACATATCGTGGACGGGACTCGAACCCGCACCCTTTTGATTGCCGGTCAAGTGCTCTACCATTAAGCTACGGCGGGATACCTCCTACCCGCCAAATGATTCAATATATACCTAGTGTTTCATTCAACAATTACTGCTTATTACACTTTTTCACCTGCAAACAACCAACTGTATTTTTATATGGGAAAGGCATCTAAGTGCTAACTGTCCCACTAGATGGCGTCGAGACATAGTACGCCTACATTTTTTGGTGAAATATTTTAACTCGTCAAATATTAATTATTATTTTTTAATTGTAACAATTATTATAAGCAATAATTATTAGCCTGAAACACTCATCCATATTGAAAGAATCTTCCGAGAAAAGATACATATCGCCGACGGGACTCGAACCCAGGAAGATATTTTACATGTGCATGAAACTCTGACGCCTTTGTTCACACGTGTTTTAAAGATTTCTGTCTTAAAAATACAAAAATATTTCCGCTTAAGAAAATACTAAAGGATTTTCGACTATATATTGTTGGAAGGGACTCCCCGTAAAAGAAATTGAAAACATTGGTGTGCGCTTCGACCTACAATTTTTTTTGCATATGGCGCTTCTTCCCTATCTTTGTGATTTTAATAATTTATATTACCCTCCCTCCAGCCACGCTATGAACAGTACAAACCCTAATTGGGGAAAGAATGGAAAAAATTTCGTCTGCGGCCCTTTTTCCGTGTGTTTGTGAATGTAATAATCCAATGTGCAACCAATGTGGCAGAAAAAAAAATTTAGGATTATTTGAAATCAGGTGGGATCATGTTAAGAGAAACATCTGCCCAGCCTTTTCTACTATTATCTCACAAATAATTGCCAAGGTTGCGTCTAAAATCATGAAAAAACTATTTATTTATTAGCCTTTATAATTAAAAAAAATAAATTCTGTGTGGTAGGTACTTCAAATTTTGCTATAAATTTTGCTTTAAAAAAACGATCATCCTAGTTTAGTTGTGTATTTTGTCCTCAAATCCAAAAATAAGTTTTGCATGGAGGCGACCGCGCAGAAATAATGGTTCGAATGACGATCGTTGTTGGTAGTTCTCGCTTATTCCAAGAACAGCGTGCATTAATCTTGAACCGGTATCGAAAGGGTTAAGTTCAAGGACATGTACAGACATAAGAGACAAGGACGTGCAATAAAATCAGACTACCAAAAAAGGACAAGCCAAAACAAAAACAAAAAATTACTAGCTTCCTTTATAAATAAAAATTAGAGTCTTGAGGTGCACGGTGAAGGAGGAAACCATATATTTCCTTAGAATGCCGTGGGAATGTGGTGGGCTACCTCCAATGCTCATTTATGTAACCAAAATAATTTTCAGAACCATCTGTGTTGTATTTCCGTAGATAATAAATTGTGTGAAGAAGTTCTAAAAGCAATCCAAATTTATTTTTATATCATTTACACTCTCTATTTTGCTTGCATCTGACAGCTGATCGTCGATACGAGGCGCGATGTAGTTGGTCACTTTGGTTGGATAAGGTTCTAACTTCTCGCCGTGTTCTGAGGTTTCAAAGTTTCCAAAAACGAATTTTCGTAATCTATTTAACAATTTTTTTACGATTTTGAGGTTCAATCTTGTGTAAATTATTTCGTTTATCATATTTTAATGGAAAATATTTAAATAGGACACGTCCCTATCTTGGAAACGTATCCTAAGACATGTCCCCAGGGAAATTTAGTTAGAACCTTGTGTAATGAAACATGCCCTAGCTGGTTGCACATGGTTCTATCGACATGTTTAGATGTGTTCTAAAATGGGAAGTGTTAAGGAATTAAGAAATAATTTTAGTTGGGTTTTAGTAAAAACAAATAGTTTGTTTCTTCTTACATAGATGTCGGGCTATAACCTATTCCTAATAATTATGATCAATTTTCTCCCCTCCAGTGTACTGAGGTTAATAAATTCACTGTCTCGCATTAATTCTTTCTCTTCTGCATTCAACTTCTTAGAAAGAAATATGGTAAATGTTTACTACTCCGCTTACCGGATAATACGGAATTCGAATTTCGATACACGGATACGCACGGATAATACGGAGCGGAACATTTCCTGTGCCGCCATTTCCTTGGATTTGATATTTGCGATTTTTTTCAATGTAAATATGCACGAATTACTTAGGTTACCGAGCCTAACAACCTAATAACCTAATTTGTGCACGTAAATAGTTGTATATTGTAGTAATTGAAGTTGTATAAGTCCCAATTTACTTGGCCAAACGTGGCTGTCAAATACTTCGCGTAAGTGAAATAATCTTATAAAATTGAAATATAAAATGCATGTTTTTTCGTCTCCCCCGACATAAATACTCAATTTTCGTAATAATATAGCAAAATCTTACTGTTTGAATAAAAAATATTCCGTATTAACCAGTAGGCGGAGTATGAAACTATTAATAGAAATATCATCTCAGTCCACGATATTAATTAATTAAATATTATTTAATAAATGTAATGAAAAAATTAAATAATGTAACAAAAAATGTATAAATTATATCTAATTTATATAATAAGTTAGGAATAAAAATAAAAAAATCTTTTGCGACATATTGTACGAAACTACCAATAAAAGTTCATACATATTTGTCCGAAAATAAACTGCTTTATTAAAAGATCCGTTCTATCCTGAAAATAGAAATCCTAAAATATTACAGTAAGTTTTACTAATACCTTATTTAAATAGTTTTATTTAAAACATGTTCAATTTAAATACTTTACAAAATCAGAAATTGGTAAATAGATAATGAGGAATCGTCTTCGCAAAAAACTTTGACACCTCATATATCACTTTTAGATGAAGTGAAGTTAGAACCCTGTCCAACTGAAATAAGCATTACTACTAAAATAGAAGAAGGTTTTCATTCAAAGACTTGCACCATAAAATTAATATGAATTAATTACTATGCGTAATAATTAATATTGCGAATGATAACCAAATTTCTTATTTATATGTATTCTTCTTGGTAACATTTGAAAACATTAGGAAAATGCATTACAAAATTACTAATGTCTGACGAATGTTTTACAGGAGAAGCAATGTTTAAAAAAAGAATGATTCTTTACATGATAGGTACCTACCTACAGAGAAAATCGTGATGTAACAAGGATTTGACTTACATACTATTTATGAATCATTGAATTTCCATTGAAATGCTTTTTTGTTTTAGAATTTATTACACCTACGCAGTTCTCATGCGGTCGTTAAGTTTTATTGGCTTTTTGAACGATAATGTGGTACAGTTCACACACTTATCTCTGCAGGTTGTCAAAAGAGGAACGGCTGCTACTGAGAAACAGTTTTTTTATGTATGTACCTACCGCACTTTTCCCAACTGTTCGAATCGATGTTTGGTGACCAGATCCCCCCACCTTTCTCCTCATTTCCTTCCCCTTCTAATGATCTTTTCAAACAATGTTTACAAACTCGCCCACAGAACGCATCTGTCGGATTGTCACTTCCGTCTTTCAGTGGTAGTGGGTAGGTAGGTACTTTGTACTGTAAACACACTGCATAATATATAAATGATATTATCCTACCTAATGAATTACGTGTTTCCTCCAATAAATTGCGGTTTGATATTATTTGACTATTTAAGGAGTCACACATCCAGACTTTCAGTGAAATAATTCAAATTCCCAACCATTAATCACCCGGATGTAGAATGTGGATCCTTATGACCAGTTGGAAAATAACTTCAAAACATTATTTTTTATAAAATAGAAAAGAAATTAAAAATAATAGTCACAAGTTCGTACAAAATCGAGCATAATAAGATGTTTTAAAAGCAAACATGCCTTTTTATTACCATGAATTTTATAAGTGAGTTGGAAAATATTTGATTCGCTTAATCGTGCCGCGACGTTCTCGGGCATCCCCGTCTTCTACTACCGTTACTATCGCTTCATATTATAATCTCGTTACATTGCTTTCTTCGACCATTTGTTCTAAATGAAACAAAAAAAACATTACATCCCTTGTCTGCCAGTTTCATGTTTCTCTGTCATCCATCAGGCATCAGGGTCGGTATCAGCTTAGGTACACGGAGAAAAATGTTATTCTAAAATACGATCATTTTATTCGTAAAAACGGTTAAAAACGGGACTGAAGTTCTTACAAACAAATTAACAGTGTTCCCGCCAATAAACAACGAAACCCTGTTAATTTGTTCTTCTTCTGAACTTCAGTCCCGTTTTTAACCATTTTTACGAATAAAAAGATCGTATTTTAGAATAACATTTTTCTCCATTCTTTTTGGACAACCTTCTATAAAAAAAAAAATTAATACAGATTTAAAAAAAAAAACATGGTTCTTAAAACTAATTGCAATAAAGTAATTTATAACTAAATAGAGAAAACATTTCTCGTGTTTCAATTAGGTATATCAACCATAGTTATTAGCCATCGAATACGCAACTGTGCATGAACATGTGGATGAATCAGAAGAGAATCCGTTGGAGTTTTAGTGTAATCTGATGGCATCCTTCGTTGGAAAGAGAATAAAGATGAAGTTTTTATCGCTAAGGCCCGGTTTTTCAGCATACTCAGGACTCAGGAATGATATTTGGATTTGGATGTCAGGATTACTACCAGATAGCAACTTAACGAACGTAAATATCTCGCTCACTCTTTGCTTATCTTTTTATGGCGCACTTATGGTGTTATAACTTGGGGAAGATCTTATAACATCAATTCAGAAAATGTCTCAAAAAGAATTTCACAAAAGTTACACTAAGGGGCTTTCTCACCATCCTCCCAATAGCTTATCTATACCAATTACGAATATTTTCGATTTAAAGTTTATTTATTTATTAAGTTGAACTTTATAATTCGGTACTCGAACTTATGAATAGTGGCTATGTATTGGATAAGTTGGCCGAGTTTTGTAACCACTGCCAGTTTTTTATTTTTTATTTTTAATAATATTCGTTATTAGATTTAGACATTATTTCGTTTAGACATTTTTGAAAAATCATAAATACTTATGATCAAAAAATACTTACAAAAAGTACATGATATTTAATAATTTATCATCGTGCGTTTTGAGCATTTTTATTGCTCAATTTAATGTAGGTATATTTTAAAGCAAGTTTTGAATGAAATAAATCGATATTAAATTTTTAATTTTAAAAATTTGATACGGGGAATAATTGATCTTTCTCATTGGAACCTTCCTGTATAGTTACAAGCATTTTTAAACTTTTATTCTCAGCCGCTGGTCAATCGCTCTTAAGAGAAATGGAAACCAATTGTAAAACAGTTCAAATGTAAAAGCCATTAGGAATCAATATAATCAATCAATATCGATCAAGCCATGAAAGTTAAAATAATATCCCTACTAAATGCGCTGTAATAAATAATCAGAACAAATCAATAAACGAAATAAAATTAACATCTTTAAAAAAAACTTAGTACCTATATATTGTTTGTTTTATATTTTATAAGAAATATTAAAAAATAGAAGCAAATTATGTAGAAAGTAGGAATCGTGGCTCCCCTATCAAACACAAGAACCCCTTTTTCTTAATAAGGTTTGTACCTGACCAAAAAAATAATTTATTTATATTCCAATAAGTTAAAAATTCCGTGATTCAGTCCAAGTTTTTTAATTGACAAAACTATTGCGTGTGTACGGGCGCAAACAATTACATTTTCCTAATATTTCTTAATATGTAAAAAGCGTTTAAACGCAAAATAATTTATCATCTATGAAAGAGTAGAATATTATGAATTATTTTGGTAATTTCCTTAATGTTTTGGTAATGTTTGATGCATTGTTTCTGGTGGCGGTCGGAATTGAAATAAAATAGAGCTAGACGAAAAATTTGTTCATTTCATGAAAGGGATCCTGTTGGGAGTGATATGTGATGTGTATAATGACATTTCTAACACCGCACTCACGACGGGAGTTGGTGGGCGAAACTTCATTATAATGCGTACCATTCAGTTGGTACAGTTCCATGTACCACAATTATTTTTCATTTCGATTTACTTTTAAAAAAATCCATTATTCAAGGTCGTGCGGCTTACAGTAGGTGTGACTGCAAGATTCTTGCTATATACATTATTTAGTCTCAGAATCACAAAGATGACTCAAATACAAAGAAGCCAAACATCTAAATATAATATTATTAACACTTGTGCAAACACCTCGGTCATGAATCACGAATATTGTTCAATAACACAATAATGATTTATTTGAAGGATAATCTGTTGTGTGATCAGCAGCGCGAGTGTTAAACAATCAGTCACAATTGAAACAATCAGTCACAAAAACATCATGTTAACATTTATCAAGAAATGTTAAGCGGATCGTAAAAATTAGAAAAACCGAGAAGCATATTTCCACGTTAGTTTGAATGAGCCGCTTGCATGTTTTTCTTGCATGATGAATAAAAATAATAACTAAAACTAAATATATAAAATAACTAAAATAATAACTAAACAATCGCTCAGAAAATTCAAAAGAAATACGTGTCTGAAAGTCGCGATTTTGAGTTAAAAATGCCAAAATATCCCTGAATTCAATAACATTCTTTGTTGTGCAAAAATATCACAGCTAATGTTAGATATGTTTCTTTGTTTTTTTTTTCTATATAATTTCACCTCTATTGTTAGAGATGTTTCTTTGCAAAAAAAAATAAACAATTTTTTTTCTTTTTGGAATTATAAAACTCGTAAAATAAATTTCAGGCTCCGTTTTCTCAAAACACGAGAAATGCAGATACATTACAAAATTTTTGAAGTAAAGGAGCGAAAATACAAATTAGGTAATTTTTTATTAATGGTGTCAAGATTTAAAAACACGTGTTTATTATTTCACATTAGTAAAAAAATCTATTATCTGTAAACAATGAAAACTTGTGCAAGTTGACCATTATGGATTATGTTCGTCACTATTGTTTACTTAATGGCTGAGTTATTTACAGCAATGTTGAAGTGCAAACTGTCGTTTGGTATTTACGATTACGAATAAGTCATAATTCATCATTGTATTCTAAGATTTTCAAATTAAATTCCATAGATAACACTGAACCACAAGAGGAAACCGGGCGGCGTTTTGTCCATAAAAACGTATTATTCAATTTCCTCTCTGGATATTGACACTACTGCTAATATATTTTTTAATATAATATAGATATCAACCATTCGCCTTTCGGTGCTTTCCTTTTTTTATTTCAGTTTTATTTCAGCTAGATATATATTATTTTAATTATAATGAGAGGATAGTATAATCCCAGTCTGTAATATTTCATAAACAACTACAACACAGAGTAAATAAAAATTCTAATAGAAAAGAAGAAATAAAACAAGATGACATATTACAAAAAGTACACGATATTTAATAATTTATCATCGTGCGTTTTGAGCATTTTTATTGCTTACTTGAATGTAAATATATATTAAAGCAAGTTTTGAATGAAATAAATCGATATTAAATTTTTAATTTTAAAAATTTGATACGGGGAATAATTGATCTTTCTCGTTGGAACCTTCCAGTTACAGTTACAAGCATTTTTTAACTTTTATTCTCAGCCGCTGGTCAATCGCTTTTAAGAGAAATGGAAACCAATTGTAAAACAGTTCAAATGTAAAAACCATTAGTAATCAATATCAATCAAGCCATGAAAGTTACAATAATATACCTACTAAATTGCGCTGTAATAAATAATCAGAACAAATCAATAAACGAAATAAAATTAACATCTTTAAAAAAAACTTAGTACCTAATTAAAACATCAAAAAATAAAAATCATCACATAAATAAGAAAAATTAAATTAAACAGAATACAAAAAAAATTATAGGATCGTTCATCAGGGAGGTTGCCTCATCGTCTGCATCCGTCGCTCATTTAGTGGGGATCTGAGCCACTCGGATGCAACCACGACAATGATGTTGGTTGATTTCCGTGTCCTGCTCCAGAAGCTGGCTAAGGCTGGGGATGACTGCACCCTCCCTTCAGTGAACATAGTGGAGGCACTGCAGAACCTCGATAGTTGCATAAGTTACCTGTATGCATTATTGTAGCACACCCTCAGTTTGTCCCATTGCGCTGCTGGGTATTGCGTCCACAGTTCAGATGTTACACAGATCAGAAGTTGGGAGCAGTGCAGTATGTCTTTAAAGCAGGAATCAGACGATTCACTCGAGGGAAGGTTTCCGCCATGTTTTTTCGGCCTAATCGTCCATTTTGTTTCATTCCATGTTCACACGGCGCTATAGAAATAAGCGTTCACTCGTCCATTCCGACCACAGCGTCGCCGAGCGAGGTCAACCGCGCTGGAATTCGTTTGTTTTCCAGCGCGGTCCGGCCCCGAATTTTAAGGTAAAACATGTCAGATGCATCGATTTTTACGAAATTTTGTTGACACAATTAAGTAAAATAAATATAAAAAACAGTATTGTTTCGTCTTATAAACCTTTTTATTTTTTATGACATAATAACACAATTTGATTTTACCTTTTTTATTACGAACATTTTCCTACAAATTAATAATCTTACATATATTAAAAAACATTTAAAATACATGGATAATAAGGGAGACCCAAAAATTTATATGAGAGGTGTTCCCAAAAGCAAACAAATTAGCCGAACGAATACCATTTTGACGTTTTGCGTGCGATTTGATAGCGTCCTTTCATGGTCCTTCCCGTACAGGACGCGAGACAAACTGATTGAGAGTTTACTCGGTGTTCAGACCATTCACTTTGCTCTCTTCCGTGCGCATGCGCGCGCGAGTGAAGGATGCCGAAGGAAAATATCCAACATTGTTGGATCGGTTCACTTGAAGATTTCATTCGGCAGTATTCGGCACTTTCGTTTCATTGCATGTTCAGACGTGTCATTCCGAGTAAACTAGGCCGAATGAAATGCGGAAATGAGCGATTAGTGAATCGTCTGAATGGCGCTTAAGAGTAATTTTCTGACATCGGTCGCTACAGTGGTAGAACCGCCTTGAGAGCATTCCGGCCCGTATGTTAAATGCTTTCCTTTGTCGTTCTATATGTCTATATCCCAGAGGTCCTAGCACGCTTGCTCTATAACGATCGATAGGATAACTATCGGTAACTTCTCATCGTTCCCTACGACAACTGCAGATCGCAAACGAATAGGTGACAGTTCACAATGACTAAGTGGCCTTAATATATTCGATATCAACTGTCGTTTGTACGTTTGAGATCTGCAGTTGTCCTAGGGAACGATGAGAAGTTACCGACAATCGGTCGGTAACTTCATATCGAGCGACCGTGCTAGCACACCTGGTCTTCGGTTAGGATATATCCCAGATATTTAACCAGTGAGGAGGACACAAGCAGTTAATTTCCTTCTAGATGTATTGAAGGAATATTTAATGGCTCCTTGTTGTGGTTGAAAACGACGATGACTGACTTTTTAGAATTGTACAACAAGTTATAGGAGTTTGCATACTCTTCGCGTGTTTGCATAAGTCGTCTCATCGTTTTAATCGAAGGTGCCAGCAGCACCATGTCATCCGCGTAATTAATGTTATTACTGCCTCGTCCATAGATATGGCAACCAATTAGTGTATCGTTCAACTCTAACACAGGTCAAATATGATAAAAAAAAAAAAAAAAAAACTTACAGAGGTCGTTAATGTACATACGTCATCACGGCATAACACCCCAAAAATAAATAACAAAAATACTTTGCCTAGTTTGAACGCCACCAACAGACGTTCTGTATACAAACTGACGGCGGTCTTCGTTTTTCTTATTTTGTGGTTAACTTTTATATTTGAATATAAAACATGGTGTTTTCTCTCTCTAACACCGTTCATTTCTCACTATTAGTAAGGGAGAAACAACGATTTCTGTGAGACCTATATGTGTTGATCCGAAAAGCGTACAAATTAGTATGACGGGTTAATAGAAAAAATATATCGTCGGACAGCAAAATGACATGTACGTTTTTTACTCCAAATATGCTGAGGTAGTTAAAATCCTTCGGGTACGTGCTTTTACACCAGTATAATTATTGAATATGAACTTAAAAAAGCGCCAGGTAAAAAATACTTATTTACAAAATAATATGCATGTATGAAGTCAAATATTCACTAGTTATTTATTTAAATAATGCTGAATATAATCTCAATAGAGATGCGACCTGGCTACCATTCTACGGACGGCGCCTGGCGTATAGGCAAAATACACAGCACCGTGAAAATGCCTGAAACCGAAAACTGAACGCGCGTATCATGAAATATTTTTTTATGATTTTAAAAATCAAGTACTAGAACCTACTGAAAGTAATTTGAACTGGGATTTCCCAAAAAAACTGGCGTTTAATGTTATGAAACGAATATATATTGACCCTTTTGTAAATAAAGCTTTGTAATTATATTATATATATCCTGCACGGATTCTTGCGACCTTGAACTATACTTGCGAAAATAATTGCAATCGTAATTATTTATTAACCTCATTTTAAATTCAGTTGTCTTTATACTTTTTTACCTAAAATAATAATACCTTTTTTATGTCATATAAATTATCATCTAAGATGTTGAAGATGTGCTTTCAATAAGCCATTAGCATTTAGGCTTTAGCCGTGTTTAGTGACTATATCTGAATAGCCAGGTACTTCCCCACCTTCCTCTTCCCCATCTCCGTCCCCTCTCCACTTCAGCCTCATAACATACCCGAATTGGGGATGCCATAGTCTCAATGGCTCCAGAAGAGAACAGTTGGGACTCTTGTGAGGTATATATATACCTCACAAGAGTCCCAACTCTTCCCTCACGGGGCCTTCGGGGAGCCAAGATGGGGACTTTTCCCTTATGGGGCTTCCGTGGAACCAAGGGGGAGTGGACTCTCCGCCGTGGAGCCTTTCAGGAATTAGGCAGTGGAGAGGAGATATTAAGCCCTCTTCCCTCGTGGGAACCAAGGTGGGATGGACTCTTCCCTTGTGGGGCCTTCGGGGAACCAAAGGAGAGTAGACTCTCCGTCGTGGAGCCTTCAGGCAACTAAGGAGGGGAGAGGAGATATTAGACAAGAGGGAGTGGAGAGGAGAGATAATGCCTCCTTCTCTCATGGGACCTTCGGGGAGCCAAGGTGGGGTGGTCTTTTTCCTTGTGGGGCCTTCGGGGAGCCATGGTGGGGTGGTCTTTTTCCTTGTGGGGCCTTCGTGGAATTAAGGGAGAGTGGACTCTCCGCCGTGGAGCCTATAAGGAACTAGGGAGTGGAGAGGAGATATTAAGCCCTCTTCCCTCGTGGGGCCTTCAGGGTGCCAAGGTGGGGTGGACTCTCCCCTTGTGGGTCCTTCAGGCAATTAAGGGGGAGTGGACTCTCCGCCGTGGAGCCTTTAAGGAACTAGGGAGTGGAGAGGAGATATTAATCCCACCTCCCTCGTGGGGCCTTCAGGGTGCCAAGGTGGGGTGGACTCTTCCCTTCTGGGGCATTCAGGGAACCAATGGGGAGTGGACTCTCCGTCGTGGAGCCTTCAGGGAACTAAGGATTGGAGAGGAGATATTAGACCCTCTTCCCTCATGGGGCCTTCAGGGAACCAAGGGAGAGTGAACTCTCCGCCGTGAAGCCTTTAAGGAACTAGGGAGTGGAGAGGAGATATTAAGCCCTCTTCCCTCGTGGGGCCTTCAGGGTGCCAAGGTGGGGTGGACTCTTCCCTTCTGGGACCTTCAGGGAACCAATGGGCAGTGGACTCTCCGTCGTGAAGCCTTCAGGAAACTATGGACCGGAGAGGAGATATTAGATATCCCTCATGGGGCCTTCGAGGAACCAAGGTGGGGTAGACTCTTCCCTTGTTGGGCCTTCAGGGAACCAAGGATGAGTGGAGAGGAGAGATCAGACCTGGGAAACACATTGTGGAACCAGAGGATATTGCCTCCTATTCAATGACAACCATGATGAACTTTATAAAAGGGGATGGATTACTGTTAAAGGAATGAGGTAAAATGGGAGACAGAACAGTGGGCCTAGGGCCTAAGTGCTCACGGGAACTACAAGTAAACCGATTCCGCTCTTAAAAAAAAAAAACACTAGTGGGGGGGTCCGAATATATTACAAGTCACAAAATAAAATAAAAAAATTATCTTTTTATGTTAATATAAACAAATATTTTACAAAATATTATATTTAAGATCACTATTAGTCATGTACACGATAACAGAAAAGAGTAGCTCTTTTACTAAAAAGGGAGTCACTCTTCTTATTTAGTAGTCCAGTGTTTTAAAAAAAGTTGTAGTACTTATTTTTTCCTCATTTATGTGTTTTTGGTTGTTATTTCCGGCTGTCCCAATAAACTTTCGACTGTATGTATATATTACATCATAAGGGGGTAAAAATGGATGGCTTACTTTAACCAATGATGCCTGACATTATTTGGAGTAAAAATGTAAATTAAATTTTTATCTACGGTGACTTTTTTCCTTTTTATTTCCAATTAAAACTAAAAAATCAGTAAGTATTGGACAGGAAGGGTCGGGAGAAGGGTTTGGGCAGTTACTCGGCTTAGTGACCAGTGATGACACAGACAAAAAAAAAATTGGCTTGGAGAAAAAAAGTTTAATTTACATTTAAAAATTTAAAAAAATTAAAGCTTCGCGGCCGGTTTCTTACAAAATGATTGGATTTGAGGCCAAAATAGCCAACCGAACTGAAAAATTATTTTTTTAATCAAAAGGTATGTCAAATGTCTACACCTACTCTTCAATTGCCCCAGGTTGGAAGCTGTCTCTCTCATAATCCCCATAGTGGAAGATACTCTCAGTATCACCCTGGTTATAGACCAATTCAGCCGTCCTCTTCCCATCTGCTTCCCTTCCCCATTCCATCAATTAGGATTGCCATAATTCAATTTGCTCCAGAAAGGTAGGAAGGATTTGGGACTCTTGTGCAGTATTCACATAAAAAAGGGGCTGATAATAAATAATTTAAAAAATCAGATATCATTTAAATATAATTTTATTTGGATTAGAACACTTCTTGACATCACACTATGAATAATATAATGTACATAGGCTATTTTTATCAGTACAAAAAAGACAGATTTAACAAATTTGGACAAAGTAAGCATCATTTATTTATTATGTGACGAAAAAGGGAAGGCAAAAATATGCAGGCTTCCTTCAGATAAGTAAATCTGGACGTTAAACAATTTAAAAAAAAAAACTTTTACATTATCCCTAAAGGAATCTTTAAAAACATGGCTAAATATTAATAATAATACGTTACTATGAAATTCAACACCTTAACCCTTCAATGCCCATTGACAAGAGTCCCTTTTAGCAAATAAAAAAGTAATAACAAATAATAATGTATCATAAAAATAATAAATATCATTACTTTATTTTTCCATGGATTATTAACACTTCTCATGGGACTATGAAAAAACAACAAACGCACCTAAAGAGTTAAGGTTGAAACTTGTACAAAAAAAAAAAAAACTATTGACAAAATGTCTCAAAACAAATATAAATAAAAATAATATATTTTTTATATAATACTAGAATAAAAAACAATATAATACTCGGGAAAAACAATGGAATAAATGGGTTTAGAAATAATATAAAGTAAGAAATTTACATTATTATATCTTTATCAAAATAGTGAGCGAACCATAGGAATATGCATAAATCTAATTATGTAGTTGAAATTTTAAGAGCTTGTAAATCATAATAGGATGATCTTGGAACATACTAACCAATCTCAATTCAATTGCCTAATATTTATCCCCAGGTTACAAATAATCCATAGAAAATAGAAACAAAGGGAGATTATGGCGTGGAAGCGTGCCGACTGTCACAGAGCTACGACAAAACTGCACGGACTATTAAAACGACTATGTAATGAATGTTATGCATTTGGTTTGTAGATAGAAACAAAGGCGGGGCGCCTCTGTGCGCAGATGCGATTTGCAGTAGTATGGCATGCAGTTTCATAATAATTCTACACTATTTCATGGCCCATCTCCCTTGTTCCTATTTTTTTTTTTTTTTTTTTTTAATGTTTCTTTATTCTTTGGATAGTAAATATATAACAATTGTGGAATTTATGGCCGCCATACTAGGCACATGCCCGTGTTATATTTGTAATTCGGCCCCTCAGCCACTGGAGCGATTGGGGTTCAATTTTTGATTTGGCCATTCGATATAATTAATATCATTCCTCAAAATATTAATATGGAAACATATAAACTGTTTACTGAGGTTGAAACCACCTATATTTCACCGTTTATCCCTTATTTGCAGATTCGATCAATGTGGTCCAATTTCAGACCGATATCAATCGCAGAAAGATAAAAGCGGTCCAAATTTGGACCTAAATCGCTCCAGTGGTTAGAGTCAAAGAAACAAATCTCAATTTTTTACGATTTTGAGTACGGGTGTTACCAGCCATAAAATAACACATTACATAATTGACAAAGAAACGTATCAATAGGTTCAACGGATAAACATATACGTATCTGTAGAAAATCACAGGTACTGATCTCATCATTACAGATACTGATCCCATCATCACAGACAGTATGGATATTAGAGAGACGGCATGTGAAGTGTGCCCGCGCGCTCCAAGTGTGCCTTTTCGAGAATTTTACCCAAACGGCTTACATTGGCTGCTGGTTTTTGGTCGTTTAATACGTTCCGACAGCAGCCATTTTACATGGTGACAGCCAATGTCAACCGTGTGGGTAGAATTCTCGAAAAGGCACACTTGGAGCGCGCGGGCACACTTCACATGCCGTCTCTCTAATATCAATACTCTTAGATCACAGATATGTAGAAAAATGAGATACGTTTTTTTGACACTAAGGGGCCGAATTGTAAGTCCACAATATCTCCAAACAATACTTTAACATTAGCAAATCACTGTTTTAGAATGGTCTTCCTTCACACGGCACGCTGTTACAGTAAAACTTTCCCACAGCTTGACACAGTCAACTTTGCAAGCGACCAGAGGAGGAACTAAGGAACGAATGCACTATTTTTCAAAACGATAGATTTTTGTTTTTAAATATCTTCGGTCGTGACGAAAAGTTACCTGTGTCGATCTGCACAGAAATGACCCCAGAAAGCCTATAGCCAAGATGGCTGCTGATAATCAAGTTCTTATGCCTAATAATATAGTAGTCAAATAATTGTAAAATGTAAAAAAAAAAAAAGTTACAAAACAAAATATAAATGTATGAATTTGAATAAGATGCATCTGCCGCTAGAGAGGATTTCGGAGTCTAGACATTTACGTATTAGCGCAGGTATTGGGCAGGCAGTCAATATACTACTAACACATATTCAAACAAAAAGTGCCAAAAATCAAACCGCTAGTTGAGAGCAATGAAAATTTATATATGTTTCAAACACCTTCATCGTCAAATCAACGATTTTGAATTTTAAACAATTGAATGGCGATTCCCAGTCAGTTTCAGCTTTTGATCAAATTGTGATCAGCTGACAAGCATAACAGTAATCTTGTCATTCAATTCTTGGCCAATTTCATGTTGCTAAACTTGTCAGTAGCCAGCCGATCACAGTTTGTTCAAAAGCTGAAACAGGCGGACGGTCAGCACCTAATGGGGGGCGGTGCGTTCAGATATCAAAGACTGAAAATGGTGATCTTTAATTGGGTCAGTGAATCGATGGTGGCGTGTAGTTTGCGGCACGTGCATTCATAATACAAGGGGTGGGTCAGTCTTGAAGCAGAATGGAATGAATGGGTGGTGGGAGGGTGTTGGGTGACAGTTTAGAAGCGCATGAATGGGGGATGGCCACGTCGGTTGGGTCGCCGGCCTCCGCGCATGCCGCGCTGCATGAACTGGTTGTTTCTCATCTCATCTGGAACAACATTTACAAATAAATTACTAACTAACCGTCATATAGTTTCCATGCAGGGTTAGGCAGAGAGGATATACCATCTCAATATCTCTCTCAGTACACAATCCTTACTACATTCACATTAATACAATATTTGCTCATGGTATAGTTGGAAACTATGTTGAACCAATTTGAACTATTATTGGTGTGCACAAATATGTACATACATTCAAACATGTGCTCTGAAAATGATTTGCCTGTACCTAATTTTTATTTTGCAGATTTTAAAGGTGAATCGCAGACCAATCAATGAATATGAAAATTTTATTTTTTTAAGTTTAACTTGTTGAAGGCCAGCATACAAAAAATATATTTTTTCAATACGAAGTAAAATATTTGACAGTTCTCACCTTTCTTACGAATTCAATTTTTATATCATTTATTTTGTGATAAATTACAAAAATTACATCAAAATAATGTAGATAAAACGAACTTCCTAATAATCACTCAAATCTATGCTTTCCACAATGGATTTATATTTTTAAAAAAAAACAATTAATAAATATAGACTTCGAATGTGACAGCTAAACATATTATCAAGCGGCAGCCATTTTGTCCGCCATCTTTAGTGCCCGGCGTGTCTTAAGCAATTAATATGAATTATTCGAAATGGCTAAATGCTATCCAGTAATTCGTAATGTCAAGAAAGAGAATGGCCCAAGCGATTCTGTCCTTGTTCTTCATACAATTTCTTTATACATTAGGGGCAAAAATGCTTCAAACATCCGGACCCGCCGGGGGGACTGCAGCATACGAGAGGTTAAGGTGGAGACTGACTTGAATATTCGCTTGATGTGAACACGTTACAACATGCATATTCGCCATGTCATTATAGCGAGTCGGTATAATATAAATATATACAGTAAAATCCGCATAAGAAGTTCCCTCTTAAGATATTTTCAATTGTTTTTTCAGTCCCTTGAAGACAGAATGGCCTAATTTATGCAACATAAAAGGTTTTCCGACTTGAGAACTTTTTTTCCAGTCCACTTTCACTGTATAATATATATGTCAACAAGCTTCTGCCCGCGACTTCGTCTGCGTAGGATTAGTACTTCAAGTAAATTATTTTCCTAGGTCCCCTCTACGTTTATATCAAATTCTTAACCTATTTATTTAAAATATGTATAATTCTTGATTCGATTCAAAGTATTATGCGAGTAGGTACCTTATATAATATCTATTATTTATTTTTAATTTTAATTTAATTTCAAATCTCTGTTTTTTAAATTTAATTTATCTTAATCTTATGTTTTTCATATATTTTTAAATGTACTGTGTAAAAATTTAATTGTAGATAAAATGGAGGCCTCAGCACGGGTAAACCACCTAGTGAGGCCAACATTATTGAATTTTACTATTAAATGTAAAAATATTGTATCAATAAATAAAAATAAATAAAAGGTACTTCAAAAAAATTCACTAATCAAAAATTTTCCAAAACAGAATTCTGATTTAACAATCATTGTTTTGCAAAATGTCATTATAAAATTTTGACGTTTTCTATTAAACAATAATTATTATTTTCAATATATTGAAAATAAATAGCTAGCTTTATAAATCATAGCCTATATGTTATTCTGATGTATGAGCTATATTATTGTAAAGTTTCATTAAAATCCATTAATTAAATTTTGATTTAAAGAGTAACAAACATACTTACATCTATACAAACTTTCCCGTTTATAATATTAGTTAGATATAGCAAACTAATATTCACATTGAATAAATCATCACCGTTCAGGCAAAAGTCACCAAACCACAACACAAATTTTTGAGATGTTGCAAATTTGAAAAATAAAATATGTTACAAAAATTTTAAAATACGGTTTTATGTAACGGAAATATCATAGTTTTGTCTATCTGTATAATAAAAGAAAAAAATTAAAAGCTTTCAAAAGAGATCATTTTTCCACCATTCAAATTAAGATATCTATAACTTGGGTTGATGACTTTTGCCTGAACGGTTGCAAAACGCTCGAGTCAATCGCTACCGTTAGAGTTTGCACAGAGTATATTGAGACTGGATAACCTACATGATTGTGTTGGTTCTCATGACTATGACCTACCTGGAGTCCAGACGATGGGGGTGGGGCGGTGGTGCTGGTTGGGGCGTGGGGTGTGCCTCATGGGCCGGCGCTGGCCCGGGCCCCCTCGCTGGTGGGGCCCACGTCCCCCGCTACTTGGGGAAGCCTCCGCCTCGCGGCCCTCCTCCACCTGCTGACAGATATACTAACTATTAACATTACACATAAAAACGGTGGTACACCAAAATATTACACAGATTACAAATGTACAACAAAAAAGTGACAATAAAAAATAAATTAAAAAGTGAAAGTTTTCAAGGGACCAGAAAAATAAATTCCTAAGCGGGAAAATCTTATATGTGGGGTAATATTGGGTTGAAGGACTGAAAAAACCAAACTTCTTAACCACTCAAGCGCTTTTTGCCACGCAACTACTGGCAACTAATGGCACTATTTCCAAAACCACGGATTGCTTTGTTGCCAAATTATGGTAATTTTATTATTATTTTTTATATTGAGACTCTATAATATATTGTAGGTACATTCAAAATATTAAAAAAAAAAATTATTCTCTAGATTCTTTAAAATGTTTTAAAGTTAATGATTTAATTATATTTTTTTTTATAAATCCTACTTATATGTGATAAGAAAGGTGAGTTCATTGGCTATATAGAACTATAATCAGTTTGTATGTCTCCATATTCAAATCCGGAGGTATGATTTTTTTAATGTGGGCGGAAAAATTTCCTTTAGCAATCCGAGAAAAAAGTTTTAAATTGCGTCGCTCCAGTGGTTAAGCATGAAAACTTCTTAAAAGGGTTTCACTGTAACTGGAAAATGTTGATAGACAATATACAACACAGAAATATACATGGAATCTCTTATTAGCAGCATAATTCATACCAGAATCTAACTCGTTATGTGAAACACTCGTTAATCGAAACAATTTTTTCCATATAAATAAATCAATGTAAAATACAATAATGTGTTCCATGCCAAAAAAATACTCACTTTCTTGTTTTTAATGTATATTCCATCACAATCTATCTCACTGTGGAGAAAAAACCTTTTGTATGTTCCGATTGCAATTACATATTCAGGTGCTAGAAAGGTTGAAAAACCCACAAGTTTACTCATAGTGGAGAAAAACCATATTTATGTTCTGACTGCAACTATTCACATTCTCAAAAGGAACATAAAACCACTCATCTGTCGTTTGGACACCGGTGTCCGGGTGACAGATGAGAGGTTAAAAAATAAAATGCTATTTTAACCCTTATTCATAAAGAAACTGTACAAGGACAAGGTCAGAATCGCTCGTGCCAATATCATTCCAGACGTTGCTTTTAATTTAGAATTGTAGCTCCTTGGAATTCTTTGTAATTAATTTTCTATGATGTGTACCATCATGTAGGCAAATATCATCTACATTCAAGAGGTTAAAAGTCCACAAGCTGATTCACAGTGGAGAAATACCATTTTCATGTTCCGACTGCAACTACAGTGAAACCCTCTTAAGGCTCTCGCTTAAGATGTTTTCCTGCTTAAGAAGTTTGGTTTTTTCGGACCCTTGAAGACCAAATGGCCCAATTTTTCCCACTTGTAAAGTTTTCCCGCCTAAAAAGTTTTTTTTTCCCGGTCCCTTGGAAAACTTCTTAAGAGGGTTTCACTGTATGTATGTAGTATAAAGGGACATTTTCACAGTGGAGAAAAATCATTTGTATGTTCTGATTGCAATTATTCAAGTTCTAATGGAGTCTTTAAAAATCCACAAGTTTAATCATGGTGGAGAAAAAGCGTATTCATGTTCCAACTGCAACTATGTTCTCAAAAGGCATTTTAAAAAAAAATTATCAAAAAATGTCTGAAAACAAGTTTGGAAAAATGTGTGATCACATGCGACACTAACGTGCTAGCGGACAAGTGCTAACAAGAGATTGACACACTGGATCGGAAGTCCCGGCTCACAAGTGAGTGACGTGAAGATGGGACTTGCCCTTGCTCCACTTGTTATGCGAAATATCGCTTGTTAAGGGAGCATTTTTTTCACAATTGGTTTTGCTCTTTATGCAAATTACTCGTTATGGGAGGTACTCCTTATGAGAGGTTCCACTCTACAAAGGTCTTTGTGAAGTGCTTCAAAAGATTGTCACTGAACTGTCTGTAAGTGACTTTAGATTAGATTAAATTTGGTTGGTTACCTGCTGCAGCGGAGACGCAGGTTGGCTGCCCTGTGAGCTGACAGTGGGGGTGTCCTCGTCCACCGCCCCCTGCCCCGCCCCCACCTGCTCCACCGCCTCGTCCCCTCTGCCGTTACCACTGCCACTGCTGGGCTCCGTCACTGTGATGGAGGGGATTTCACCTGCAATATGCAATTCATTTAATACCTACTAACTAATTAATGTAGGGGCGGCATTTTACATTTTAATGTGCTAGAGTGCTAGGTACTCGTATGCACTTAGCACTCTAGCACATTCGTTAAGCAAATCTCATACATCTCGCGAAATGCCGTTAAGTGCGTATGAGCACTAAGATTGCATTTTCAGCTATAACCGTTTTTTCAATTTTAGCACTCAATCACATCAAAAAGTCACGAGCTGCCCTTTTTTATACGTGTGTTATTTCACATTTAATATTTGCAACACATACCTGAATGAAATATACTGTTAGTATCTCCCTGGCGAAAGACCACCATTCAAATCGAAACATTTCTTGTAATTTTGATTTTGAAGCTGTTTGGTTTTGAGATCTGAATCTATCCCGGTACTTTCCAACCTTCCTCTTCTTTATCTCCTTAACTTCCCCATTTACTTGTGGATTCCATAGTCCTACTAGCTCTGTACAATGAGGAGCAGTTGGGACTCTTGCGCAGCATTCATATTTAAAAAAAAAACAAAACAGTGGTTGAATATTATTAACCTTGCGGTGCTAGTTGCGAGGTGAGGTCGGCATGGGTGTCCTCCATGGCACCACCCGATGCGGAAGCGCCGGAGCTCCCCGCACCGCCCTCGGCAAAGGTGAAGCGTCCCTGGCCCCCGCTACCGCCCCCACTGCCTACGGGGGAGCTGACTGCTTCACCAAATCTGGAAACAATGTCAAATAAATATTTATTTATTAACGGACGCCGCCGAGTTATTTATAATATCGTATATTTTTTAGATTCCATGACAACTCAACAAATTGGCATTTCAACACCCCTTTGGAAAAGTCATTAAAATTTTTTTTTTTTTAAATAGCCCAAAACCTATTTTAACGTTACCTATTTAACTAAAAGTTATTTTCTGTCTTCATTTTTAATGACTTTTCAAAGGAATGATTAATTTGCATATTGTTGAGTTGTCCGATCACCTAAAAGTATAAAGCTCAATTTGAGCGTACGTGCGTAAATAAATATTAGACAAACATAAAAGAAAATGGCGTAAATTTACCCGTCATTTCTCCTGGGCACGTATAAGGTGGGTGTGGAAGGTACAATGCCATCGTCCCCATCCTCGTAGGCCCCACTTGGCCCCTGTGCTGCATTACCACCCAGCACCAGTGAACTGCCCCCTGTAAGAAAAACGATTCATTCAAAACTTACCTACTGCCAGCTTTGTATTAAATTAATTATGTAACATGTCGGTCGGTTTCATGTAAAAATATCTAGTAAAACATTCTCAAAGTTTGATATATTTTTTTTCAAATTGTGTACATTTAACTTGTTGAAAGCCGGCATACAATTTTTTTTTTTTTTCAATACGACATAAAATATTTGACAGTTCTCACCTTTCTTACGAATTCAATTTTTATAACATTTCTTTTGTGATATATTACAAAAATTACATCAAAATAATGTAGATAAACAAACTTCCTAATAATCATTCAAATCTATGCTTTCCACAATGGATTTATATAAAAAACAATTAATAAATATAGACTTCGAATATGACAGCGTTCATATTATCAAGCGGCAGCCATTTTGTCCGCCATCTTTGGTGCCCGGCACATCATTGGCAATTAATTTGAATTTTTCGGAGTAACTAAATGCTATCCAGTATTTCGTTATGTCAAGAACGAGAATGGCCCAAGCGATTCTGACCTTGTTCTTCACACGATTTCTTTATACATAAGGGGCAAAATCGTTTCAAAAATCCGGACCTGCTGGGGGGACTGCGGCCTGCAAGAGGTTAAATAACATCGTTAAGATCATGTATCTAACCTTGCTAGTAAGGGAGGCAACAATTTCTATGACTATGAGTTATTCCGAAAACCGAACAAATAGACCTGACGGGTTATTCGGTCGTGAGATCAGAAGAATAATTTATTGTAAACAAGTAAATATAAAAAATAAACCAGTTTGTAACAAGGACCTATTATCCTTGAACCTAACCTAGCCTAACCCAACACAACAATTAATGTCTGCTTCTGGATAAGACAAACACTACAAAGTCAACAGTGTACAATTGTTGGGCACAAACTTAGGCAAGACAAGGAGTTTCCCGACTGTGAACCAGTGCCGAAAGGATCAACGACGCTAGTTCCTAGGAACGTCTTCCATTGCAAAACAGTAGAACAGGGAGAGCATTACCACCTTACATCCGTGATCTAAAGATCACAATCCGTTTGTTAAGATAGAGGAATCTAACGGATCGCCCGTTGCTGCTTAGTCAATGGTTTTTTTTTCATGTATTTTGGGGCTCCAGACCTGATGTTAAATATAAATATTATTAAGTAGTTTATTATTGTTATGCTTATGGACTCAAGTACCTTAAACTCGATGTTAGTTGATGGAATGAGCTCCAGCTTGACACATTAACTTTGCAGGCGGCCAAAGGAGGAACTAACTACCTTTTAAATCCATTGATTTTTGTATCCACAAAATCTACACATCCATTGCCACTAGCTGCTAAGCTAAGCATGTCGACTTCCTTCCTAATTTAATAAGTCATAATTGTAAGGAGAAATAATACAATTTTCAAATGTACATAGCAGTAGTGATTTGTGGGGTTAAAAAGTGGAGAGACAGAAACATTTTAAGTATATACAGGGTGTATCGGCACGTACACGACAAACTTTAACCAGCGATTCCTGATCATATTTAGAGTAAAAAATGTTATGACAACTTTGCTCTCCGGACACATTTTTTTTCAATTAAAAACAAAAAAAATATTATAAATTCCACACTCCATCACTGTCCACAACTTTGCGCTACCCTCTCCCCGCTACTTACTCTATCACGCATTCTGTTAGTGGTCAGTATTGTTTCGGGAGTTCTCATGTGTGTGAGTGTTCGGTTTTGTTTTGTGCATTAAAAAAGGATGGTTTTTAAAACTATACATTCTTTGTACCTACAAATTAGTGGAAATAAAGTTAAGTGTGTCAAGCTGAACGTTTTGTTTCAATTTGCATATGAAAAATGTGCATAATTATTATTGTTACATAAAATATTTGTTTTCTGGTACTGGAGTGTGTAATACGGGCTTCGTTCGCTGCGACATAATATGTTTTAATTGAAGCACGTGTTCACACAGTGGACGCTTTCAAATTTCGACACAGTGGAGACATGTGGTGAAAATATGTTTAATTAATTTTTTTTTTTAAAACCGTACCGATACACCCTGTATAAATTATATGTACATATATACCTACATACCATTCAAACCAACCCGACGATCTATCATGGCAGCAAAATAATCTGTCCACCACAACACGGGCACGTGCCTAGTATGGTGGTCGAAAAATTCAAAACCATGTAATGAACTATCAATTAAATTTAAAAAAATCGTAAATGATTGTTGCTACTTTGAAAACCCTACATTATATTATACTACCAAAATCAGAATCGTAGTTGAAAGTGCTCCTTAAACTGAACAATGCTTGACCATGTCAGCCAACTTCATTTTGATTCCATGTGACCTCCCCACCCCCTCTGCATACATGAGATCAGTGGCTTCTCAGAGGTGCATTTTATACTGCAATGAGCTAGTCAAGCGGAAATTAATGTGAGGCCGGCTGGTATATTGAGTTAAATAACTTTGTAAAGACAAACAGTTCTGGTGAAATGCAAAAATATAATTGGGTAATGATTAAAATGAAGTAACTTTAACCTGACATCTGTCGCTCGGACGCCGGCGTTCGGGATTTTATTTTATTTTTAAATGCGATTTTAACTCTTATGTATAAAGAAAGTGTACAAAGACAAGGTCAGAATCGTTTCTGCCAATATCATTCCAAATGTTGCTTTTTATTTCAGCAATCTAGCCTCTTCGAATGCTCTTGATATTAATTTTCTATGGTTTACGGCCAACATATGACCAAATGTCAGCCGACACACAAGAAGATAAAGGCTTGTACTATATTTTGGAAGTCTATGGATATGCATATCTTTTTTCCCCTTTTCTCCTCCATGGCCTCCCTCGCTTGCCTCATTGCACGAAACCATCGCAGATGTATAGAAAATACTTACCTTTTGAAAAAGGTTTTATAGATTTGAATACTTCAATCAAAAGATGGCCTTTCAAAATAGATTTATATGAATAATTTATAAAAATACTAATTTTACGAAAGATTTGTGCCACTTATTAATTCGACACCTATTTAAGGTCAGGGGCATGTGTTAAATTGCACCATTGTACAACATCTGGTGGAGGTTTCCATGTAAAGACCGAGGCAGCCATCACGATGTTACATAATTATAAAGTATTTTTATTTTCCAGCTTGAAAACACTTAAAAAGCAGCCTAATAGGAGTTGTTCTTCAAGTTGAACAATTCATCTTATGCACAGACAGTGGTAGGCCTGAAACTCATTAGAACCGCTTCTATGTGCTCTCTACCTATAAAATGCGTAGCAGCCTGCCTCAGTCCTGGGTTGATCCATCATTTTATACGATCCGGGTACTTTACACATAGAAAAAATGCCATAGGTAGATTGATGCTCTGCCGGCGCCGTGCTGACAGAGGTAAACCATAAATGTATAAAATTAAATTTTGTATACTGTGCGTCTCGAGTCTCGTTCTCGCGACACAGAAATAGAGATGGTTAATCTGAAATGGACAGTCACTGCGGTTACAGGTTTGTCGGTATACGAATTGCTAATATGGTCTGATTTCAAAACTATGTACAAACTGACCATCACTATTTCTGTTGTGGGAACAAGTTTCGAGATGCCCAGTCCACTAAATGCATACATCCATGGCCTCATCGATAAATGATGGAATCTTTTTTGAAGAAGTAACCTGATCAATCATTTTGATGGAATCTTTTTTGAAAAAGTAACCTGATCAATCATTTTGTTTGTTCTGCATGAAAAAGGACAGGAAGAGGCAGGTAGCAAAAAAACTAAGCGTTTATATTTCAATGTTGAACTTTATTAGATAAATGATATTTTCTTACATAATATATGGATATAAGGAACTCTTATGGAACATACATTAACTACATACTGTCCATTATAGTTATATTTATTGACTATTGAGATATAAACAAATGGAAAGCTTGAGCTAGTTGTTTCCAATATAATACGGACACTAGTCCATTGTGAAAAATTATGGTTTACAAATATACTTATAAAAATGTCCCATGAGCCACGACTCAGAATGTTTGGTGCCGATCCAAAATGGAAAAAGCCAATATTAAAAGTGATATTGTTCAACATTGAAGTATTAACGATTAAAATAATAAAGACTATACGGGAGATAAAAAGTAAATATCGAGCAAAGATTCATGCAAACCTCCAACACCTCAGTTTTGATCCAGTTACTACCAAAAATATTAAGGAATTTTTTCATTAAAACAAATAAAAAATAAAATTATTTTATTTTTCAATATAAGATTTACCCGTCTCTTTGGTTTGTAACTGGAATAAACTTTAAAACTGGAAAACAGCTCATGGGACATTTCACATCGATCAATTAGACAAGATATAACAATCAACCAAAGAACATCAAATCAGACAAAACTTCTCAAGGTCCACAGAGAACCTGAATTAAACATACGCCCTTCAACCATATCACAAATCTCTTTACAGAAATCTTATTCAAAATGTTAGCTGCATAACTTGATACATAAGAACTTGATTCAAAATGCCAACATTTGGCGGAAGAGTAGAAAAGGTTGCATGGAGTTCAAAATTACTTCAATGAAATTGCCATTGACTACGAACTATTGAACGGATCATGTTCAAATGGTGTCCAGACACGACAACAGGCAATGATTATCATCACTGGAAAAGATTTAAAAACTGATTGTTGGTTATCTTGCACCTTCTTTTAAAGCACAAAAATACATGCTAAAATGAAGTAGAACTAAAAATTATTATTCTTGCTTTATTTCTTGTGCACATTTTCCACTACATACTAAATCAAAGTTCTTACAGTGAAACCCCCTTAGAAGTTTTCGCTTAAGATGTTTTCCTGCTTAAGAAGTTTGGTTTTTTCGGTCCCTTAAAGATCAAATGGCCCAATTTATCGCATTTATAAGGTTTTCCCACCTAAGAAGTTTTTTTTTCCCGTCCCTTGGAAAACTTCTTAAGAGGGTTTCACTGTAATTCATATTTAATTTATTAATTATCCGTTCCCTAGCCTGAAGAAATTTTGGCCAATAGATGTTTGTATCAATTCAACAATAATTCAAATGTATTTTAAAAAGGAAAAACATATTTTTCAAAGTTTGGCAACCTTGGAGTATAAAAATTATATTTATTGCATACAAAATCAGTACGGTTTAGTTGCAGGTTATGGAATATACGTAATATTAAACTAAGCCAAGATGTAAAAGAATTGTTTGTATAGTCCATATCTTAAACCTAACACTATTTCATATTTTTTATTTTTATTTAAATCAATGTTTCAGTTATTATAAATACTTTTCAAACAATAATTGTGGGGGACAAAAGGACAAACAAAAGTTGAACCAAAAACTAAAAATCGATACACCTTATTACACAAATTATAACTTAGCAAGTGTATTTGTATATCACACATTCTAAAAATTAAACTACATGGATAATATACAACATTCTCCAACACTTAGTTCAGCTCTCATCCGATTACCTTTTGGTGGGGTGCGCAGTACACAACCAATTAGAGAAATAAAGGCATAACGCTGATAGTTTTGTTGTAACCTCTCCCTCTCTCTCTCATAAACTTCACATGTCACGGAAAGAGAGGTTACAACAGAGCTTGCAATGGCAGGACCATGCAGACTGGATTATTGGACTGTTCAGATGATAATCTCAGAAAACAATAAATATAAATAATAAAAATCCGGAGGCCATTTTTAACAGGAACATAAATAATAGAAAAAAAAAAAACAATATTATATCCAATAAACAAGCACTGTGCAACATGTTGCTTCAATTCACACTTTTTCAGCGGGAAGGATAGTCGCACCAGTTATGCCAGTCCTACTTGAATGGTGGGAAGGGCATTGCTGTCTGATAATTTTATATGAATATTGTATACCAATCTCTTTAAAAGGGTCCCAACTACAGTGAAACCCTCTTAAGAAGTTCTCGCTTAAGATGTTTTCCTGCTTAGGAAGTCTGGTTTTTCCGATCCCTTGGAAAACTTCTTAAGAGGGTTTCACTGTATATGTTAATGTATTGAAAAATGTGATACAAGTTTTCCCATCTTCTTCTCTTTTGTGTGGAAGGATATTTTATCAAAAGGAAACTAAAGTAAAAGCGGAGATGCGCAAATAGTTTTTGTTGTTGTTGTAATGATTGTACCAAAAATACATAAATTTAACACAAATTAACACTAAATGACCCCACAGTGAATTTAACTTCAGTTCAAGCAAATGGATAATAAAACAAAAAAGTGAAAATAGCTTATTGGCATTGTTATCTAAAAATATGTAAACTTTTCTCTTAAACTACAATACTCCTTGCACATTGTATGTGTGATGTCAGTGAAATACAAAGTTTTTTACCGAGTGTCAATGAACAACGTGATTTAGCTATTTCTGTTAACCTTGGCTTCCAAACTGATCTATTGAGTATCAATGAGCAACACATGTCTGTCAGGGTTAGCATAATCTGAGATTCAGGCGACGCATCACGTGCAGAAAGTTCAGATGAAAATTTTTTAATGTATGGACTTGTATGAAACAACGTTTGCTGAGAGGAAGACATCGTTTCGGAACAAGTCCTTACAGTACAAAATCTGCACCTGAATATTCTGCACGTGCTGCACCGCCTGAATCTCAGCTTACGCTGAACCTTAACGTTGGGTTTCGAGCAACATAAGTCCCAAAATAATGTGTTGAGTTTCAATTAGCAACATGAGACAGCTGTGTTTGTTAGCATTGGCTTCCGGGCAACAAGAGTTAGATGTTTGGGTCCCAAAAGAATCTATGGAGTGTCAATGAGAAACATGAGTTAACCTTGGGTCCCACTGGTCACGGCCTGGATCTGCGGCCCGTCGGCTGCAGAGGGTGAGGGTGTGGGGGGCGCGGGGGCTGCGGGCGCTGCGCTCACGCCGGCGTCACTGCTGGCACCAACCACTTCAGATTCTCCGCCTGACTGGGCTGGGAGTTCCTGGAAAAAAACATTGTTAGTATCGGAAATTCAAAACACAAGTGTAATAAAAACACCTAAAATATACAGCTAAACCAAGAAAAAACAACATTTCAAGTCAACACTGGTAATACATCCGGGTGAAAAAACAAAGTGTTTTTTTACCAAAATATGTACATCTATTTTCAAATGTCCGTCCATTAATAACTCAGGTACGGAGCATACGTCATTCCTATGTCTACCTATGTTAAATTGTCGTGAAAACAAGCTTATGTGCCCAAGCGGTTAAAACTTTTTTTTAAAATTAATATTTGTTTTTAGTTTGACTGAGAATTGAACCTTTTTTTTTTTTTTAAAGAAAGACAAACATTCCCGGGTTACGAATAACCCAACAACATTTGAAAATCTCCTACTACCACCACACTAAGCGGAAGATGTTGCTTGTGTTGTGATGGAGGACTTAGCCAGCCGAGGAATCGAACACGGAACGCCTGGGCGGGACCCAAACGCTATGCCCACTCAACCACTGACCGGTCCAAACCTTCCTACTTTTATTGCATATTATATGAACTGTCTTCTAATTTCAAAGAAATGCGCGTATATTCACATGTGTACGCATGATTGCCACCAAAAATTGATAGAATGCATTGTCACCGACAACGAGACTATCCGCCGAGTTACACCTCGATCAGATGTCGGCAAGTGAGTTAATCTCCACATCCAAGATTCCTCTTTATTCATTCAAACAAACAAAAGTGAAATTCAAACAGATGTATTTAAAAATGGACTACATACAAATAACGTAGGTACAAACCGATTACGAAATGCTGTGTTTTTTGAGAACATTTTTAGAGACAATCTTTGCCTTTCTTATTTGAATTTTTTTTCTAGATTTTACAAATAATGGCTTAACCCTTAACTGCTTTAATTTTTTCCGTGTGCGTGTCATCCGGCATAGCGTGTCTGTGTACCTTTTCTACACACACCGAACAGTATCGCGCTTGGGCTCGGCGAGCGAAGACGTGCGCACGTCTGACCTGGGTAAGTTAAAGGGTCATGCTAGCAGTCTGTGTGACCGCACGTAGGTGGTTGTGTGATTTTTTTGTATTTATTTATTTTTGGTTGTTTAGTATCAAAGTGAATAAAAACGATGAAAATATTACAAGATGGCTGCAGCAAGAGATGTCAGATGAAGAGAATATACCGGAAGAGGACTGCAGTGACGTGGAACCCGATGTAACCGGAGATCTAGTGCAGGTTGAAGACTGTGAATCTGAGTCAGAAATAGAGGGCGATGATGATGATCTAAATTGTCCGATTCAACCTGATCCAACCATAACTTCAAGGTCACAATCTACATTCGAGTCGCTACAAGGGAATGACTCCAAGGTACTTGCAAGGAATTATGCAAGATGCCTATTTGTTTGGAGTGTTCCAAAAAAATGTGCTGTAACTGCCGCGAAAAATTGTAAATGTTTAGGCGTTGCAATTTTGTTAAATTTTTTATTTTATGTTTTTGTTTGATTTTGTAATTAATTTATTCAATTTATAAAAAATAATACATAGAAGTCAAAAATTTAAGTTCCTAACGCTACAGATCTCGTTTTCTATGTGACAAAATGTACAAAACTATTGTTTTACATATTTTAAGAATAGTTTGAATGTTTAAAGTTATTTCTGTTTCTTAACCTCTCATTTGTCGTAAGACAGTGACAGCTGTCAGATTAAAAAATGAAATGCGTTTTTAACCCTTATGTATAAAGAAACTGTACAAGGACAAGGTCGGAATCGCTTGCGCCAATATCATTTCAAACTTTGCTTTTTATTAGAGCACTGTAGCTTCTCAGAATGCTCCGATATTAATTTTCTGTGAAATACGGCCTTGACATCTGGACTGTCATCCGACATTCAAGAGGTTAAATAAAGTTCTAGAGTATAATATATTTCATTCAATCAGCTGATAATATACCAGTAGTCTCACGGGCCACACGTGGGTGGTTAAGGGACGAAATTAGGAGGTAGATAGTTAACTTGTTGAAAGCCAGCATAGGAAAAATTTATTTTTTCAATACGATGTAAAATATTTGACAGTTCTCACCTTTCTTACGAATCCGTAAATTGAATTTTTATATCATTTCGTTTGTGATATATTACAAAAATTACATCAAAATAATGTAGATAAAATGAACTTTCTAATAATCACTCAAATCTATGCTTTCCACAATGGATTTATGTATATCAAAAACAATGAAAAAATATAGACTTTGAATACGACTATGTTCATATTATCAAGCGGCAGCCATTTTGTCCGCCATCTTTGATGACCGGCACGCCATTGTGAATAAATTTGAATTATTCGGAGTGGCTAAACGCTATCCAGTATTTCGTTACGTCAAGAACGAGAATGGTCCAAGCGATTCTGACCTTGTTCTTCATACAATTTCTTTATACATAAGGGACAAATTCACTTTAAAAATCCAGACCCGCCGGGGGGACTGCGGCCTGCGACGGGTTAAGGGTTAATTAAATTTGGGTAATATGAACATGTGTAAATAAATATTACAAATTATTGTACATATATACAGGTTTTCCAACTGATTTTTTGCACATTTTCTCTTCCTGACCAAGGTGAAATCCAATATTAAAAATCAAATCAAAAATTCACAGTTCCTTGAAAATAAGTAGTTTTTCTGGCCTGTTTTATAGTACCTGGTAAAATGATAAAACAGAACAGTGACAAAAGACGATAAGTTAGGTTAGGTTAGGTATTGGTACTGACCTGTGAGGCCTCCTGGCTGAGCTCCACCTCACTGTGGTGCGGCACTCCCTCCCCTCCCGCCTCTCCCTCGCCCTCTTCCTCCTCCTCCTCGGCCACCTCCCCCTCTCCCTCCTCTTCTTCCTCCACTTCCTCCTCGGCCCCCTCCCCTCCCTCCACCTCCTCCTCTTCCTCATCATCCTCTTCCTCATCCTCGGCTTCCTCCTCGTACATCTCCTGCTCCTGGAACAACACAAACAGACCACAACACATTCAACAACTGGATTAAACTCTGCTCAACAAAGAATCAATAATACAGCTAAAATAGTATCAAAATGATTTGCCGGCCCATTCAAGACCCATGTTCACTCCTTCCTCTCTTCAAAAAGCCCTCCACGCATCGTCTTTATAAATGACATAGGCCCTAAGGGAAATTATTTTCCTCAGGGCCTCCTGTGTGAAGTTAACGTTAAAAAAAAATGTACTTGTGGCAACCAGAACACATTAGTACCTCGCACAACACTACCTCCAAGGTGTAATTATTTCGCTATCTACCCACGCCGAATTATTATTTCGCCACTTACTGAAAAGTCTAGAGCTGCAATCAACAATTCACTGTGCCGCGTTGAATCTTCGCGAAGGATCTCGTGTGTTTTGCTTGCCTTTCCAGTAACTACTAAACCAGTCGGCTATATAAAGCATATATATATATAAGGCGTCGGCAGTCCCATGCGAGCTGTCAGTCTTGTCAACACAAGATCGTCAGTATTCTACAATACATATTATACATATTTTACACCAGCACCGGCACATACCTGCAGTTCTAGCCGTTGGAATTTTGTGTAAATTAATATAATTTGTGGTGTAAAATCGTAAACTGAAAATAAACTTGGCAATGTAATTATTCACCGAGTATCATTTCAACGAACACGCGCACGTTATCACTACATCCGATACTTCTTCAGTGGAGGTCAGCCAAATACCAAAGACAAAATTTGTGCATTCATTAAATTTTGGTCTTAAATTCATTTTGGGAGTATAAATGAAGAACTTCCGGAGTCCGTCCTAAACAAAGTGATGGAATGCCCCTCTAGGGGGAGGGGAAAGGGGAATTTTTTTGAAATAGTAAATACATGTTTACAAACTAGATCGATTTGATGTATTTGATTATTAAGTGCAGTTTTATGAACATACCTGATAATTGTCGGCGTACTGCGCTTCTTCATCCTCGGAGTCAACTACGATGACTCCGTCGTCCTCCTGGTCCCGCTGCGAGGAGGTGGGTACCTGGTACTCTACCTCCGATTCAGTTACCTGGCCTTGCTGGAAGCCCTGCTGGACATAACAATAAAACATTTATAATTAGCTTTTCAATTTATAAAAAATTAATGCATAAAAACGACTTTGAATTTGACTTTTTAAATAATCCTAAGGAAATAATTTTTTCAGTTGTATAAATGCAAGATTTTCTTCTTGAAAATCTTATAGGTCATGAGAGTAAATTTAGTACTAGCTTCTTTATGGTTTTGACCCAAATAACTATCTGTCCTGATAAACGTACATGCAAGAATTCAAGTCCTACAAATGTGCGCATGGATTTAACCAATTTATAGAAATAATAATATGGTACTGCTTTCTTAGATTTTCACTAGGTTGGCGGGTATGGGTACTGCCACCCCATGAATTATTTATTGAATGAAAAATATTAAAAATCAAAATGATGCAAGTATTCACCTGGACTCTGGGTCTTTTGGGCTGCGGTTTCAGGGTGTGCGCGGGTCGGGGCCTCTTCAGGGCTCCGCGGCCCTCCACGACGGCCCCACTGGCGCTAGGGCCCCCGGCACTGCTGGCGGCTACCGACGGGCCCAGGGAGGTGGTCACCGCAGAGCTGGAGCTGTTGGCGCCAGACGAACTGGACGCCTGTTGCTAGGAAAAACAATTCGCATGAGTATACAGTATGACCTTGGTAGTAATAATAATAACATAGTAACTAATTTTATAGCGCCTTTTTTATGAAATTTCACCTAGCATCTCAGTAATCTGAACTAACTAACCGTCTTTTTTTCTCTCTAAAGGTAGGCAGAAAGGATTGACCGTCACACAACTTATCAAGTATTTGGTTTACTTCATCGTTCGTGCCACATCTTCCTCGACTTCTTTTACCATTCACTTTCACATTATAAATTCTCCATACAATCCTTTCCTCGCTCATCCGCTCTACATGCCCAAAACATCAAAGCATCTCCTTTTTAATTTTACTAATTACGCTTACATTAGCCTTGTACTCTTTCCTAATCTCGGTAGTTCAAAGAGTCAAAAAAAGGTTTTACCGCATATGTGTATGCATATGTCTTAGGGATCACATTTGTACAGCATTTCCAACCTTTCATCCTTACTCTGTCAGATCCATGCCACATCAGAACTGGAATCAGCACTCCATTGTGGCCTACCTGTTGGTGAGCATGCGTGTGCGGATGCAGGGTGTGTGGCAGTTGCACGGTGCTGGTGCTACTGCTGCTGTCGGAGGGGTGTGAATGAGGCGCGGGGGCCGGGGGCTCCATGCGCGGCATCACCAGCGCCACGGCCTGCTGCGGCCCGCTGGTGGCCGTGGAAGCCGGTTGTGTGCTGATCTGCGATGGCAGGCTGCCCACTTCCGCTCCTCCCACCACCTCCGACTCCATGTCCTGAACAAAATAACCAAACAATATTGTTATAAAATATACAAGCAACAACAAAGTAAATATTGTAGGGTTAATTATTGTAGGACCAGCTGCTGCGTCACGAAATTTTGTGTTACTCCCTAGTTTTATGTGGTGACCAGAATGTTCATTCGAAACTTTTTAAGTGTATGAATATTGAGTACTAACTTTTCATCGGACGTTAATTCCTCACATGATAATTCATCATGTCTCGAGGCGTTGAAAACTGATAATTGGGGTTTTTAACCGTAGGTTAGGTTAGGTTAGGTTAAGTTAATGTGAGTTATGATGTGATGAATTATAATGTGAGGAAGTATCGTGTCTGAATAAATTTACTATGGGAATTCAGACACTGAGATCTCATAGTCCGATTAAACATGGAACCGTTTTATGTACATAAAATCAGCCCATTTTCTTTTCATTTACAGTAAAACCTACATAAAAAAGTTTTCAAGCAAGAATTTTTGATTTTTCAGTAAATTTAAATTGAAAAATGACCTAATTTATCTCACATTATAATATAAGTTTTTTTTTCTTTTCTCTTATACTTATAGTTTCACTGTAGTAAATTTCATCTATGTACATTTCATTAAGGCGATCCGCTCACTGAGGCAACTAAAAACTATCAACTGGCAACAGTCTTTGTATGACAATGTCATGGCCCGCACACTTCACAATCACACAAAAACCCGTTGTCAATGGTAACGCAAGCAGTGACTCGCGACTCGCACTGCTAATTGCCGGGGCCGGCCATTGCTAGTTACCAGCTACCAGCTGATTGTTCTTCGTCTATGGTTAAACAAGCTTTTTGACCAATCAAGACATAGAAACCAGCCGGTTTTAGTATGGTTTCAGTTGCCTCGTCAGCGGAGCGCCTAAGAATTGTTTACAATGACTTGAAAACATTTCAAATACAAGACATTGATATTTTCCTGAAAAACAACAACTTGTCAAAATCAACCCGTAAAAACAAAGTTTTGTACTAGATATAATACAAATATTTTTATTATGCAGTGAAACAGTTTCGACTTTCTGCAACGGTCCTACACATGGGAGGACAAAACCTATTTGCGCCATCATTTCATCTAATTTCAGAGTAATCATGTGTGCATGATAGCCATCAAAAGTTGATAGAATGCATTGTCATCGACGAGTCCATCTGCCGAGTTTCAGCTCACTTATATGTCGAGAAGTGAGTTAATTTCCACTTCCAAGATTTGCATTCATTTACGAAAACAAAATCGAAATTAAAATAGATATATTTAAAAAAGTGGAAAAAAGAAGAAAAGCTAGAAGGGGGAAAGTAATAGGTTGGGTGGGTTACCTGTGTAGACTCGGGGCCCGGGGGTGCAGGGTGGACGGGGTGGCGGGGGTGATGCGGCAGGTGACGGGCCGAGGAACTCGCCGGCATGTACTCCGTGGTGTGGTGCGAGCTGCTGGGCGAGGTGGACATGGCACAGTCCCCGGATGCACCGCCTGGAATCACAACGCACACTGTTCACAGTGTAGATAGGTACACTCAATTATGTTTCAAATGGTAACACCAAGATGGTTCAAAGCAAAAATAATAATACTTAATAATAAAAAAAAACCACCATGAATATTTTTCACGTCTATATCAAACAGTGTTCAGAAAAAATAAATATTTTTCACAGAAATCAAAAAAAAAATTTCTGTTTTAGCTTTTGATCAAATTGCAATAAAAAATCAAATGCTGAAAGGGGCCGAGATTGGTGTTAGTAAATAATGAACTGTGAGGTAGGTGGGGTTGAGGGTGTACCTGTGGTGTGAGGAGGCTGCTGGGCGCTGGTGGGCAGCACGGCGGCCGTGCGGGTGGCGTGCGACGCCATGGGGCGGATGGAGGCGAAGGGCGTCTCCCCGGCGGCGCGACGTTGTTGCGACACCACGCCAGACACACTGGCCGAGTGGGCTGCAACCAGAACACATTGTTATACACAACGAATTAGCCCGCACACAAACACTCCTTGCTTTATTGGCTATATTCAGGTTTGTGTAGAAACAATAAAATCAGTTCATATTCTTGAAAATATGTTTGTCGAATGTGAGAATTTTTTTTTTCGCTAAAGTATCCTGGGAAAACAGCTATTCTGGGAAATTCAGCTATTCTGGGAAAACTTGTAACAATATTATTATGTAATGTATATGAATAATAAGATACATGATAAACAGAAAGCAATCGCAAAAAACACAATTCCTTTGTTTTTATACAGATATTTGACAAAAAGTCAGGAAGGTAATTTTTCCAAATACGCCGGGGGCATGCGACAGGTTAAGTTTTAAATTTTCAGAATTTTGGATGAAATGAAATATATTTTCTTATAAGCTTATACTTATACTATCTTTATGTCTTATTCTACTTTATTATTTTATTTTTTTTCGTTTTTCTGTTTTCTATTCTTATGTTTTCTATTCTTATATTTTCTACTTCCATTTAATAATTTTTCTAATTTCATCTTTCCAATTTCCAACATGTCTAAATATTTCATTTGTATGTTCCCACTAGACCTCACATACTAACTATATTTCATTGGTCACTATGATACAGGCTTTGATTATATAAATGTCTAGATAGAGCGCTCGAGCGACGAAACGCCAAAAAAAGATTCAGCTAACTGTTCGCCGTAAAGCTTGTCCTGTCCGCTCAGATGCGAAAGTATCGTTGTACGGTAAACACGTGTCGTGTGACATTTGAAAATGACGATTTGCGCTATAACAGTGTGCAGGAATTACAAAGGACGGTTGAAAACAACTAAAAATGTTTCCTATCATCGGTAAGTTACCTTAAAATAACCATTTAGTTAAAGAAATAATTCAGTTTTAATAGTGTAATTTGGTCTTAGAACAACGCCATTTTGACGCCATGTTTACGGGGTTGCCTGTTCTTTAAATAACATTTTCCCATGAGTGCGTTGTTAATTTTAAAATAGGTTTTTAATAATTACCCAAAAGTAGGTACACTATACATAATAATAATATAAATGTGAAAGTTTGTCTTTGTGTTTAAGTGTTTTTTAATTCTTCACGTTGACACTATATTTAAAAAAGTTATTAATACGAAATTTGTTTATCTATTAAAATTACAAAAAATGTGACAGGTTTGTTTAGTGAAGTATCAAGTAAACTTTTAATTTTATTCATACATATTTTACAGAATACCTAATGATCCTATATTAAGAAGTAAGTAAATAGAAATAATAAGAAAAAGCCGCGGAGAGGATGTCTGGCAACCAGCTAAAACAACTGTCATTTGCTCTGATCGTTTCCGTGCCAAAGACCTGTATTTTGTCAACAATCAAAAGCGTCGAAGGTTAAAAAAGGAAGCGATCCCGTGTAAGGTAATTTTTTAAAATTGTAATTTTGTTTTTAGCGGCCCGTACCAAAAGGTGCCAAATAACGTAAGTCTATTACTAAAATTCTGCAACCGTATTTTCGTATTTTTGACCTTACTAAGTAAATTTTATTGTTCTTTGTAGTTTTAATTTGTTGTTCGAATAAAATATAATAATAATAAAAGTAATGTGTAAATGATTTCTAAAACTGTCTTTATTAGTTAACTAAATAAAACCGTTTCTAATGATTTTCGTTGTCTTTATTTGTTAAAAATAATCAAATAAAAATAAATCTCTTTTAATAATGATTTTCTTTTCATTTATATCATTATTATATGTAGAAAACTATTTTCCTTAAATGAATTCAAAATTAACGAATTATAGGTCCCGCAAAACCGAAACATATTTTTTACCCACTTTTATGGGAAATATTTGGGAGCTGGTATCACTCAATACGCCCGCAGCGCTTGTAAAACAGTACAAGTTACGCATACTTGTGTGCGTGTCACGCACACTAGTGTTTCAAATCTGGCCTGTTCTTTTTGTTGCAATTACAGCGCATCACTCTATCTAGACATTTATATAATCAAAGGATACAGGCAGTCGCCTAGTATGGTATTTAATATATCATATACATATATGTAAATGTTCTAATGTATTAACATGTATTCTATAAATAATATAAATAAATAAATATATTTAGTACAGCAATGCAGAATCCAAAATTAAATCATGGGTAAGGGCCAATGTCAGACCTCAATAATTTATTTTTTTAAAAACCCTTTGGAAAATAATTTCCCTCAGAACCTAAGTCATCTGTGGGATTCTGTGTGGAGGGTCTTTTCAAGGAAAGGAAGGAGAAGTTCTGGAAAGGAAAAGGGTATGAGTGGGTTGGAATGTATGAATTAATAATAAGAATAAACTTTTCTTTAACTAGTGTTAACTTAAAAATGTGTCACTATGACATATACACGTTCCAAAAATCCGATTAAATTTGATTACAAACTAAATAATGAAATATTGTGTTCAATGAAATCCATAAGAGATCTCGGGGTTAAATTTGATCCCAAACTTACTTTTTCAGATCGTATAGTGGAGTTGGCATCATCGTGTTATAAACTTCTTGGATTTGTGATAAGAATAAGTAAATAATTTTCCAAGCCCGAAGCAATGACATCGATGTTCAACTGCATTATACGATCAAAATTAGAATATGCTTCTGCTGTTTAGGCCCCATCAAAAAAAATACATAGAATTATATACCCCCCATAAAAAAAATACATAGAATTATTAGAGCAAATTCCAAAAAAAATTCTAAGGTATCTTTATATGAGAATACATGGCGAATACCCGCGATTTATGCATCAAATGGATTTGCTCTCTGAAACGCACTACGAAAGTCTCCAATCTAGATTTGCTCTCTGAAACGCACTACGAAAGTCTCCAATCTAGAAGGAATGGGACCCTTTCAGTAACGGCTTTTAAAATTATAAACTCTTTCATTGAGTTTATAATTTTATTCGTTCATATTGAGTTCATACCTCTTGGCATGCTACAAATTATTCATACCGAACAACTACCGCCAGGGTCGCCACCACGACTTGCTCTGTATTCCACATGGCAGAACGGACGTTCTGGCCCAGCATAAGCATGACAAGAGGTATGGTGCTGATAAATGATATCTCCAGGTATCTTGACGCCTTGAAGGTTTCAAGAATAATTTTAAACAAGAATTGTAAAATATATATTATTGTAAAATTTTCATTTATTTATGTAAAGTTATGTGTATGTCATGTGTATTGTAATAGGATTTGACAATCTGCTATACACATAAAAAAAATAAATAAAAATAAAATAAAAAAATGAGCAGGGAGTCCCAAGAGTGATGGAAATATGAATCCATCCCTTCCACTGCGGTGCAAGATGATGGAAAGGTCAAAGGGTCCAATCTGGCCTGCTACACAGCTGGTGGGCAAGCGCATCTGCCGCCAAGACCTGAACACACCTTACCCGACGAACCTGGTCTGCACCCTTGCTAAGTCACCATATGTAGCTTGCCACTAGCGGTGACCTTTGGCTGAGGTGTTCAGGGCGGTGGTACCCGAGTTATGGATTATGGGTTATAAATAATAAAGTATGTGTGCAAATGAATGAACTTACCCGCCATGGGTTTGATGTTAGCGGTGGGCGTCTCCCCCGCAGGCTTCTCTCCCAGACCGGAGCTGGTGGAGGGCTTGGCCGCCTGCTGGCTGCTGAGCTGCCTCTGCAGGGTGCTCACCTTCTGCTGTAGGGTGTCCAACTCCCGCTGCTTCTCCACCGCCAGCTCAGACTTCTCCTTCTCCGCCCGCGCCAGGCGAGACTCATACTGGGAAGTCAGCAGCCCAAACCGAGTGTCGCTTTCTTCTTTATTCTGTTCATCCGATTCTATCTTCCCCTTGATCTCCGTCAGCTCTTTGGAAAGGTTTTCGTTTGATTCTTGTAACTGAACGATCTTGACCTTAGCTTGTTTTAAGACTTGCTTGGCCTTCTCTTCCTTGTCTCCAGAAGTTGTTTTGAGTACCTCGTTTTCTTTCCTTAGCGCTTCATTCTCCTCTGAGGAGGAGGTAATATTGGCATTGAGTTGGGCAAGTTTCTCCGAGTGAGCCTTCTCTATGTCAGCCAACTTCTGCTCCAATTCCTTGCGAGCCTCTGCCATGGATTCGGAAGATATTGCAGCCTCTGTAGCCAATAATGCACTCTTCTTTTTGTCTTCTTCCACTGCTTTGGTGAGGTCTTCATATTGTGACTTATATTTCTTAGCAATTTTTCGAATCTGTATTTCTTTATTACGGATATCGGCCAGGATAGTTTCTTTAGAGGCCACATTTTCGGTTAGTTTGGCGTTTTCATCAGTTTTCTCTGCAAGGGTAGATTTGGCCTCGCCAAGCTCTTGGGTAACCCTGGCAATATCTCTCCTGAGGTTGATGAGCTCCTCGGCCTGCTTTTTATAATCCTCAGTCTGGGCCACATGCTGCCTGCTGAGGTTGTTAATTTGTTCTTCTAGTCGAGTCTTCTCCGTCTTGATGTTTGAAGACTCTTCATTTAACTTCTTCACATTATCCTTCTCTGTGGTGAGCATTTTAGCTAAAGTTTCTCTTTCATTCTGCAACCTCTTCCAATCTTCGGGACTAGTTTTGTTTGCTCTCTCCACCAGAGCGTTCACCCTGGTTCTCCAACGGTTGGCTTCTGTTCTCAATGAAATATTTTCAGACTGTAGGGTGTCTATCTTCATGGAGAACTCTTTAGTTTTTTCTTGCAGAGGTGCTAAAGCTTCTTCCAACTTAGCGGATGATTCGGATAATTGATTAACCCTTTGGACAAGGCTGTCTCTCTCTTCACGCAGAATTCTATTACTGTCAGTTATGGCATTGAGGGTTTCTACCTTCCTTAGAATTTCTGAATGTTTGGAAAGGGACACTGAATTTGATTCTGAATTTTCCCTTTCTGACAAAAGAGCGAGTTTGGCTTCGTCTAATTTCTTTTCAGTTATTCCCAACTGTGATTTAACTCTCAAGTTCTCAGCTTGCAGATCATCAAATTTAGCTATGGTCATATCTCGTTCCCTCCTCAGGTATTTGATGATTTGTAGCAGTTTATCGGAGGACTTGATTTCGTCCTCATTAAAGGACCTGTTCATGGAACTGTCGGTCACCATGGAGGCATTGCCGGACTCATTGAGATCTGATTGTCGGGCCACAGTTGCCAGAGCAAGTTGTGTACTCAGAGCCTGGATTTGATCAAGTAGTAGTGTATTTTGTTGGTTCAATTCTGAAAGACGAGACTGAATTTCTTCTTTTTCGGCATTAAACATTTTTTCCTGTCCTTCCCACGCAACCTTACTCTCATTAAGATTGTATAAAGCTTGCTCCTTGGCATTATTAAGTTCAGCAAATTGTTGCTGCAAGTTTAGCAATTGTTCCTTCAGCTCTGTGAGGGATTGGATGTCCTTGGAATGGAGCACCATCTCATGAGCGTACTTCTCTTCAGCGGCCTGCGCACTCTGTGCGTACCGCGCCACTTCACTTTCGGCAGCCTGCAGGCTGGCAGTCTTATCCGCTACCTCCAGCAGAGCAGTCTTCAGATTCTCCTGGGCCTTGGTGAGCTCAGACTTGAGGGTGACTGTGGTCACATGCTGACCATCAGACTGCAACGAGAGTTCCGCCTCTAGCTCTGAACATTTCTCCTTCAAAAGGTTTTCAGATTGTAGAAGCTCATTAATTTTAGTCTCTGATGTAGTTTTGTATTCCGCCAACTGATCGTGAAGAGATTTTAATTGAACTTCCGCTTCTTCGTTGATGTTGCAATACTGTTTAATTCTTTCTTTGCTCATTTCTAACTGTTCCTGGAGATAGCTGACTTCTGACTGTTTGGTAGTGAGCTGACTCTCTACTTCCTTCAACTTCTTGATAGAATCAAAGGTTCCATCCATCCTAGTGGGATTGATGGCTGTTGTGAATTTCTTACTGATCTCTTCAATATGGGTGGACTTATTGGTTAATTCTTCACGCAATGAGGAAAGTTCCACTCTCAGCTTGTCAGCCTGGGACTTTTCTTCCTCCATCCTTGCTTTGGCATGCTCTGTCTGTTTTTCCAAATGGGAAGCTAATTCCCTGAACCTAGTCTGCTCTTCCTGAAGAGATCTTCGCAGGGAACTTATTTCTCTATTCGCTTCGTCTAACCTCGACTCTAACTTAAGGCGACCTTCTCCCTCGGACCTCTGCAGACTGGCTTTAATGAGCTCCAAGTTATTCAGTAACACAGATTGACTTTGTCTCTCTTGCTTGAGCAGATCCCTCTCCGTCTGGAGTCTTGTCTCAGTGTTCTTTAAATGACCATTTTCACGTTGTAAGTTTTGCAACACAACTTCGGCTTTAGACAATTTGCTGTTAGCATTCATAGCTTCCTCACGCAGATGTTTAATGGAAACTTCGTGTTTGCCTATAGTGGCACTGTAGGAATTACACTTCTGTTCGAGGGTAGCTATTTGTTTCTTGTATGTAGTGACATTCAATTGCACTGCCTTATGTTTTTCATTGGTAAATTCCAGTTGAGCTGCAGTTTTGCTGTACGTTCCGGACATGTTGGACAGCTCCTTGCGCATGTCTTCAATCTGTTGCATCAGCATCTTTTGATTAGTGAGCGTTTCTTCTTTATATATTTTATATTCTTCAACTTTCTTTTCCATCTGACTCTTCATCTCCGCCAATTGTAATCTCAGAGAATCCAATTCAGTGGGGGTGGAAACAGTTGGAGGGGAAACCTTAGGTTTACTACTGGAATCATTGAGATCCATAGAAGTATCACTGCTGTCCAAATTGGTATTGGTGAGTTGGCCATGTCCCTTGGCCAGGTCCAGGTACTGCTTCTTGTAGACGTCTCTCTGCCGAATGAGGTTGGTCACCATCTTAGTCTGGTTGTCTCTCTCCTCCGTAAGTTCCTTGAGTCGGCTCTGAATAGTTTCATACTTGGATTGTAGCTCGTTGACTTCAAACTTCACTTTCTGTTTTTCATTCTCTTCTTGCGTGTCACTCAAGTCTCGAATGGTCCTCAAGAGCAGCACGTTGTTGGCCTGAAGTTCCATGATGTCATCAAATGTTACCATGTGTTTGGTGATGACCCGGGAGGAGTTGTGTTCGCTGACATTGACGGAAGCAGGGACGGAAGTGTACTCTTCGTCTCCGGTACCGGCAAAGCGGCCTTTAACTGATTCTACACTTCTAACCAGATAGCAGACCTGTCGGGATACGTCGATGATGTCCTTCTTGAGTTTGTCATTTTCCCTTTGGAAATGGAGAGTGGCACTCTTGGCTTCGGCATATTGATCTCTTATGTGATTACTTTCCATAACAAGAGTGTCTAGCTGGAGGGTGAGGACAGCATTATTCTGAATAGCTTCTTCGTACTGCATCTGTTGGTCCTCTAGAATGGGAGCTTTCTCACTGAGCTCGTGATACACATTAGTCAAGGCCTCCGAGAGCCTCTTCTTCTCTTCCTTCTCGCGACACAGCTCATCGGTGACATGGCAGAGCTGCGTATATATCTGTGTGAGCGACATGCCCGAGCGGAGCAGGCGACTGGTGACAGCTGCTGTGGGGGACATGTGCTCCAGGGCTTGTGAGATGCTCTCGTTCTTGGCTCCCTGCAGCAAGTCATTGGCACGTTCCAGTTCGTTTTTGAGGGATGCGATGGTCTCATTTCTCTTCTCCACTATCTCCTCATGGTCGGCCTCCAGCTGTTTATATTTAGTCTCCAGGTCTCCATATTTCTCCACAGCCTCGTTGAGCATCTTCTGAAGTTCTGTGATTCCGTTAGTGACTTCCTCAGTCTTAGATTCCGCATCATCCTGCATGCTTTTATAAAGCTCTGCCAGTTTTACTTTGGACTCTATTTCCTTCTTGTAATTTTGGCACATACTTTCCTCCATTTCATGTTGGTCAAGTAGTTTCTGGGTCAGCTTTTCATTCTTGTTAGTGAGGGTTCGTTTAGTTTCATTCAGGAAATTAATATTATCTTCGGCAATAGTCAAGGCTTCACTCTTTTCTTGTAGCTGGGATTCTAGGCTGAGGATCCGGTTAGATTGGGAAAAGCGGATGGTCTGGAGTTCCTCATTGCAACGGCTGAGTTCTTCATTTAGCGTATGAATTTGATTTTTCAATAAGTTTCTTTCCTGGTCCATGTGTTGTTCCTTAAATTTAAGCGTAATTTCCTTGTTTTGTATTTCATTGGTAAGACAAAGGGCTTCACACTTTTCGTTGATGGCCTTCTCCAGCTGCTGTGTCAGGTCGGATAGGTCGCCGCGGAGCCGCTCCAGCTCCGTGTTCCTGCGCTCCAGCATCTCACTCAGCCCATCCCTCTCATCCACAGCGGAGTTCCTCTGCCGCCGGAAGTCCTCCACATCGGTCTCCATGCGGTGCAAGGATTCCTGGGTTCGACTCAACTCTGACTTGCTGAGTCCCAGCTGCGCCTCCAGCTCCTGAAGCGTTTGCTCCGCAGCCTCCAGCCTGGCCTTGCTGTGCTCATAGTTGGATGTTATTTCGCACACTTCATTCTCTAGTTTCTCTGTTTTCTCCGCTGAAAACATTTCACACACTTAGTAATTGATACTATATCAAAATGAGTTTTTTTTTGTAGATATATATGAATAAAAGCAGAATTATGTTCCCTGTAATGACTATATAGATCGTGATTAAAAATATAAAATTTTGATTTTAAAATCCACTGCTAACGGTAAAAAAAAAACTTCGTGTTAACAAATTGTTATGTTTAAAAACGTTGACACCAGTCATGCTTTTTGAATGCATACAAGGAGTATGAACTTATTAACATTGTTTTTAAAAGTTCAAAGACATGAAAATATCCCTTTTCTTAAAAATATTGAAGATAAGATATTCGTTATACTAATTATCAAGATATCTAATGTGATATGATTGAAAAGAGGTTAACAAAAGTTGAATACCCGATTCCCTCCGGCCGGCTTCAAACAGCGCCTTCGATGTCAAAAATTCTTCGAATTTAACGTCAATGTAGGATTCTATTTTCTCTAGAGTAGGTTTCTTAATAGTCAATAACTCTTCGGGCGACAGCAGGTTGTGTAAATGTTTAAGATCTATAACATTTTTCGACATAATTTCGGCGGGCACGCCAACTTCGGCGGCCATATTTCACTAGAAAACGCGGAAATGTGAAACAAGCGAAATCAGCAAAACAAAAATTATCTTAGCCATAGACAAAGCAGTTACATGGTTTACAACTAGTGATGAGCATAATCGAATAATTCGTTTCCGCAGCATTCTAATAATCGAATGATTTTTCGAAAACCAGCTACGTTTCAAATCAATAGATAAAATATAATATTATTACTTTAAATGCCAGATTTATAGTAATAAGCAATAACAATTTTTTTTCTTCTTTTTAATAAATTTTGAGACTTTCTTATAAATACTTTCAACTTCAACTTGAACTCTTTCGATTCTGCCAATCGTAAGTTGGCAGAATCGAAAACATAGTCATAGTGGCTCACTATTTTTTCCTTCCTTTTTTTCCTACAACGATTATTCAAAATTATTATGAAAGAGAAAGGGGCCTTTTTGGCCCGAAGCTCTGTATGCCACTATTATATGCACAAAGTCCAAAAGACCAAGGTTCCTGGAAGTATTTAACAGGGTTAGCTCATCGAGGGAGTAGAGCTGCCATTTTATTTATGTGCCATTGGCTAGAAAGTCGTGACGTAGCTAGAAGTCCATTTTTCACTGGGAGATTTGAATTTATTGCAATACAAGTGGCGTCAAGTAACTATGAATGCATTTGCAATGATTAATTTATAATACGTTAATCTTATTAAACAAATTATTATATTAAAAATGTTCGGAATAAAAGGGAAAAATTCCAGGAATATTTGCAGTGTTACTCTTATGCAGGGGTGCTCATCGACCGGTCGATCGCGAGAGCTTTTTGAGTAGATCTCGAGAAAAAATTTCCATGTGTAATAGATCTTATTCACAGTTTTTGTTTTAGTTGACCCTCAATTAGGCCTCTGAAACATTTTCCTTCTTTGAAAGCAAGGATTCGTCAGTTGAATTTTGATATTTATGAGGGAGAATATTATATACTTTGGATGAATCCAAAAGAAGTTTTTATGATTTCAGTAAATTGGCAAATATCGAATATTTTATGAGTTATCCCTTTTCGTGTAAAAACATTGAGGACTCTGCTACTGAAATAGCAAGTCAGTTTATCATGGATTCACCTTCTGTTGAAAATGAGGGAGGGCAGATCTATAATATAAAAAATAATGTTTGTTTGTGTGTTCGTACCTTATGCGCAGCTATATTGTTCACCCGATTGCGATTAAACATTAAGGAATATGATGCTCGCATACCCGGGATGGTTATGTGAGCTCTGGCGTTATGAAATTATTACCTATAATATTAATACGGTTGCGATTAAAATTTCCTCCAATTGCTATTAATTAAAAGGCTGGGGGAGTGGTATGCGGGAGGGTCTATTGGGGAATTAAGGAGGAAGCGCACGAGGGGGGACGAGGGAGAGGGGAAGGCGAAGAAGGTGGAAGCGGAAGAAGGGTTCGCGAGGAAGGGGAGAGTGGGAGAGGGGAGGGGGGAGGGGGAACGCAGGAAGGTGAAAAGGGAACACGGGAGGGGAAAAGAAAGAGGAGTCGGAAGGGGAACGGGGACAAATGGGAAATGACACGAAGGGAGAAAAAAATTATTTATTTAATTGGCATTTCAACGCATGCCATGATAATTTGTAGAGCACCGTTTTTATGAGAAATCACCCGATCAGATTATATCACATATACATCTCAAAGCCACAGCATTTGAAACAAAATTCTGGTATTTTATATCTGAAGATAAATATCAGAATCTAAGGCAAATCGCCCTTTAGTTGACGGCAATGTTTGGGTCAACTTACTTGAGTGTGAGTGAGTGAGTCTGCATTTTCTGAAATGAAGATAATTAAGTCAAAATATCGCAATCGACCAACTCTTTCAAATCGTCGAATTCAATGTTTCAAAGAACCTGTCTGATTACGTCTAAAATGTAATGGAAAGTCTCATTTAGCAAACCATCGTGAAAGGATATAACAGGGTAAGTGTTAAGAATAATTGTACGCATACAAAGAGTCGCACATGGTGGTATATATATATCATACATGCTGACTCCCAGCTTACGCCGACCCTTATACTGAAATGAGCCAAATTTCAGCATGGGTAAAGATACAAGTATTTTTTTAAATTTAAACTCCACACAGAACGCTCCAAAGAAAATAAATTCCTCTGTGCCTAGGTCCTCTTTGAGGATGCTGTGTGTATAGGGTATTTTTGAGACGATATTAAGATGACGTTGTGAAAATGGGTCTTGAATCTTTCCACAGCCGAGCTGTTGAACTCAAGAACAAGTGGTAGAATCGACCCATTCTCGTGAGATAAATAATGACAATTAAGTTTAAATGTTGGGCACGCGTTTTGCGTGTTTCCCGACTATGCACTGGTGCCGAAGGGATAAATAACTCTAATTTTTCAGAGCATCTTGCATTTAAATACCGGTATAAATAAGGACAACATTCTCATCTGACTCCGAGGAACTAGCGTCATTGATCCCTTCGGCTCCGGTGCATAGTTGGGAAACACGCCAAAAGCACGCCCAACGTTATGTACATGGTTGAAATTTGTTACATGAGAATGGGTCGCTTCTACGACTCGTTCTTAAGTTCAACAGCTCGGCTACTTTTCCGGCTTCTGTGGGTTCCTCTTCTTCTGCTTCATGGGGTCTCTTGAAGACCCATGTTCACTCCTTCCTCTCTTAAATTACCCCAAAAAGACCTTCCACGCAGCATTCTCAAAGATGACATTGGCCCTTAAGAGTCGTTCGCACTGGGAGAGTAGTTTAGTCGAGTAGTGAGTATATTAGTAATTAAACATATCTGAATACCACAATTTTAGTAGAGTAGGCTAGTCAGCTCTTTGGTAGATTGAATCCATTTGGTTCTATTTTTTCGGCGAGTAGAGTCCCCCTCCACGCGTCCCTGCGCACTGACATGCGCAGTTTATTCGTAGACGCAGACATGCGCAATATGTCATCCCTTTCGAGCGAAATTGCTACTATAAAATTCTTTATTTTTGCAGCTATTAATCTATTTTAGTGACCATAGTTTATTTATTTTCATATCACTAATGTAATCTTCCACCTCTTCTAAAATAATCATTACAATCAGCTTAATTAGCGTATTTACTTTATTGTGTTGCAGCCCGTCATGTTACGACGCGCCACTTACTAATGAACTCTACCTGACAGCAGTGCAAACATTTTTTTGTGAGTCAAGTAGCGAGTTACTCGCCACTTGACTTACTACTTGTCAGGTGCGAACAAGGCATTAGGGAATTTATTTTCCTCGGGGCCTACACATTTATTTATTTAGTAAAAGATTATACATATTATATTTTACATTATTTATAAAGTGTTTTGACTGCCCAACTAGGAGGAATCCCGTTTTAGGGCAGTACCTACATTTAGATAATACTTAGAACAAAGGTATGATTCCGAGGTTGGCGGCAGACTGCAAATTTAATACTAAATGTTACAATAAAATTATTATTATTAGTGTATGTTGTATTAAGTATGCAGTCTGCGCCGACCACCTCGGAATCGTACATTAAGAGATAAACCAGCTTGACTCCCGAATATGGTTGACTCCCGTTTGGTAATTGACAAGAAAAACGTAAACAGTAATTTAAAAAAAAATATATTACAGTGGGTGTCTCTTCCACTATTTTTATGTTAAATAAAATAAACGGTTTCTTTGAAAAATGCATTCCAAAAATATAACACTTCTTCAACTAATTATCTCACGTAGAAAGTATTAAAAAATAGCAATTTTGAATATTAAATTATTTCAGAATATCAGTAAGAATTATGTCCTTTTGGAAAGAATCATTTATAAATACCGATCAGCCGTGATCAGTATGATTCAAGTAAATATGGGAGGAATTAAATCACAAATAAAAATGGTTATTAAGGTTTCATAATCTTAAATGTATATTTACATAACTTATAAAAATAAATCAATCAGTCTAAAACTAGTTTATTCACAGTATGGTCAAGCGGCAATGGAGAAAGAATTGTCCCAAGCTTTAGCATTAACTTGGCGTAAGATTGTACGTAGGGTGTTTCCCGGCCCAACCTCAAATGTACGAGGAAAATCATGTCCCTGTGGACGCGCGTACATGTTGTGTAACAGTTGTTCCCACCTCACTGCGCTTATTATCTGAAAATATAAACAAATATGTGTTAAAAACCCTTAAAATACAATATTAAAGCTTTTTATGTTGTTAATTACGTCTCCCAATTTTGTGATGTCATGCCTTTCTGGCTTGCTATTGGCTAATCACATGAATAAATTATTATGTCATGCGATTTGAGGGTTAACTTTGTACTCTTTGTTATTTTGGAGGGAAGTCTGCAGCGATGGAATTCGATGGAGAGTTGTGAAATTACAAAACGCCATGTCTAGTATTATATCATTATGGATTCACCTGTCTCGGCAGTTGCGAAAGAATGTGCTTGGCGTCCCGGTAGTGCTTGCCGTCCACACCGGACATGACGCGGATCTTGGGATCGCTGATGTCACACAGCCGCAGTGCCTGGCGCACGGGCATCACGGCCGCGGACACGGCCTCCGAGTGGAATGCACCTGCCACATTCAGCCGCTTTGTGCGCCGGATGCCCAGCGAGCGGGCATTGCTCTCTATGTACTGCAGGGCCTGCAATTAATAATGAGGGTGTCATAAGCTGATACTAACCCTAATGTATTTAATTATCCATGAAATTGGCAGAGGAAGGATGAAAGTAGATTGAATGCTGCAGAAATGAGTTCTCTCAGAAATAAGTATGTGCGGTAAAATCATGTATGACCGTGCTAAAAATATTGAGATCTGGAAAGAATGTAAGCGTAATGGATAAGATTAAGAAAGGTACGTTTAAATGGTTTGGACATGTTGAACAAATGCACAAAGGAGTGTAATAATAATAACATAACATTTGTATAGTGCAGTTTTGTGTTATTTCACTTCAAGTGCGAGTAAGGAGAATCAATCATGGAAATTTGAAATGCTGTAAAGGGCAAAATGTTAATTGTTCAGGAGAGCGAAAATATTTTTTTTTCAAAAAATCATACCTCCTGTGTTTATAATTATGAATTTTTATTATAAAAAATAATTTTATTATAAAATAATAAGATCTTTCAGAATACTTTTGTAAATTTATTTAATAACAGAATTTAATTTATTTTTAATTTTTCCTTAAAAAAAAATTGTATTAGAATGTACTGTAATAATAATAGAATGTAAAGTACACACTTATTTTCCTAGAAATATTTCGATGATGCAAATCGACGGAGAAAAAAAAATCGAAGAAAAATGGCATATTTAATACATTTTTGGATTTTTTATTCTTTACAGCATTTAAAATTTCCATGATGGATACGATGCGAAAGGAAAACATGGCACGACCAAGTAAATCAGATACTTTAGCCAAGTCACGTAAAGAGTGATAACTGAAGAGACAATGTATAAATGTAAATAAAGCAATGAGTGTGTGGCGAGACAGAGTCAGTCGCGTGGTGGTCTATTTCCTCTGCCCCCCCCTCCAGAGAAACGACGTGATGGATAAGATTTCAACAGTTATAATGTAGGAACACCCCTTCAAAATGTAAAAGCGCCGATTCTGTTAAACAAAGCGTTGAATAAAAATTATAAAAGTTCTTCACCTCTTCATTTCCTGACAGGACTTTGGCCTGCGGGAAGAGATAGTTGGCGACCTTGCAGAAGGGTTTGCGCTCCCCCTCCGGCTGGGCGCAGTTCTCCACGGCCTTGACGCACACCTGCTTTATGTTGCACTCCGGGGTGTAGATGACGCTCAGCATGCCGCCGGGGTTCTCCTTGCTGGCCGCTTCCATGGCAGCCGAGCGAATGCTTACAAGTCTCATGCCTGGCGGGGAAAAGATTATATATAAAATAGTACCGCTGATGTCTTAGTTGTAATCTATCCCCCTTTGTTGTGAATAATTCATGTAACAGAAAGATAAAATGTTACAACGGTTTCATGACAATGTAGAACATTGAAGAAAAGTCGAGAAAATCAAACAAACCTAACCTATTCTTTAACCTTATCATGTGGCTGTCGCATATGTGATCCATCTGCTGCTATCCACGTAAGTGTATATATGAAGTTTCATATGTGATACATGAAGTTTCACTGAAACGCATACATTTTGTCAAAACATGGCGCTTGGGATATATAGCATTGAAATGTTAATCGTATTCTATTTTGTAACTGTTCTAATTTGTCTGGTTACCTGCTACAATATAATATATGTATGTACTGGGTAGCACGTAACTGAATGATTAATTAGCAATTCCTGAGCATATTTGGAGTAAAAAAGGAAATGTCATTTTGCTGTCTGATGATATTATTTTTCAATTAGAAACAAACAAAAAAAATGTTTCTCTCACGCGTCACCACTGATTACACTGATACACGTGGCGATGGGATCACGTGATATACACTCTCTCTCTTCTCTGTTACCGTGAACCATTTGTGACTGAGTACATTCTGAGAAAATCGATAAAAACAATTTTTTTTTAATAACGGAATGGAAAATAACAATTATATTTATGGACAAAGTAGGAAAAATATATTTCGTTCATTATAAGAATATATTTATGGCAAACATTAATTTTATGCCAGAAATATGAATTTTAACACGTTTTTCTCACATGATTCATATTCTATGCACAGTTTTTCTCATATGGTTCATATTCTATATACAGTTTTAGTCTTAATTTTAAATACCATAATAATGTCAAAATATTTAATTTAAATTTATTCAAATTTGACATCTAAGGCATCACAAAATGATGTTAATATTATGTACATACCAAGGCAATTGAATTGTGTAGTGGTATGCAGAGGATATGCCGTTTAAAAAAAAAAATATTACATACTATTTTGATTGTCCTCACATGGTTTATTTTCTATCGCCTTAAATATTTGATATATTTACATGGCTCATATTGTAGAAGATAACTGTATATTTTACTCATTTCCGTCACATTGTTCATATTAAATATGCAAAGACGATATATTACAACATAGCCATGTCGTAATCTATCCCTCTGTTGAAAAAAATATAGTAGAAAAATATATATTTTTTAAACCTTGTTCTAATGGAATATGTGTACAAATAGATATATTTTTAATATATAATTTTTTTAATCTTGTTCTAATGAAATAGTGTGTACAAATTTATTTTTTTAAACCTTGTTCTAATGGAATAGCGCCTGCGAATATGAGGGCTGTGATTTCTCCGAGGGAGAAGCCTGCCGTGGCAACACAAGACGGGATCACTGAGGGTCTTTCTTCCCTTAACTTCTCAACTGCGGCAAGACTCGATACCACTATCAGCTCCTGACTGTATTTTTTCAAATCCTCCTGGGTTACTATGCTGGTTAGGTCAATTCTGAAAAATTTTATTAAATATTAGTTTAAGCTTAATAATATAATGTTTTTATTCCAGGATGTGGGGACGATAGCGCAATCCCACACATCCCTTATCGCACATCCCTTAGAAAAAGTCAAAAATTTCTATTTTACATTTTATCTCTGAAAAGTAAAGTGATTGTCATCATCTATTCCCTACGAAAACCATATTTAACCTCTTGTGGGGCGCAGTCCCCCCGGCGGGTCTGGATTTTTGAAGCGATTTTGCCCCTTATGCATAAAGAAATTGTATGAAGAACAAGGTCAGAATCACTTGGGCCATTCTCGATCTTGACATAACGAACTACTGGATAGCATTTAGCCACTCCGAATAATTCATATTAATTGCCAATGACGCGCCGGGCACCAAAGATGGCGGACAAATGGCTGCCGTTTGATAATATGAACGCTGTCATATTCGAAGTCTATATTTATTCATTGTTTTTTAAATAAATCCATTGTGGAAAGCATAGATTTGAGTGATTATTAGGAAGTTTGTTTTATCTACATTATTTTGATGTAATTTTTGTATTGTATCACAAAAGAAATGTTATAAAAAAAGAATTCGTAAGAAAGGTGAGAACTGTCAAATATTTTACGTCGTATTGAAAAAAAAAAAATTTGACTTTCAACAAGTTAAGTTAGATCACTCCGTATCCGCAAGATGTCGCTAGTATCTCTTTTTGACAGGATTACTTGTTCATCATTCATTTGTTTGTTTTCACTCGACAGTAAAATTAACTTTTTTGACTTACGACACTTTTCTACGGGATGTGCGATATAATAGCTATACAGATTTTTACACAGTAAATTTTAAGTCATAGTATAACTGTTCCTCCGTATAGTCATCCTCAAGAATTCAGGGTAAATTTTGCAGAGAATATAAGTCAGTTGGTGTAAGCCATGTCTGTTGTAATACAGTTTGTAGTACAGAAATCAAAAATATTTTTTTCTACTCTTTTTATATTTCAGTAATTGATTGAAGTGATGTTTAGCTTATTCATGTGTTTTGTTCCTTTCGTAACTCGCACAGCGGCTTCTCTGTATTTTCCGAAGACAATGCCCTGTGGCCAGAAATCTGTGTTTGAGCAGGGTGAGAAAAACATACGCCTGGAAGTGAATGGCGAGGGACCACAGTCAGTGAAGAGCATTTGTGAAGGAAACCAAATCCCACCCTGGAATGTAGCACCGTGATGATCATTAGTCGCTATCTCCTAATGGTTGAACACAACTAATAATCAATGGGATAGGTAATTGAATTATTTGTTAATCCAAATAAGCCACTATAGGAATGCTGCTAAGGATCGTCAAGATAATGTGATTTAAAAGTGTTATTTGTTAACCTCTCGGGCGGGCAAGTGACAGTCTAGAGGTTAAAAAATAAAATGCGATTTTAAACCTTATGTAAAAAGAAACTGTACAAGGACAAGGTCAGAATCGCTTGCGCCAATATCATTGCAGACTTTGTTTTGTATTACAGTACTGTAGCCTCTCGGAATGCTCTGATATTAATGTTCTGTGGAATAAGGCCCTAACCTCTTAAATGTCATCCGACATTCAAGAGGTTAAAGCTGTAAACTTTACATGATTGTAGTTGTAGTATCAAAGGCAGTTTTTTTCAGCAAAATCACAAAAAGAAAAGTTAACACAAAAACAAACTGATGCCTAGATTAGTATTGTTTGCGCAATAAAATCTTCTTACTAACTAAATTATTAACAGTCAAAATCATAGATACATAATTTAAAAAAAGCTGGGTATATAAAAAAATATTCCCCCAACTGCCGCACTTTTAGGCACAGATTATGGAAATTACACTTCATTTCAACAATTACTACAAGAAACAACTATTTACATGCACAAAATAGGTTATTAGATTGGGTTAATTAAGTACATAATTACATGCTTATTTAGATTGAAGCAAAACTTATGCCAATGTCAATCCACACAAAAAAAAATCAAAATGATTGCAAAGGGATTGTTTCACATGGGAAATTTTGAACTTTGAATAAAAATTAAATTTTAGTGAATCTTTTATCATCTCCCCCAATGTAAAATTTGTTTCTTGAAGTAGTTAAGCTAAACGAAGTGTAATTTCCATAATCTAGGCCTTTTAAAAGTGCGGCGGTTAGGGAAATATTTACCAATGTATAATAATAATTGATTTAATGGTATTCATTTTTTACCCTACAACTTCACTGGCTATACTGAAGAGATCTTTTGCCAGGGGAAATTTCAGGAGGTCTCGGCCCATTCCAATAAACTGAGTACCTTGGCCGGGAAATAAAATAATAGTGGATTCTTTCGGATCTATTCCAGTTGCTTCGTCAAGGTGTTTCTTTAGGACAGCCGGGTAAGGGTGCGTAGCCCATTGACTATTAGGATTCTTGGTATGAAGATCTTCAAACGTTGCAGAGTTATCCAGGAGATCCTTTAGTGGTGAAACATATTTTTTTTCTTCGTCGTCTGGATTTCGGGTCGAATAATGCCGGGAACAGCTTGACTGACAGCATGCCGTTCTAGTAATTTCTTTCCGGACAACTTTTCTCAAACTAGAATTCAACGCGGAAAGCATTTTCCTTGTTATTTCATTGGCCAATTATAAGTTTAATAATTGTGCACTAATGTTTGCATTTTACAAACATAACCTTACTTTGGTTGTATTTGAAATTTTAGTTCATTTTGGGCAAACGTCAAAAATGTATCTATGGAAATTATATATAGCTAAAATCGGAAAATATCGCTAGCCAGACAAAAATGAACTTTTTTATTATTGAGGCAATAAAAGATTAGGACGTGACACCCAAGAAAATGCGTTTAACAAGGTCAGCTCATTTCCGAAAAAAAAGCTCGTCGGGCAGCTTTTGAAATTTCTAACGCGTGACGTAATTTGAAATAAAAACACTGACTTGTATTGCAGTTGATTAAAATGTCCCAGTGGGACATGGACTTCACTACTTATTAACTTTCTAGCCGATCACCGCTATACTTCCTTGATGAGCTAACTTTGTTAAATATATTTTCTACGAATCTCGCGTGACACTCACCAAATATCATTCTGACAATAAATAAAGCACTCACTAGACCGATAACTTCGTGCATTTTTGTATGGAGAGAGTTTCCACCATAAATAAATCAACAATATCTCGTTTTTTTGCATGGAGGTGGTTTGACTCAAGGTTTGTAATTAACAAGTTTAGTATAACAACCCGAGCGCTTTTTGACACATTATGGCACTATTTCCAAAACCTCGGATTGCTTAAAACGACTATATAATAGATTGTACATTTAAAATATAACAAAATAAATATTCTCTGGATTGTTTAAAATGTTTTAAGGTTAAAGATTTAATTATATATTTTTATAAATCCTACAAATATGTGATATTAGACAAAAGATAGGGGAATTTATTGGCTATATAGAACTATAATCAGTTTGTATGTCTCCATATTCAAATTTGGAGATATGATGTTCTTAATGTGGGCGGAAAAATTTCCTTTAGCAATCCGAGAAAAAATATTTTAATTGCTCTGTCGCTCCAGTGGATAAATGTATTTAACAAGTCAAGCTTATCGAGGGAGTAGAGCGGTGATTGGATCGAAAGTCGTGATGTAGCTTGAAGTACATTTTCCACTGGGTAATTTGTATTTACTGCAATACTAGTGGCGTCAAGCTACTCTGAATGCGTTTGCAATGATTTATTTATAGTACTTTGGTAATATTATACTAATTATAATTATAATTATAATTACAACTGGTGTTCGGAATAAAAAAAGAATATCCCAAGAATATTTGCAGCGTTACATCTACTTTGATTGTGTAGAATCGAGGTTATTAGCGCCTTATACAGGGTGTTAAAGCTGGAATCAGACAGTTCACTCGAGTGAAGGTTTTACGCCATGTTTTTTCGACCGAATGTTCCATCTTCGTTTCATTCCACGATCAGACGGCGCTATAGAAATAAACGTTCACTCGTCCATTCCCACTACAGCGTCGCCGAGCGAGGTCAGGCGCGCTGGAATTCGTTTGATTTCCAGCGCGGTCCGGACTCGAATTTTAAGGAAAAACATGTCAGATGCATCGATTTTTACGCAATTTTGTTGACACAATTAAATTAAAAAATATACTTTAAAAAAAAAACAGTATTGTTTCGTCTTATAAACCTTTTTATTTTTTATGACATAATAACACAATCTGATTTTACTTTTTTTATTAGGAACATTTACCTACTTACTAAATTAATAATCTTACATATATATAAAAAAATATATATAACACATGGATAAGAAGGGAGACCCAACAATATATATGAGACGTGTTCCCAAAAGCAAATACATTTTGAATACCATTTTGACGTTTGGCGTACGACGTGATAGCGTCCTTCCAGTACAAGACGCGAGACGGACTGATAGAGAGTTCACTCCGTGTTCAGACGTTTCACTTTGCTCTTTTCCGCGCGCGAGGGAAGGATGCCGAATGAAAATATCCAACATTGTTGGATCGGTTCACTTGAAGATTTCATTCGGCAGTATTCGGCACTTTCGTTTCATTTCATGTTCAGTTGTGTCATTCCGAGTAAAATAGGCCGAATGAAATAGGGAAATGAACGATTAGTGAACCATCTGATTCAGCCATTAGGCTGGAATCACTAATTCCACTAATCACTAATTCATTAATCGTTCGTTTCTGTATTTCATTCCACCTATTTCACTCGGAATGACGCGTCTGAACAAGAAATGAAACAAAAGTGAAACGAAGATGGGAACATTCGCTCGAGTAACCATAGAGTAAACCTTCACTCGAGTGAACCGTCAGATTCCAGCTTTACAAAAAAATGATTATCTAGATTGTCTATGAGTAAACAAGCTTTGTTTGTGGTGTGTTTTGTTTGACATCATTTTTGACATTCAAAACTGTTTGAAAGTTTCAAAATCTCAATTTGTCAACATAAAACAATCATAATAAAATGTTAATTGCTGTCGAAGGTTGTGCACATGGTGAATTAGAGAAGATTTACCAGTGTATTGAACATTTACAGAAACAGAATAATGTCAAAGTGGACCTATTGATTTGCTGCGGCGATTTCCAGTCCGTGCGAAATAGTAATGATTTATGCTGTATGGCCATACCGCCGAAATTTTATAATATTTGCACATTTTACAAGTAAGTAAAAGCCACTACAATATTTTTTCGAAAATATATACTACATTCTATTTTTTTCTAGTTTTGTTCAAATTTGAGGTTAATTACTTTGATCGCGTTTTTTTGAGTCTTTGGGCCTTTTATTCGTATATTACTAATAAAAATCTATACATTTAAGTCCTTATTGATATTCTTAGAACGTTGGTTGTATTGTGTGAGACCTAAAATAAATTGATTTTTAATTAATTTTTCTCAAACAGGTACTACAGCGGGGAAGCCGTAGCTCCCATTTTAACAATTTTTATTGGGGGCAATCACGAGGCCTCAAACTACCTTCAGGAGCTCCCTTACGGGGGCTGGGTGGCCCCCAACATATATTACATGGGCTACGCTGGGGTTGTCACTGTGGCTGGAATACGAATCGGAGGTATGTTCATCATAATTTTTTTAATGTTATTTTTTATGCATTATATTATTTTTCAATGTATTCCATGCGTATTTACGGGTGTCTGGGCACCTTTATTTTTCCCGGTGCATATTCACTGGAAACACATAATTTTTTTGTGCCACTTTACGTGGAGTTCTATAGGTTACTAATAATATATATATATATATATATATATATATATATATATATATATATATATATACATATAAATATATATTTATTTTTTCTTTATTCACTGCATTGTTTATTTATTACATTTGTTGAAAAATTTTCGACCACCATGATAGGCAAATGCCCGTGTTGTGGTGATTGTTAAGTAATTAGGTAGTTACTTATTTATTATTAATCCGTTAAACATATTCAATTGCCATAAACAATATTTTTTAAATAAGACTATTTTCGAATTTCAAACAAAGAAAGAAAAGGAGTACCGTCTGAAACAAATGCTTGAATTGTGCAGATTTTTAATTTGGTTTTTTTTTTTTTAAAAGGTCTCTCCGGGATTTACAAAGGCCATGACTACTTGAAGGGACATTTTGAGGTAACTCCATACTCTGACAACACCAAAAGAAGTGTCTATCACATTCGGAATTTAGAGGTAAGCTTACCTACATTATTAATAATGAAACAGGTACATATTTGAAGGTTAAACTGCAAAAACAGGCATATATAGAGAAAATGATAATTTTGCAGATGAGCAAAAAAAAAATTGTAATTTTTATTGATTGGAAGATGAGTTTATTAAGTAAAAGAAAATAAATATAATTTTTTTAAATATAATTTAATTGGCAACCCGGGCGTTTATTGAGATAATATAGATTTATACAAACGAGTAAGTTACCCGCCTCATTAGACGATGTCTTTTCTGAGACAAGAAAAATATTGATTCAACATATTTTTAAATACAATGAAATTGGAATAAAATAACAAAAACATAACCTACTACATATTTAAATTTTTTTTTACTGATTATGTCTTACTCCGCCTCGCGGTTAACCTCTTGAATGTCGGATGACAGTTACGCCGTTCTTCCATGTAGCTATGTTCAAGCGAGGCGATCGCCGCTCGTCTGTATTTTCCATACTACTATTAGTGTTTGAAAACGCCGCTAGGCGCTTCACTATCAAAACACTAGCGTCGCTTGTTGTAGCTACGTGAACGATGGGCGTTAGAGGTTAAGGCCGTATTTCTTAGAAAATTAATATCAGAGCATTCCGAGGAGCTAGAGTGCTCTAATAAAAAGCAAAGTCTGGAATGATATTGGCACAAGTGATTCTGACCATGTCCTGGTACAGTTTCTGTATACATAAGGGTTAAAAATCGCATTTTATTTTTTAACCTCTCATCTGTCATAAGCCCGCCGGCATAATGAATATAGAGTTTCCAAATCAACTCCGTCCATATTTTGACACGGTGGCCATTTTGTCGGCCATCTTTCTTGCCCGATGCATCATAGACAATTTTTTAAAATTATTCCTAGAGGCTAGATGCTATGCAGTATTTTGTTACGCCAAGAACGAGAATGGCCCTAGCGATTCTGACCTTGTTCTTGATACAATTTCTTTATACATAAGGGACAAAATCGCTTCCAAAATCTATGCTACACTGGAGTAAGTACGGCTAATGTCAGGTTAAAAACCAAATAAATACGAAACCAGTGTACTCCAAGATTGAGAACCATTGGTGTTCTGGGCAAGCAAATCACATGACGTAAAAGTACAAAGGAAATGTGTATCTGATAGTTGGAATATAGTATTGTTGATGCTTATTGACATGGAAAATGTATGAACAATATAGCGATGAACTTGTAATCAGCTCAATTTTGTTCAGTTTACGGTGGAATTGGCCCGTTTTTGTACAGTTTTATACATAGTAGGCTGATTTTCTCCTTGACTACACTTTCTTCTCCCTTCATTTAAGAAGCAATTAGATAAATTTTGACAGTTTTAATGATATCATTCTTCAGAACTTTTCAAGAGTAAATTGGCATTTAAATCTCACAAATGAAAAAAATGCAATCAGTCAGATTTTGCCGTGCACCCTGCTTTTTATGTAATAATAAAGTATAATAAAAATATATACATGTTGGCAGGTGAAGGTCTCCTGCTCATGTTTGCTTACCACGGCATAGGTATATAGGAGTACATACTTGGTTTTTGCTCATTCATTTATAGTCCAAAGAAGTTTTCCAAGGGACCGGAAAAAACTTCATAGGCGGGAAAACCTTAAATGTGGATAAATTTGGCCTTTCAGTTTTCAAGGGACCGAAAAACCAAACTTCTTAAGCATGAAAACTTCTTAGAGGGTCCTCTTTATCTGGTCTGGTGTATCCCAGCATATTTTCACTTGAGGTTGGAGATTGTGATGACAATGTCGGGCACCTTTCTTGCTTTTATGGGTATTACCTTTAACTTATTAAATGTTATTTGTCAGGTTTTTCGTCTGCGCCAGTTGAAGGATAAATTGGACATAGTGATATCACACGACTGGCCGCGTGGTGCTGCCCAACATGGAAACGTTAATCGTCTTCTGAAAGACAAGCCATTCTTTGCGTAAGTAACTACCATTATGGTTATATTATTGATTAATTAAAGAGTAAAATAGGTGTAAAGGTATCCATAAATATTTTTTTAATTCTAGTGCTTATTGTTTTTAATAATATAAAATCGTTTACATATTTTCTAAACAAACTAAATGCAGAATATAGCGTGATTTACTTATCACTTAGGTTTGACACAATTCAACAATTTGAACCTTTGGAGGCAAATATTGGGCCTCCTGACATAGAGGAGGAAATGCTGTTAGGCCTCCGGTTGAAAGAGAAGGTATCGGCGAGTTGTGATATCTCCGTGCGTGCTGGTCGGAATAATAAACTCGGGAGATGATGATGATGATGTATTTACATAATGAACTATTTACAAACGTAGTAAGTTTTTACAAGCGTAGTGAGATTATTCCGAGAACTGCAGATAGCGAGGGTGTGTTACTAGGCCGCTGGCCTGTCGCCGTGTGAGCACTGCGTGACTGAGAGATTAAATCGCCGTCAGAAGCCTGGGGGACCCGGAAGATCCGTGATCTTCACCACCAGCTGACAACAATATCAAAATCTCTGCCCACATGGCGTCGAGCAACAACACCAACACTCCGCCCACCGCGCATCGAGAATTCACATCCCTTCGCGATGTGATTAACATGCATCCCACTGTGATGCAACATCGTCAGAAACCTTCGCCTTCTCATTCAGCTAGCCAGCTGACGACAACACCAAAGCTCCGCCCATCGTACGTCGAGCAATAACTTCAACACTCCGCCCATCGTGCGTCGAGCCTCCACATCCCACCGTGATGTGACCAACACGCATCCCGGCGTGATGCATACCAGTCTGGAGGAACGGAAGATCTGTGATCTTCACCACCAGTGCCAGCACCAGTTCAGCTCGCACCAGCTGACAACAACGGCACAAACCTCCGCCCATCGCGCGTCGAACAACAACTTCAACCGGAGGCCCAAAATCTCCTCATCACCGGAGACCCGCACATGGCCTCCAAATCGGTGACCCCGACGTGATTTGAACACGTCGCTCGCAATCACCCTCCAAAGTGCTGACCCAACGACGTGAGTTCACTTGCTACAGACTGCAGATATTGATACGCACGTGTTGGCCCAACACCCATCACTGGCCCAACACCCAGCACCGGCCTGAGTGTTATTATTCCGACCAGCACGCGCGGAGATATCCAGACTCACCGATATCTCCCCTCTTTTAATGGAGGCCCAGCCCATTTTCTCCTCATCACCGGAGACCAGCACATTGCCTCAACAAACCTATCCTGATTCTTTGCACCATTTTAGTTTTTTCTTCAATCACCAAACTTAACGGTCATATTATTATGACGTAATAACTGCAAAAAAGGCAAGATGTCATAATGAGAAATAAGACTGATAAAATGTATTGAAAAATATTTACAAAAAAAGGTGAATGTTCCCATGCTATATACTCAAAATCCATAATCACGGTGGTACAAATGTTCTTTACCGGTTGTAGTCCCTCGCCATTCGCCTTCAGTCCTCCATCCTTACTGACCTTCTCCAATCCTCCTCCACTCAGTCTATCCTTAATTTTCAGCATCCTAACTGGCATTCTTTCTACATGTCCATTCTATCGCAGTCTTTGAAATCTTACAATGGTCTCGTGCCCTACAAGATTTTCGAGTTCATGGTTCATCTTTATCCTGTAAGATCTACTTTCTAGTGTAGGTGCAAAGATTTTTCGCTCAAGGGTTGTCGACTTGTTTTCATCGTTTTGAATTAGTCTCTGTATACATTATTTCCAGCCAGGAAATTGAAGAGAACCGGCTGGGCTCGCAACCCGCAGCGGAGCTGCTGCAGCAGCTGCGCCCCGCGCACTGGTTCTCCGCACATCTGCACTGCAAGCACGCCGCACTGGTGCCCCATACGGGAGCCTCCACCCACACTAAGTTCCTCGCGCTGGACAAGTGCCTGCCCCGGAGGAGATTCCTGCAGGTTACTTGTGTTACCCATCATTAAAATATCTGCAGTAACATTACAACTGATAACTAACTCCTTTAACTCGGCGTGGGCGTCTGACATGTATAATAGTACAATAATAACAGTAAATTTTGTTGTCATATTTTATGTTATTTTTTGTTCAACTTTTATCATTTTATATCATTTAATCTTTAAAACTTCCCTTACAGTGCTAAATTATACCTCATTGTCCAGTGCCTGATTTTTCAGTTATACCCAATATAAATTCATAACAATAAAGCTTTTTAATGATAAAAATGCAAACTTTAAAGTTATTACTTACACAGCAAAAGACAAATTACAAAGTTTTTGTTTTCAAAGAATCCATTAAAAACAAAGATTCCAGTAAAAATATACTCCGCAATAAATAGTAGCATTTATTTATCGTTATCAAGTTTAACTTGTAGAACTCCATTAAAATTTTTATAAATTTATAAATTGAATAATAATATTATTGAATATATAAAAAAAAGTAGTTTTAGAAATAACACCATGATCATAGACATCTGAATATTACTAGACGAGAACATACAGGCCAGGGGTAAACACCAACTATAGTGGGACGCGGAGTGGTGAGTTGACTGTCATTCGTCAATAAATCAATCTGACAGTATACAGGCATCTCGCATTATAATATCACCTTTTAGTTCTTAAAAGTAATATCTGCTTTTGAATGAATAGACGTTTTCACATGGGAGTGCGAATTGCTCGCCACGTTTCAACGGACTCGTAAATTCCAAATATGGCAAAGTAAAGTTCATAGCTATTTTCAGAGTCAAATATTTTGTTGCTGTATTTAGTTAAGACACTTTTACAAATGAAGACCCCAAGGCAAGAAGTTGTTAACTTACATTGAAGGCATTCTGAGATATTTAGACTTTTGCGTTTTGCCTTATAATTTTTTTATTTGAATGATCCTTCATGGTGTAGTAAACAAACCAAATTTACATTACATCTAGTAATATTAAGTAGTTTTGCAGTCTAAGAGTTAAAATAAATACGTTTTCTACAAAAAAATGTAGTTAACATGTTCATGCCTTCTACATATCTACAGGGATAGGTGAGGAAGGTACAGAATTGAAAGGCAAGAACATGTTATATTCTTGTTGTTTTATTTAATCAAACAAATTAAACACTTTTTTAAATATATAACGTAACTAAATAATTATTATTATTGAAAAGAAATAGTAGCAGAGCATATTAGTCAATTTTTTTTTGGAGACTGAAAAAATCCACAAAAAACCTCATCCACGTATGGTAACAATTTTTGGATATCATTCCATGTGGCTGCGTCGATTTCTTTGTTATCTCTCACTTTTGATGACGGAAGATTCTCTTCCAGTTTTGGTGTTCTACAAGATTTAAGACTTTTTTATAATTAACGTAAGAATCACCTCTCATCCTAACTAACAAACTAACCATCACGCCGTTTCTCCGCAGGGGCAGGCAGAGAGGACAGACCGCCAAACAACTCGGTCTTGGCACACAGTCCTTGCCTCATTCACATTCATCATGTTCTCATACATACTCTTCTATTATTCTGACTCTTGACATGGCCCGACTCAGGTATCTGATTTACTTGATCGTGCCACGTCTTCCTTGGGCGTCCTCGGCTTCTTTTACCATTCACATTCGCGTCATAAATTCTCTTTACACTCCTTTCTTCATTCATTCGCTCAACATGCCCAAACCATCTAAGAGTACCTTTCTTAATCTTACTTATTACGCTCACATCAGCCTTGCATTCTTTTCGGATCTCCATATTCCTCACACGATCATACATGGTTTTACCACACGTACGCCTCGGGGATCTCATTTCTACAGCATTCAGTCTACTTTCATCCTTTTTCTGCCAGTTCCATGCTTCACTGCCATACATCAGGGTAGGTACCAGTCCTCCATTGTGGACTGCTAGCTTCGCTTCTGTGGACAACTTTTTGTTGGCTCCAACGGCGTTCAATCCTCCATTAATGGAGTTACCTGCATTTACCGTTCTTTCAATATCTCTATCAGCCTTCCAATCTCTCGTAAACATACTTCCCAAATTTACAAACTCATCCACCTGCTCCAAATATGCTCATCTTAGCGTCCCGCGCTATTTCTATTGCTCGCCCTCTAAGCCCTCTGAAACAAATTAATAAGCATTACAATAAAAAATGGTTGACTTTTAGACAGAAAAACACTAAAACAAAAATGCTTCACCCACTTTCAAACTACTCCTAACCTCAAACTACTTTATGGACAAATTAAGATAATGCTAATGTTTTATACAGCTTACCTGATTCTGTGATCAATTGTTGACACATTTTCACCATTTTTTCACCTCTGGAACTCATTTTCAATGATTTTTAAATAAAAAACACGCACTGCAAAACTTTTGAAAACGACCAAGGTAAACGTCAAAGTGAGTGAATAACATGTTAACTGTAGAAATCTCAACCAATGTAGATGGGAAGAAGTTGTTAATTACAGAATTACGGCAAGAACTTGTTATCTTTGTAGTTAACAAGTTCTTGCCCTAATTTTAACAACGTAATGTCACAGAAACACGTAGTTAACATGTTCATCACATTGATTTAAGCATGTTCTTGCCGTTTTTTGCTAGTCCAAATGGAACATGTTCTTGCCGTTTCATATGCGAGTCCAAATGGAACCGGTATGGGGAGGGGGAAATAATACGCTTTTATGACTTAGGGCAGGTCTAGTAATATTATGTCTATGACCATGATTCATTACGATATGTGGCAGTGTGAACTTGGTGCGGTATTAACTTTTTTTAAATAATTACCATATTACATCATCGGTCAAGAGCTACAAGTTTAGAGGCTAACCATTTTTCAACTCGTGAGGTTTTCATAATCAAATGTTCTTTGTAGAGCCACTTGTCACTCTTAACTGACAATATTTTCTATATTCGTAAATTCCAAACAAAGGTGGAGCAGATTTCAAGGATCGAAGAAGTAAAAATAAAACAAATGTTGTGATGTGTCCTAGGTTCTGGACATCCCCCATGACACTGCACTGCCCGTGGAACTCCACTATGACCTTGGCTGGCTCACCGTGCTGCATCTCACCAACCACCTGCTGAGCGTGCGCCCTGCCATGTGCCACATGCCTGGGGAGCACGGCGATCAGAAGTAATACAAACCACTCTTTATATTATTACCAACTGCATGATTAGTGTCCTAGGTTCCTAGACACAACCACATAATAAGTGAGATTTTCATGTTCAGGATATTGAGCCATTAATTTATGAAATTTTTCTGTCAATAACTGCATTTACATAAATTAAAAAATATATACATACTACTTTCTTAATTTGAAAATATATAAACTATGTACGTCTTTCATGTAATAAATATCAGAGGTGGCAGCCCATTTTTAGTATTTGTCACCAGTCTGTTTTTTTTGCATAGTCACAGAGTTGCATTATGTTGTATGTATTATTTTCTCAATACATATTACTATTTCATTTTCAAACTTGTTTGTAGAACTTTTAATATCTTTCTACTAGTAAGAAGGATGTTTTTATTTATTTATTTATTTATTTATTTATACGCCTATTAGGCTTTTACATACATAGTTATAAAAAATATTCATAAGATTGTAAGTTCACAGTTACAGTAGTAATACATAGTAATATACATAATAATATAATCTATCTATTTAACATATTATAACAGCAAGTAACTAGTAATGCATACGATGATTATTTGTAGGTATAAACTTGTTTTACAAAAATAAGAATTTGCCTACTCCTAAGGTTAACAAACGTAATTTAGCTATAAAGAAATGTAAAGTTTATAAGTACATAGTAGACAGTGAGAGCAGTAACATGGTATAATACGACATAATAATATAGTGTTTAATATGAGGCCTTTGAATTAGAGAGTTTACGAAATAATTGTTGGCGGTATTGTTAACATAATATACCTAGATCGTTTGACCAGTTATCGTGGCCCGTTAAATCCAGGGCGTTCGCTCTGCCATTTTACATAGTTTTAAAAAAATAATATACACAAAGATTATAAGTATAGAATAGTAAAAGCAATAATTTAACCTTAACCGTTTGACACATAAAAGCAAGTAAAAAGCAAATGAAAACATGATAGTTTGTAGGTGTAAACCTGTCGTAAGAAAATAAGAATATGCCTACTTCTAAGGTATAAAAACCAAAAATTTCTTATAAAAATGAAGTTTATATGTACATATTATGTAGTAGTAGTATTAACATAATATCTATGCGACACATAAAAGCTAGTGTATATATTAATTTATTCTTCACTAATCTATTCACGAACTAGCGGGCTCCAAAAGCCAGCCAGTTTGTAAATTGATAAATAATTAAAAATAAAAAAACATTTTTACTAAATGGTTACAGTAATTACATGTGAAAAAATAATGCAGTTGTAGTAATTGCAAGAAGTTTACATTTATTATTGTGTCAAACATGAGGAAATATTTCGATCAGAGGTGCAATAGCTAATTGTTTATTATTTTATTATAAAAGTTCTAATATACTGGTTTTAAATTTGGAAACCGATTGAAAACGATAGACATCAATTGAACTATATGTGTTTCCAAGTGTATGAAGCCTTTGAATTGGAGAGTTTATGAAGTAATTATTGGCAGATTTGGTAACAAAATATAGAGCGTTTAAACGAGTATTGCGGGTAGGTATACGTAAATTAATTAAGCTCGTTAAATCGAGGGCGTCCAGGCTGCCATTTGATATATTGAAAAGGCAAACTAAGTCACTCACTGTGCGTCTTGTAGTTAAATCACTTAGGTTTAGTAATTCCATTAAACATGTATAATTAAGTTCTTCAATTGGTATTCCAAGTTTGTAATTAATGAACCTAAGAAACTTATGTTGTACTCTTTCGATTTTTTGCTGATGAGTCTTATAAAATGGAGCCCAGATTATTGAGTTGTACTCCAAATTACTTCTCACCAATCCAGTGTAAAGCAATTTAAAGGAATTAATTGTTTTAAATTCTTTTATCGTCCTCAGAATGTACCCCAGGCATTTCATGGCCTTGTTGGTTATTTCATTTATATGAGGAACAAAAGTTAATTTACTGTCAAATATTATGCCAAGGTCCTTAATTTGTTTAACTCTTTTTAGGAAATTGTTGTTGATGCTATATTGATATTTAATGGGATTTTTGATTTGAGTAAAAGTTATTGATTGACATTTTTCAATGTTGAGAAAGAGTTCATTAAGGGTGCACCACTCTTGTAGCCTCACAAGATTTGATTGCAATACGCTACAGTCATTATAATTAGTAATTGTTTTGTAAATTTTTAAATCGTCCGCAAATAGAAGTATCATAACTCCATCGAAGATGGAAGATATGTCGTTTATAAACAAGGAAAATAACACTGGGCCCAGATGTGACCCCTGTGGGACTCCGGTAAAGATTTCAAACTGATGTGAAAAATGTGAATTAATTTTGACTGATATTTTTCTTTTGTGAAGGTAGCTTTCGAACCATCTTAAAATATGCCCCCTTATACCAAGGGATCTTAGTTTGTTTATAAGAATTTTATGTGAGACTTTGTCGAAAGCCTTACTAAAGTCTGTATACACTACGTCTGTTTGAAGACGATTGTTCATAGAATTAGTTATATATTCCTGATATGTATATCATTAAATTTGTTAGAGTTGATCTTTTTGCTATGAAGCCATGTTGTCGGTGTGAAATTACTTTATTGATTTCGGGCGAGAGTTTAGAGAGCAGAGCAGATTCAAGTATTTTCGGGATTGACGACTGGATACATATAGGTCGGTAATTAGATATATCAGATTTATCACCTTTCTTGAATATTGGAGACAGAAAGCTTGTTTTCCATTTTATCGGAAAAATGCCAGTTTTTATGGACAAATTAAAAAGTTTAGTTAGAGGATAAGTCAAGACTGATGAGCATTTCGATAGGAAGATTGGTGGAATATTATCAGGACCGGCCGATTTGTTAAGGTCAAGGGATTTTAATTTAGTTTTTATATCATTTTCTTCGAATATGCATTGATTGAAATCAATGTTATTTTTATTTGGTGTTGTGGCGTCGGACATTGGTGAGTTGTTTGTAGAAGCATAGATTTTACTGAAAAATTCAGCAAATAGATTAACAACTTCTTGTGGATTATCAGCCGTTTTATTATCTAAATACATGTTGGGGGGAATACCGGAGTCGTTGTTGTTAAGCAATTTTGAGAATTTAAAGATGTTTTGAGGGTTGGCAAGAGCCAATTTTTCACAGTTGTCAATACACTTTTGGTAACATAACTTAGACATTTTTTTGGTGGCCTTTCTGAGTTCGTTAAATTTTGCGTAATCAACTGGATCGCGTGTTGATTTGTATATTTTATGGGCTATTTTTTTTTCTCTAATTATTTTAATAAGATCGCTACTGAACCACTTTGGATAGTTACGTACGTACATTTTTGAAACGGGTACAAGCGATTCAATAGATTTATTTAGAATTGAGTAAAATTTATCTTTTTTTTTTTTTTTTTTATAGAGAATACCTCACAAGAGTCCCAACTGCTTCCGTCTGGAGCCAGTGAGACTATGGCATCCCCAATTGGGGTATGTTGTGAGGCTGAAGGAAAGTGGGGAAGGGAAGGAGATGGGGAAGAGGAGGGTAGGAAAGTACCTGGCTATTCAGATCTAGTCACTAAACACGGCTAAAGCCATTATTAAGCAACGTCTCAATTCTGAATGGTGGTCTTACACCAGGGCGATACTGACAGTATCTTCCACTCTGGAACGTGCCGCAAATGTAGTATATATTATTTTTATTAATTAATTGTGAAATAACACAAATTAATCAAATAAAATTTATTTGCGCACGCCGGGTTCGAACCCGCAACCTTCCGATTGGGAGTCAAGTGTTGTTACCACTCGACCACGGACGGTCGTCAATCATTTCTGCCATATCATTTATGTTTTCTTCAGAGTCCAAAAAGTTCCAGTCAGTTGAAGATAAAAGATTAGTGATTTGATCATAATCGGCTTTGAAGAAGTTCAATTTTATTGATACTGATGGATTTTTTTTTTTTATTGAACTGTTGCATTCGATCAGTAGAGGGGGGTGATATTTGTCGATTGGGAGGATAGATTCAGTAGATGCGGATACTCTAACAAATAAAGAATTTGAGAAAACTAGGTCAAGAAGACGGGAATTAATGTTGAATACATAGTTTAACTGTAGTAGATTTAGAAAATTTGACATCTCGATTATCTCATGAGAACCATGGTTGATGCTGTCCGTGGTAGAAGTTTTATTGTTATCTATGTCCCATATGACATTTGGCAGATTGTAGTCTCCTGTCATAATCATGGTGGCGCCAGGAAATTTTCTTATGATTGTTTCGATTTCGAAGTAGTGGTCCTTGTATACTTGGGCGTCAGAAGATGGGGGAATGTAGATACAGCCAATGATAATTTTTTCACTTTTGGTGGACACCATGATGAATAATTGTTCAAGATGTGTATGTATGCACTTGAGTTTTCTTGATTTGAGTCTATTGTTTATGGATAACAATACACCTCCTCCTTTGGTTTTATTGCTTACGCTTCTGTCTTTTCTGTATACTGTGTGATTAAAGAAGCCCAGTTCGAAAGTGTCAATGTTTTTATTAAGCCATGTTTCAGTGAAGGCGTAAGAGTCGTAGTTCAAAGTTGGTAAGTTTGATTTCAGGTCTTGTAATTTTGTTCGAAGTCCTCGTACATTTTGATAATATAATGAAATTTTGGTGTTTAGTTTTTTGGGATCGTTTTAACGATTGTAGGATTGTTATTAATGTATTTTATTGTGATATCCGTTTCGCCTGAAGACTTCCTTTTTTCTAGTTCTTCTCTTAAATCTGTTAAATGTTTACGTTGTAGGAAAGACTGGTCTTGATACATTCGGATATGATTTTTCAGAGTGTCTTTCTTTTTTAGTAGAATTTTCGGCCATTTAGCTTCCGGAAATTCGACTTTTATACTTCTCGGTTTGTCAGTTTTCCGAATACCCAATCTGTAGATTTTTACATCAAGGTTTGTTGTCGAGGCATCCATATCGGAGATAATTTTCTTAACTGCTGCGATATCACTATTTATTGATTCAGTCTGAGATAATGATGTATTCTCCGGAATGTTGTGAATAATTAGATTTTTGTCTCTGTAGCTTTGTTCTTTCATTTCAGCGAGGATTTCGCAAACGGTTTGAGTTTGGGCTGGTGGGGAGCACACATTTGGAGTTGAACTTTTTAGAGCCGTTAACTCGCCCTCAAGGTTTGCCATTTTTACTGCCATTTGGGCAATGGTTCCTAATATATCATTAGTTCTAGGTATTATTTTAGCGATCTGCTCTTTTGTAAATTTATTTTTAGGCTTTATTATCATATTGGTCAATAAGTTGACTGCGTCCTTCGCCAGAGAAATATAAGCCTGAGCATCCATATTAATTAAAAAAGTTTTGGAAAAGGGTGGAATTGCCCGTAAAACAGGGTTTTTATTTGTTGCAAAGTTGGGTAGACTTTGCGATCTTTGGCAATAATAGATACAATATAAAGTATTTCCAGGCAGAGCTCGTACCACAAGCATTTTCAAGTATTTCAAAAGCATGATTTTTATCCTAGCCACAACCGTCCTACCAAGTCGACTATTCGACGTTTGGTGACCAAATTGGAGTCAACCGGTTCGATAAATAATCAGCCAATACCAGTACGTCACTGAAACACAAATTTTCCCTGGTTTAAGTGTACTGAACTTTTTTCCTTGTTTAAGTGCACCGAACTTTTTTTATTTTTTAAGTGCATTTGATACGCATTCCGCCCTATCACGCATGCGCTTTGTATGTATCTCATATCGCCCACTCATTCCCACTCGGAGACAAACTTTTGAATTCCCTTGTGAAGAATTATTGGACCGTTAGTTAGTTTTGGGCAAAATCGCGCGCATTTGAATTAAGTTGCAAGAAATTCGATAGATTATTTTTATTATACTATATAAATTGGTATATATCTACAGAGATTTCAATTTATTTTCTGTTTAGACATCGGATTAGGTTTAGAAATGTAATATATTCTCTGGGTAGTGAGATGGTAGTGCATGTTTGGATAGGCTTTAGTAGCTTGCCTTGTACGTAGTAAAGTGAATGAATCTCACCATCATTATACCACTTTAACATGAAATATCTACTTGGTACTTCTGCATCATAATATACATCTGTTTAATTATTATTAGTTGCAGATATAACTTCACACCGACTGCTGAAGAGCTAAATTCAGTTTTGAAAATGATGGATGGAAATTTGGTGGTACCGCAGAACTTTGTGATGACCGCAGAGCCATACGACCCGGAGGACAAATCTACGCAAAAGCGGCAGCCGCAACCCGTCTCCAACGCCCAAACCACCCGCCTCTGCGACCTGCTGCAGATCGACGACCCCGTCAGCTTGGTTCTGCTGCAGATGGGGAACTCGCTCCCCCAACACTCCCCCATCACCCCCAAGATGAAAAGTGTTCATTTGACGCCTGAGAACCTGGCAGAAAGAACTTTCAGTGACCTCTCCGACAGTACCTATTCCAGTCCTATAACTCCCCTCTCTTTACCAGTCCCCAAAAAATCTTTTTCTGAACCTATCTTAGAAATGGAAAAAACCACAGGAATCGTGTATACCATCCCAAGTACTCCAGATTGTATTATTAATTCGGAGGAGTTGGCAGAAGAGACTACTGCCATAACTGCTTGCTCAACACCCGTTTCAACCAAAAAACCCTTCAAAAGGCGGAATGAAAGCTTTTATTCCAACAAACCAGAAAATGAGTAAAGTAAATTTAGTATTGTGTAGTGTGCAATAAGAATACAAGTCAATTATTATTGTAAAGGCAATCCTCATCCTCGGTCTACAAATTTAAATTTTTATATAATTGGTTATCCCCCCAGCAAGGCTCGCGCGACGCATGTGGCTCATTTGCGTCTCTTCAGACATCAGGAGCCGCCGAACCAAGTTCGGCTCAAACAGCATCAGCTAGATTTTTTTCTAGATTCTAGCTCTTTATATTATACAGAACTGCTTTTTTTTAAAAATGTTTTCACTAACGTCTTCAACGCCGGTGTATCCTTAAGGACACTATTAAAAAACATTTCTCAGCATATAACTAACTGAGTAAACTACGTAAATATGGTTGATTATATACTATTTTTATAAATATTTAAACACATTAATTAACATCCTCAATTTACAGTATCATCCCAGAGTTCAGAAATTCTCTATATTTATCATCTGTAAACCCGTTTTTAAAAGTGCAATCATTTTAACCAAATCTACATTATAGTACAGTTTGTTTACTTGTACAAATTCGATTTTATTAATAATTTTACAAGATCTTCTAAAATAGGAATGAATAAATTATAATAAATTATATTTAGGTACAAATTATGAAAAACACAAAGCAATAAAATTATGAATATTTAGAATACTTAAATGTTTCACTGTTTACCACCCAATCAATTATTTTTACTAATATTAAAATATACTTAGCAGAATAACCACTGGAGTGCCAAGATGTTTACGAAAGACTGCATTTAGCGCTGGAGATTTTCGCATGTTTGGTTTTAAATTTGCCGGCGTTCTTTAAAAAAATCATACCTCCGAATATTGATAAGATAATTATTTTCAATAAGGACGCTCGATTTTAAAATGTAAATAAAACAAGTTGTGTGTGAGATATTCACTCAATTTTTGTTAGTCGAAAATATATTTTATGGCAATATAATGTCATTCAAATGTTTGACACGGCTTTGCTTGGTGGCATGTATTCAGGAGGTTCAATTTTCAATGACTTTGTCACATAAATCTGGCTGAATTTGCTGGATGGCATTTGTTATATTGATTTTGAGGGCATCAATTGTTTGCAATTTAAAAACCTGCGATAAGATATCCTCAAAGGAAGAAGTCTAAAGGTGCCGTCGTGAGTTCACGTCGCCGCCGCGCGAGATAACCATGCCTTTTTTGATCAAATCTCAAATTTGATGATTTGCACACATTGTTCAACGCTGTAACCTTCCATGGTGATTAGCCGTACACTACTAAACAATTGACAACAAATTTGGTAAATGCCATTTTAATAACATGGCTGCTATAACCTAACAAAGTTCGACTGTTCCTATTGAAAGACTCCATATTAACAGATGACCTGTGATTTAAGCCTTGTAGACACACGGCGTTAATATCAAAAGATACTTTATAACACAATAGCGCTCGCCATTCAATCCCAAACTCCCGCCGTAAACAGGAGAGGGGTCATTTTAAATACGGAGTTGCCGTGCTCAAGCTGCTGTCAGCCGTCAAGTTGACAGATCCAGTACAAAGAATTGATATTCTCCGCCAAATTCTCTGCTGTAGGAAGAAAAAGTAGTGTGTCGGTAGAAAATATAAGTGGCATATGTACCGCTCTTTTAACGCCGCATGTGTCAAGACTTTAACCTCTCGTAGGCCGCAGTCCCCCCGGCGGGTCTGGATGTTTGAAGCGATTTTGCCCCTTATGTATAAAGAAATTGTATAAACAACAAGGTCAGAATCGCTTGGGCCATTCTCGTTCTTGACATTACGAGTTACTGGATAGCATTTAGCCACTCCGAATAATTCATATTAATTGCTAAAGGCACGCCGGGCACCAAAGATGGCGGACAAAATGGCTGCCGCTTGATAATATGATAGCTGTCACATTCGAAGTCTATATTTATTCATTGTTTTTGATATAAATCCATTGTGGGAAGCATAGATTTGAGTGATTATTAAAAAGTTTGTTTTATCTACATTATTTTGATGTAATTTTTGTAATATATCACAAAAGAAATGTATAAAAATGAAATTCGTAAGAAAGGTAAGAACTGTCAAATATTTTACATCGTATTGAAAAAATATATTTTTTGTATGCTGGCCTTCAACAAGTTAAAGGCAATGAATTTACCTACATTTCATAATTTTTCTTAATTTTGTAGGTTTAAAAAAAAAATTTAATCACCAAATTCAGAAACGCGTGAAATTTGTCTGATTTTTATCAGAAAATGTATAAAATTGTACTCATTACAAGATATTTCAGAGCATGTATTTACTAAACTAAAAACTAGGTTTAAAATATATAAACCGCCATGAAAAAAATAACTCGCAAGTGCGTATACTAGAGATGTGAGACATCTATTTATAAACTGTGGATATCAAAGTACGCAGGAACTTTTGAAATAATTCCTAAAAATGTTTTAAAATATCTCTTCAAATTTGCCACATTTTGGCCAGCATACTTGCGGGTGTTTTCAAATTGGCCAAAAACACTCAAGGTTACAACAGCTATATAATATAATAAATACCACAAAAAATATATTAATAACTCAGGTACATGGCATACGTCATTCCTATGCCTACCTACGTTAAATTGTCATGAAAACAAGCTTATGTTACCAAGCGGTTAATGTTAAACAAAATGTAATTATCATTAAAAATATATTTTATTGAATGAAAAATATAACGAGCAGCAAAATACGTAACAAGTTTTTTTGGTAAAGATTTACCTACAATTAAATACAAAGGTATGTATGAAGCAAAAAAAAAACTGAAGACTCAATCAGAATCACCGAGAAGTGCGGCAAATTTGTTCTGAACCACAGTTTCTTCGTCAGAATCATCTTCAGCTTCGGAACGGTCGGGGGATTCCTCGGACTCTGATCTGTAGGCCGACTGACCGCGGTGGGTTTCCTCCGCATCACTCTTTGGAGCCAGGATGCTCTGGATACGGTCCAATTCCGGTGAAGTTTCCCACAGTTCTAGAACAAAGAATTCAAAGTTTTTTTTTAACCTTATTTATGCGGTTATCACATATGTGATCCATCAGCGGCTGTCTCCTACACGTAAGAGGATGTCGTACATGAAGTTTCATTGAATTACATTATGTTTATGTAGATTGCATTGCCAGCGTTCTAACGGTTTAAATTTAAATCTAGTGAATATGGATTTATAAAATCTTTTACAATAAAAATACTTTGTATCACATATTCCATTATACCGAGTCTTGGAAACACACCGCACGCGGGTCAATTTTTTACATGATCCAGAGTGGTAGAATCTTTCAGCACCGCCCTGGTGAAAGAACACCATTCAGAATCAAAACGTTGCCAGATCTGCAGAGCTAGCTACTACCTAACTTTTCTCTTCCCATGTTCTTCCCCTACCCACTACCATTAGTAACACAAATTAGCCGAATTGGGGATGCCGTAATACCACTGCCTCCAAACAGTTGGGAATCTTGTGCAGTACACAGAAAGAAAAAATCGATGCATATATCGTGCACCGACCGGGGTTGGGCAGTATTTAATTTACTTGTAATCAAAATACAAATATGTACATATTTGGTATTTGTATTTCAATTACCTCCTAAAAATGTAATTGTATTTGGTTTTTTATTTAGTACTTCAAATGCTCATGGCTTCAAAATACATTTTTACACAAATATATTTAGCGATCTTATGATAATAAGACATCAACAATGGAGTTAGAGTAAGTCAGCTTTCTAAACAATAAAAGTAAAGAGCTTACCATTCTTGAAAGCTATCCAAATATAATAAAACGTGTTCATACAATTTAACACAAGTTTGTGCTCATCAGGACCTGTAGAAAGATTATTTTCTTTAGCAGGTTTTATTCATTTTCCAACAAGAAACCGTTAGTCTGATGATGCATTTAAAAATCTAGTGTACATACAAGTAAAAGGAAATCCTCTTTTACTTATAAATAGGCTGGGCTGGATTAGTTTCTATTTACAGTTCCTAACACCTGTGTCCTATACCACAAAACTTAACAAGTCTACAAAGTGAAGCGGAGATGAGATGTGTCTTTTGAGCAAATGATTAGTCAATTTTTGCACGTCTCTGCTTTGCTCTGCTCAACTTTGCTTTTATGGGAACGCACTCTTAGATAAGGGTACTTATGACAATTTATTGCAATCAAAGGTTCTGAAAGTATTTTGTATCATATAAAACAAAGTCGGGTTAGTTACACCATTTATAACTAAAGAACGGCTGAACCGAGTTTTATGATCTTTTGTTTGTTGGATTTGTCTCCGTCCCGATTAACAGAATAACTATTAAAACATCTGAAAAATCACGAGAAAAATAATTATGAAGAAAATAATTTTTTTTTAATATATTTTGTATGGAACGGATTTTCAAATAATGTGCATTGGTCGACATAATTTGAATCAATTCAAACTGTCAATGGTGTAGTGTGCCGAACATTTCGTGCTTAATCAATAGCTCAATTTCATTTTTTGGACTTAGAGTAGGTACCTATTTATTTTAAATTATTAAAAACTTGATTTATTTCAGCTAATAAATTAAACACAACATTAATTCATATTTTTATTAGAAAAACTCTCTTTTTAACTTTTGAAGGTTATTCCCATCAATGTAATATATCATTGAAGAAGAAGATAACAAAAATAATCAAATTTTTTAAAATATGAAAATAAACAAGACACAGAAAAATAATAAAAGATAACGGTCGCAACTGGGACTCGAACCCAGAACCTTACGTCTTACCGGGACATACACCTCTACCAATTGGGCTACTGCGATCTTATATGAGACTGTCGTAATTGTCAGCTTCATATTTCAAATTTCAGAATTAACAATATTATCTTCGACTAATGTTTTTTTTTCCATATTATTGGCAGCTACCTTTATTATTGGAAACAAGTATTCAAAGAATGTATTTGTTACCTAGATAGTGTCTCAGATAAATATATCCGATTTTATTTTTATGGAACACCTGTTGACTTTTTATAAAAGTCTAAATGAATATTCATATTTTTATTAGAAAAACAAAAACATTAGTCGAAGATAATATTTTTAATTCTGAAATTTGAAATATGAAGTTGACAATTACGACAGTCTCATATAAGATCGCAGTAGCCCAATTGGTAGAGGTGTGTGTCCCGGTAAGACGTAAGGTTCTGGGTTCGAGTCCCAGTTGCGACCGTTATCTTTTATTATTTTTCTGTGTCTTGTTTATTTTCATATTTTAAAAAATTAGATTATTTTTGTTATCTTCTTCTTCAATGATATACAACATTAATTGATTCTGAGGCGGTACAAAGTTTGCCGGGTCAGCTAGTTTTAAATAAAAATGGTCAAAATACTGTATTTTGTTTTTCAAATACAAAACTTGTAAGTATTTTATATTTCGTATTTTAAATACATGACTTTAATAACTCAGGTACGGGACATACATCATTCCTATGTCTACCTACGTTAAATTATCGTGAAAACAAGCTTATGTGTCCAAGCGGTTAAAGTATTTTGTAATTTGTATTTTAATTACAGCAAAGCATGTATTTTGCCCAACCCAGGCACCGACACACATTACTATGTGCGTGAAGATTCCTTTATGAGAAAGAGACAGCTATATGATTGATTCGTGCAAGGAAGTAAAATTAATGCAAGTTCACACTCAATGACTTAATTAATGTTATGTTGAATTTTGATAAATCAATAAAAACAATATCAGCAATGTAAAACAGGTTGGGCCTGATATGGACGAAGGCTGAACTAGCGCAGAGCAGGGACGCCTGGAGGGGCATTGTCGATGTGAGGGTACTCGACCCGAATAGGACTAGGGGAAGATGTATAATAGGTACTCACTGTGTATTTTGAAAAGGATCCTAGAAGTTTAAACACTCACCTTTCTTTTTGCAATAACCGGGTGGCACGAAACTGAAGGGAATCGTTCCGTCAAGAACCATCCTGAGTATAGCATTGGCCGCTCGGTACAAGTCGGGTCGAGCTGCCCTGGCCGTGAAGAATCCATTTCTGATGGCCCACGCCTCGCAGATATCCATGGCCGACCATTCCAGCTCATCGCTGGGGTGTTTAATGTTCAGCAGCTTGATCAGATTAACTCGCTCCGCTAAAAACTTAATACTTGTGTACGGCTCTCTGAGCTGGGCAATGGGGAAACTTCCCATCAAGACTTGAGCTGTTTTTGGAACTTTAGATGGAAACACAAGACCAGGACAATCGCATAACCTCACATTGCTGGTTAAAAATATTGTTTGGAAATGTTTTGTGTGTCCGGGAGTTTTTGAAACAGAAACGACTTTATTTCCCATTAAGGCATTAATAATTGATGACTTTCCCACGTTCGGTTGCCCAACACAACCGATGGTAAGTATTCCATTTTTATATCGTTCGTGGTCGTAATATGCCGCGTCGACTGCTTTGCTGATGGTTTCTTCGATCTCGACATCGTCAAATTCTTTGTCGGCCTCTTCGGCAATTTTGTTTTTCCACGTTGTTAGGTCGACATGTTCTCCCACAATCTTTTGGCATGCCTCGTACAGTTGCTGCGCTCCTTCAGCCGACATGCGCAGCTTTCCCTTCCTTCTTCGCCTCTGGAGTCCTAAAAGAAAACAATTCATTCAAAACCTAAGATGGTAATGTAACCTTTACTTGTCTACTGCCGGTGAAAAGATGCTTTCAGTCTTGCTTAAAGTACATATTTAAAATTGTGTTATCACATAATTAACGCCTTTACCGACCTCTACATGTTTCTGTGCCTTTGGGTTAACTTCACCTGAGTCATAGAGTGCAGGTATTTAATTAAAAGCATTCTATTTACCTGCTTTATTTTCACTCTGTCCATAGAGATTGTAGCCAGGGAAGGAGGTAAAGAGGATGATGTGCAATTGAGGATACCTCTGCTTGAAGTGGTGCATCCAGGCTAGAACCACGGAGGGAGGGGCCAAATCTATCTTATTGAGGATCAACAAGATCTCCTTCTTTTCTTTTATTATGTAGTCATAAATCATCGGGGGAAATAACAAATTCTGAAAATTAATTAATAACATATTAGCATAAAACGTAAATCAATTTATTTTTTTGTCTAGTGAGATTTTTTCAAACGATAATATTGTTTAAAAATTAATTTAGTGTATAATTTGAACCTACAGGGAATCTAATATCAACAATAACAAGAAGGATATCCGACATTTCCATGACTCTCCATAGCTGCCTCCAAGTCTCCAAGTTCTCCTCGTAATGGCTCAAGGAATCATCTCCAAACTTCTTTTCAAGATCGTTCACATATTCCTGAAAGCAAATGTTATTGTTTTAATTTTTATGCAAGAGAGAGAGAAGAGATTACTTATTATGACTTATGACTTTTTATTTGTTTTTATTTTTAACTTAATGAGTTAAAACACAAAATTGTAATATTTTAATTAATGAAGACAATGTTAGATTAATGAAGAAAAATCAGAAAAAGATTGGGTCACATCTGGGACTCGTACCCAGGACCTTTGGCTTTCCGGGCTACTGCTCTGACCACTGAGCTAAAGTGTCCCTATCCGATTCGGTCATATTTATTAACAGTCCTCCACACAAGCAAACAAAAGCTATAAATCGAACAGCACCTCTGCTACACTAACATAACTATGTTTTTCTATTAATTTCCATGTTTTAATTTATAATTAACTAGCTGACCCGGCAAACTTCGTACCGCCTCAGAATCAATAAATGTTGTGTTTAATTTATTAGCTGTTCGAATTGATTCAAATTACGTCGACCAACCCACATTATTTGAAAAGCCGTTCCATACAAAATATATGAAAAAAATTATTTTCTTCATAATTATTTTTCCCGTGATTTTTTCCAATGTTTTAATAGTTATTCTGTTAATCGGGACGGAGACAAATCCATTAAATCAAAGATCATAAAAATCGGTCCAGCCGTTCTTGAGTTATAAATGGTGCAACTAACCCGACTTTGTTTTATATATTAAGATATTCACTAATTACATTGATGACTTCATAATAAACATCTTAACTTTTCCAGGCTACCTCAGAAAGCTGACTGAATTAAGATGTTGATTATCCTTTTCTGGTCATACCATCACATCGTAACATAACTCAATAATGTCACCTCATGCAAGTTTATTTGATATAGATTATCTTCTTTAGAATTTTATTGTTTTAAATCATTAATTTACACATGTTACGTACTTACTTCCAATATTTGCTAATACTACTACTTGCTTATGCATATTTTTTTACCATTTCTCATTTACTGTATGTACCTTTATGTGTTCTACATCTGTAATACATTGATATAAAACAATTTTTATTGTAACTGAAGCGATTATAAATTAAAATTTAAAATGTATTTATGTGGGGGAGTATAGCTGCATTTCGGATTTGAACTTTGATTGAATCTTAGAATTTGTCAAATTTATAGGTGATTTTAGACTTAAAAAATAAATAGTATTCATACTTGAGTAGCAGATTCTATCAGAATCACCTCAGAGAAAGGCCATAATTCAGAGTTGAAAAATGCTTGAAATGGCTTTAGCCATTTTGGTGACTAGATCTGAAAAGCCATCATTCTCTTACTCATCTCCTTCCCTACTTCATACCCCAATAATTGGAAATGATGTAGTCTCACTGGTTCCGGTTAGTAGGGAGCAGTTAAGACTTGTGAGCGGTACTCACATGACGTGAAGGGACGTTGATAGCATTTAAATGTTAAGTACTACCAAAGTATACCGGAAATTACTCGTTTTTAAATCAAATTCTAGATGTATTGACTCTTTCTTCCATAAAATATATAAATTGATTTTGAAAGATTGTTATTTTATCTGGTACATGCAGTTTTTAAATTTACGCTTAGGTTATACCGTTGGTCGTTGGCAGATTTGTTCAATTTTCAAACGATAGATTCTATTAAACCACACAAATTTCAAATCATATCATATTTGATCAATCATACAACAAAATAAATCAATACATAATCTAGTCAACACAGTTTTCAGAATTTTAATTTAATTAAAATCATTAAAAAATAAATCTGAAAACGTGTTTTGTGACAAAAATGCCTCAGTTTTTCTATTTATTTAAGTTCTTACAAACTAAAATATTTCAAATTTTTTTTACACACTTATTTTGTATAGACATTATTGAAAAATCATAAATACTTATGTTAAAAAAATACTTACAAGAAGTACAAGATATTTAATAATTTATCATTGTGGGTTTTGAGCATTTTTATTGCTTACTTGAATGTAGATATATATTAAAGCAAGTTTTGAATGAAATAAATCGATATTAAATTTTTAATTTTAAAAATTTGATACGGGGAATAATCGATCTTTCTGATTGGAACCTCCCTGTACAGTTGCAAGCATTTTTAAACTTTTATTCTCAGCCGCTGATCTATCGCTCTTAATGATAAAGAACAACTTACAAGGAAGTATCGATTTTCCCGCTTTTCCAGTTCTTGCGCTCCCATAGAGTAGTCCCAGGGAGGTCGGATGGGGATCTTCATTCCTTCCGGAAACAGTTCCTCTTCACTCATCTCCAAGTTACTTTCATAGATAGGTTGCAGTTGTTCTCTATTTTCAAATAAAAATATCTTTATCATTTTGCACCAGACGAAATTTGACATAGAAAATACCAACTACACAATTTTTTTAATTTTAAAAGATATTTGAAAATAGATGTATTACAGTAAAAAAAAACTTTTACGGGTTGAATTTTTAACTTCAAATAATTATATTCATAGTATGTGTTACAAAAAACAAAGTTTGTAAAAAAAAATACTTACATAATATCAAAATTACCAAATACAAAAGATATTAATAATAAATAAAATATAATAATAATTAATAAATATTTTTAATAGAAGTATTTCTACAACCACTGCCGTACGGTGCGTCCATACTTCTTTACGCATATTTTTTTATAGATGTGCACTGTATGGCCATACTCATTTTACCGTTTTTTGTACCAATTAAGTTGATACAAAGTAGATACGTTTTTAGATTTTCACGGCCAAAAGCATTTTCGTTGTTTGTTTTTGGGGTGTTATGCCGGCAGATCTGCCGGATCTGCCCTGATGATGGACACTGCAACGCTGTCCGAAACGTCGGCTAAAGAAGGAGGTAGCACAACACGGCATAACACCCCAAAAACAAACAACGAAAATGATACAAAGTAGTATTTAGAAGTAAGCGGGGTATAGAATATTTAGCAAAAATAATACAAATGATTCAGATATATTTATGCAATTAAGATCTGATTTTACCGGGCAAACTCTTTTCTTTTTTCGACTTCTTCATTTGATTCTTTGCGAAATTTCAGCGCATAGCGATCCGCGGTTTTCTTTGAAGAAGTTGGCAGCTCAGACATACACATTCCCTTGGAAACCATCGTTCCTGGAAACAAGCAATCGAAACATGTTTATTGAAGCTTTAGAAACAACAAAAAACAAATAACACGGGCTTTTTTGGCGACTTACCAATACGATCTTTAGCTTTTTTGGCTTGAAGTTGTTCCTTTTTTTGCTTGTTACTAAAGGGAACCTTTCTTCTTGAAGTCATGATGGAAGGTGATATTTGGTTATTTAAAAATAATATGCTTGGAAAAACTTCCTACACGCTCGTATTTGCTTTGAATTGAACCATACATAAACCGAACCAAAGTTGTACAACTGAACTTATCTGACAACTGACATCTGCTGACATCTGAAATCTGAATCTGACAGCTGTTAATTCATGGACAAAAAAAGATAAAAAGCATAACCAATATTTTAAAGATAATGAGCCAGCAGGTACCATCTACGAATTATTTCATAGTATTTGTTTTATGGATCTTTAAATTGATTTTCATAAACTGCCGATGTTTTTAACCAGCTAGAATTAGATATGCTTTATATATTATCATACATTTTAAAATAAGTACTAGAGCCTGAGTGAGGTTCAGCGCGCAGATTGATTTTTTTTATTAAATCAATATCTTAACAGATTCATTATACTTATGACCAACCGTGTTTGAATTTAGTTTTCTTCAGAAACTATAATACCTACCTTAATTAAAACTTCTGAAAGAAAATATTTTGGTGTATTTTTTTCTATGTCTTGTACCTATAGAAATTATTACGCTCGGGAAGTGAGAGTAACCTAGAGACCTAGGGAAATAAGAGTGGGATGAATTCATATTTTGGTTTCTAATACATACGTAAAACATTGTTAATATATGAAGAAACTCCTTTTTTATGTCATACTTTCTTGTACTTATTATTTCATGCTTATTTTATATTGAATCAACGTTTTAGTATTTAGCTAATTTGCAATAAATTTTGTTATGAACATTTGTGTCGCTTTCTTACAGTTGTTATAACTAAATTTTTATACTTAAATACTGTAACCAATAATGCAAACCAATGTGTAAAATGTTCATGTAAAGGCCCATTAGGGCGTGAATAAATAAAAAAAATCATACGTGATACTTGACACAAATAATAATTTTGATAATGACACAAAAAACACAATTTGAAATAAGAACCATGGAAAGGCTGTGGGTGGAATACAAGAATGCATACTGCACGATTTTTGGTCTTTCCAGCACTGCATTTGCAGTTCTAATACGAACCAGGGTGGCAGGACTGAGGGGAAGGATCAACAACTCTCAAATGTCCTCATCAATGAATCCTGTCTGACTTCAAAATCGAGCATCGAAGAACACTGGAGAAAGATATTGGCCCCACAATTCTCGATCTGATGGATCAACTAACTAACCATCACGCCGCTTCCCCGCAGGTTAGGCAGAGAGGACGGACCGCTATACAACTCGGTCTTGCCACACACTCCTTGCCTCATTCACATTCATACATCTTCTCATACATACTCTTCTATTATTATGACTCTTTACATGGCCCTACTCAAGTATCTGATTCACTTGATCGTACCACGTCTTCCTTGGGCGTCCTCGGCTTCTTCTAGCATTCATATTCGCATCATAAATTCTCTTTACACTTCTTTCTTCATTCATTAGCTCAACATGCCCAAACCATCTAAGCGTCCTTTTCTTAATCTTACGTATTACGCTCACATCAGCCTTGCATTCTTTTCGGATCTCCACATCCTCACACGATCATACATGGTTTTACCACACGCACGCCCCAGGGGTCTCATTTCTACAGCATTCCGTCTACTTTCATCCTTTCTCTGCCAGTTCCATGCTTCACTGCCATACATCAGGGTAGGTACCAGTACTCCATTGTGGACTGCTAGCTTCGCTTCTGTGGACAGCTTTTTGTTGGCCCCAACGGCGTTCAGTCCTTCATTAATGGAGTTACCTGCATTTACCCTTCTTTCAATATCCCTATCAGCCTTCCCATCTCTCGTAAACATACTTTCCAAATACACAAACTCATTTACCTGCTCCAAGTATTCATCATTCACAACACTGTTTTCGTACTCTCTCTTTCAAACACCATGACTTTAGACTTACTTACATTCATCATTAATTCATTCTTCATACATACTTCGTTAATCCTAGATACGAGCGAGGGATCAAATGATTTTATGTATATTATTTTTTAAATTTACTTATATTTTTATTGTACATTTATTCTATTATTCTTAATTATAATTACCATCTTACTTGAATTCCTGAATGCTATGTACCTACCTATATTTTATATGTAATGTGTGGAATTGCACTTACCTTCCCACATTCTCAATATTATTACTATTACAAGAGCTACTAACATATTTGTACATTTATTCTATTATTCATCATTAATTCATTCTTCATACATACTTCGTTCATCCTAGATACGAGCGAGGGATCAAATGATTTTATGTATATTATTTTTTAAATTTACTTATATTTTTATTGTACATTTATTCTATTATTCTTAATTATAATTATGATCTTACTTGAATTTATGTATGCTATGTACCTACCTATATGTTATATGTAATGTGTGGAATTGCACTTACCTTCCCACATTCTCAATATTATTACTATTACAAGAGCTACTAACATATTTGTACATTTATTCTATTATTCATCATTAATTCATTCTTCATACATACTTCGTTCATCCTAGATACGAGCGAGGGATCAAATGATTTTATGTATATTATTTTTTAAATTTAGTTATATTTTTATTGTACATTTATTCTATTATTCTTAATTATAATTACGATCTTACTTGAATTCCTCTATGAGATGTACCTACCTATATTGTACATTGAATGTAAGGAATTGCACTTACCTCCCCACATTCTCATTATTATTACTATTCTTCGACCAAGTATCTTCGTCAATGTTACTATTACAAGAGCTACTAACATTTTTGGGACATTTCTACTGATTCAAAAGAGAATCTTATTTATCGAAATGTTTTTTTTTTAAGTGATCGAAGAAAAAAAATTAAGAAAAACCTTTCCTGGCCAAGTAAGGTTTGTCTGAATTTGCCAATAAAAGTAAAAATTTACCAATCTGCAAATATTTTACTTCCTTCTAATTATTAAAGCGGAAAATATTGATTGTGGAATGATGGAGAACTTAGCTAGCAGAAGTTTTAACCCACTATAGATAGGTGGAAACCCAACGTCTTGAACCGCTCAGCTACTAACACGTTATAATAATAATATTCATAACCTACATTCAGGTTTGTGTTGAGTTTATGGATAATACCGCAAAAATGGTGATAACAATCCCATCATAATCATAGGTCCGTCAAATCAATCAATCTTGACTCTTGGCTCGAACCCGGCGTGCGCAAATAAATTTTATTTGATTAATGTATGTTTTTTCACAATTAATTAATACAAATAATATATACTTGATTTGCGGCACGTTCCAGAGTGGAAGATACTCTCAGTATCGCCCTGGTGTACGACCACCATTCAGAATTGAAATGTTGCTTAATAATGGCTTTAGCCGTGTTTAGTGACTAGATCTGAATAGCCAGCTACTTCCCCACCTTCCTCTTCTCCATCTCCTTCCCTTCCCCACTTACCTTCAGCCTCACAACATACCCCAATTGAGGATGCCATAGTCTCACTGGCTCCAGACGGGAGCAGTTGGGACTCTTGTGAGGTATTCTCTATAAAAAGGTTAAAAAAAAGGTGGCGCGTAATGCCTAATGTAAATGAATCACGAGGGTTGACGATTAAGGATGACTGTCTCATCAATGAGAGTTAATAATATATTAATGAATACCCCTTCTCCCTAAGTGCCGGTGATGTGTGGTGTACTGGCACTGGGTGAGCCCGCTGAAGAATGGAGGCGGCCCTCATTTCAACACTTATTTATCTGAATGTATTTTTACCTCCAGATCTTCGTATATTTTGATGTGATCCCCTCCCTTCTTCCAGCTTCTGCCGTCGCAGCCCGCCCCTGCCCCTCGCCCCGCAGTGACGCCAGCGGGCCGGCGCAATGGGCGCGAGGAAATATTAATGCCCTTTCACAGGGCTGGAGCAGATGGAAAATTAATATGGACTCATTCAATCTATCATTTTTTTTTTTAAATACATAGGTATATATTTACAAAAGAAAATCATGGGTCTTAAAAGCTAATTACAATAAAATAGTTTGTTAACGAATCTACCCAATTCAATATAGAAAACATTTCTCGTGTTTGAATTGGGGAGTAGTGCCATTACAGAGGTAAAAGAAAAAAGAAAAAAATTGAGGTAAGAAAATACAGAAACTTATATAGGATGTTAACAAATATACATTGATAGTGGAATTGAGTATCATATCAGTTACTAAGTTGGATATACAGAAATAGATAAGTAAAAGTAAGAATATAGATGTAGTGAAATAAAATAATATTATTACATTTCAATTTTTAGGTGGTTATTATATATAATTAACAAAGGTGGTAGGTACATCGATTTGATTCTAGCAGTTGAGTAGAGGGGCTGATAATGCTGTAAAAGCAGTACATAATATTAAGTTGTGACAATAATTCTTTGATTGTAGTAAAAATGATATTGATGTCCGCCATCCTCCTTGCAGAGGAGAACCGTGAGGACGTGCAGGGCAATGGTAGTGGGAGTCACGATTCTCAGCAATTTCAGTTTGGTCAAAAAATTGACAAGTTGAGGTTTTCAATTTGTTCACCTACAAGAAAAATAGATTGCATGTATTCTTTCTACTACGTTCGAATAATCATCGCAATAATCAAAGTAGATTCCACCTAAAATCATTTTGGATTCTAACTAGAATTGTTCAATAATACAAGTAAGTGGAAAAATATGTGGAAATGGGAGAAGAGTGAAGATCAATCAAATGATTGATGGGGCCAACAGACCTGGCTATAAAAGCTCAAGCGTTATTTGGCTTGGCCTACTTCCGCACATCGCTCATCATACATTCCCGTTGGGAATGTACGGCAACCGATATGCCGAAATACGCCAAACCAAATAACGCTTGAGCTTTAGCTAGGTCTGTTGGCCCCATAAAACACAAAAACACAACGTTTTATTTTGATAAAAGCGGAATTTAAATATGTTAGGCAGGTAGGTACTTGTATATGATATTATAGAATGGGCATTATACGTATATACCATTTGTGTTAATGTATTCCTACCTACTTGGTTTCAATACCCCTTTAAAGAAATATTTGTTCTTATTCAAAAATATAAAAAAATATATTTTTTGATAAAAAATATATTTAAAATCTCTATAACTCAAATTTTAAATGAAATTGTGAGCTAAAATTACAGACATATTAATATATATATATATATATATATATATATATATATATATATATATATATATATATATATATATATATATATATATATACTGTGCAAATTTCACGGCGGTAGAGTGCTGTTTTGTTGCTTCAGACGATAATGAATCGTCCACGTACAATTACTTGATATAAATTATAATGGAATAATATTTATTGCGAGCGAGTTATTTATGTGACCTACCTACCAGGATGTAATAATCTTTTCTGTGTATATCAAGTATGTTTTTTCAACCTCTTCTTTACGTATTTATATTATTTTAAACAGAACATTCAGCCCTGCTTTCGTTACCAGAAATGATTCAAATTTATGATCATTTCTATACCATACACACGTACTTCTCGGCAAGTAATCAAAAATAGTCAGTATCCGATACGCGGGCGCCATACATACAACTCGCCGGTCTTAAATTTTCAACTTGAAACGGACTTTGAAATATTTAAAAAAATTTTTTTGAACATTAATTCGAAATCTTTTGAAACAAAATACAGATGCCAGTAGTAAATGCCACGCGTTGGTTATTATTATCTATTATGATTTCAAATGGTATTTTATAAAACGGTTAGTGGCTAAGATAAGCAAAAGAAGGCAATGGTAGAAGTGAATACCTTTGATAAATCTATTAATTATTTAAACCACCATAATATAATTTTCTTATAAAAAGATAATATTATAACCTTTTTTCGAAGATGACTGTTTTCGAGTGGCGTTGAACATGGTAAGCAAGTTTTTTTTTAAATTTTCACCGTTTCTTCAACAGCGGGAAAATGTACAGTGTGAACAAAATTTTATATTTTTTGTAGGTAGGTACTTACCTATTTAAAAAGTAAAAAAGTACTAGCTACAAGATACTTCATGCATATTACTTCCACGGTTTGCGAATCTGTTTTTGAAAAGCAATTTTTGTAAAATTAGCAGTACCTACCTACTTAGGTAGGTACTGCTAATACTGGTAGTACATACCTACTTTAATAGCGGTAAATTACATTTTTATATGGTATTTGATGGTAGGAACTAGGAACCTACATATTAATATGTACTTAATCAATCTATTCATCAACTAAAGCTAAAGGAATGTCGTATTCATAATATAATATTTATTATTTTTTTGTATTTCTTGGGCATTAACTATGTAACAATTTCTAGACATTTTGTTTTGAAGAGTTTTAATTTTTAATGTACTATCGTTACTTAAATTTTAATTTTTATGCTACCGGTTTCGACACATCCGTGTCATTCACTAGCAAACTTAAAAACTAAAGTAGTTTTTAACTTAGTTTTTAAGTTTGCTAGTGAATGACACGGATGTGTCGAAACCGGTAGCATAAAAATTAAAATTTAAGTAACGATAGTACATTGAAAATTAAAACTCTTCAAAACAAAATAATATTTATTACCTAAATCTAAAGGATGGTTGAGGGTTGAGGGATTATCGTAAATTTGAAATACCGTATGGTAGGTTGGTAGCTCCCTACTCAGTTAGCAAAAAATATTGTAATAGAAGTACTTACCTACGTCCTATCATAATTAATTTATGGCTTTCGCGAGTAGGTAAAGACGAGTAGGTACCTATCTAAGATTATTATTGCTCAAATCGGCATTATAAAATTAATCGATGACACCGGGTTGAAATGAAATATAATGACAATAGGAAGCGAGTGTTATAATATTATAATAATATTCACTGCGTAAACAAGCCAGTAGAAATAGACAAACAACCATTATTATGAGGAATAGCATGCCTGATTGTCAAATTCTTGATTTTGCAGAAATAATTTATTATCCCCGTAAATTTTTTCTAATATACCTACTGTGTACGTGATCTACACATATCTAATTGCACTTTTTTCTAATCAGTAGGTACTGCAATTTTTGTCTAAGGTTTATGTTTGCGACCCACCCACAGAATCAATAGTAAAATGCGATAGTTTTTAATATCAGTAAGTAGCTACCTTTATATATTTTAAATGTTTGTCGCACTCGTGAAGAGTAGGTACCTCCTCCACGTGTGTAGGTAAAATAGATCGTTTTTGTTCGTTAGTTCATAGTTATTTCCTGGTTCCTCTTTTGTCCGCCTGCAGAAATACGTATGTAAATATTTACTTTCATTGCGGACAGTAAACTTAAAAAAAAATTGTCTAGTAAAGTTAAAATTTTGTCACAGGATAATATGAAATTTTTTTTTTTTAAGTTTTGGACTCGGCGTAAAGCACGGTTCACGCGGGTCGATGGTGATTGGTTTGTTACGTTTAAATTTTCCAATAATTTCTCTGTCATTATTAGCAGGCCTTGATGAAATATTCCCTGGTTACAAATAATGCGAAAATATTATTTAGATTCCTCCAACTTCCATCATGAAAATGGGAAATATTGCTTGTTCAATGGTGGGGGACATATACGGAGAAAAATGTTATTCAAAAATACGATCGTTTTATTCGTAAAACGGTTAAAAACGGGACTGAAGTTCTTACGAACAAATTAATATGGTTTCAATGTTTATTGGCGGGAAAATGTTAGAATAATTTGTTCGTAGATAGATATACGTACGAAATTTACGTATACCAACAAATTATTCTTACATTTTCCCGTTAATAAACATTGAAACCCTGTTAATTTGTTCGTAAGAACTTCAGTCCCGTTTTTAACCGTTTTACGAATAAAATGATCGTATTTTTTAATAACATTTTTCTCCGTGTACCTACCAAATGATGCCCGCGACGCCTGGGTAAGAATCCGGCGCTTTGGACCTCTCGATCAACTATTTAATTCAATATCAATCTGTCAATAAGTTAGAAGGTGTGGCAAGTAGGTAATTAAATCTTCCCGCCTTCGCGAAGTGCCTACTTTAATTATGTATAACGGCAACTGGTTGAATATCCCTGTGCCGGCAGCCGTTATAAGGTCACTTCCAATTAACTTCGATTAACTTTTTGACCATAGCGACACATTTAGAGCATTTTCTTTGTTATATTTGATGACGAAGTTTTTGTTTCGAGATAGATAGATACATCTATGTCTTCGAGATATATACCCTGGTACAGGGCCCCTAAAGCTATAAAATGCCTTTGTAATTCCAGTAATAGGACGAGTATTATCGGCTGTGGTAAATAATATTTACCGATAGTTAATCTATGGTTTTCATAATGATTATTATTATTCAAACATCAAAATAATTTATAATATTCAAATAATAAGTAATTGTTATAAACAAGACCAGGGTAACTTCTCATATTTCCCTAGGATAACTGCAGACTGCTAACGTACAAACAATAATCGACGTCAAATATATTAAGAGCGATTGACCAGCAGCTGAGAATAAAAGTTTAAAAATGCTTGCAACTGTACATGGAGGTTCCAATGAGAAAGATCGATAATTCCCCGTATCAAATTTTTTAAATTTAAAATTTAATATCGATTTATTTCATTCAAAACTTGCTTTATATACCTACATTCAAGTAAGCAATAAAAATGCTCAAAACGCACGATGATAAATTATTAAATAATATCGTGTACTTCTTGTAAGTATTTTTTGATCATAAGTATTATAATTTATCAATAACGTCTAAAAAAAAAAGTGCAAATTTAAAAAAAAAATATTTTAGTTTGTAAATAAATAGAAAATTAAATAAATAGAAAAACTGAGGTATTTTCGTCACAAAACAGGTTCTCGGGTTTATTTTTTAATGATTTTAATTCAACTAAAATTAAAATTCTGAAAATTGTGTTGACTAGATGTATTGATTTATTTTGTTGTATGATTATATGATTTGAAATTTGTGTTGTTTAATAGAATCTATGTTTTGTAAATTTAACAAATCTGCCAACGACCAACGGTATATAACCTTATTAAATTAAAAATACACTTAGTAAAATTTTTAAACTGCTATGTACCAAATAAAATAACAATCTTTCAAAATCAATTTATGTTTTTTTTGTAAAAAAGAGTCAATACGTCTAGAATTTGATTTAAAAAGGACTAATTCCCGGTATTCTCTGGTAATACTTTCTTAAGAACACTCAGTCATTGTGAACTGTTATTTATTCGTTAGCGACCTGCATTTATGCTAAGAGAACGTTGAGAAGGTATCGATACATTCCTTATCAATCGACCTTGCTAAACATCCTGGTCTTGTATATGACAATTACTTATTATTTGAATAATATTCATTATTTTGAAGTTTGAATAATAATAATCATTATGAAAATCATGGATTAAGATGATAGACTTCGCTTTTCGGCCCATACAAAAAGGACGCCCGGGAAAAAACACTTTTCTACGTCGAAAATTGCACAAAATGAATATATTTTTTTATACTGCCTTCTAGAGGGTGAAAACTATGTCGGTATGTTTTCGAATTTTCGATGCGTTTCGTATTAACGTAAACATTCACTGTCAAATATCTACGATTTATCAAAAAATATTATTTAAGGAAAAAGTGCTGCTAACTCAACTCTCATAAAGAATTATAAAATTATAAAAAGCTACCGACGTAGCTTCTTCTTTTTAAAAAAAATATATATTTTAAAATTTCAATTTCGTGAAAGTTTCGGTGTAGAAAAGTGTATTCTCCATAAACCCCTTTTCGAGCGATTTCTGTAGGTAAATTTGAGCGTTGTCTCATTCGCACATTTCGCATTCGCATGTATTGTAGGTGTGCGTGAGCTTATTGTGAGCGGGACAGAATGACAGACGCGGGTGTTCCGCGTGTGGTTCAAAGTCTAGCCTCTTAACTGTCGGTAACTATTATTTACCTCGGCCGATAATACTCATCCTAATACTGGAATTACACAGTCATTTTATAGATTTTCAATGTCCACAAAATGACAAAAACCTTGAGAGCATCTGTATCGTCTTCCCATCTGTATCGCTTTATGTCATAAAAACCAATAATTTAGCAACATCTTTTAATTCAAATCGGTGTAGGTAGATTGTACACCACTATTCTAAGGATTTTTTGTTCAGTACGTTTGTGATGTGAGACCATCGACCAAGAAGCTGGAGTGGAGTGATGTAAATACCTCAAATTAATACTGCCACAGTCCCCAGCACGTCACTGCACGAGGCTTAATTGATCGTTCATTGATGACCAATATAAAATACTTTAAAGTTGAACAATGAAAGTATATTCGTTTTGAAACATTTTGCAACTACATAAATATTTTATCATTTTTATTTTTAATCCTGACGCATGGTTCGGGGCCACATCATTTTACAAACTGAAACTGTTGTTCAAAATTGTTTTGAACATATTTTACTAACATTGGGTATTAATTATGTAGGTGTACTAACTTTAGATTATTTCAAAGATCTCAAAAGGACCTACCCGGTATTATTATTTATATCTGTATCCTTTTTAGGTAGGGCCCAAGGTTCGTAGAAAACTAGGTTAGTCTTACTCTCGAAATAAATGTTTTTTATAATAGCCTTTCAGTAGTTTTTCAGCGGGCAAAATGGGACACTTCAAAGAAGTGAAACAATTTTTATTTTTTATTTGCTCTATTTTTTTTTTTTTTTTTTTATTCACCAGATTTACAGGAACGGGTTTAGTTTTTCCCTTTAGTTTTTTTTAGGAAAAACTAAACCCTTTCATACACTTTTCCATATAAATAATCATCTAGTAAATCCACGTTATGCAAGTGTATTATATAAGTATAATTAATACAAAACAATACAAGAACAACACGTAAATCTACCAAACTATTAAATGGGAATATAATTCACCGTCTCCAGATATTTTCATATCAGAGGGTTCGGCTCTGTGGAATTCCTAATTTGACCGATAAATCCTACTGATCCCTCAATATAAATATTTAAAAAATCTTTCGTAATTCTACATGTATTTAAAATGACTGATTTTTGCATTTTTATATACAAATTCTTTGACAAATCTAATATGCCTAAATTTTTAATAAGAGAGCTAGGTATAATGCCAGTAGCCGAAATAACAAAAGGTAATATTTTTATAGTCTGAGAATGCCAAATTCTTTTAATTTCATTTCCTAAATCTGTATACTTTCTTATTTTTTCAGAAACAGATTTTTGAATATTACAGGAATTTGGAATAGCTACATCAATAATATAAGTTATTTTTTTAATTTTGTCATGTAAAACTATATCAGGTCTATTATGACCAATTGGTCTGTCTGTTAGTATAGTTTTATCATAGTAAATTTTAAAGAAATTATTTTCTAAAAATGAATTTGGTTCGTATTCATAATATGGTACTATATTATGACAGTCAATCAAGTTATGTTTAATTACCAAACTTTGGTGAATTATTTTTAAAACCTGATTGTGCCTAAATGTATACTCAGACGGCGCTAATATAGAACATCCTGATATAATGTGTTCTATAGTTTCCGGAAAAGCCATACATTTTCTACATAAATCATCTATTTGATTTGGATCTTTGATTATATGCTTCCTATAATTTTTGGTATTAATTACTCTATCTTGAATAGCAAGCATAAAACCTTCTATTTCTGCGCTCAACTCTCCAATACTCAACCATTTGTTTGACGAAAGTTTGTCAACATACGTTTGGTTGAGATAATTGAAGTGTTTTGCGTGAATAATTTTATTTGACCAGGAATCTAATAATTCCTGGTTGGTATTTATAAAAATGTTGGCATTCTCGTCGTATAAATTTAAAGGTGAAATATTTCTGTCTGCCTTGCAAATTATTTTATGCAGCTCTGAGCTATTAGCTTTTCTATGAAAAAAAAAAAAAAAAAAAATAAAAAAAAAAAAATAAAATAAAAAAAAAAAATAAAATAACTCTTTTAAAGTTGACGTGATATTTTTATTGACCCTCTGCCTCGGTATAATGAGGTTTGGTGAGATTTTTCTGGACCCCCCCCCCTTATTTTTTGCTCACGTAATTAATGTATGTCCCCTAAGCTCATACGGGCCTTTTTCGAAAAAAAATTGTCGGTCTGCTTTCGAAAGTTTGAATGCGTGACGTAGCTTGAAGTAAAACACTGCCACTTGTATTGCGGTTAATTAAATTTTTCCAATCGGACATGGACTTCAGATGAAGCTATAAGCCAAATGATTCTGTAGATTTATCTTTACTACGAATCGGTTTACATTATGAATATGAAAAAATATGTTATGGATACATTGAAGCTTTTACTATTACGTTACAAAAAATATAAGCGCAAAGTACCTACTAAATAATTCGTTTTTCTATTAGATAACTAACTTGTTTCGTTCTTGTAAAATTATTCATAAAAAAATTAAAAACAACTTTGGCGCTACTTTCCTCGCGCAGATACAAAAATAAAATACGAGGAGTTCTAAAGGGGTAAGAAATCAAATATTTCTGGCATTTATATTCCTCTTCAAGCTACATCACAATTTTTTTATATTTTATCTTTTATGCATCTGTATCTTTTTAGGTCAGTATATTAGTATTATTAAATATATAATACTATTAAACTATTAAACCATAATTATTAAATATATCATGGGTTCCTACCCAAGGGCGGATCCATGGGGGTCATGAGCCCCCCCCCCACCCCTGGGCTAAATCCACTAATTAAAATTGTTAAACATAATGTTTTTATATAGATCATAATAGATTCATTTTTCACACAATAAAAAACCTCCTTTTTACTATTGTATCTATTATTATCAAAATTAAATTATAACTTCTTGTGACTTGATCACGACAATGTGACCCCCCCCCCCCTGGCGCCAGACCTGGATCCGCCCTTGTTCCTACCAACTGGTTGACGTAAATTTCTCTGAAGCCGAACTTCAAAAGCAACTGAAGTACCTGCCCGTACTATGGATAAAAGGTTTGCCAGTGAAAAAAGTTTATTTGGCCGCCTCGTTTATTCATTAGATTTTGTAGATCCATTGCTTGACATTTCAAAAACGTTCTTTATATTTCATTGTTAGAATGCTACAATAGTTTTTTATTATTAAGAAGTACTACTTCCTGTGCCTAGAAAAACTAATCATTTATCAACCAGCAAATATAAATGATATATAATGGGAGTGATTAAACTCCCAATTATTGCTATTTGCTGGTTTCACCTGTCAGGGTTATTTATTAACTTAACTCTGGTCATCTGACATTCGAGCTTTCGCAGGCTCTTATATCTTGTTATGTTAAGTAGGTACTAATTTGTTCCTACGTCGAGGAAACATATATTTGAAAACTCCGCTGAAATAAGAATTCCATCATTCTATTCGGGGATTTTTTCACCATCAAAGTTGGCCGCCGCTCGCCAGATATTGTTGATAAATATTTACACCATGTATTGATGAAAGAGAGCGGGTGGAAGCTGGAAGCATGAGGCCATGTGCCAAGCAATGCCGAGCTGGAAGGTTACCATCGAACGGGGAATGACGGTATTGTAAACTAATTCTACATTTTACAGGCGGGAAATATACACTGAGATCTTCGTCGGTTAATATAAGTACCTAGGTGTAAGTACAAAGGTGTATGTACAAATACACGGCGGGTAAAACAATTCACCTCGGCTTTGTTTACACACTAAATTCAGTGCTCTATTATCGAGAAGCTGATTTGTTTGGTAATGCTTTTATCTACCGGAGAGATTAAACTAAGCAGGTCTGAGGTCTGAGCCAGTGATGGACCTATACCATACCTAGGGAACCACATAGGTAGGTTACGTGCCGCCACTGCCGCTTGGTGCGCCTGACAGCGGTGGGCTGCCAATATGTTAACAAGGGTGTTCCGGGGAAAGTGCAAATTTTTGTAATATAATGTACCCGTAGAATAAAGAAGACAACCACCTTTTGAAGTAAAATTCTTTACGCACGCTTGACTTGGGGGGTAAGCTGGCGAATTCGTGACGAGAGCGTTACGAAAAGTATAATCGGGCGAGGCGAACGGGCTGTATCACACTGTAGGAGCAAGAGAGAGCAGTGCGCGCGCACATTTTCTTTCTCTTCTCCTCTCATAGCCAGTTCATAAAGATTATTCGTAATTTCATTTCGTTTTTGAACAATTTTAATTCAGGAAGTTTAACTTCAGTCGTGTGGTCGAAAGCACCTTCGTTTTTTTATTCTATGAATACACCTCAATTGAGGTATGTTGCTGGGCTGAAAGGAGTGGCAAATGAATTATTATATCCATCCACAAAACGGAAGGACGGAAGATGCACAGTCAAATCACAGTTAAATGCTGCCGATTTTAATCATTTGCACACATTGCGAGGCTGAAGGGATTTCAATAATATGAATTATTATTTATTCATGTGCATGGAAGAATGTGTCGCAGGCATTTTTTCGCACTTTATGCATTTCTTGCGGGGACACGGTCAAAAAACTTATCTTAACTTAACTTATCAATTATCAACGTCTGCAAAGTATTTTGTTTTCTTACCCCTAATGAAAATGATGTCGATTTCTTCCACGGGAGGAAAGGTCGAAATCAAAGCAATGAACTATAATAATATCTTAGCTCGTTAATATGATATATAAGTGGTTCTAACGAAGAAATATTGTTTCATTTATATATAATGGACAACCACAAAGTTATAGCTAACATTCAAAAGTATATACCTAATAATATCAATCGTGAAGACCCAGAAGAATACTACGCAGGTGTGAATTTTGCAATTTCTATGCAATTCTTGTCTTCAGTCATGCTTCAGTTAAACTAGTAAATGGTATCAGTTTTGCAGCGAAAACTTTCAGTATTTTTAAAAATGGATATTATAGGTAAAAAATAAACCATGTCAAACTCACGGATAACGCCGTTGGCCAAAACTGAATTTGAGGTGAAACCATAAAATGATTTCATTTTAATCATCCCGAAAAGCTTGTATTTTGGGGCGAAAAAAGTTTGTCGCCAAACTGATAGGAAATCAGAAAGGAAACGACTGGGTAAATATTTTGATCATAGCAACCAGAAATTCGATTGGAGGCTATTTATTCACTGAGAAGTATTATCAATTTTTGTTGTTGGCTGACTTATAATTTTTTTGATCCGAATAATTTTTTTACGAAATTTTCCTAATTTAATTTATCATGGAAGAATAAGATAACACTAATAATCAAAATTAAAATATGAAAATGAACAAAACACGAATATTATCATATATTTTATATTTTTCCACATTATCGGCAGCTATACCTTTTTCATAGAAAACAAGTGTTCGAAGAACGTATTTGTTAGCGAGATATAGGGTTACCAGATCCAAAAACGAGTTTCCTGACAAAAGCCAAAAAATTCCTATAAACTTAGCGGATCCATAATTTCAGGAACCGTAAAAGAATTTCAGGAACCGTAAAAGAATTTCAGGAACCACAGGTTGAGAATTTTTCGCCAATAAAATAGTGTTTTTTGTCATTTTATTTGATTCTGCCAGGAAATCCATCATCATGTAAATTCCATTACATACAAAAATCTATTATATTCATTATTTCTTATATTTTTAAAATTTTCCGATAATTTCCAATTTTCCCTGTTTCCCTGACAGAAAGCTTAAATTCCGGACATGTCAGGATATTTCCTCTCATCTGGTAACCCTACCTAGATAGCGTTTCGGATAAATATATCCAATTTTATATTTATATAGAAGACCTTTTTATAAGGTCTAAATGAACATTCAATTTTTTAAAGAAAAACTCTCTTTTCATAACTTTTGAAGATTATTTCATTGAAGAAGAAGATAATAACTACATTATCTGAAAGTTATCCTGTCAATCCTTATCGATCGAGTGTGCTAGGGGGCCGTCCCAAAAAGCAATGTCCCTGGTGTATCGGTCGCGCCGGGACAAGCGTTTTCTTGACCGTGGCGGTATTCAAAAATTATCACATTTTATTACAGATAAGTACCTACTTGCCACTATGACACACTTCTACTTTCTTCAATGGCACTTCTTTACCAACATGTCACCATTTTACAGCCTGCCGTGGCAAGAGAGAAATAATATCCGTCAGTTTGACAGGCGAAAGGATATGTAGGTAATATTATAAATTATGCTTGCTGAAAGCCGTATATTATAACGACATTTGCCTAGTACTAATAATTGCGTACGCCACTGACACATTTAATTAGGGGTAAAATTAACTCTAAATGACGTCAGAAAACGACAGAAATCGTTAGACGCAATGACACGCGTTTTAAGTTGAGGAAGGATGGTAGTGGGCATTATTAAAACTTTATTAAAATTATATTTACTCTGTTATTAAATTTGGGAGGCGGGCATGGGTACCGCCACCCCGGGAACCATTTATTGGACGATCAACACCTCTTCCACAGGTCACCCCAAGTGGTTCGCTACGTTTAGTGACTTAGCAGGGGTGCCCGGGATCATGGGGTTAGGTTTGTCCGGGACTTGGGGGCGGATCTGCCGACCATCTGCGTGACAGGCCGGAACGGGAGAGACTGGTTGAGGGAGACCTTTTGATCTCTCCAGCCGGACCCTCTTGACCCATCGCCTTGCACCGCAGTGGGAAGGATGGCTTCAAACGTTCATCACTCCTGGACATATTTATTCCCAGATTCCTACCCACCCCACAAACCTTTTTCCTTCCCAGGACTTCCTCTCCTTCCTCTCCCTTAAAAAACCATCCACACAGCATCTTCAAAGATGACACAGGCCCTGAGGGAATTTTTCCCTCAGGCCGTCCTGTATGGAGCTAATGTAAAAAAATGTATATATATATTTTTTTTATTATTCTGCAATGATTACGAATTAATAAACCGAGGGAAGGGGGCCCGAGGAACTCACCAATTATCAACGTCTGCGAAGTATTTTGTTTTCTTCCCCCTAATGACAATGATGTCGATTTCTTCCGCGGGTGGAAAGGTCGAAATCAAAGCAATCGATAAACAATTTGTGAAAACATTTCGATTTTTAACACGTAAAATAAAAATAGCAATTTTGAACGATTCATCATCATTTCGAAAAAGTACCTACCTGCCTTATTTAAAATTGATCTTTCTGATTTTTTTATTGCACCAAAACTAATTGCTGATTTATTTGTGCTCATCTATGCTAACTAACCTTGGAGGAAATGCTATCTATAAAAATAATTACTAGTGGGTACTTACTACCTTCTTGTCGTATTATATGGCCGATCCATCTTGCACGCCTTTCGGACAAGGTCCTGAGCAGGTGCCTTCCTCCTTCGATTCTTTTGAGAACCTCCTCATTTGTAATGTGGTCTCTCCAGGAAATTCTATAGGACCACATCTCAAAAGCCTCTAGTCTCCGTTTATCTCTTTCGGATAGGCACCTTGTTTCGCAGCCGTACATCAAGATACTCCATACATAGGTCTTGATGAGGAGTATTCTCAGTTGATGGATCGGCCATATAATACGACAAGAAGGCCTTTTGCACGCCATAATGGAGGGTATGGCCGAGGGGACAAACTCTCTCTCTCACTCTCGAAAGTACCTGGAGGACCTGCTGGTGGACATGCGCTGCTCATCATATGCAGACTTCAAAAGAGCCGCACAAGACAGGGAAGAATGGAAGAAAAAAATAAAGGAAATTGCTGCAAACCAATCCCAGGATTGAAACCAGAGAGAGAGACTTACTACCTACTTGGAATTAATTTGAATTTACGTGAAAAATCGCCCACGGTTTGTTGTTCTGACGGTGTCCGGAAACTTCAGATTCGATGTCTTTTTTTGTCATTTTGTTTTAGTTTTTCTTTTTAAAAATGATTTAATATTTTTATGCTCATTCACGTAGCAATTTTATTTTTATTTTACGTTTATTATGTGTGTATTGATTTGATATAAAATCTGCTTTAAAAATTCGCCGAAGTCCAGTATCTACTTATAGATTATAATAGGAAAATGGTAGGTACCTACTCACTTAATAGTAAAATAATGCGACTTTTTAAGTAGGTACATAGGCACATTTAAAAAACAAACATAAAACAGTAATATAGGCACATTTAAAATATTAAAATAGTGCACTTCGAATCTTGCAACGTTAAACAAGTTAACAAGCCACTCAAATTGTTCCAAATACTCGGTTATTCTAGGAAACTAGGCATAAACTTTTAGCGACACGTGATGAAATGTGTGTTTTCGGGTTTTCAGTCAAATGCAAGCGCGTTGCGAAGAAGTAGTAGTAATGGCGGTCAGCGGTCGCCAGTCACGCCCAACAAACTCCAGAATATCGCTTATGGATCGGGGGAACAATCCGGCCTATTTATAAGAAACAATCATCGCGCGGAAGAATGGTAGTAAACGAATCGTGTGGTGTTCTATTTTTACCAATTTTGATATTGTAACAAATGGACATGACTGGTTTCTGTACATAGTATTTGAAACAGCAGAGCCGGGACGAGGGATTTTAGCGCCCGTGAAACTCATTTAAACACGCGAAAGCACTATTTTATAAGGTACCTACTAACGTACCTACTAACCAACCATCGACATTTCTTTAGAGGAGCAGGCAGAGAAGATGGAATGCCATATTATACAGTTCTGCCTTAGCTTATCCTTGTTACTGCAATCAATTTCATTCATACTGAGATATGATTTAAGATTTTCACGGTCAAAAATATTTTTGTTATTTGTTTTTGGAGTGTTATACTATATCCTTTAGCCAACGTTTCGGACAACTTTACAGTGTCCATCACACGTCTGCCCTGGTGATGAACACTGTAACGTTGTCCGAAACGTTGGCTAAAGAATGAGGTAGCGCAACACGGCATAACACCTCAAAAATAACAAAAAAATTAATTCATTCTGTTCTGTGTCACCTACCTACCAACTCTATTTAATAATTATTAGATGGTGCCATTTTTGATCAATTTATACTGCATTTAGTAAACTTTCAACTATCCTCTGTTAGTTCCGTTTCACTGCCTGTGTATTATGTATGTCTATCAGTGTTGTCATGAGAACTCCACTGTGGACTGCTAGAAACTTTCGGGAAAGTATTTCATATCAACTTTCGGTGTCAACTTAAATACACGACACATTCCTCCTTGCATATTAGTTAATGCGTGCAAAGTAGGTATATGTTTTATATCTATAATATTATACCTTTGGAGCACATATATTACGCGTTCTATTCAAAACCTGGTAAGTAATAGGTATCCGTGGTTCATCATCATTTATTTAAGAACCTACCTATCACTGGCAGTCGTCACTTCTCAGTGAGTTAGGATTGAAAATTGAAGCTAAGATTGAAAAAATATGACATTTTTGATGTATTTCTTATTATTGATGATGTATCAGCTGAATTTTTTTTTTCAAAATTCAACTTTCTAAAACAACAAAAAATTGAAATTTTAGAAAAAATAAAATTCATTTTTAGCTACAACAACATCAATAATGTCGTGTTTTACAATCGTAAAAGTTTATTATTATTATTATTCACGAAAGTCTAGAACCGCCCTGCTACCTATGCATGATGCATGATTCACATAAGTACGATGTGAACATTCCTCTAATTTTACAAGAAGTCACTTGTAGAGAGGTCGCGACACGGCAAATGCTGCTGATGGGACCCCTGACCCCCAATTAGTTTACTCACTCCCGGAGTTGATCCTTGACTTATAATATCACGGAGATGAGAATTCTTACATCACTAACTTGTGCCAACCTAGTCTACCTGTCTAAAATGAACAATTTATACTGCATCGCTAAATGTTTCACAATAAAATTTAACGTATAATATTTTAGGTCGAATATTTTTTTATAACTATGGCAACACCGAGTTACTTGATTAGAGGGGAGCTAGCCCATGTCGTCCCGTTCTTTACATAACTTTACTTTTTTGCGCAATGTCTAAGACTGCGTATACACACGCGAGCCGAACCACAAAATATGTGAAAGGAACGAAGCAACCGCAAACGGCGAATAATTCCTGGCTCAGCTCGCGGTTTTTTTTTCTTACGTGTATTCCCAGCGTTACAGAACTCGCTTTATGTCTGTCTTACCGAACCGCGGGACAGCACTATTTTTTTTATTGTTTAGCTTTTAAATTGTTTATATAATTGTATTTTGCGTCGATTAGAAAAACAGTATAACTCTATTTTAATATAACTGCGCAGAAAATTGGTTAAAAAAAATTAAAGGAAAAAAGTAGTTTATAACTGGCGCCAAATCTGTTTTTTTTTTTTAAATAATAAATGTGACCAGTTTAGTGCCAGATATAAAATATACAGATGTAACGCTTCCTCTCAGTCGAAAGTTGCCTCTAAAATCATGAAAAATTGTATTATTTTATGGCCTGTATTTTATAATTTAAAACACAAATAAATAAAGTAGCACATATCAGTACTAGATATAAGCTATTAATTTTGATTAAAAGAATAATTTTTCTATTTGGTAGGGTATTTTGGCCTCAAACACAAAATTAAATTTTGTATGAAAAGGGCCGCGTCAGCCTTTCCCCTTAAGGCGACCCTGTTCATAAGCCCCAGCAACGCAGGGTACACGTCATTAGCTTGTATGTAAATATTTGCAGGTTTTTTCTTTGTTCATTCCCTGATGTAAGCGTGGAACATACTTTCAGTATCGCCCTGGTGTAAGACCACCGTTCAAAATTGAAACGTTGCTTGAAATGGCTTTAGCCGTGTTTAGTGACTAGATCTGAATAGCCAAGTACTTCCCCACCTTCCTCTTCCCCATCTCATTTCCTTCCCCACTTACTTTCAACCTCACAACATACCTTAATTGGGGATGCCATAGTCTCAGTGGCTTCCAGATGGGCGCACTTGGGAATCTTGTGAGGTATTTACTATAAAAAATCTCTAAAAAAAAATTTAAGCTCTCCCCTCCTGGAAGAAAAACTGGAAGCTGGCGACGCCTCTAATTAAATAAATTAAAGAATGTGGATTTTTTTTAAATCGACTTGATATTTTTTTTGCCTGGATATAACTGATTAAGAGTCAGCGTAAGCTGGGAGCATTTGTCGCACGCGCAGAATTTGTTTTGCAATGTATGGACTTGTATGAGACAGCGCGTGCTGAGAAGCAGACATGCTTCTCAGCATCTGCATTGCTGACTCCCAGCATACGCCGTCGTTCAAGGTAGCCGAAACTTTGTACCTAGTAGAATATCTCAGATTTAAAATAACTTCCGGCAGTATGCCGACGATTTATCCTATAAAATGTTTTAAAATGTATAGACTGACGAAGGAAGAGAACTGATTGAAGGCAAAGACATCGCCCATCCCCATTGATATATTATGATGACCCACAACAACAGAACATCGGACGCGCGTGGAAATGTCTTTTTCAGCTTTGCTGCCGCTGTATTTGAGTCGCCAGCAGACTGAAAGAGTACGTTCTCCGCAAATCCTCTTCAACGATACTGTATGCAATCCTAAGAGATAAAAAAAAAAAAACATAAATCCTTCAAGTATATAATACCAACACTGCAACCTACTGTTAGCCTCGGAACATAAATCCAGAGTGACGAGGACTGTGAATAAACTACTATACATATTTTGTATTTAAAAAACTTATGAATTATTGTCGTTAAAAAACCTTTATTATATATTATGCCTTGGTTCAATCAAATTTTCAATATGCTATCATTAGTTGGGGATCCGCAAATAAAACAAACCTTACTCCAATAGAAGTTGTACAGAGGTTAATAATTAAAATCGTATTAATAAAACCTTCCGACTACCCAACGGATCGATTATTCGAAGAATTTCAAGTGCCTTCATTTAAAGATTTATATACACTAATAAAGCATTCATTCAAATCGTAAAAGAAAAAAACAAGTATCAATTTCTAACTGAAAATCGTACTCGGTTTAAATATATTTTTCCATGCCCAAAATTAAACATTTACTCTGCACAAGATTATTTATTACACGTACAGAGGAAGATTTTTTTTCAATCGACTACCGGAAGACAGTAGAAACAATAATGAAAAATATGATTTAAGATTTTCACGGCCAAAAGTATTTTTGTTGTTTATTTTTGGGATGTTATGCCGTGTTACGCTAACTCTTTCTTTAGCCAACGTCTGAACATCTGCCCTGATGATGGACACTGTAACGTTGTCCGAAACGTTGGCTAAAGATGATGGACACTGTAACGTTGCCCGAATATTTTATTCTACTTACAGTATTTTTATGGAACCATAGTATTAATCACTTTTAAAAATACTGTAAGTAGAATATTATTTTTATTTACAGTATTTTTATGGAACCATAGTATTAATCACTTTTAAAAATACTGTAAGTAGAATATTATTTTTATTTACAGTATTTTTATGGAACCATAGTATTAATCACTTTTAAAAATACTGTAAGTAGAAGTTAGAAGTTTAAAAAATAGCCAGTCGCCGGGGATAGATAAAATTAGAATGTCTGATATTAAAAAACATTTTGATATCTTAGGACCTATTTTAACTCAATTAATTAATATGATTTTAACGGAGGCAATTATACCAGAATACCTCAAATGTAGCATCATCCGACCCATCTACAAAGGTGGTAAACACAGTGAAATTGAAAACTATAGACCGATCAGTATTTTACCTGCAATTGAAAAGATCCTAGAAAAATATATATCTATAAAATTAATAAAGTACCTTGAAAAATTTTCTATTATTGATACCCATCAATATGGTTTCCAGAAAAAAAAGAGCACAGATATACTACTTCAAGATTTTTCAAACATAATTAATAATGATCTTAATAAAAGAAAACATGTACTCGTATTATTTATTGATAATTCAAAGGCGTTTGATACTATTGATCATAGTAAATTACTGGAAACTCTTGAAGCAATTGGAATTACAGGAAACTTACATAAATTATTTGTTAATTACTTTGAAAATAGAAAGATTTGTGTAAAAATTTTAGATCATTATAGCAAAAAAAAGAAAGTTTTCGCCGGCGTACCACATGGGTCCATACTAGGCCCTACCTTGTATATTATATATGTTACTGCAATGAAATTGATTTTCTCTCATGTAAAACATTATGTTTATGCTGACGACACTGCCTTAGTTATTTCACACGAGGATTTATTAATGGCGAGTATTTTACTGCAAATTGACTTTGTCACTCTTCAAAAATGGTCACATGATGTAGGATTAATAATCAATGCTAAAAAAACGAAGCTTATGCACATAAGATCTCCTCATGCCAATATCACCATAACTCCTAAAATTGTTTCTCATGATTTTGATTGCATCCATAATTCTGTAATACAACCATGCTCTTGTAAAAGTATTGAACTTGTTTCAAAATATGTATATCTAGGCTTAACAATAGATTGTAATTTTAAATGGGATTTACATATACAAAAAGTTTGCACAAGGCTTAGAGCTATAGTGAGCAAACTTTATAGACTGAAGTTTTTTATTCCACTGAATACCCTTAGAATAATATATCTATCATTGGCAGAATCCCTAATAAGATATGGAATAACTACATGGGGACATTCAACAAAAACAAATCTTCTTTCAGTGCAAAATTTACAATATTCCTTAGTAAAATTATTATTAAACAAAGCTGAATACGAACAAAGACATGATGTATCAAAATCATTATTATATAACTCTGTGAATTTATTATCTATTCGTGCTATATTGTGGTTCAAAATTGCGAATCAGCATACATCTCAATCTGAGTATAATAAAATAGTGGTTCATGTTCATAATACAAGACTAACTGCAAACAATGGACTTGTTATTCCCAGATACCTAAATAAATACGGTCAAAGAACTCTAGAATACCTCGTACCAATAATTTACAACATGTTACCAAATTCAATAAAAAACTGTGAATTGACTTTCAGAAGAAAATGTATGCTAAAAAAATGGTTATGTGAAAGAATTTTTTTGTACTAACGTCCGTATTTCTAATTTTCGTTTTTAATGTTTTTTCCATTTTTATAATCTTTTTTCTTCTTCTTTCTTTCGTTTTTCCTCTGCTCTTTATTTTATATATGTAAAAATATGTGAATGTATGTATATATAATGTATATTTTATAAATTCTCTAAAAATTATTTGTAAAAGAACCCCTTGACAAACTGATATAAATCAGTTTAACGGGACTTAATGTTCAAATATGTAAAAAAAGAATGTTAAATAAATAAAAAATAAAAAAATAAAAAAATATTATTTTCATTTACTGTATTTTTATGGAACCATAGTATTAATCACTTTTAAATATCTGTAATAAAACAAAACAATGTACACTCCTCTTCCAGCCACAAGCTAATGCTTCTTTGAAAGAGTAGTCTTAAAATATTTGATCGTAAAAAACAATAATGTAATTCATATATATTTAACTTTTCGATAAAAAAATAGTTAATTAATAAATAAATAAAAATATTTCACACATAGTCAAGTTTTGACAGAATCGACATATTTAGTAAACCTGCATCCGTTTTTTTTTTGCCTGTGACAGAGTTTTTTTAATCTTCTTAATAACATTGATATTTTCACCTTTCTTGTATCACTGAACACCGCACAATCATTCTACCACGCTATTTTCTATTCAAAATCATAATTTTTTTAAAAGCATATTTCTACTAATGGATATTTGTTTTTTCAGGGGCTGAAACATTCCGGCAAAGACTTTTCCATTCGTAAAGTTAGATGGACTTTAGAAGGTATAATATATTCAGCACGTGTCCCTGAATTGATTTATTGTATATATTTTTCTGATATGTGAATATATTGTCCGGAACCAGTGGGTCTAAACGTTCGATTATAAATAGTGGTCTATCAGCAGGACCACACAGAGAGAATATACTAATTATGATCATGATTGGTTTAATTAGTCTAAAATTAATAATGTTATTGATAACTATGATAACAATGTTACCTATTGATTAACTATGATATCAGACTTGATTATATGTTTTGATAATCCGATTCAGATTCCAGAGATGCAGTAGAATTTATTCCAAAATTTTATTTATTTATTAAATGAATTTTGTACATTGTATAGATAGTATGTTATTTCATCCGCCATGCTAGGGATGTCCCTGTGTTATGACGGGTGAAGTTTACAGATAATATAATTTATGGTGATGAAGTATACTGATAATATAATAATTGATGATATTGAAGTTTACAGTTAACGCAGCAATGATTTTATAATAATTAAGTTAATAATAATGAAGTTTACAGATAATATAGCTATGTATTTATGATAATTAAGTTTACATATAATATAATCATTGATGATAATGATGTTTACAGATAATATAACAATGAATTTACGTCAATGAGGTTTACAGATAAAATAAAAATTGATGGTAATGAAGTTTACGGATAAAATAATAATTGATAGTAATGAAGTTTACAGATAATATAACTATGAATTTATGATTTTAAATGTATTCGTATTCTTTATTTTTTCATTACCGTGTGGTCGAAACTTCCGAGAGGTGGCAGCTCGTGGTGAATACTGTATATCCTGGAACACGACTATAAACGTTTCCCTAGACTTACATTTATATTTAATGTGAGCACATTAATGTCAAAAGCGTATTTCAAATAACACTGTTGGCACCGGAAAACCAATGATTCGCTCGAAGAGTTTTAAAGACTAATTTTTTCCACACTCCACACATACCCCAAGCACACTCGCAGGTTCTAAAAGTCATCAATCATTGCTGAAACGCCTGACTTTAGAATGATAGGCAGAATACCTAGATTGCATGGTTTTATGTGTTAATAATTATGTTTCTTCTTCTCATCCGCTAATTAGGTGGGTAATAATAATAAATCAATTGTAAAACAAACGTGATAGAAACATCAATCCTGAATTCGTTCAAACATAAAGCAATAAGAATTCACTGGTTGAAATAATTTTTAGGCTATTTTTTATACTTTGTTAATTTGGTCTTAGAAAAGTAATTTCACTTACCTGACCATAATATTTATTTTATTGACATATTGGGGAATTGGGGTTAAATAAAATATCTGTTTGCTTCTATTTTATGATAATAACAATTTAGAAAGACATTATTTTCAAAGAAGTGGACTGACAAATTTATTAAACTCAAAAATATTTCAGTCATTTTACTCAGTTTTTAGTTTTTCAATGATAAAATAATTTGAGGGAAAATAAAATTCTAACCAAGATATATGAGGCCAAGATATCCAACATAACTGAAAAATTATTTTTGTAATCAGAAGGTAATTGTAATCAATGTCAAAAGTCTATCTCGGACAGGAGATAATTTATTTATTTTTGGTTTAAATTATAAAATATAGGCTATTATTGATTTAAATATTTTTATTTTATTTTAGAGGCAACTTGGACAATTATTTGCTAGTAAATGTAAACATTTAAAAAAATAATTTTACCAAATTTTTTAATAAATATGATGAAATACAAATATTTTTTTAAAAATATGGTTAAAATTAATATGATAAAATACATATTTTTTTTAGAAACAATTTTGATTACTTACAAAAAAATTCCAAAGTTGCTTCCAAAATGAACCAAAACTGATTTCTTTAATTTTCTATACGTCATCATTTAAAAGCAAAAAAAGTAGCTCCTGTCCGAGCTAGATATTTGACATACATTTTTATTACAAAAATAATTTTTCAGTTTGGTTGGGTATTTTGGCCTCAAATCCAAAACTACGTTTTATATAAAACTGGCCGCGCAGCAGTTCCTCTTAATATATGTATAAATACATATGCATCAATGAAAAAAAATTAAAGTAGGAGAAGTTTTCATTATACAAAAATTGACCCCCTTTCAACTAAATTGATGGAATTATACCAAAAATCAGCATAATCTGTAGATACTTTTCAAATCATAAATTATTGGTAATCCTAACAGAAATAAATGCTTAAATCAAAATTTTATTTCTTGGAGAGATCAAAATTAAATATTTTTATGTATTCTCTCTTTTAAATTATTTTAATACATTTTTTTTTATATGATTACCGCACAGGAGTCCGAACCGCTACCGTCTGGAGCCAGGGAGACTGTGGCATCCCTAATTGTTGTGAAGCCGAAGGTATTGGGAAGGGGAAGGATATGGGGAAGAGGAATTTGGGGAAGTACCTGACTATTTAGATCTCGCCGCTAAACACAGCGAAAGCCATTTCAAGCAACATTTCAATTCTTCAGTTTCAGTTTCAGTGCCGGCAACCCGGGCGTTTATTTAATATAAATTGGATGGTTTACAATTTTCAGTTCTTTTACCTGCCTCACTAGACAAAGTCTGTTACGAGGTATTCCATTCATTCTGAATGATGGTTTTACCCCAGGGCGATACTGAGAGTACCTTCCAATCCGGAAGGTGCCGCAAATGCGCTGTATTTTATTTTTAGTGAATTAATTGTGAAATAACACAAATTAATCAAATAAAATTATTGGGAGTAGATAGCCTTACCTCTCAGCCACGGAGGCCGTCGAGGGGTAGGATTTATATTATTAAATTTGCAGTAAGTTAGCAAAACCTTATGACAATATTAACTTTTTTTTTATTTTAGTGACAAAGAAGTAGATGACATTGATTTTTATCAAGCAGATTTTTCGGTTTCAATTTTTCGTTTGAGAGTCGCTAATAATATCTTCAACTTATTATCAAATTTCTTATTATTTTATTATCTTTTAGATTCTTCTTGCAATAAAATTAATTCTCTGACGATGAATATTTTACGTTTTTCTGCGCACGTAAACATTACAAGACATACATTTAATATAAGATTTAAATTTAAAAATCGCCACACTGAAGTCTAATGATAGCAAACGGGTCCTGAAATAAATTATCTATTCTCGTCTCGAATGCTATTCCTGAGGGAGTGTCGAGAATTGATAACAGATGTTCTGGATTTCAAATTTTAAAATTGGCGTGGAAAGTTTACACGATTCAAATATTTCTCGCATCATCCGATATAGATATATCTACACGTATTGCTTATATAAAGGTAGTTGGTACGTTGGTAGCGCTACCCATCAACTTGGTAGAGTCCATTAAACTCTGGTCACGGGAATGAACGGGGTAAAAATTAGTTGAAAGAGATTGAGGATCGGGAAAACTGCCCAAAGTTTTTACTGGAGACGAAATTGGAGTAGAATTTGGTTCCCGAGTGGTTTGGTCGGAGAAGAGGAACTAAACTTCCTTCTTTGGAGGAATTGATACTTACCACTCGACCGTCCGTGGTCGAGTGATAAGACACTTTAACTCCCTTCGCGGGTTCGAACCCGACGTGCGCAAATAAATTTTATTTGATTAATTTGTGTTATTTCACAATTAATTAATAAAAATAATATTTGTTATATTTGCGGCACGTTCCAGAGTGGAAGATACTCTCAGTATCGCCCTGGTGTAAGACCACCATTCTGAATTGAAAAGTTGCTTAATAATGGCTTTAGCCTTGTTTAGTGACTAGATCTGAATAGCCAGGTACTTTCCCACCTTCCTCTTCCCCATCTCCTTCCCTTCCCCACTTACCTTCAGCCTCACAACATACTCCAATTGGGGATGCCATAGTCTCACTGGCTCCAAAGGGGAGCAGTTGGGACTCTTGTGAGGTTTCTCTATATACATTTTTTTTAAACTTTATTATTTTGTCACTATTTATTCTGTCCTGTGAACACTTCCCAATGCTAAATTTATAAATATTACAATATATAATGTTCCAAAACGATAAATAAATAAAAATAATGGGTATATTAAAAATAAAAACTTACTGGGTAGTTACATCCTCCATTTTTTATAAACTTAGAAAAACAAAAATTGTAGCATGAAAAGTGATAGTTAGGTAAGAAATTTTACAAATTTCTTGTAAATCAACGACGAGAAGTGTGTCTGGTAGGTAATCAAAGGGGACAAGGATCCACATCAAACAGAAAACAAAACTTTTTTTTACAAAAAAGCAGAATATAATTAGTTTTGCACGAATATAAGAAGGAACACACAAAACGACTAATGACAATGATTCTCATGTTTAGTGTTGCGAATTAGTTTTGATAATTAGAAATGAGCCTGTAAGCTGTAAGTAATCAAAATCCTTTGTGCATGATTTTATTTTGTATTTTGATTTTCTGTTGAAACCTTACAACAAAGAATAATGGGGTTAGTCCAACATATCCGGAAGTCATGAATGGTGAATGCATTAATGTTTGGCTTGGATTATTGCTGGTTTGAGTGCAATAATATTTCCTCAAATATCCTGGTTCATGTAGGTGGCCACTGGCCTCTGGCCGCACTGGACTATCCGCACTCTGCTAGCCGTGGCGGTATAGCATCGCTATGGAAGTTGGAAGTTGGGTGTGGTATGAAGTATGAAGCCGATAATATGAATAGAACTGGGCCAGAGGTATTAATATTCCTTTGGCGCAGGAAAAATTTCAAACTATTTATAAAGCGCGATAAAAAATTAATAGCGTATACACGGAGAAGTTTACACGGACGATAATTCGCCGCTTTCTTCAGCCAAAAAGAATCTTGTTTTAATAATCGTGCGAGGAAGGTGGGCTAATACACGGATATAACCAGGTAGATAATAATTTATTACGTTGTTGAAAACACACACGGGGATAGTTCGCAGAGAGGAAAGTCATTTGTAAGCTCGACAGAACTGTCATAGCTTTACGTTTTCTTAAACGATGACCAATTTAAAGTTTGCGAACGTCAGAGGAAACACTCATCATTTATAAAATTTTCCTTATCCACTGGAGCGACACAGAGAATTATAAAAAAATCGCCTTGAGTGCTCACCACTTTTGAAAATTAATTTTGAAAATTTCCCGCCCACATTAAAAAAATGATTACTCCACATTTGTTTATGTAAACATATAAACAAAGAATAGTGCTTTATAGCCAATGAATTCTTCTATATTTTACTAACCATTTATATTTTTTAAATTGATAGAAAAATTATTAAAAAATCTTTAACTTTACAAATGCGCGAAATTTGAGCTTTAGGCGCTCCGCCCACTGAGGCAACTGAAAACCAACTAAAACCGGCTTTTTCTCTGTCTTGATTGGTCAAAAAGCTTGTTTAACCATAGACGAACTACGAGACAGCTGACAGCTAGCAAACAGGCAACGGCCGCCCAGGGCAATGAGCAGTGACAGTCGCAAGATGGTCGCGAGTCAACGCTTGCGTTACCATTGACAACGGGGTTTTGTGTGATTGTGAAGTGTGCGGGCCATCACGTTGTCATACAAAGACAGTTGGCAGTTGAGAGTTTTCAGTTGCCTGAGTGGGCGGAGGCGCTTAGTGATTTGAAGATTTGAAATTGCCGCCAGTGGATATTTTTAATATGTATATTGAATATTGTTCTACGTTTTTATGTTCTATAATATGGCCTGTTTGATAACCACAGATGCAAATATATGATAGAAAATCATTTTTTTATGTGTATTCATCAAATCAAAAGTTTGGTTTGAAAATTATTTTGAAGTTCGTTTGTAAAACTGAAGCTTTCCAACTGCCAAAATTCATTCTAGAAGAATTCAAAGATAAGGCCATAGACATATAAGTCTATTTTATCAACTATTTGATAGAATAAATTGCTGGCCATGAAAATGTTTAAAATAATTACAATAAATGTTTTACGAATGGTAGGAAAATATGGTCGATATCAATCGCAGAAAAATAAAAGCGGTCCAAATTTGGACCAAAATCACTCCAGTGAGAAAAAAAATTAAGAAGAAAAAGTTATTATTATTTTTAGGTTAGGTACTATAGTTACTGGTAGGTAGGTAGCTACCCGATAGAAAAAATCAGCTTTCTAAAATTTCATATTCCAAAGACACCGCATTCACGCCTAATCTATGAAATAAAATTGATAAAAAATTAAAGTTGATTCCGACTTCGGGTTTCTATTCCGTAGAGCCTGTTCACTGATCTATTTCATAAATTCTACTTATAAATTAATCAATAATTATTAATATTATTAATTTATAAGTTATTATTAAATTAATTACTTAGTTATACTGTTTATTATTATAAGTTGTTGTTATTAGTTATTATTGTTTAATCCCGGAATGAAATACGGAATCATTTCAGTGTAGGAAATCAAGTGTAGGAAAGGTAGGTTCGAACATAATTATGTTAATCTTAATATATAAACAAAGTCGGGTTAGTTACACCATTTATAACTCAAGAACGTCTGGACCGATTTTTATTATCTTTGATTTGTTGGATTTGTCTCCGTCCCAAATAGCAGAATAACGAGCGTAATGAAAATTGCATAAAAATTTGAGATAGGTCAAACGCGAGTGGTTTGAAAAATGGGTGCATTTTATGGAGTTTAGCGGTAGGGAAAAAAGGCGAAGGGGAAGGGGCGGAGGGGAATTAAACAGGGGGGTTAGAGGGAGGGGTAAAGGGGGAGGGAGGCAGTGGAGGGGGGAGGGACGGGGGAAGAGGGAAAAGGTTGAAGGGGAATGAGTGAGGGGGTTCGAGAGAAGGGGGGCAGCGGGAGAGGAGAGGGGGATGGTGAGAGCAGATTGTGGGGAGGGGAAGGAGACGCGTAAGGCGAAGAGAAGGCGAAAGGGGAGCGGGTAAGATTGGGAAAGGATACGCAGGGCGCAAAAGTTTATTTAGGTAAGTTGAATTTCAACGCATGCCGGGTCAGCTAGTTTAATAATATATATTATCATAAATTTTTGGTTTTACTATATTTATTATATTATTGTTCAGTACCTACTTACGTATTATCCGAAAAAATTATAAACGTTTAGGTTAGGTGGTAGGTAGGTACTTACGCATTTTATAAGCCTAATGGCTTGTTCCCGCCTCACCTATTCTTTGATCTATTCCAAAGTCCCATTTTATAGAATTTAAGAAATAAATCAGTGAGAACAGGCTTTTTATATTTGTGTATTTATGCTTTTTTATGCAATAGCGCGCGCGATAGAAATAGAAAACAAATGTTTAATCAACTACAACTCTAGTTATTCTTGTATTGTGACTGTTTAGCCTATTTTTTGTATTATTATGTTCTATTAGGTTCTTGTTATTACTGCCAAATTTGTATATATTTACCCAAAATTACACTACAAACTCAATCACTTGACAGTGGTTAGAACACTCCTTTCGGGTGAAAAGCCATAAAAAAAAAACTTCCATTCGATTCTATATATAATCAACCATAGAATAGAAACGCGTGAACGGCAGTTGCTATGCGAACTTGCTCGCTATGATAAAAAAAGCAGTATCCAACCCATTGAAATAGATCAAAATAGTGAACGGCGACAATTACTTTCAATTTTCAAAGAAAGAATAGTAATTCTAGATTTTCCCCTACATGTAGGTACCTACCTAATTGTTTCGTTTCCTATTGTTTTATGTGAATTTAATTTTCTAATACTATAATTTGTCAGGGACGCCCTCGAATGAAGATCATGCAGGAGATATGATTTTGTCATAATATTTGAATAATATTTCTGGCAGCAGTTTTCCGTCATTCGCGGCTCTGTTGGGCAATGGCCGCCATGACGCAGGCGGGTAAATTTATTTATTGCTTCTATCAAATCCATCTCGGCTGATACGGCAGGGGCGGACTCCGTTTTAATTTAGTGCTTTGTAAATAAATAAACTTTGACCTGATTTCGATCCTTTTAGATCTGAGTATTAACTCGGAAAATATATTATATTTGGGAACATAAATTTTATACGCATGGCAAAGGCGTAGGTACCGGTCATAACTCTGTTTAAAATTTCCCTCTTTCTCACAAATGACGCATGTAACAGAAAAATGAATCTAAAAGAGCTTTCAGGGGCAGGAAGGCATGCATGAAAATAATAATTTTATACATATTTTTTTTTGCAAATAGCACAACTAGAAAGCTATGTAGATTGCACATTTTACATACAGTAGGCGTAGTAACTAATTTATTTTTCCACCAAAATATCAGGGATCTGGGAAAATGTAATCGACAAATTCAATCATGGCCTTAAATATTATATTTTGTATAATATATATAAAAACATGTAACCCATGTTTTACATTTAAAAATAATATATATATACAGGGTGTTAAAAAACGTACTTGGCTTACTTTATTTAAACAGTGATTCCTGATATTATTTGGGGTAAAAAATGTAAATGAAATTTTGGTCTCCAGTAACTTTTTCAATGTTTTTTTTTCTTCAAAATCAAAAAAAAAATTCTTCTGCATGTCGTCACTGGTCACTGAACCTAGTAACCTCCTAACCTCTTATCCCGCCCTCACATGTCGAAAGCCTACTACTTTTTTTATGTTTTTGTAGAAAAAAAAAACACCAAAATTTCACCGGATCCCAAAATTTTATTTACATTTTTTACTTCAAATAATGTCAGGAGTCACTGGTTAAAGTAAATCAAGTATGTCCCTTAACACCCTGTACATATTAAATTATTTCTGAAATAAAAATTACAATATTGACACAAAAAAGTTTTTTACTATAATATTACCTTTATTAACCGCTTGGACACATAAGCTTATTTTCACGATAATTTAACGTAGGTAGACATAGGAATGACGTATGGCCCGTACCTGAGTTATTAAAATGTCATTTAACCTGTAGCCCAGATAGATAGCCCTGATATATTTTTAAAGTTTTTTTTATAATTTTTATTTTGGTTTCATCAAAAAAAAAATATATATAGATATCTTAAAAATATATTAATTTGATATTGTGGGAGAGGGGAGGTGTTCCAATTATGATACCTCTCGTTCGGTTAATAAATTTTCTTTCGGTAGCATATCAGTGCGCCAAAAACTGACTTTTTTGGTGATGACACTGATGACGAATGCGACTAAATAAGCCAAATTTGCGTATGTCATGTTACTGCAAATTAAAGGCCAATTCTGACCTCACTGATCTAGATTCTGGTGATGAAAATGAGGTACGAATTGAAAATATACCGGGGCCACAGTTTCAAAATGAAGCATTTGTGGAATATTTCGATGATGAAGAGAGGTCAACTGGTGAAGATATTCCACTGTAGGATGTTGCAAATCCCGGAAGGGTACCTACATTGATACCTGTTAAAAGTTTTCCAAGGTAGAAATCCGATGATATACAATGTCCAACAACCCTACTTGAGACAAACTTATTATTTTTCTTGCGATGGAATACCATCACCAGTTGACCGCTCGTCATCAGTTCACCACTCGTCATTAGTTGACCACTCTTCATCATCGAACTATTTCACGAATGCTTAATTTGGAAACTGTGGCCCCCGTAAATTTTCAATTCGTACCTCTTTTTCATCACCAGAATCTAGATCAGTAAGGTTAGAATGGGTCTTAACCGGAGGATGTATGCAAAATTTTGCTTATCTGGTCGCATTGTCATCACATTCTTCCAGAAAAGACAGTTTTGGTGCACTGACAAGCACCTGAAAAAGAATTTATAGAAACACATTAGAACACTAAAATTTGGTACACAAAATATATTACTAAATTACATTATGTATGATTTTTGTAACAACATAAAAAAATGCAGTTTACTTAATGATATAAAACATATTTTATCATAAACCTCCAAAGTATTGTAATACGTGTACATATACTTACATTCTAAAAGACACGGTTTTTGATTTTGTGTGGTGAAAACTTTGGAATTTTTTAATCAAATAACGATAACAAGTATGCTGTTTGTTGTTAAAATCGTAAAGACTAGTATATCTACAGTAACACCAGCCATAATTTTTTTTTAACTTTATGCCTACTATAATTATAATTATTTTTTGTTCAGAACGCAAATTGGTACTGTAGGTCTATTAACTTCACGCGAGGCCGCCAACACAGGCTTTTAGTTCTTCCCAGGTGCAGAACTAACTTACCAATGGTGATGCCCTTGGGAAGACTCACTAGGTTAATTAACTCCCTAGCAGGTAACTTGGATATTTTCCACAACATGTCACATAACGATTTTAAGCGCGAAATATTATATATGTTTTAACTGTGTACTTATGTGTAAAATTTTTGTCCTAATTGTCTATGAATGAACCGCGTATGTCAGTGCGCAGGGACGCGTGGAGGGGGACTCTACTCGCCGAAAAAATAGAACCAAATGGATTCAATCTACTAAAGAGCTAACTAGCCTACTCTACTAAAATGGTGGTGTTCGGACACGTTTAGTTACTAATATATTCGCTACTCGACTAAAATACTCTCCTAATCAGAACAAGGCATTAGATCCGTCCATGAATGGTGGCAGATATTACCGATACATGCGGCTATGTACGTGTCCTATGCATTCACCCTCCTCTTAATAATATCAGGTCAGTAGCATTCGATTATCCGAGAAATGGGCGGAAAAAAGAAACTGCTAGAAGTTGATTGCGAAAATAAATTCCTAGTGCTACCACGAGCCTGGCACTTTTCAAGCGATAAATCAAAACCCCCACCGAGAGTCCTAGGTCTAATGACAAGAAATTTCTAATTTCTCAAAATATAATATAAATTTACATAACGGTTTTTTAATTTTTTAAGTAAAACTTCTTTAAGCGCGATATGACGAGTAATTCAGATGTTTTTCGGACGGAAATAATGTTCTCAAAAGGAAATGATGTTCCGATATCAGTATAATCACTGCTATCTGTATTTTTTTTTTTTTAAAGGGTTCTCGCCTTCGCTAGAATATTTTTATATCCGAAACTTGGAAGAAAAATCAAGAGTGAATCTATATTCATAATTTTTATTGCGTTTCTCAATAAAAGTGACCAAATTCAACAGCCGGTGTTTAAGCTATGTATCATTCATCTGTGGAAATGCTTGTATTGAGAAATGCAATCAAAATTATGAATATAGATTCACTCTTGATTTTTCTTCTAAGTTTTGGAAAAATAATAAAAATATTCTAGCAAAGGCGAGACCCTTTAAGAATAAAACCAAACACAGATGGCAGTAATTGTACCGTTTTAGTAATACCTGCCACAACAGTCAACGAAGTTTTCCTTCAACCGAACGTAACGGTTAGACGCACTCTTTTTTTTCATATGAATACCAAAATCCAAAACACAGAAAACTTGGGCCACGAAAAATTTTCAGTGGGCTGTAAGCTGCCCATGGGCTGCAGGTTGGGCATGCCTGACTTAGTAAATTGTAATGTTTATAACAAAAATACCATATTATATGTACGGTAAAATTATTATAAGTGTGCATTTAATGTTTCATTTCTACCTCTTCCTTTGCGAATTTATTACCAATGTGTAAAACATTTCCTTTTTGCATGTTTTAACAACTGGCAATACCGTAATAGTTATACAATTCGAAAGAAACAAATATGTTCGCAAAATGTTCATGGGAATATGCAGTGGCGGCTCGAGCACTTCTTTGATGGTGGGGACCGACATTTTTTACATATACCTACTACATACTATATTATAATCTCACTACCCGGAGAAAATAATATAAAACAAAATAAATTAAAATGTATATAGAACCCATTGACAAACTACTTAAAAGTAGTTTATTGGGACTTTTCTCTGTTTTTTGTATTATGTTTTATTTGATATATATGTATAATTATTTGTTTTGAATGTTTCCTTAAATAAAAAAGTAATTAACAGAAAAAAAAATACAGCATAATAAAAATAATGCTTTATTTTGGTAGATTATCATCGAAGTTAATTTGAACGCGAGCAATTCCTGCCCGAAACTACGCAACTTTTGTTTTGTGGGGAATTATCGGACTGTCCCTACGGTATTTGAAATTCACATACTAGTGCGCATGCACAGGTCTCGGATTCCGTACGATCGCGAACGAAACGCAAGGAATGAACGAAAATGCTTAAAGGGACAATACGGGTGGTCTCCCCAGTGCGCAGAACCTACTGCGCTCTTAAATGTACTCTTCTTATGGTTCGTGTGCTGACCAGCTGTCCGCTGGTCAGCGGGGGTGTTGTATTTTATTTCTGCAAAATGTTAATTGCTATTATGTTTAAAGAAACCATTAATTTTGGTGAAGACTGTTCTTTTTTTAGTAGGTTTCGAGTATAACTGATGGGGAGTGTCCACACTATCCCCCCGTGAAGGACCGCCGCTGGGAATATGATTAGACATTGTGGTATCTTCTTTCTATTTAGTTTTCATGAAGATGCACAAGAACAGCTTTTAACCCTTTACAACCTGCTTCATACAATTGTGAGTTTGTATTTGAAAAAAAAACGGCGTCATTTGAACGTGCGGGAGCTGCTTATATAGGATACCTTCACGTGCACGTGTTTCGACCAGTAAGTCACCCAGTCTATGGGATCATATCTAAGAGCTTCAATAGTGTGGCCAATAACAATTCGGAATTTTTTTGCCGGTTGCAAATGGTTGAGATGGTCTTCAACGATGTTTATATGATCTCTCCTTGGGACTAGTACAGCAATTCAAATTTAGGTAGGTGATTTTAAAAATTTAAAAACTAATTATAAATTAAACTTTTTTTTTTACAAAAAAATTAAAGATGACGGTGAAATCTAGGTCTATTCATTGGCTTTAAACCGCAGTAAGCAGTTCATATGTTTCAATTTTATATTTGGAGGTATGATATTAATTAAATCGAATGGCCGAATCAAAAACCAAACAACCGGAATTCTCCATTGCTTGAGTGGTTAAGTATAATATGTTTAATTAATTAATTGTGAAACAACACACATTAATTAATATGAGATTTGAACCCGCGACTTCCGGCTTGGTAGTCGAGAGCCTTACCCCTGACCACTGAGGTTGTGGAAAATCTGTCTATTTCCAGAAATCAAAAATAGCCTTTATGATTGGTTTCTCAAATATAAGGAATAAAACAAAGTTTTAGTGTTACATTTATAATAAAAACGTTTATTATCTATAATGTGAGATAAAATATAGTTTGTATTTCCGTAAATAACAGTGGGAATATTTCATAACCGCAAAATCCACACGCTCAGTGTTTATCCAGTTCAAAGTAGACCTTTCTCAACTTCTGCTTCTTGTTCTTGTTTGCGTGCTTGTTGAATTCCTTCCACGGCTTTCCAGAAACAATGGGCTCACCGGTGGTGGAGGAAATCATTTTGCTAGAAAGAGAAAAAAAAGTTATCAAAGAGAATATTTTTTTTTCTGATGAGAAAAAACACAGAGAAGAAAATAATTTCTTTGCTGGAGAGAAAAAGACAGATTATGAATGAGGAAACCTTTTATTGCTGCAGAGAAAAAAAAACTACGAATGAGAGAAACAAATTAAATGAAAAGGGACAAATTTTTTTGTATATTTTTTTATATCATTGAATTGTTTGTTACTTGAATTGAGGATTTTTCGACCACCATGCTAGGCACATGCCTGTGTGGTGGTCGATGGTTCAACCATTGATATAACTCAATAAGTTGTATAACTGAGTTATAAAAAAACAACACATATTTTTTTGCCGAGTTTCGAATATATACAAACATAATTGTTATGCAATATTTTATCCAAATCAGTTTGAAAATATAAATACTAACCGAACAGTGGGAAGGCCCCCATATTTGCCAGCCACCCCCTTGGCGTGTGCCCCCCGGTTGGCCCCCCTGAAGAATGCCTGGTCTAGGTCATCAGCATTGGCACCGGTCTACAAAAAATACATGAAATTAATACAATGAGAAACTCCTACTAATAAACACAGTAAGAAACCCCGACAAATTAACACAATGAGAAACTCTAACTACTTAATAGAATGAGAAAATCCAACTAATTGGTTGAAATTGATAAATAATAAATTATTAATAAATTAAATAAAACTTGTTTTTATGGGTTGATTTCGACGCTGGAAAGGATAAATGACTAAAGTGCCGTGCAGCTGGAAAGGAAAAGTGACTGAAGCGCCGTAAGATGTATGGCGCTTAAGCTATTTTTCCTTTCCAGGTGGATGGCGCTTTAGTCATTTATCCTTTCCAGCGTCGATTTTATTTACTTTATATTTATAATCTCTTTAAAAATTTGGTTAAAAAATGTATTTTAGACCATAATAAATAAATAAATAATGTTGTTTGATCAGATTGGATTACCTTGGTGGCCCTCTTCTCTTGCGGAGTCATCTCCCGCCGGTGCTCCTCCCCCTCCTGATCCGGCAGAGGCGGGTGTGAGACCTTCCGGAAGGTGGCGGCGTCCATATGCGGTGGCGGCACGGCCAGCGGCAGGCGACCCTGGCACGCCGAGTGCAGGATGTAGCGGGCCGCTCGGGCGCAGTCGGGGGTGCCGGCGCCTGTCATCAGCCCTCTGCTGTCTGGAAACGATATACATATTGCAGATATTGGGCACGAATCATGAGTTATAGACATCCAAATTGGTAAGACTAGCCCTAACATGATATCTGGGTATCATTTTGACGAGCAGGAGGCAATATATACCATATTTTTGGCACCAGGAGGGTTCAAGAATGCTTTGAATCAAATACAACACCAGTCGTAAATTGACCTTCGAAGAGCGCACATTCAAATAACCAGACCCTTTACAGAAAATTAAAGTTCGCTAAAGTAAGGCAAAGGTTGGCATCGCACTCCATTGTGGGATTTTTCTGCGCAGGATATGAATGTTCGTTTTTAAACCAACCGCCTGGCGTAGCGACAGTATATTTGAGTGAGGTGAGCAGTCAACTCTTAGGTCAGCGGCGTCATCAGCAATTGGAAGGTTGAAGGAGCCAAAGCGCACACCAAATACTAAGTTCGGTGAGCGTGCTTTCGGAGTGTCGGGACCAAAAGCCTGGAATGGACTGCCACATGACTTGAGAATGATCACAGACTCGGTGAAATTTAGAGCTAAACTTAAAAGTCACCTTTTTAGACAGTCATATCCATAAAGTAAAAATCCAAAACCTTTACCATCACCTTGTCAGTCCGCGACATAGTAAATAACTAATTGCATTTCAAAATTTCAGATAAAGAAGGTACCAAAATTATTTTATTTTATTTTAATTAATGAATTAATAATTCTATATTTGAAATGTGTATTTCTTTTGTTTAATTTTTTAATAGATATCCTTGTTTCGTAACGCCTTGTGGCCAGTAATTAGTTCTGATCCAACAGATGAAATGGGAGAATTCCAAGCTGTTTGGAATTCGCACATTTGAGTACCTGCGTCTTACCTACCTACTGGAATCTACGATCGCCACCAATCTACCAGCCAGTCAGTAAATAATAGTCAAACGTCAGAATCTTTATATTTCGCTCCGCAACAGAAGTGATTAAAATGTTATATTTCGCATGCGTGCAAATGTCACCATCATATCGTGATTCATGGCATTGGGCATATTACTTTTTCATCATTCTTATCGCTTGTTTTGCTAAATTCACCAATAGCAACTAGCACAAAGTTCGCTCGCTAACTGACCAATAGGAAGGCACACATTGGTGACAAGATCCTACAGGTTTAGTTATAGATGTGATTCCCATTGTGAATCGATACAGTGATTGTTTACTGTGTTTATACAAGTTTTTTGCGCGGTTGATGAATATTTAGACTTAAGCGTTAAGTGAAAAAGTAAATAAAAACACCGCCAGTAATAAAAAGTAGTATCTGGACTTATTTTGTATTACTATTTATTAAATATAATTCATCAGTTTTTAAATTTAATAATTAATTTTTTTTTTTCATTACAAAGCTTTAGACTTAAAATGTCAACAAGTAAGACTCAAAACTGTTTTAGTTATGTTCTCAAAATATAATTAAAATGAAATCGATTTTCATTTATTTAACTAACTAACTAACTAACTAACCATCACGCCGTTTCCCCGCAGGAGTAGGCAGAGAGGACGGACCACCAAACAACTCGGTCTTGGCACACACTCCTTGCCTCATTCACATTTATACATCTTCTCATACATACTCTTCTATTATTCTGACTCTTGACATAACCCGACTCAAGTATCTGATTTACTTGATCGTGCCACGTCTTCCTTGGGCGTCCTCGGCTTCTTCTACCGTTCACATTCGCGTCATAAATTCTCTTTACACTCCTTTCTTCATTCATTCGCTCAACATGCCCAAACCATCTAAGTGTCCCTTTCTTAATCTTACTTACTACGCTCACATCAGCCTTGCATTCTTTTCGGATCTCCACATTCCTCACTTGATCATACATGGTTTTACCACACATACGCCTCAGGGATCTCATTTCTACAGAATTCAGTCTACTTCCTTCCTTTCTCTGCCATTTCCACGCTTCTCTGCCATACATCAGGGTAGGTACCAGTACTTCATTTATTTATGTTCTTAAAATTGAAATATCTTTAAAAAATCCTGAAATCTGCATCCGCAGAAGTGAACTTCTAATAATCCGCATCCGCGGATGTCAACATTTTTGCATCCGCAACAACCATGATACAGAGTGGCGAATTAAATGCCATTAATGACCCCATGTGCCGTAAAGCATAGCGCGTATGGCACAGTCCTAATTTTTTAAGTTTACTAAAGGTGTTCCATCGAAAGGTAAATTTCTGATTGACTCTTAAATTGACAATGTTTGTTTTTGAAAGTCAATGATCGTCAGGCAAATATTTTTTTATAAATAATTTTAGCTTCACTAATCCCACAATATAATATCCGGTGATGTTTAACGGATCTACGCTAATATGTAATAAAAATGAAAGGTTCAGGAAAGACAGCTGAAAGGAATTTAGTGAACTCACAGGCATAGGCGAGGAGCAGGTCTCTGGGGGGCAGTGCATCAGGCTGGTCGGCGGGTGCTTGCGGGAGCAGGATAGCCAGCCTCTTCTCCGCAGACCTTCTTCCACCCAGACCCTCCACCAGCAAGGCGATGGCATCCATGTATTCGCGCATCTACACAGATACAAGAAAGAATTGCTGCTTTTACATAACTGACAAGTCAACCTTTAACCTCAGTATAAAATTCATATTTTATTTTTGTGAGTACTGCACAAGAGTCCCAACCGCTTCCAACTGCCTGGAGCCAGTGAGACCATTACAATCTCAAATTGGGGTATGTTGTGAGGCTGAAGGCAGTGGGAGTGGAAGGGGATGAGGAAGAGTAAGGTAGAGAAGTTTCTGCTATTCAGATCTGATCAGCATGGTGAATCACCACAGTATTTTTTTATTCTTTTATTGTTAAAGTGATGTTTTACAGCTCTATAGCTTACGATGGAAAAGGATATTGCAACCCGAAAAGAGTCATTGCACACGCCTAGAAAATTTACAGTGAAAAGGTTTTGCAAATTGCATTATTTATATTTATTTTTAAAAAGAAAGACAAACATTCCCGGGTTACGAATAACCTGACAATATTTGAAAATCTCCTAATAACACCACAGTAAATGGAAAATTTTGCTTGTATCGTGATGGAGGACTTAGCCAGTCGAGTAATTGAACATGTGATGCCTGGGTGGGACCCAAACGCAATGCCAACTCGGCAACTGACCGATCCATTGTGACAGAACTCACTGTTTAAGTGTTTGCTGCTTCAAACAAACAGAGTTCTGTTTTATAATTAACTTGTTGAAGGCCAGCATACAAAAATTTTTTTTTTTCAATACTCCGTAAAATATTTGACAGTTCTCATCTTTCTTACGAATTCAATTTTTATAACATTTCTTTTGTGATATATTACAAAAATTACATCAAAATAATGTAGATAAAATGAACTTTCTAATAATCACTCAAATCTATGCTTCCCACAATGGATTTATATCAAAAACAATGAATAAATATAGACTTCGAATGTGACAGCTATCATATTATCAAGCGGCAGCCATTTTGTCCACCATCTTTGGTGCCCGGCGTGTCTTTAGCAATTAATATGAATTATTCGGAGTGGCTAAATGCTATCCAGTAATTCGTAATGTCAAGAACGAGAATGGCCCAAGCGATTCTGACCTTGTTCTTCATACAATTTCTTTATACGTAAGGGGCAAAATCACTTCAAACATCCGGACCCGCCGGGGGGACTGCGGCCTACGAGAGGTTAAGACACTATTTACCTAACTGAAGAAAAACAAAAAAAAATATAGAAATAATGTAAAATTAATTACATAAAAAATAATGTAGATTCATGCTACTTCACACTTCAGAGGACCAACATAATCCTAATGAAATTTAATGTAAATGCCAGAATTTTCAAATATTTGTTAATTAGCCAAATAATATGAAACGTGTCTGGTTCGCATTTAAAAAATCATAAAGGCCACCCAAAACTAGGTCAAACCATTTGATAGGAAAAAAATTTATTAATATGCGTGATAACTGATATAAAACCTGAGTGAAAGGACAAATCAAAGGCGACAAAGATTATAACGTATTCGGAATCATAAGCATTTGGATCGACGCCAAGTTTCAACCACACTTGTAAAAAAAACAGCTTCAGAACCCAATATAAACTTTTAGTAAATTTCTCTAAGAATTTTAACTTTATATTGGGTTTCAAGCCAAAATTGATTAATAAGGATGGGTTGTTTCACAGAATTTCAAGGTAAAAATTCAAGATTTGTGAAAGTTCCGTTAAAGTTCTGTTAATATTTCTCGTAGGATGGTTGTTTCTCAGTATTTGGATAGTAAGAAAACTTTCACAGAACTTGAATTTTAACTTTGAAATTTGATGAATTATTCAAATTCTGTGTAACAACCCGTCCTAAGTGATTGCAAAAGAAAAAAAAAGGAAAAAGTTCAAAATTCACGTGTAAAAATAATTACATAAAATATAATAAATATTATTATTTACGGATTATATGATGGCCTCCATGGTCGAGTGGTTAATATCTTTAATTATGAATCCAGATGTTAGAATCCACAAGTCAATTTAATTCAATTAAATTTTGCTATTTTACATTTAATTACTGTAAAATGCATTTGTTACACCTTCCAGAGCGGCTTGGGACAGATAAATATTATATAATATACAGTCGATTGCGCTCGATTGGTACACCAGTTTATCAGGACAACCAGTTATTTGGGGAAAAAAAAGAAACAGAAAGCAAATAAAGAAACGAATGTTTATTTACTTCGGTTATCTTAGACACCATTCCATTTATTTGGGACAAATTCCAATCTGAAGTCGATGGCATTTGGTATGCGACGCGGGCAAGGCGAGATGTGCCGTGCTATGAGTGATCTGATGAAACTGCACACACTAAAGTGTTGCCAACATCATTCACCCATACTGCTGCAAATCGCATTTTAGCACAGCGGCACCCGCCATTGTTTCCACTTACACACCAAACGCATAACTTTCATGGCATAGCCGCAGTTTGGTTGTAGCTAGGCGACGGTCGGCACGCTTCCATGCCATATCTCCCTTTAGTTATATTTTCTATGGATGGGAGCTGGGAATTAGACATTACTACAAAAGGGGTACCTGATCGATGGGGAGGATTCCGTGGAGAACCATCTCGGCCTTGGTGCAGACGAAGGAAGGGAGGACCAGACCGGGGCAGTCGCACAGCATTAACTCTTCCGTCAGTTTGAGGGTTTGGAAATGCTTGGTCTTACCCGGGGTCGCACTAACAGATACCTACAAATCATAAAGTCATTTTATCAAACATACTAATTTCCATTGTCTGTGATGTACGTTATTCCTGCGTGAAATTATTAACATTCAATGAACTCTAATTTGCTATGAATTCAAGTGTCTTTTTCAATATTGGAACTGATTGTCTGAAGAAAATTCAGACAAACACTATCGCTTAAATCTCAACTAAAGTAGGTACCTACTTATAATATAATATTTTTACAGAAAATTAATTTAATAACTCAGGTACGGGCCATACGTCATTCCTATGTCTACCTACGTTAAATTATCGTGAAAACAAGCTTATGTGTCCAAGCGGTTAATTGTCTTTATCGAAATTGGAATTATGAGGGTAATTCCAGAAGTAAAGTCTCGACTTTTAGGAATAGAAATTGTTGCATAATATTTCTGCAGCCGAATTTCATACCATAAACCATTGCATTGTTACAAAATGACTGACACAAGTGATGCCATGTTTAAAATCTCAACGACCTGAGTCGTGGGAGATGGGCGTCACTGACGAGTTTACAAAATGTGGGCAACGAACCCCTGAGCAGATATATGGCAATAGTCGCCTTGAACAAGTATCAGATACTTAAATATCCCTGAGGAAGAACGTCCTAAAATATACCATATTTAGTTCAAAGTACGATTAATATATAAAATATTAAAGCTAAAATTCTATGTACCTTTTTGGAAGTCATGAGAGAGTTGATTGTACTGGATTTGCCTACATTGGGGTATCCCACCATGCCAACAGTGAAAAGTCCATTCTCTGCACAGGAAGCACTCTGCAGCAATTCTATCAACTCTTCTCGGGTTAGGACATCGGGTTTATTCTTCTGGTTCCAGCTGATTATTGAACTGCTGCTTTCAATAGCTGCACAAGCATTGTCATTGGACACATCACTGGACGCGGCTAGAGGAGCCTCACTGTCTTGTGGAGGTATCAGTTCTGCAACTTCAGGTGTTTTTTTAACATCTTCGGCGAATTTTACCGACTTTTTATTAATGTCAATGGTTTTTTGAGGTGTAGTTTCAACGGATTCTTCATTGGTTTTATTTGTAATTGTGATAGCCTCTTCCGCTTTTTCCATAACAGTTCCTACATCATTCGTATCAATGACCTTACACCCGGGCCGTTTTTCTACAGTGTCCAAGATCTTTTGTTGAATGTTTTTCAGTTTTTCAGCTGTTTTGTCGACAGATATATCCAATTTGTCTATGCTTTCTTTCAATCCCTGTACCGTGTTCAATGAGTATTCTGTGTCAGAAGTATCGCCTTCTGGTGCATTTTTAATTTCTGTATCAAGGGCTGCCTTATCGCTATCTTCCTCTTCATCTTCACTACTGCTGCTTTCTCCAAATTCACGCTTCTGTTCTTCTAGTTCTTCTTGTTCCCTTCGAAGGGCATTTTCTAACTTTGTTTTCTCAGCGGCGAGTACAGCCGAGTAGAATGCAACTTTGATGCCCTGTTAAAAAAGAAAAAAATAAACTAATTTTGTACATTGAAAACAGATATTTAAATAAATACTAGTCCTAGAGAATGAATTAAGCACTTGCAGTGCCTCAATGATAAATTAAAGTAGATTTAGCGGGTAGGAATATTAGATAGAGCCTAAGAAGTAATATTATTTGTACAGCGCCTTTGAGGTGATTTTTCATAAAAATAGCACTACATATACAAATCTTATTACTATTATACGACATGGTATTGGCTTGTTTCTGGTGGGATGAGAGATAGGCCAACATTAGCGATAAGGTGAGTGATTATCTGTGTAGAATGCTTACTTGTTTATCGAAATACTCGGCCCAGGCTATTCGCTGTGGTTCACTGAGCAAATCAGCCTTGTTGAGTAACAAGAGAAGGTCTTTTACACCAACTTCCTTGGCATAGGCTTCCAAGTCTTCGCATCTACAATGAAACACAACACACAACAGAAATAGTTACTACGCAGATCTCTGAATATTATGGTTTGATAGTTGTACAAAATGGTAAATCAGATAGCAAGATAATGAATGAAGAAAATAATAATTTGTTCTAACCTGAATAGTAAGGGGTTTCTGGCATCAATGACTTGCACCAGCAGTTGAGATCGTTCGAGCACACGCCACAGCTGCCTCCAGAACTCCAAGTTCTTCTCGTACGGAGTCAGGATCAGCTCCGAGTCCTGCAGCTGAGCGAGGTCTCGGCGCCAGTTAAGAAAGGCTAGGTTCTCATTCTCCTTCAGCATATCAGCAGACATGCCCTTGCTCCAAGCCGGTCTATAAATGAATTCATAAAGATTAGATCAGAAAACCAAATAACATGACAGAATTTAAATCAATTGGCGAAAAATATGATTTTTAAAGAAAATTCTTCTTCTTTATTTTGCCCCCTCCTATCGGAGGTTGGTTATCATTTGGGCGATCTTCACCCTTCAGTCCGGAACTACACTCATACCAATTTGTTTGGGCTTCAAAGCCATGAGTTTATTGATAAAATTAAAATACAAACACCGTGGTAAACAAAGTAGATAGGTTCCATAAAACACTTGTGGAGGTAGATTGCTTTTTCTCTGATGTTGACTGATGCAGCCTTAAAGTGCCGATCTATCAATGCAACTAAACTGTGCTAAAACTCCTCGGCATCGATTGACAGTGTAAACTTTCATTACGCCTATCGTTCACGTAGCTACTTCCAAGCGACGCTACCGCTACCTGTCCCACTATTATGCTAGTGCAGCGCCTGGCGGAGATTTCAAACACTAATAATAGTATTGAAAGTACAGACGAGCGGCGATCGCTTCGCTTGAACGTAGCTCCATGGGAGAACGGCGTTTATCATTTAATACACTGTTATAAGAAACAAAGTCACTGAGAGTATTGTCATCCAAATAATAAGTATATCCATCCATTTGTAAAAAAATCAGTTTTAAATTTGTTTGAAGAATAACTGAGGCCAACAGGGCTTCGTAACTATTTAGTTTTATGTTTTTATTTTATGTTTTCATTACTCAGTACATTTGTTTTTAATTTTATTATTTTTGTCTGTGTATAATTGTTTATATCTTATGTAATATGGCAGATTGGGATTAAAATATCCTCTCAATCCTACTGGATTAATATCTTAAATAAATATTTGAAGAAATCCTTTTTCACTAAGAATTTTTTTTTTAACCTTCTTGGAACTCGCAGAAGATGTTTAGACTCGGCATGTGCTTTCTCTGCCTTGACCCTGGACTCTGGAGTGGTGACAGATTCTAGGCCTCCAAAGGACACCAGCTTCAAGTTCAACTTCTCCGCTTGGAACTCTGTACCAGCCAGCTCCGCTGTGGACAGAAACTCCTGAAAACTGGACTCCTCAGTCACTGACTGCAGATTAAGGCGACCCCATTCATAGCCATCTTGCACTTCCGTTGTGTGAAGCTAGAACACCGTAAAACATTAAGATTTGTGACAAAGGAACTTGTGTTGTTTGTTCGCAAATAATAAAGATGTTAAAATGTTATTATAAATTTATCCATACCATAGATCCATTGTCGACCCTTCTTTTTCCTTTAGCTGCTCCAAAACGATCTTTTACCAGAGCACGCCCTAGTGAGTTTTTATCTTTACCCATAGCTAAAAACAATATAAAAAATGGATAACAACACTGAAAATCATTAGTTTAAATAAAATACAACCTTAACGAGAGTCGTTAACCCATTCAAGTAGCTTAAATATTTTTTTTTTATTGATTACGAATAATTATTATTGAAACATGTAATGAGCGTACTTGCACATTTACACATAAATATTTGTTTTTTGGACAAAATATGGTATGATATCTCTTTGTGTTAGAGGCGGTGTACTTATAATTTTAAAATAAAAGCCACTCACCGTACAATAATTAAAATTAGTTAATTATTTAGAATATAGTAAACCTTGTTTTCATTAGTCAAACGTCAATCGGTAAATGACAACTTAACCTAAAAGAAAGAGACATATGGTTGCCATAAACAAGACTCCAAACATAGACTAGAAAATCTATACAGAAGCCGCTGACCAGATTGGTTCATTTATGCGCTGACCTCAGCCAAATTTATTGCTCGTGAAATATTGCTACATTCCAATCAAAGAAAACATTTTTCAGATAACAAATTAATAATATATGTTTGGCCTTTTTCTTTTTTATATGTCTGTTTTTCTCACCTACCCTAACTGACAAACAGTGCCACAATATCCGTAATGACACATTCATGTCAAAGCTTTGGATTATGTTTAAAATTTTTCGCTAAATGTAATGAAAATAGATGATGAAAATAACCTTGATATTTAGCGTAGCTGAAATTGTTTCAAAATTCAAAACAGTGGGTCTATTACATTTTTTTAAATATTCTTCACCGAATAAATAAACTTTGGTACCTACCTTACAAAACTGCTGACCAGTAATTTATTTAATTTCGGCGCGTTTTATAAAAATAAAACCATTGTCAGTGGTAGTGTCAAAGTGACATAAATATTATTGTGAATATTATTTAACAACAGTTAAGCCAAGTTAAGCATCGAAAGCCGTCAGTATTGGTGGCGATTGGTGGGTTTTAATAAATTCATTCCTTAAAAAGTGACGTAAAAATAAATTAAACATGAACGACTCTTCGATTTTAGTATCTGTAAAGGACAAAGTCCAAATTGTTCAACTGAACAGGCCCAAGAAAAAAAATGCGTTTAGTATTTCTATGTACACAGACCTGACAAATATTTTGAATGAGGCTGCTATCGACGATAATATAATTGTCACGGTGCTCACGGGATCCGGGGATTATTATAGCAGCGGGAATGATATTACGGGTTTTCTGCAGATGCAACCAGAACCTTCGGATAACTCTCCATTTAGGCAAGCTAAATACAAAATTCAATCATTCGTAGAGGCCTTTATTAACTTCCCCAAGATACTTATAGCCGTTTTGAACGGGCCCGCTATAGGAATAGCGGCCACCACTCTCGCCTTGTGTGACGTTGTGTATGCTTCTGAAACGGTAATTACAATAATCATAATAATTAAATCTTTATTCCAGAATGTACTGAATGCCACATAACGTACGAATTAGAATAAATTTTGAAAATAACTAATTTTGTGATTGTTATTCTAGGCATTCTTCCAAACACCTTTTATCAAGTTGGGCCTGAGTCCAGAAGGCTGTTCGACCTATACCTTTCCTAAGATGTTTGGAACCAGCAGAGTAAGAACTTTTTATTGCCTGAGCATAGCCTGTTTTAACTAAAACGTTTTACATTTCGTTTGTCTGTTAATTTGTTGGCGCGGGTCTACTGTTCACAAACCTACTATTATTTATTTTTTCATTACATAACAATAACAAAAGTATGACTCAAATAAAATTTGACACAAAGATAACACACGGATTAAAGTTTCACAGATAGGTATTAATCAGGCTGCCTGATATTGATAAAAAATAAAATTATGTGAATAATGCACTAGAGTCCCAATAATGCACAAGTGTCGTAAGCCAGTAGGACTATGGTACCCTCAATATTAGGGTATGTTGTAAGGCTGAAGGTAGTGGGAAGGGAAGAGGAAGGTAGGGATAGAACCTAGCTCTTCAGATCTTTTCGATTCTGAATGGTGGTCTTCCACCAGGGCGATAATGGAAGGACCTTCCACTCTGTAATGTTTGAATAACACAAATATAATTAAAATTTTTTTTAAACATTTATTTAGCAAAAATAATGGTAATAATATTGTATAATAAAAGAATATATTTAAAATGTGTACTACTAAGTGTTATTACGTTTTGTTAGGCCAATATTAGTTTCTAGCTATCAGACAGGCAGATTTCCTGTTCTAAGGAACCAAATGTTCATGAAATGCCAAATGAAATGTGCTGCAATTAATTTAAATTAAATATATACCGAGTTTTTACTAAATGAGCCATAAGTAACTTTAACCATGGTTAAAAAAATTGAACCATGTATAATTTTAAGTGACATTAATTAATAGTTTTTGGGACTCCTCCCCACCCAAGCCTATCAACCATTTAGTTATTTTTTAACGACATTTTGATTGCATGTTTTAATATTTAAATCTGGGGTGATTTTTTTTATATAATTTCGGTCCCAGCTATATAAACACCTTTTGATATTAGGTTCTTACATATGAAATTAACGTTTTGTATGGGAGGAACATAAAGTCTATTTTTTTAAATATAATATATTTATTTAATCAAAGTATGTACCATTGCTATATATGCACTTTTGCCATCTCGTCTGGCCAGATTTAAGAAAGCTGTAGGGAACGACACCAGCACTAGTCCACCAAACGCTCACAAGTAACTTTTTTGGAGTCAATTTTCACTTGGGGCATGGTTTGGCTGGTTCGTCAGGGTTCAGCCATTGCGATGAGCGCTTCCGATTATCGTACAGAATCCACTTTTCATCACAGGTAATGATTCGATTTAAAATCCCTTCATTATTGTGCCGGTTGAGTAATGCAACGCAGCAGTCAACGCGCGTTTGTTGATTTGCTTCACTCAATTAATAAGGTACCCTCCTTTCAAGCTTTTTCACCTTCTCAATTTGCTTCAAGTGGATTAAAACAGTTTTATCACTAACACCGCAGCCTGCAGCTAACTCGGACGTGATTTGCGATGGATCCGCTTCCACATTAGCCTTCAATTCTTCATTATCAACTTTGGTCTCCGGCCGTCCACGGGGCTTGTTCTGCAGAAATTTCCAGAACGAAAATGTTGCAACCAAAAATGCACTGTGTTTTCTTTTGCGGCACCGTCGCCATATACATCATTAATCCTTCGAGCCGTATCTGCAGCACTGGTGCCACGGTGGAACCCGTACTCGTAATAAATTTTTTTTGTAAAGTTCATTGCTAGAGAATTTGTAGGCCTCGGCCAAAGTGAAGAGGCCAAATTGCCCATACCAATATCTTGTCGCTCCTTCAGCAGTGTGGCCGCAACGGGCGTTTACATACGATTGATATTTCACGCCCGCTGTCGCTACTGGGCAAGCCTCTCACTCTGGCCGAGGCCTTAGGGTTTAAGCATAATGACTCTAATTATGGATTTATGGGCCTTCACAAGCGGATTAAAATTGTTATTGCTGACGCTCCCCAGCCAATGCAACCATACATTAAGATGGGGTTGAACATATTGGTGGGAAATATATTTTTCTTAGGTCTTGTTGTTTAATTATATTTTGTAATGCAAAGAATACGTTAATCATTTTTCTTAATCTTATTTAAAGGTTGTCGATGTGATATTTCCACTTCAGAGGGTATTACCAGAGAGTAAATTCTAGATGTATCCTTTTTACAAAAAAACATAAATTGATTTTGAAAGATTGTTATTTTATCTAATAAACGCATTTTTTAAATTTTGAAAAATTAAGTTTAATTTTAATATACTAAGGTTATACCGTTGGTCGTTGGTAGATTTGTTCAATTCGCAAACGACATATTATATTATAGAACACAAATTTCAAATCATATAATCATACAACCAAATAAATCAATACATCTAGTCAACACAATTTTCAGAATTTTAATTTTAGTTAAATTAAAATCGTTAAAAAATAAATCCGATAACGTGTTTTGTGACGAAAATACCTCAGTTTTTCCATTTATTTAAGGTCTTACAAACTAAAATATTTAAAAAATTTTTTACACACTTATTTTGTTTAGACATTATTGAAAAATCATAAATACTTATAATCAAAAAATACTTACAAGAAGTACACAATACTTAATAATTTATCATTGTGCATTTTGAGCATTTTTATTGCTTTCTTGAATGTAGGTAGGTATATATTAAAGCAAGTTTTGAATGCAATAAATCGATATTAAAATTTTTATTTAAAAAATTTGATACGGGGAATAATCTATTTTTCTCATCGGAACCTCCCTGTACAGTTGCAAGCATTTTTAAACTTTTATTCTCAGCCGCTGGTCAATCGCTTTTAATATATTTGATGTCGATGTTTTACGTTAGCGGTCTGCAGTTGTCCTAGGGAAAGATGAGAAGTTACCCTGGTATTGTTTATAACAATTACTTATTATTTGAATATTATAAATTATTTTGAAGTTTGAATAATAATAATCATTATGAAAACCATAGATTAACTATCGGTAATTATTGTTTACCACAGCCAATAATACTCGTCCTAATACTGGAATTGGATAATGAAATTGGATAATGATATATTGTACCTGAAATTGGATAATGATATATTGTACCTGAAATTGGATAATGATATATTGTACCTTTAGTTTACCATTACTTAATCTGTATTATCAATGTTGAAAGTTAAAATATATAGTATATTGGTATTGTCATTCAAAAATATATTTTTTCCTAAATTGTATACCTATGTTAAATAATGTTTGTATTTATTTGTAAGTCTTTGATTACATATTTATTTAGAACTTTTTTTTTTGCATGTAAATACTCCTCCCATAAACACGAGCTCCTAGAGCTCAACTTTTGGAGTAGTAGAATAATTATGAATAATTGTATAACTTTACATAATGTTCACTTGTAATGTAAAACTTTTTTTTTCTTATAAATAAATAAAAAAAAAATTTACAAAGGCATTTTATAGGTTTAGAGGCCCTATAACAGGGGATATATCTTGAAGACATAGATGTTTGATTTGATACGGGGAATAATCTAACTTTCTCATCGGAACCTCCCTGTACAGTTGCAAGTATTTTTAAACTTTTATTCTCAGCCGCTGGTCAATGGCTCTTAAGATATAAGTCTATTAGGGTGAAAGCCAGAAATAATTGAAAAAAATCTTACTACAAAATACAGATTTTCAAAAAAACATCTAGATATTTGATGTTTTTCACACATTCTAAAGCTTCACAGTTGCAGTTAAAGATGTACTAGTCGAGCTGTATCTTGTGTACTTAGTTTTTGTTACATTTAGTGTTAGTAGATTTTTGTCATTCCACTGTTTTATCGCATTGATTCCACTTTCAGCATGTTTATGAGTTTCAATCCAATCCTCTCCTTCAAATATAGCTACCGTATCGTCTGCAAACGTAATAATTTTTCCGCCTACTGGTAGCTCGCATTACTCATTGATGTAAATAATAAATAAATAAAAATAAATAAAAGCATTACTCATTGATGTAAATAATAAATGAGGTCCCAGTGTGCTTCAATATTAATTTCATTATAACTAAAAAATAAGATAAAATAATTATCAATAAATAATAACAGACAGACTAATTAGTCATAATAGACCCGATATAGTTTTACATGATAAAATTTAAAAAATAACTTATATCATTGATGTAGCTATTCCAAATTCCTGTAATATTGAAAAATCTGTTTCTGAAAAAATAAGAAATTATACAGATTTAGGAAATGAAATTAAAAGAATTTGGCATTCTCAGACTATAAAAATATTACCATTTGTTATATCGGCTACTGGCATTATACCTAGCTCTATCATTGAAAATTTAGGCATTTTAGATTTGTCAAAGAATTTGTGTATAAAAATGCAAAAATCAGTCATTTTAAACACATGTAGGATTACGAAAGATTTTTTAAATATTTATATTGAGGGATCAGTAGGATTTATCGGTCAAATTAGGAATTCCACTGAGCCGAACCTTCTGATATGAAAATATCTGGAGTCAGTGAATTATTTTCCCATTTAATAGTCTGGTAGGTTACCATGTTGTTCTTGTATTGTTTTGTATTAATTATACTTATATTATACACTTGCATAGCGTGGATTTACTAGATGATCATTTATATGGAAAAGTGTATGAAAGGGTTTTGTTTTTCCTATGGGAAAAACTAAACCCGGACCTGAAATTCTGGTGCGTAAAAAAAAAAAGTAACAAAGGTGCATAAGTAAGCACGTACCTATCAGCTTTGTTATTACTTTCTCTGGGTTTAGTAATAATAACTTGAAAATGTATTTGAAACACCGTGAAAGAAAACCGTTCTCGCTTTTCGAGTGTAATTTTTAGCGGTGCTTTCAGCATGCTACACCAAAAGTGCTCATAGGGGCACAAAAAGCTTCGCGATCCGCAGGTTCCCCACCACTTATTTAGATCCTTAATTAATCTCTCATAGCAGATGTGGTTAGTTTTTACTTGTTTTTTAAGAAATGTGTCTGGAATGCTAATTGAGGTTCTATAGTGATCAGTTATTGTATTGTGAATAACATATGCATTGGAAGCCGTAATATTTCTGGTATTTATGTGATCTAAATATGACATGCTGTTATCTTGAACCCTGGTAGGACCTTTAATATTTATTGTGAAGTTATTTTCTGCCGCCGCGCAGAGGTAATCATGACATTGTCTGTGTATATTTCGAAATCTGTTAATATTTATATTTCCCATTACTAATTATTGTTTCAAGTCACTACATTTTTTGAGGTCAGATAGGAGATTACCCAGAAATTCATGAATGCCGTAGAATGATGGTGATCTATAAATGGCTAAAATACATAGATTGACTGATATGAATTTCTTGAACTTGAGTGGATGTCATCGCAAATGTAAGCTACCACTCCACTGTTTTGATTTAATTGTTGTGTTGTATGATATTCATGATAACCTGCTATTTGTTTTGCAAATATGAGTCATTCAATCTGCATTCTGTAAGTATTATTGAAATCTCACCGTCGACTTAATACTGCCTAAAAATAAAAAAAAGTCATCAAGATTTTCCATTGTACGGATATTTTGATTAATAATATTAATTTTGTTTAAACTCCAGTTAAATTCTTTGATTTTATCAATTTCATCTAAGGAAAATTCAATGTTTGGTTCTTCAGTACTACCTATTTTCAAATACGCATTTAAAACCATTTTATTTTAGATTTATTACAAAATGTTATCTTAAGATCACTGAGTACTAGGCCTATAGTTACAATTGCAAAGAAGGAGATAGGCAATAATAATATTGTAATTTATGTTTTTTGATGTTAGTTGTTGGAGAATTTTGTAATAATAACAAATTCAGCTATAGAGCAAATTAATTTACCTAGAAATTTAGGAGGTAGAGGTGTAGTCAAAATAACTTCTTTGAAACACAATCAGGTTGAAATGTTGAGAAATTTTATACATTGGAAAGCTAATAGCTCAGAAATGCACAAAATAATTTGCAAGGCAGATAAAAACATTACACCTTTAAATTTATATGACGAGAATGCCAACATTTTTATAAATACCAACTAGGAATTATTAGCTTCCTGGTCAGATTAAATTATTCACTCAAACCACTTCAATTATCTCAACCAAACCTATGTTGACAAACTTTCGTCAAACAATTGGTTGAGTATTGGAGAGTTGAGCTAATCTAAATTCCTCTAATACTGAAAAATCATTTCTGAAAAAATAAGAAAATATCAGATTTAGGAAATAAGATTAAGAATTTGGCATTCTCGGCCCGTAAAAATATTATCATTTATTATTTCGGCTACTGGCATTATACCTAGCTTATAGCTCTTTCATTAAAAATTTAGGCTTATTAGATTTGTCAAAGAATTTATACACAAAAATGCAAAAATCAGTCATTTTAAATACATGTATTACGAAAGATTTTTAAAATATTTATATTGAGGGATCAGTAGGATTTATCGGTCCAGTTAGGAGTTCTATCGAGCCAAACCCTCTGATATGAAAATATCTGGAGTCGGTGAATTATTTTCCTATTTGGTCTCTGGTGGGTTGACGTGTTGTTCTCGTATTGTTTTGTATTTATTATACTTAAATAGTACAATTGCATAGCATGGATTGACTAGATGATCATTTGTGGAAAAGTGTGTGGAAGGGTTAAGTTTTTCCTGTGGGAAAGATTTAACCCAAACATAAAAGTCAGAAGCATAAAATAATAATAATAGGTGTTTATTCCAGTATGTGATAATGCTTGTACATACTTGGTACATATTGCCCAATATTAATAATAATTTTATATACTTTGTATATAATATGGCGATAAATGGGATGACCTGATAGTTAGATTAATTTTTAGTGCATGTTGATGAAAATAATATTAGTAAAATAAGAAAAACTAAACCTTCTAATCATTACATGTCTGTTAACGTTTGTTCTGAATCAATCATTATCGGCCGTGAATTGTCGTCCATTTTTGCAAAAATTTTCTCGGCCTTTGTCTAGACATACCTGTAGCTGCTTTCGCGTGCTAACTGCCTGGCTAAGAATCATTATCGTTTGGCTTGGAAAGTTAAGAGTAAAAACATAAATTGGGTTCCTGGGACCTGACATACCTATAATACTTGTATTCATTTTGCCTTTTATACTTTCACAATGGTTAATTTTTTTAACAGTAGAGTGTAGATTTTCTTTATGAGTTACTGAGGTTAATTTAACAATCACTGTCCTTGGTTTGTTGTCTTTAGGTTGAGTAGCTTTTTCCCATAACTCTGTAAATATATATATATAATTTTTTATTTTATTTTTAGGCATCAGAGATTTTGCTCTTTGGCAGAAAGGTGTCTTCCGAAGAGGCTTTGAAATATGGCCTTATTTCTGAGATCTATTCCTCAGACATTATGCTGGAAAATATCTGGAACAAGATTTACAGTCTGCCTTCACTGCCCCAAGAGTCCCTGATGAACTCCAAGAGGCTGCTGAAGAACTTCGACAAGGATTATCTAATTCTTGCCAACATCAAAGAGTGCAACGAGCTGGAAGAAAGATGGAAGTCCGAAGAGTGCATGAATGCTGTCTTGAAGTACGCCAGCCGTTTCAGTAAGTTGTAATAAATCACAAATTTGAGACCTTGTCGTGATAATCCAATCAATTTATTATAATTTTATGACTAAACTAATTTTTACTTAAAAATCAAAGAATATAACTTGACTTTTGTAGTTCTACTTTTAAAAATGGCCTGCAAAAGCAAGCCATATCGACGTAAATTTAAAATATTGAATCAAAATAATTGCCTTAAAAAATATATTATGGTAGAATGTATTTGAATTTTATTTTGTAATTCTTTTTATTTTGTTAATTTTCACAAGACATCTATCGGTTTCAATTTAAAAAAAAAAAACAAAGGAAATTATATTCATTTGTGACTTAATTGTAGGATATTGTGATGCTGAAAGTATTTAAAAAAAATATATTTGCCTCAGGATCGCCTTTCAAAAATATTCATTGTCAATTTTAGAGATGATCAGAAATTTACCTTTCTAATGAACACGATTATGACAGTAACGAAAATTTGTCAAAAATTTAAACAAAAGCTATGCACATTTCAAATGTAGAATTTATCAATTAATAAAAATAAAATAATTTTGGTAAGTACCAACTTTATCACTTCTGAATTCACACAATTAATTCAAATTTTGAAAATGGCATAAATTCAAAGCAAATCCAAGTTCTAGAGTAAATTGAACCGGAGTTTCAGACAGAATCACAATGGAAATTAGTATTTTTAATTTATCTAATAATATCATGACTGAACCTATTTAGGGGACAGTATTTTTATTACACAAAAATGTTACATGGCAATGGCGAAAATTGAATGGAAAATACTGTTAAATATAAAAAGCTGTCCTCGTACTGAATTTTTCATCACAATTTAAAAAATATGTTATGCAATACAACTTTATTAAAAATGTACATTATTTTTATGTGTTTTTACAATGCAATCAGGTGTATGACACTTTTAAAGGGAAAATACTTTTATAAAAAATCTGTCCTCTTATTGAAATTTTCATTGCAATTTATGCAACATTATAATGCAAAGTTGTATGCATCTAATAATAATATGTAAGCAATACAGTTTTTAAGTTATTCAAAATGTATGTAAATATTATGAATTTTATACAATGGGGCCTCCAAGAAACAATAATAATTATAATACGTAATTTTTTCCCGTTTGTGCCTCAATTAAATTTATGTCAAAAATTTTAATTACACATAGAATAAAGAAGAAAACTAGAAGTGTCTTTCATACAAATTTGAATGGAAACAAATGTTCCATTTAGCCCAACCCACTCTGTCTCACTTAGGCGATCCGCCCACTGAGGCAACTGAAAACTCTCAACTGCCAACTGTCTTTGTGTGACAATGTGATGGCCCGTACACTACACAATCACTCAAAAACCCGTTGTCAATGGTAACATAAGCAGTGACTCGCGACTTGCACTGCTGATCACCGTGGCCGGCCGTTGCTAGTTGCCAGCTGTCAGCTGATTGTTCTTCGTCTATGGTTAAACAAGCTTTTTGACCAATCAAGACATAGAAACCAGCCAGTTTTAGTTTGGTTTCAGTTGCCTCGTCAGCAGAGCGCCTTACATTCAGCTGACATTGTAGATCTCTATCCCATTTGAATTTCGAAAATATAGTTTTTTGAAAGTATAAGCCTCGATTGGGTAAATCTTTGTATCATGAAACACGCCCTCAAGGCACTTCTTGTGTTATTCTTTATTCTATGAATTCACAAGATATTTTAGCACAATAATATTTTCTTATTGTGATATTATTGTGTATCATCATGGTTCATAAAGTATCTTTAGTGTCACATAATGGTAATACTGTGCTTTATTGCAAAACATGTCATTTACCCTTCTTATCATTATATGATTTTATTGGTTTCAATACATACCTACCTCAAACCCAACCTTATCTAAATGCAGTCCAAAGACAACAGTATGTATTCACTATTGATTATTTTCTTAACCAACTCACTTGCGAGTTTAGATGCTTTGTTTTTATTTGGAGTATGGTTATTTGGGTAGTTTTCTTAACTTTCAGCAGCTTTATTATACACTTAGGATTGTGTGTATCAGAACTATGAACTTCCGACAGAGATCTACTAGTATAAATAATAATTATTTTCTCACTTCGGCAATTTTAACTAACTAACTAACTAACCATCACGCCGTTTCTCCGCAGGGGTAGGCAGAGATGTTCGGCAATTTTAATGGTAGTAAATAGGTCACATCCTTGACTTTTTCTACTGGCGAGTAAAATTCAATGCTAAAGTAAGAATCTATAGTTTATAAGATTATTTTAACAATTTTCAGTGTCGCTATTAAAGTACTTCAACCCGTAGGAGCCGGCAAGAAACTTCAATAAATAAAAAGATTTTTTAGTTTATTGTCTTAAAAGTTTAGTTTATTAACTATATAAACTCGACTGTTTTGCATTTAGTCTGTCTGTAAATTTGTAGACGAGAGGCTACTGTTCACAGAACTACTATTATTTATTATTACATTACATCATAATAACTCAAATAAAACAGTTAAATTCAATGTCGAAGTAAGAAACTATAGATTTTAAGCTTATTTTAACAATTTTCAGTGTCACTACTAAAGTATTTTAACAAGAAACTTCAATGGATAAAAAGCTTTTTTTGTTCAAGCCAACTCACAGACAATACCGTACTTGATAAAGTGACATTTTTATGTTTTCAACTAATGCAGTAGAGATACAATCCGAAGGCAAAATGAACATAAAAGGTGGACACTGCATTTGCAGTGTTTCATAGCTTGGATAGGCATGATTCTTCAACACTGCAAATGCAGGGCTTGGCCCCTAGGGGTTAATTCAGTCATATTATTATTTTTTACTAAATACTTGGATTTGGCATCACAGGGTCACAAAATTTGATTTAAAAATTCTAAGACTATTTTATAAATAAATATGTTAAATTTTAAGATTTATCCCAGTTTCAAACTGACTAGTGGGTAGTTTTATATGAATTATGAATTCAAATTTATTGCCTTTACAATGCTGGCCATTTCAATGCAATCTATCTCATCACTTAATACATTGTACGTGTTTTAGTGAAATTTCATAGATCACATGCGACATACGATGGATCACACATACGCCATCTACCTATATTAGGTTAAAAAAGTGTCATATATGTATCATCTCACTATTCATCACAATATCAGTTATAATTTAATCTTTTTTTTAAAATTACCTTGTTACTGCCATTCTTTGTTTTTATTCCAAATTAGCACTGAACAGAAAATCTGTAGAAGTATAATCTATACCTATTTGAAGAAAATTGTTGATGCCAATTTACATAAGAAATTTTGGCTCCTATGCTAAACGATGTTGATTATCTTAATAAAAAAAAAATTTGATATTTGAAAAAAAAAATTTACCTGAAGTAAAAGTTTACCTTACTTCTAGACCTGCTCACAAGACACTTCTACCGGTTTATATCTTTGGTGCGAATTAGGTTAAAAAAAATTTTATAATAATTTTTTTTTTTTGCATAAGCTCCACATAGTCTATGTCATCTTGGGGATGCTGTGTGGGGGGTCTAAGAGTTTAAGGAATCACAGAATTATACATTTGACTGTAAGTTTTATTTTTTGATAAATATTAAACATCACAATAATTAAAATAATATAATTTCGGTGATGTGAAAGCAGCAGTAACTTTTCAGTTTTGAATAAGTAATCTAAAATATATCATTTTTACATCTTATTTTTTTAAATATTTTCAGTACATGTGTATTGTAATGAAAATTGCTGCCATTCTTAAAATATTTGGTGGTGTAACGGTTAGCGTAGTTGCCTTCCAAACAGTTGGGGTTTGATTATCGGCTGAGGCATTTTTTCTTAATTTTAAATTTTTATACAGTCAATTCCGCTTAATTGGTAAACCGGTTTATCAGGACAGCCGGTTATTTGGGACAAAACCCAATCTTTGATTATTTTATGTTTTCGTATTCATGTATACCTATAGTTAGTGCATAATAATGCTCTATTCCTCACTAGTCAGAAGTACACTGGAATATGCATCGCCTGTCTGGAATCCCAAATACACCCAATACGTTAACAATATAGAGCTCAAACAAAATAAATTTATTAAGTATCTTGGTTATATGTAAATACAACAATGATTATATCTGCACTCTCCAATCCCTGAAATCCAGGCCAATGGTAGCTGATATAACATTTCTCCATAAAATAAAACCCAATGAAATAGACTGCCCAGAACTCCTATCCCAAATAAATTTTAACATCCCATTTAAAAGAACTCGACACACCAACCTTTTTTACACAACAAGTAATAAAACAAACGCTGCAGCCAACTCCCCAATTTCCCGCATCCTTCAAACATTCAACACGATTCAAACAAGCACAAATACCGATACATTTTTTGATTCCCTCCCTATATTTAAGAAAAACTTTTCTAGCATACTGAATTCGCACACATAACACATACATCCACACGCACACATACACACTCACAAACATTATCGCACACCTCTCTCCTTCCATAATATAATAACTTAATTTAGGTAATATATATATATATTATATATATATAACAGCGACATGTCATTGGTACCTATTATTGTATTATTTTCTATAACTTTGTAACTATTTTCTCCCATAAAAAAAAAAACAAAATAATCTATTACTTTTTTAGTAAAAAAATAATGTAATTTGCATACCTACAGAACAAAAAAAATCATTAAATATATGCCTATATATTTTTTTTACCTACCTTTAACTTACTTTTTTTAAGACAAAATGTTGGGGCCCGCCGTGTCCCAGTTAAACGGAATTGACTGTATATATATATTTTTTTAAAATTTTTATTTTTAAAAGTATGTATATACACAATTTTTAATTTCCTGTGGTTTTTCACAGATTTAGTTAGTAATAATCATATTATTATTTTGTTTATATTTTTATTAATAAATTTGTTAAAACCAACACGCTTTGTATGTTTTTATTTTTATATTCTTGTACTAATTATTTACATATCTTATAAAAGTATCTCTCAATGGATCAGTCTTCCAATTGAGATGTTATTTTCACTTCGCAAAATTAATACTATGTACTTGTGAACCAAAATTAATGGGAAGATGCAAATGGTAAAAAATATTTTATTTTATATCAATGAATATATAAAACTACATTTTGAGTTCATTATTTTTGTTACTTAATACTAAATGTGATTTCTATTACTCAGTCTTTCTAAAAATAAAACTAATTTGGTCCCCTGCAGCGCTCAAGCCAATTTCCTGGAAAGAAATAAAAAATAATTTAGAAGAGTAGTATCTTAATTAAATTTAAACAAATTTAAAGATCTTTTCAAGAAGAAATCAAATATCTAATTGGCACTGAATACATTAAATCGATAAGGCATTGCAATAAGTTCCCAGACAGGTCAAATAAATTGATTATTTATAAAGGAGACAAGGAAGACGGGCAATGAACCATTATCAGTATGAACCTAAGAGTATTGATATTAGAGAGACGGCATGTGAAGTGTGCCCGCGCGCTCCAAGTGTGCCTTTTCGAAAATTCTACCCACACGGTTGACATTGGCTGTCACCATGTAAAATGGCTGCTGTCGGAACGTATTAAACGACCAAAAACCAACAGCCAATGTAAGCCGTTTGGGTAAAATTCTCGAAAAGGCACACTTGGAGCGCGCGGGCACACTTCACATGCCGTCTCTCTAATATCCATACTCTTAGGTATGAACTCATAAGTTTCGCCAACCTCATTTACCCAGACTACTGCAAATCCAATCTACTTACAGCGGCGCCATGCCTTTTGTTTCTATCTGCACACCAAATGGATAACTAAAATTGGCTCCACCACTTTTTTTTTTAATATTAACTCCACACAGGAGGACCTGGGGAAAATAATTTCCCTCAGGGCCTATGTCATCTTGCTGGGTGGAGAGTCTTTTTGGGCAGAGGAAGTGAACATGGGTCTTGAAGAGACCCATGTTGTAGGAAGGAGGAAACACAGGGGCCGGCAAATAAGCGATCCGTTCTCATGTGACAAATGTCAACTGTGTACATATGTTAGGCAAGCGTTTGGCGTATTTCCCGACTATGCACCGGTGCCGAGGGGATCAATGACGCTAGTTCCTCGGAGCATCTTCCATTGAAATACCGGTAGAACAAGGATAGCATTCCCACTCGACGCCTGTTTTTTAAAAATTTTTATAGGGAATACCGCACAAGAGTCCCAACTGCTCCCGTCTGGAGCCAATGAGCCTATGGCATCTCTAATTGGGGTATGTTGTGAGGCTAAAGGTAAGTGGGTAAGGGAAGGAGATGGGAAAGAGGAAGGTTAGGAAGTACCTGGCTATTCAGATCTTGCCAGTAAACACGGCTAAAGCCATTATTAAGCAACATTTCAATTCTTAATGGTGGTCCAAGGCGATACTAGTATCTTCCACTCTGGAACGTGCCTCAAATATAGTATATATTATTTTTTTATTGTGAAATAACACAAATTAATCAAATATAATTTATTTGTGCACGCCGGGTTCAAACCCGCGACCTTCCGATTGGGAGTCAAGAGTCTTACCACTCGACCACGGTCGGCCGTGCTCTAAAGATTGCAATCCGTTTGTTAAGACGGGAGAATCTATCAAACGGATCTACCACTATGATAGTCCGTATAGTTTGGCCGTAGCTTGCTTCTATGCCTGAAATGCATTTTGCAAGTAGTCCACTGATGTAAGTAGACTGAATGCTGTAGAATTGAGATTCTTGAGGTGTAGGTGTGGTAAAACCATGACCGTGTGAAATATGTGGAGATTCGGAAAGAATGCAAGGCTGATGTAAGCGTAATGAGTAAAATTAGAAAAGGGATTTTAGATTGGTAATGTATAGTCGATAAATTAAGAATGTTGTGTTAGGAGAATGTATGTCGCGAATGAGAATCGTAGAAGTCGTGTACGCCCGAGGAAGACATGGCAAGTGAACCAATTATGTACTAGAGTCAGGTAATGTCATAGTCAAGTCAGTCAGGTAATGTCATATGAGACGATTTATGAATGTGAATGAAGCAAGAAGTGTGTGCCAAGATCGAGTTGTGTGGCAGTTCATCCTCTGCGGATAAACGGCGTGACGGTTAGTTAGTCAGAGAAAACCGACCTCCAATAATTGTGGGCTGAGCGAAGGGCGGAAGTGGTCCCAGGACTTGAGCTGGTTCATGCTGTTGGCTGAGCCATCCTGGTTGGAGGAGGTGGCTGCCCGACCGCGGGCAAATACGTCCTCAGAATCTACCTGAAGACTTTCTTTGTCCTTGTGCTGAAAGAAAATAATAGGAAATTGATGATTATGGCTACTATTTTCAATCTTACAGAATAAGGATGAACCATGAACTGTAATAAAGTATGACATAATTATAAGCACTGAATAGTTAATACGCAACAGAAATGCCTTCCATATAGATTTGAATGTAAACCGATGATGCCACTAATTTAGTACCTTTTGGTTCTAACCCATTTAGCACGCGCTCTGTCTCTCGTAGTGCTCGGCCAAAGTGAGGTGCTTGCATGTAGGGATTGCAATCCCGCAAAACGGGATGACGCATTCCCGCGGGATCCCGCTGCTTTTATTAATCTGCTGGATCCCGCAAATTAAAAATTTGGCGCTTAAGTTTTCGCATAAATCGAGAGTAGCACGAGCGCGACGTTGCCGTCCAGCACAGCCGGCTACTGTTACAGATCCTACTCTAACGCTAAAAGAAGAATTAGAAAAACAGTTTCAACAAGAAAAAGAAATATTTAAGAAAAAGCCAGACAACAAGCAAAAGGACTTTGAGAAAATTTTGAAGAAAGAAATGACGTTCTTTGAGTCCGATGTTATCAGAGGAGAGTACCTGATGCTCATATATTTGCAGTTCACTCAGAAGCAGGTTCGGAGATGATACAATAAATGCCATTTACCATGAGCGTCTTTTCAAAAGTTATCGCCATAGGTTGATATCATAGTAATAACATCGAAGAGAAAGTTGTGATTTGATTATTAGTCATTATATGAATAAGACTGAATTAAAAATATAAAACTGTTGTTAGGAGTAAGAGTAAAATTAAACAAAACTATTAAACTACGCCAATCATTTAAAGAAAACAGATTACTAATTACTTATACTTAATTAATAGAAAAGAAATAATTTCTGTTGCTTAATGTAAGAAATATTTAATAAAAGAGACTTTGACAAAAATTTGTAGTTTTAATTTGATTTTATAACATAATTTCAAAGATGCGGGATCCCGCGCGGGATTGAGTAATCCCGCATACCAATCCCGCGGGATTGAATGAGCTGCGGAATTGCAATCCCTACTTGCAAATATAAATTGTAAACGCCGATTGCGGCCAGACAAGCGACTGGTATAGGCGACATTTTCAATTGTCTCTATCCGCTCATTGCGGCCACACATACAGGCCTAGCTAGCGCGCGATATACTCGCTACTGACGGGGGAAACAAACCAGTTTGGTCTTGTCGCTTGTAATTTTTTGATTTTTTTTACATTAGCTCCACACAGGAGGCCCTGAGGAAAAAAAATCCCTTAGGGCCTGTGTCATCTTTGAAGATGTTGTGTGGAGAACTTTTAAGGGAAAGGAAAGAGAGGAAATCCTGGGAAGGAAATAGGTTTGAGGGGTGGGTAGGAATCTGGGGATAAATATGTCTAGAAGTGATGGACGTGTTAAGCCACCCCTCCCACTGCGGTGCAAGGGTCGAGAGGGTCTGGAGATCAAAAGGTCTCCCTCAACCGGTCTCTCCCGATCCGGCCTGCCACGCGTTGGTGGGCAGACGCATCCACCACCAATTCCCGAACAAACATGAACCATGAACCCATGAACCCGGGCACCCCTGCTAAATCACCAAACGTAGCGAACCACTTGGGGTGACCTATGGCAGAGGTGTTACCATACCCGCCTCCCAAATTAAAACCATACAATATGTCCATCAATACAGAGGAATTAATAAGTGCCGTACAATCCAAAATGGCAATATGGCAGAGTAAACACATTCATCATTTAAATCGTGCAATAATAAGAAAATTGTGGAATGAAATTAGATGACAATTTCCTGGCAGTAAAGGTAAGTTTATATTTATTTCATTACAATCTATGATGTTGTTCCCAGAAGTAGTCATCCAATCAGCGTAATAAATGTTTGCTAAATACAAACTTGTTTTACAACAAACTATTCATGTTTATATTTATAATAATATCATCAAAGTTACTACACATTGCTTTGTAATTTGACGGCCTCTGTGATCGAGGGTTAAGACTCGCTACTCGCAATCTGAAGGTCGCGGATTCAAACCCGGCATGCGCAAATAAATTTTATTGAAATAATTTGTGTTATTTCACATTTAATTAATAAACAAAATAATATATAGTATATTTGCAGCACGTTCCAGAGTGGAAGATACTCTCAGTATCGCCTTGGTGAAAGACCACCATTCAGAATTGAAACGTTGCTTGAAATGGCTTTAGCCATGTTTGGTGACCAGATCTGAATAGCCAGCAGGCGCAGTCGGTCTATGCATGCGGTGGAAGCGCCGCATCCCTTTGTTTTTTAGTAAAAAAACAAAGGGATGACAAATTCTAGACGTAAACAGTAATACTGCCAATTATTACCAAAAGAGAATACACACAAAGAAACGAAAGAGCGACTCATGAAGCGAGTCGAAATACATAATATTATGCATTCTCAATACTAGTAAAACGTACAACGCGTAAACACACACATGCCAGCAACAGCGTCCTCAGATACTCGCTGCGTTCAACACACACAACGAACCGACAGGCGATCCCGGCTGTTTGGTGGATGCTGTTCGTATTCAGTATTCCAAACACTAGGAAGAATGCAGATACGGCGCATGCGTATTCAGTATGGCCTGCAGAGTGCTTTGAAAGACAGATGCTTGTGTGCCGGGAGCATCCAGAACACAAAAAACGACTTTAATGCATATAAGAATAGAGCAAAAGCAATAAACATCAATGATTTTTTGTTTATTTTTCAATGACACATATAAGAAATTTAGGTTCTGTAGTAATTGAAGTTTCGGAGCGCTAAGGATTTATAGAGCTAATTAGATTATTTTTGTCAGGAATTGCATCTTGCTCAAGATGCTAATCTATAGATTTGTACTTCTTATATTAGTAGGTAAGTTTACCTATGTATTTATTCTCTACAAAACAAAACTGTCACCGACCGCCACTGATAGCCAGGTGCCCCACTTTCCTCAGTCCCATCTCCTTCACCTCCCTATTACCTTCAGCCCCACAACATACTCCCATTTTGAGGATGTCATAGTCTCAATGGCTACAGAAGGGATCATTTGAGACTCTTGTGCAGTATTCATATAAATAAATAAAAAAAATACTTTCATACTACCTTGTACTTCTTTTTTACTCATACTATACTTACACTTATTAAACTTGTTTGTATAACTTTATATAATAATTAAACTATATACCTACTTATATTGTAATTACTTATATCTTTCAAATTCTGTTTATTATGTTATGTAATAGGTCACTTATATCACACTCCTGAACCAATTACTTATAATAATGTATACATTTAAAAGCGTTTATAAATTAAATACATACAATGCTGTGTTTCATTCTTACCTCAGAGTTATAAACAACTTATTCTCAAAGCTGATGCTTTTGCGAAAGTTTGTATCTGGCTTGGTAATTTTAAGCAATACTTTAGTCGGAATGTAGTCAAATTTTGACACACCCATAAGAGTGTACTCGAAAAATTTAGTAGGATACAATCTATTGTATTTCTTGGGCATTAACTATGTAACAATTTCTAGACATTTTGTTTTGAAGAGTTTTAATTTTCAATGTACTATCGTTACTTAAATTTTAATTTTTCTGCTACCGGTTTCGACACATCCTTGCCATTCACTAGCAAACTTAAAACTAAACTTAAAATTTAAAACAAGTACAGAAATGAATGAAAATTAAAATTTAAGTAACGATAGTACATTGAAAATTAAAACTCTTCAAAACCAAATGGATACAATCAAGGAATTCACCATTTATTTCACCATCTCATGTATTTAACTCCTCCAAATGCAGTAATGGACCGTCGAATAACATTAGAAAATCCTCGTCAATGGTTCACAACCCCTGGAAATGCATCTACTCGCTACAAGAACTAGCAACCACTGTGGACAGCTTCAAACTACCGCCACCGCGCAAGCACCCGCATCCGCGCAAGCACCCGCCTGTTCACTCTGGCCGAGACCTTACACTGTCGACATCATATATCTCAATTACATTTGATATAAATGATAATTTCGAATGCAAGAATCAATAATAAGGGTAAATACAAAATATTTATTACGTCATCAGAGCCATCGCCTCTACAGGGGCACGTCAGCATATCGTGCGTGTTGCTCTCGCTGTCCAGGTTTGCCACAAATAGTTCCTTCAGTTCCGAGTCGCAAAGCTTCTGCGTGGACTTCATGTTGTCCGGGTCTATGATGGCGTCCGATAGGCCCGTCTTGAACATCTGGCGTTGGTAGATCTTCTCCTCGATGGTACCTGGATTATTATTATGATTTTTGTACTCAGGAACCCTTTTCAGCACATCATGATCTGATTGTGTAGTCAGGACAAAACGTGTTACGTAAAGGTATAACACACCAGGCCCAGAGCACACTCGATCGATAAGGATTGATAGGATAACTTTCGGTATGCAGATCACCAACGAATAAGTGACGTTCTGAATTACTAAGTGTCCTTAATATATTTGACATCAACTATTGCTTGTATGTTAGCAATCTGCAATTGTCCTAGGGAAGGATGAGAAGTTACCGAAAGTTATCCTATCAATCCTTATCAATCGAGCGTGCGAGGGGGCCTGCAGCTCACAATCGTATTGATATGTTTTTTAAAGAAGGACAGGGGTAGTATATATTTTGAAATTTTCCCAGTCCAACAGGAAGCTAAAGGTAAGAAAGGATTGTTTTTACATTAATTCCCACACAGGAGACCCCACGGAAAAATATTTCCCTCCTGGCCTAGGCCATCTTTGGAGATTCTGTGTGGAGAGTTTTTTAAAAAGAACAAGTTCTGGGAAGGTAAAGGTTATGAGTAGTAGGCGGCTAGGCGGTGGCAAAACGAAGAATTCCAAGTTGAAAATTCGCAAAAACATCATTCGGAGATATTGAGGCATGAAGTTTAAAATTGATTCGTTATTACAAAAACATATCATTTCAAAAATTCAAATTTCAATATCTCCGAATGATGTTTTTGCGGATTCGTGACTTAGAATTCTTCGTTTTGCCACCGCTTAGCCGCCTCCTAGTTATGAGGGTTAGGCAGGAATCTTGGGGTCAGTATGTCGAGGAGTGGCGGATATATGAATCCATCCCTCCCATTGCAATGGGTCAAGAAAGTTCGGTTGGAGACTGATCCCTCCAATCCGGCCTGCCATGCAGCTGGTAAACCGAAGCATCTGCCGCCAAGACCTGGACAAACTTCACTTCGGGAACTCGCTACCCTTCTAAGTCACTAAACATAGCAAACCACTTAGGGTAATGCATGGCAGCGGTGTTGGTTATCCTATGCAGCGGTACCCAGGCCCGCCTCCAGAATTGTAACATTATTGTCAAAGATATATATATATATATATTTTTTTATTGTAATGTAAAAAATATGGGTTACATTTATATATATGTATATATTTTATAAAATATTATATTTGAGGTCATCATTGGTCATGTATACCTTAACAGAAAAGAGGAGCTCTTGTGCCTGATAAGGGAGCCACGATTCTTACTTAGGTTGAATGTTATAATATGTTTTCCGTAGATAATTTTATAATGATTACAAGTTATCTAATCTCTATGTAATAAAAATATATTTGATCATAAGAAAAGTTATCTAGTAGGTTGTTGTTTACTTTGTACAGAGCATGTAGAATGGTTTTTTCTTTTTTGTTTAACAAGACAAATATTCCCAGGTTACGAATAACCACACAATATTTGAAAAACTTGTACTACCTTCATTAATAACTCAGGTACGGGGCATACGTCATTCCTATGTCTACCTACATTAAATTGTCGTGAAAACAAGCTTATGTGCCCAAGCGGTTAAAAGCAAAAGATTTATCATTTTGCAATGACGGAGGATTTAAGACTTGTTCGGCTATTATTTATTACTAGACATCGGATTTTATGCATTTGCAAATTTGCATATGCAAATGCATATAACTCTCTAATTATGGCGTTAATGCATATTTTAGCCTTTCTTCTCAATCATGCATATTTCGTTGATTTCAATTTGACAGTTCTGAGGCCATTGCAATTCAGTTGAGCAAGCTAGCATTTGAAGACTCATCCATTAACCTCTTGAATGCCAGGTGTTTTTGGAAAAAATCGCGCGAAATTATCTTCCCGGCTTTTGCTCAAATATCGTATAAAAACAAAGGAATTGTTTTTTTTTGTGATTGTTTTCTGTTTGCCTGATAATGTACCTTATTATTCATATATATTTCATGATAATATCGTTACAAGTTTTCCCAGAATAGCTATTTTTAACAAAAAAATGTGAAAATATTTCCCATTCGACAAAAAAATGTAAATAAAATATACTCATACGAACATGATAATTTTTTTTTATTTCTCTACAAACCTGAATAGACACCCTACATGAAAAAAACCAATTCAAAGATGTTTTCGAAGAAGTAATGACATAAATACTTGTTTGAAAATGAAATGACAGTTGAAAACCGTTTGTAAAAGTGACGCCAAGTTGACCATAGATATTTATTATAAATTATTCAAATGGGTTGGCGCTATGCGGATTTTTGCTATGTCAAGACCGAGAACGGCGCAAGCGATTCTGACCTTGTTCTTCATACAACTTCTTTATACATAAGGAACAAAATCGCTTCAAAAAATTTTTTTTTTTTAAATTTCGACCCGCGGCCACCGGTGGGCGAACGGCAGTCGAGAGGTTAAATATAATATCGCCCTCATCTCATCACATTTCCACAAGTTACCAGATGCCATGGAATAATTGGAAACAAAAAAGCTTCCTCTATTTAAATCAATAGAAATACTGGAAACAATGATCGAACTTGCCAACGCCCTTCCTAATTTAATATCAGAAATGATTCGTAAAAAGTTAGACGCTATTTTGTTTAAAAACCCGACTCTTGAAGACATATAGAACATTGCCTACATCAACGGCACAGATCCATACCCTGCCTAAACAGGTATCTCCAGAAGTGGCGTCAAATTTTAAATTTTTGTTCAATGACGTCAGTTGACGTAGAGAGGTCGTTTTCGGCATAAAAAATTAATACTGAGTGGCAAACGTCACAAATTTGCGATCAAAAATTTGGAAAAATACTTAATTGTATATTGTCACAAAAACTACCTATAATTTTAAGAATGTTTCGCTGTTTTTGTACCATCTTTATTTAAAATACATAAAAATAAAAATGGTTTTTGTTTTTGCACTGTGCATATTTTGGGCATATCAAGAGTTTTTAGTGCATATTTCATTTAGTGCATAGTGCATATTTGCATGCATATTTTGGCACTTTGTTAGTGCATATAATCCAATGTCTATTTATTACTCTTTGTTTAGGCTATTAGTGGCGAGTAAATCACCACTTGATTGACCAAAAAGCTTTTATATTACATTTGAATAGAGTACATTAGTAAGTGGCGCATTGGAAGATGAGCGGGGTGCAACGCAACAAAGTAAATAAGATAATTAAACTGATTGTAATGAATATTTTAAAAGAGGTGGAAGAAGGAATTAGTGATGTGAAAGTAAAGAAACTATGGATATAAAAATGGATTAATAGCAGCAAAAATAAAAGAATTTTAGAGTAGCATCTTTGCTCCAACGAGACGATATTTCTGCGGCTACTAATGAACTCTATGGGACTTGTTCACTGGTTGAGCCAGTGGGCAGTGACACATGGCGAACAAAATAGAACAACAAAATAGGCAATAGAACAAAATGGATAGACTACTACATGGGTCGGCAACCTTTTGTTGTAAAAGGGCCAAATATTTTTCATGGGGATCAGTGCGGGCCGCACTTGCAGTAGGTATACATACAATATTTATGTACAAATATTTTAGTTTTAGGGGGGGGGGGGGGGGGAGCAATTATAGGAGGGACTAAATTTGGAGGGGCCAAATGTCGGAAGGACTAAATTTCGGCGGGACCAACTGTCGGGAGCCTATCGGGGATCAAATGTCAAGAGGTTAAGTGTCCGGTGATGAAGTGTTGGTGGATCAACTGTCGGGTCACCAGGAAGGAGATGGGAAAGGAGAGGGTTGGAAAGTGGCTTTGATTAATCACGCCGACGTGGGTGGGTAGTTAAACGAGTAGTGTTACTGGCGGTCGACAATGGAATGATGCGAGGTGCGTGTGGCGTTCTTGCCTTCCTTCTCTTTCCCCCCGCTCCCCCTTCGCTCCAACTTCACTATCCCTTCGCTCCCTTTCTCGCTTCCTTTCACTCGATTGTGTATAATATCGTCCGTCATGTGCGTTGCGGTGAGAATCTCGCGGGCCGCACCAAGATGTCGCATGCGGCCCGCGGGCCGCAGGTTGCCGACCCATGGACTACTAGACCACTTACTAAACTACTCACTAAGTTTATGATGTTCAGACATTAAATTAGTTTAGTTATTAAATTACTTGCTACTTGCCTAATCCGAATGGGCCTTTAGTTAGGAGAGGAATTGAACCCACGATGTCTGTGTGGACACCAGATCGGTCTATTCTCCATGCAGTCCCTTCTCCGGGTGTTTTACTGTAATAAAAAAATCTAAATGTTTACCGGTGGTGAGCAGCCTGTAAATAAACACAGGCCTCTTCTGCCCATCCCTCCAGACCCTGGCCATGGCCTGGTGGTCCACAGCCGGGTTCCAGTCTCCATCGTAGAGCACTAGGCGGGAGGCGGCGGGCAGCGACAGTCCTGTGCCCCCCGCCCTCGAGCTCAGCAGCAGCACTGGAGGACCCCCGAGGCGGCTGAACGACTCCACCACCGACTGGCGGCCGGACACGGGTGTGCTGCCGTCTAACCTAAAATAGGCCATAATCAAAATAAACCCACTGAATATCATCGATCACTAGATCTTTGATCTACCGATCTGAAGAAAAACTGATATTGTTTAACCACCTGAGGCCCTGGCACACTCGCTCGATAACGATCGGTAACTTCTCATTGTTCCCTAGCATGACTACAGATCGCCAACGAATAAGTGACAGTTCACAATGACTAAGTGTCCTTAACATATTCGACATCAACTGTTGTTTGTAAGTTAGCGATGTGCAGTTGTCCTAGGGAACGATGAGAAGTTTCCGATAGTTATCCAATCGATCGTTATCAAGCGAGTGTGCTAAGGTCTCTGCACAAGCATCCCTATTCTGATTTACGCACATTTTATATGGTTCATAAAACAGAACATGTCATGTGAACTAGTAATTCTGTGAACAATAGACGTCGTGTTTAAAAAATATGTTTCTAATTTTCTATTGTTAACTCGAAACTAAAATTTTGTCAGAATTCATAAGACTGTAAGTAGGTACTTAAATACCTATCTATAAACTATAATTTTTTATTTATTTCAAATAAGGAATTATACAAGTTCTCTAAAGAAACGTCACCATCGAAATGACAATTGTTTTTTTGACAATCTTTCTTCAGGGTGGTAGGTATCCTAATATTGGAAATATGCGAATAATAAAGTCCAAATAAATAGAATGATTTCACATATGAAAAAGAATCTTTACCAAATCTTTGAAATGGCCACCATCTCGAAACGGAAATGGAACATACAAAAAAAAATTACCGACTGACGAAATGCAAAACGGTCGAGTTTAAATAGGACTTTGCTATGTATACTCAGTAATAAATTAATAACATCATTATTACCTGGTAAAAATGATGAAATTCTTTGAGCAGACTTCGGCCAAGACATCCAGCATTCTTGTGGAGCAAGACACGATGACTATTTTTTCCTTCTTCTGGAAGATGACTTCTTTCATCAGAGCCTTTACGACGGTCAGCTTCCCCGAGTGTTCCTCCGTCACATTCTTTAGTACCGGCAAGAACTTGTGCAGAGATTCAGCGATGGAAACATTCACACCGTTCACGTCGAGACTTTCATCCGGCTTTTTGATCAGATGCGGATAGTTGCAAATCTTCTTTAGCAAGACTATCAAGCTAAGCGGTGAGGATGGAGCAAAGTCTTTTTTGTCCCACCAATCGTCCGTTGCAGACGTGTACAATCTTTCTTGCAAGTTTGTTATCTTACAGCAAATTACGCACTCCGTCTTGACGGGGAGATAGTCTTTCAACAGATTTTGAGTACGCCTTAATATAAAACTTGACGTCAGTAGTTGTAAACGGGCTGCGCTATGTTCCCCTGCAATGCTTTCTTCTTCCGTACTCTCGGGTTGCTGGGATATTAAAATAGGGTTTACGAATTCTTCTTTAAAATCATTGTAAGATCCCAAGATTCCGGGGTTGGCTATGTCGATTAAAACAAAGTATTCTTGTAAGTCGTTTTGAATCGGCGTTCCCGTTAGTAGTACTCTTTTTTTGCAAGTCAGATTCTGTAGGGCTTGAGCCGCTTTTATGTTGGCATTTTTTAATCTGTGAGCTTCGTCGCAAATTATGATATCGAAACACATTGATTCGATTTCATCGGCGTGTTTAACGAATCTCTCGTAAGATATTATCATGACGGGAAGGTTTGGGCGGGCTTTGAATTCTCGTGGCTTGTGACTGTTGTCGACCACAAACGGTAGCAGTCTCTCTCTGCCGAGCCATTTGAGAATCTCTTTCTCCCAAGTGCCGCACAGGGTGCTTGGTGTTATGATTAATGCCCTTTTGATGACTGTGACTCCGTATGGTCCGTGCTTCAGTAAAGTCCTTAATTTTAATAATATTTTTGATTTAATATGGTAATTTTAACTTTAAGGAATACTTAAATTAATAATATTATAGGTGAAAACAAACTAAACTTAAAAATATAACAGGCATAAATAATTAAAAATAGTACAGCAATTTAAGCATGTGCATGCATGAACACAAATTAAATTATTATAAAATAATGAGGGGAAAAAAAATTATATTATATATGTGCATGGTATCCAGAAATTAGTGGTACAAATGGGAAACCGCTGAATCTACACATGGATTCAATTTGATTTGAGATTTTTTTTTTTTTTTTTTCAGTAACTCAAGAGATAAAAAAAACTTTTCTGGAACCGGGTTTACTCTTCAACGCATTTTTAAGAAATTTGATTTAAAAATTCTGAACTTTGGACTCAATTTAATCAAAAACTATATTTTTATAATCTATATTTTTCATTTTACTAACAAAACATTCCATAAACTTTTAAAATTTCGGATATGTTACGACATATTAACAAATAACACAAAGCAGATATAAAACTTTATCACCGAAATAATGACAAATATGCCAAACACCGAGGACACAAACTGCCAGTTTCAATGTAATAGCTGACTTGTCTTGACTTTACCGTTGTACGGAACAGCATCACCGGTCGCCACTACAGGCCTTGTACTGCCGTCTGCGGTTGAGATTTTAAAACAATTTTTGCTGTGAAAGTAGATGGATATATAGCGCGTAATCTGAATAGATCTGCACGAAAATGGTTTTATCGAGATAATGATGTTTTTCTTCATGAGGGCCTTCATGTTACCTCAGTTTTGTATGTTGAATATGTTAAAACTTACCAAATGAGTGCGATGCACTGCAAAGTCTTCCCGAGCCCCATTTCATCGGCCAGAATAGCCCCCGTGTACTCACTGGAGTACCCCATCACGCAGCTATACAGGAAAACCAGGCCATCCTGCTGGTGAGGACGCAGGCGCAATGTTAGGAACGAGTCCACCACAACACTGCAGATTGGACGCTTCTTAATGTTGTGCTTCCACTAGAATAGAGAAAATGCAACTATTTAGGACTGTGGCAGGAGTAATGTGATTATTGATAATTTGACCAATTGAAACAGACTGTAAACTTTTAGGATCATGGCAGGAGTACATTGTTTATAGATTTTTTGACCAATTGAAACAAACTGTAAACTTTTGTTTTGGGTACCATCGATTGGGGGGAAGCGGACCAACGAGCTTAAATTGTCTTGCGAACGCTATAGCTCCGTCAGCCGAAGTGATACACCTCTACTTCTTTCTTTAAGTGACTCGGAAGTATTAGGCTCGCCTATGCAGCGGTCGGTTGTGTTGTGTGCCCGCATCAAATATTTCAATTAAATTTCAGGTAAAATATAAGTTTTTTTAATTTTGCAAATATCCAGTTTTATATCTACTGCACATCAGAACGTGAAAATGATATTGTGTTCTAAACCCAATTATATTGTTCATTTATATCTTACATAGGTGCAAAAAAAATTCTGCATTATTGCTTTTAGAAAAATATATACCTAGTGCGCAAATTTGTAAAAAAACCTTTTTTTTTTCATGGGTTGGAGAACAGACCATGCTTCAATCAAACTGATTGATCAGTTTCGTAAGATTTGTAAAATAAAATATTGTAAAATTAAAACTGAATAAACATATTAAAAAAAAAAAAAAACCAAGTAACTGGGAGGTTGAAAATATTGAGAATATGGTCCCTGCATTATTACTTCTTTGTTTACCATTGTTTTATTATTAAATCTTTAAAAAAATATATTGTATACCTAGTTAAAAATAAAATAAAAAACACAATTCAAACCCAGTCTGTTTTTTTATGGGGTACAGTGGTTTTTAAATGAATAAACAAGAGAATAAAGCTAAATAAGCACATTGGTCCAGATCACCTCATTTAAAAAGACCCTTTTTTTATTATAGTTAATACCTCACAAGAGTCCCAACTGCTCCCGTCTGGAGCCAGTGAGACTATGGCATCCTCAATTGGGGTAGGCTGAAGGTAAGAGGGGAAGGGAAGGAGACGAGGAAGAGGAAGGTAGGGAAGTACCTGGCTATTCAGATCTAGTCACTAAACACGGCTAAAGCCACTTCAAGCAACTTCTAAATGGTGGTCTTACACCATGGCGATACCAAGAGTATCTTCCACAGCAAATATACTATATATTATTTTAAATAATTAATTGTGAACTAACACAAATTAATTAAAAAAAAATTATTTGCGCACGCCGGGTTCAAACCCGTCACCTTTGGAAAGGAAGTCCAACGCCCTATTGCTGGACTACGCCAGCCGTCAGACCTCTTTTAAAAAAAATTTTAACGGTGAAATTTTTTTTAATCAATTTTTTTTTTCTTTAATTTTGAACCATCTACATACATTATATTTAATTATCTATAAGTTTGTCGCAAAAAAGTTTGTGTTAAAAATCATAGTATTTTGTTATAAAATAAGCTTGTCGCATTAAAAAATACCTCGAAAATTGGTACAGCTTCAACCTAGCCGACGGGTATCTATCTCTTACCACTTGGGTTACCTAATCATCAAGATTTACTCCGTCCCGTGCCTGGAATTCCTTCACAATAGAAACCCAATAAACAACACTGCTGTCCATTGCCAATACACACAAATATGCTGACATTTTGATATTTATAAGGTAATTTAGGATTTATTTTTATAAGGGGGCTTCGTATTTTGGATTCAAAGGAGTTTAGAGGGTAAATCAAATAGATAATTATGATAATGAAAATCAATTTTATTTTACTTCGGCCTAGTCGTTTTGCAGAAATTTAAATGCAAAATTGTTGTCAAATTGTTGTCATTCATGTGCCATTTTGTTTTATTGACGTTGTCTTCTTCTGCTGATCACAATTTATTCAAAAACTGCAACGGACTTAGAATCGGCATTTAGCGGGGACCTTTGTCCTGTCACAAAAAAACAAAATGGCGCTGAATGGCCATTTGTTGACAATGTTACACTTGAATTTCTGTAAAACAACCCGCCATTAGTGTTTTTATGAAAATAAAAACTAATAATAATCCGAAACAACAAGAAGTATGGAATGTAAAAATTTCATTAAAAATCCTCAGGATCGCTTTGATTGAATATCTGTAACAAAAAATTGAATTTTAATAACAATCTTTCTAAAAGTAGAAGAATTTGTTTTTTTTTTTTAACATTAATTTCACACGGGAAGCCCTGAAGAGAATAATTTCTCTCAGGACCTATGCATGTCATCTTTGGGGATGCTGTGTAGAGGGACTTTTTGAGGAGAGGAAGGAGTGAACATAGGTCTCCAAGAGAATCATGTTGTATGAAGGAGGAAACATAGGCCGGCAAATCATTCAAGATCGAGTCGTAGAAACAACCTGTTTTCGTGTGACTAAAATATCAACAGTGTACAAATGTTAGATGCACATTTGGCATGTTTCTTGACTATGCTCCTGTGTTGAAGGGATCAATGATACTAGTTCCTCAGAGTCATTGAAATACCGGTAGAATTCATCTTTCATTGAAATATCGGTAGAAAAAGGACAGCATTGTGACACATGTGCTCTAAAAATTACAATCCGATTGTTAATATTAATCTTTGCAAGAAGATGGCCTATTTAAATGCAATCAAGTCTCAACCTCATAAAAGGTATCACATCTAGAAATTGTAGGAATTTGTAATCACGCGCGACTTTATAAAATTATGTTAGGTTGGCCCGGAAAAAAATCACTCTATTGTTGCAGACAAAATTGCATAGTTTACCATTAGATCAGCGATTCCCAACAGGGTCAGTACCCATCGCTGGATCTGTCATACGTTAAAAAAATGTGCAAAAAACCTGTCGCCAACTCCGAAGGGGCACAGTGAGAAAATAAAGATTGTATTAGAAATTACTTGAAATATTCCCTGAATCATTTAAAAATTACCCAAAATATGGGATAATTATTATGCGCTAGCAAAACCCACCTTTTGACTCTTTCCAACCGTTCTGCGCGTGTATTTTGTCCATTTTAAAGGTTTCCGAATTTCAAATTTTTCAAGAATTTTTTTTACAAATTCCATATATTTAAATCAAACGTAAGGCGCTCCGCTCACGAGACAACTGAAACCAAACTAAAACCGGCTGGTTTCTATGTCTTGATTGGTCAAAAAGCTTGTTTAACCATAGACGAAGAACAATCAGCTGGCAGCTGGCAACTAGCAACGGCCGGCCAAGGCAATTAGCAGTGGGAGTCGCGAGTCACTGCTTGCGTTACCACTGACAACGGGTTTTTGAGTGATTATGAAGTGTGCGGGCCATCACATTGTCATACAAAGACAGTTGCCAGTTGACAGTTTTCAGTTGCCTTAGTGAGCAGATCGCCTAAGATCTATTTTTCCACAAGGTCCTTATGTCGAATGGATGTGATCGAAATTCAATAACTAATCACAATGAGTATTTTTTGTTCCCATTCATGCAATGAAACATATTGAAAATGTTGGAAACTGTGATAACAGAGATTTCTACAAATACCATAACAAGGAAATTGAGTCCATTTTTGTCCATCAATGTTCACATTCAAACATAAATACTAGTATTTTTTTTTTTTTAAAGTTCATTTTCATAATTAAATTAATTCTACAAGTTTGAATTTTATTAAGCCCGTCAAAACGCCCGGTAAGAGGTGAGGGTGTGTGTGACATCATCTGTACCCTGGTTTGTATGAAAAATAATGGTAAATATTTACAAAACCGGGACACGCTTAATATGGACTAAAAAAAAAATTAAAAAAAATTTGTAGTTAGATATTAACTAGTACTAATCAATTCAGTTACCGCAATTTCGAAAAAAGAGCATTTTAATGGTTTTAAATTTAAAAACACAAAATGTCATTTTTCACCAACCGCCATTCATTAGTAAGCGACGCGTCGCGACATGATGGGCTGCAACGCAATAAAGTAAATGCGCTTAGAAGAGGTGGAAGAATAAATTAGTGAGATGAAAATAAATAAACTATGGTCACAAAAATAGATTAAGAGCCGCAAAAATAAAGAATTTTCGCGCCAACGGCATGACATATTGCGCGTGTGTGCATCTACGAATGAATTGCGCATGTCAGTGCGCAGGGACGCGTGGAGAGGGACACTACTCGCCGAAAAAATAGAACCAAATGGATTTAATCTACTAAAGAGCTGACTAGCCTACTCTACTAAAAATGTGGTGTTCGGACACATTTAGTTACTAATATATTAGCTACTCAATTAAAATACTTTCCCAGTCAGAACAAGGCGTAAGAGCTAACAGTTCTCTCTTATACTTTTTACTTATGACCAATTGACGATTCAACAACTGCTGTAATCGAAAATCGCAAATATGAATCTAAAAGACAGTGATGTTGTATGAATCTATGGTGAAGGGATTCGCCTGGCAGCCATCTTGTATGACAAACTTTTTAAATGATTTGTATGCAATTTTCAAATTTGGGAGGCGGGTACGGGTATCACCGCCCCAGGAACCATTTATTGGATAACCAACACCCCTGCCATACGTCGCTTTAGTCGCATAGAGGACTTTGTAGGGGTGCCCACTGCCCGGGTTCATGGGATGAGGTTTGTTTAGGTCTTGGCGGCGGATGCGTTTGTGCACCTACTGCGTGGCGAGCCGGATCGGCAGAGACTGGTTAAGGGAGATCTTTCAACGTCTTCAGCCGGACTCTCACGACCCATCGCCTTGCACCAAAGTGGGAGGGAGGGATGGATTCATATATCCGTCACTTTGACCGTAGATTCCTACCCACTCCTCATACCTTTTACTACCCAGAACTTTCTTTCTTTCCTTTCCATAAAGCCTCCACACAGCACCTCAAAGATGACATAATCCCTGAGGTATTTTTTTGCCTCAGGGCCTCCTGTGTGGAGCTAATAGAAAAAAAAAGAAAAATAGAAATTGGTACAAATAAAATAAACCATTTCAATTTTATTTTTATATTGTTTATGCAATGATAACGAGTTATGAATTTTTTCAAAGAGTCATTCAGGCTGCTAGATTTTACTTCCGCTTACTGACTTATCAAAATGCAAAAATACTTAGAGGGTTTCTCACCATCCTCCCAATACCTTATCTACCCTAATAACGAATATTATTAAAAATAAAAATAAAATACTTGCAGTGGTTAGAAAACTCGGCCAACCTATCCAATATATAGCCACTATTCGTATGTTAGAGTACCGAATTAAAAACTCCAACTTAATAAATAAATAAACCGTAAATCGAAAATATTCGTTATTAGTGTACATAAGCTATTGGGAGGATGGTGAGAAACCCCCTTATTCCGAGACTAGATATTATAATTACCTGATGAGAACTGGACGGTGGTGGCAGAGTAAGAGGCTGGACCCTCCCCATGTCCAGAGGCTTGCAGATGTTGGAGAACTCAGCGGAGACTGTGCTGGTGAGTTTCTTCTTCTTGATCTTGGTGGGACGGTAAACTGGTTCAGGAGCCTCGCTCGCTCTCTTAGTAACCTCACGACATTCAGCGGAGGAGCATGACTCTATTACTTCTACTGTCTTGGAGCCAATACTGAAAAGATTAAAAAAAATAATTATTAACTTCACACTGCATGATGTATGGAGAGTTAAAAAATGAGTGGACTTGGGACCTGAAGAGAATATTGTGGGAGGGAATAAACTTGAAAGTCCTACAAGAGCCAACCTCTTAAATAAAAGAATTTTTTAAATTTTATTTATTTATCTTGATCTATAAATAAAAATGAATCCCTGTTTCCCTTGGTCACGCCATAACTTCAGAACGACTTTACCTATTTCATTCATCTTTTTTTCAAAGTATTCTAATACTTTGCAGAAGGTTCTTAGGGAAAGAAAAATTAAGAAAATTGCGCAGAAAATTGAATAATTTCAGAAAACTTAACGACTATTTTAACTTCGTACGTTTGACAGTTCGCACGTTTGATATATTTAGAGATATTTCCTATACTACTCATCCGATTGTGATTAAAAATTTGGTAAGTCGTTGTGGATATGTCCTCAGAGGTTTCTATTTAGCAATATTTCTATACTGGTGAGTTCTGGAGTAATGAAATTTGCAAAAAAAATGCAATAGGGCACACGCGAGTTGTTTGAAAAATGAGTGTATTTTATGGGGTTTAGCGGTAGGGAAAAAAGCGGGATGGGAAGGGGAATTCGGAAGGGGTGGTTCGTGGGATGGGGACGAGAGAGGGAGGAAGGCGGAGAAGGTGGAAGGGGAATTCATAAGGAGGCAGGTTCGCGAGAATGGTGACGGCGGGAGAGGGAAGATGAAAAGGGAACGCGGGAGGAGAAGGGGACGAGGGTGGGGAAGGTGTCTGAAGGGGAACGGGGACGAATAGGAAAGGACACGCAGGGAGAAACAATTTATTTATTTAAGAGGCATTGCAATGCATGCCGGGTATCAGCTAGTACATTATAATTATAAATGACTTTTCAATAGATGTCTTCTCACTGGGATATTCCTACATCGAGACAAACGAGAGTAAGTTGTAAAAACAACATGATGCAGCAAACGTTAACAGTATTTGAATTTTGGGAAAATCAAATGAACCGTAAGAAAACCGTTGAGGAAAATCGTAAACAAATAAAGATGACGGAATGAGGGAGGTAGTAATCGACAAGTGTTAAAGGATCAAAAAATGTTTTTGAGTATTTTTATATTTTGCCAGGTTCTTGCCTAGGCTCCGCCATACATTTTTGTCGAGCTTTTTAAAAGCCAAATACAAAAGAGGGAAAAACACTACCAGTCTTGTTAATGATACATGAAATATTTTAAACTTACGTTAGAATTTGCCCAACTTCAACTTCTAGCGGTTTCAAAAGACTTTTCGTTCCCAATACTGTTCCATCATCACCACGTAAAGTTGCTGACTTCTCAGATACTTCCAGAAAACCATCGCCATCCCATGTTTTATGTTTCTTTGTGGAAGGCTTGCCCCATACAACCTTAAATTGTAAAGAATTGTTTGTTTGAAGCAGATTATTTGCAGCACCTTGTTCAAGTAAAACATTACGTTGAATCAGTCCACTTCCTTGTTTCTTCTCCTTTGGTGGTTTGTTGCAAATGGGTGAAAATATTGGCTGTTCGTTTTCATTGGGTTTCTTGACATCCGGGTGGACTTCACTTGCAGAGCATGTTTCTATTATTTCAACAACTTTAGAGCCGATTCTGAAAAAAAGTGCAATTAATCAAATTCTTTACGAAAAATAAACATGTACCTAGTTATATATAATAGGTACATCAAACTACATATCATGTTCTTTTAATAGTATTTAAAAACTTACGAGAGAATTTGACCAATATCGACCACAAGTGGTTTCAAAATATTTTTTATTCCTAAAATTGATCCATCCTTGTCTCGCAATTTTGCTGTTTGCTCAGATAATTCCAAAACACCATCACCATCCCAAGTTTTGTGTTTTTTGGTAGAAGGCTTTCCCCAAACAACTTTAAAATATGATAATTTTTTTGATTGTGGTAAAATTAAAGCAATGTTAGAAATTCTCTGCTCATTTACAGCATTATTTTCGTGAAATATGTTTTCCGTTTGCTGATTTGCTGGTCTTTCCGTGTTTGTTGGGACAGTATCAATAGCAGGAGAATCACTGGAAGTTTCACTTTCAGCATTATCAAGAAGAGAAAGAATACTTTTAATACTACGCACATAATTAGAGTTAGGAAATATACCATTTCCACTGTTTCGAGATTGAGAAGGAGCTGATGATTTTCTCATCATTAAATTTTTAAAAAGAAAGATAATTCATAGTTTTTAGTTTCAAACCGCGAATTCGTGAGTATTATTAGGTTAAAAATGTGTTGTATTATTTTTGACGTTTGTTTGAAATTATTTATAGTGTGGCGGGAATAAATTGTTCAGTTTATTTCCTCCGGAGGTAGGTACTGTGGCAAATAGCAATGCTACCTTGACGGCCAATAATATTGCAAAAAAAATGTTTCTGATTGTATTCATGTTGTATTAATTCTATACACGAATACGAACCCATGGGTGACCGGTCTACTCAGTAAAAACTTTTTAATTGTATGAATATTGAGTACAAACTTTTCCTCACATGATAATTCATCATGTCTCGAAGCGTCGAAAACTGATAATTGGGGTTTTAAACCCTTAGGTTAGGTTAGGGTAGGTTGGGTTAGGTTAGGTTAAGTGAAGGGGTGGGGGGGGGGGGGGAACTTATGAACCTATGGCGTAATGTGATAGGACGATAAAAGGGTCACGTAAAGCTGCCGGTATACGCTATGATAATGCACTGGCCCAACGTATACACGACCACTTTTTATTATTACGCGCTATTTTTTTGGTCACTCTTCTTTGGTGCCCACTAAATGTGCTGTTTGCGTTTCCACATCCATCTTGAATAAATGTCCAATATAGCAATGGCCAATCACTTTGGTCAAACATTAGCCCAACACGCATGGCCCATGGAGTAAGCAGCGTCTTGTTTTATGGTCCAACGTGTCCAACAAGATAGATACTTACAGCCATTGACCAAAGAAGGACACTTGGTCGAAGCTTACAGCATAAATAAACAAATCCGTGTACTGGCAGCTATACGCGACAGATGTGGGTGATCATGCTCGATGTCGCTCGTGCGCCAGTGTCGCCAAGTTTCGCCTAGTGTCGCCATGATGTCGACATGGTGTCGATCGCGCCGGCACGCGCCGGTTATTTTGATGGAAATGTTTTGATCTATGGTCGCGTCTTATTATTTGTGATTACGTTTCTCCGGTTTCTCCTGATAAGCTATGGAATGGATTTGCTGTGGAATCGTGAAATAAGTGCTTGCTGAAATGTGATAAATCTCCGAAAATCTTTTATTTCTTAGTGAGTATTTCTGTTTTACACTGATATAGTCCCATCGCTCAATAAACTTACCAGGTTTCTAGCGGTTCCCAAGGGAAAAAGTCGCTGCTTTCATTCACAACTAATTTTGATGTTCTTTTTTGACAACTAGCTCGCTTCTATTTGTTTGTACGGCATGAAATACGTTTATCTTACAATCCTTATATTATTCTACATCAGTAATGAATCTTATTTGTTATTCCAGGATATTCGAGTGTTCAAAAGTATTTTTGTAAAATGGATGAAACAGTAAACACAATAGGTGTTGAAAATGGTGATCCCAAACAAACACCCTCCGATGATTTGATACCGGAAAGTGTTGAGACAGATAGTAGCACCGCTAATAATACGACAAAATGTACTGAGGACTCCTCTGATTTGCTAATTGTAACTTCAGATACGCACCCTCCTAGCGAAAAGTATGGTTCTGAAGATTCTCAAGGACATTTGTCAGGACTTGTTGACAAGATTGTCGTAGACTCTTCTCCCGTGCTTTCAAATGAATCTCCAGCAGTTAATGATAATATGGAGGATGTTGGCAGTGATTCACAGATACAAGACACTACAGTAGAGGGGTCTTGTGTGAAGTCTACGGATGGCAAGGAGAGCCCGGTTATTGTTATAGAGCAAACGACAGAGGCAGATCATATTGAAGATAAAAATATAAGTGACAGCGAGCCTAAGACCATTGAGCTCACCATTGTGGAGTCTACGGTTGAAGCCAGTTCTGCAAGTGCTAGCAGTGTAACTGTAGTAACAGATGACAAGATGGTGAACATAGAATCAGAGCTCTCCATCCTCACCGGAGATTCCTCCCCATCTCACCCACCAAACCTTCACAAGGCTTCCCTGAACAATGGACAGGAAAAGAACTCGCCAGTGGAGAATGAGAGCATCATCAGTGAGCTATCTGTAATACACGGGGAGGAAACAGAGAACACAGCCCACAATGGAGGCAACATTAACAGTTTTCCATTTCGACTCACTACTGATGATATTCAGAAGTCTTACGACAAGAATACCTCTGTGCAGTCCCAGGAAAGCTCCTTGGTAGAAACCCTCCTGACATTTATCGATGGGAAAGGTAAAAACGATACATCTCAGGAGACAGCTGTTATGGATAATTTGGATCTCCTCGCCATTTTGGAAGGTGGGGGTGACTCTCCCTCTCCTCTCAAGGAAGAGACCAACCCTCTTCGCAGAGACATACCTCCCAAAAAATATAGAAAGTCCATCGTGAACATGGATCCGGTTTTAGAGAAAACCCTGGCCCTGAAGCAACTGAAGCAACTCCCAACGAGGAAAAAGGTGAAAGATACAAAAAGGATCGTCGATGTAAAAATCCCCAAAGTATTCAAAGGACCCGCCTTAATGGGCAGACAGAAGAGTGCCAACAAGAGCGCCTCAGAGGAGGGGGCTTCTGACAAGACCTCACCAGTCCCTTCTGTCTCCGTCATCAGGAAGGATGTTCCCGTAAAGACTTACAGCAAGAAGAATGCTTCCAATGATATATCTAATCTCATCAATGACTGGAATGATGACGACGTCAATAAGGAGACAGCTGACCAGACTGTGGCTGAATCCCCCTGCCCTACTAAGGAGCCCACTCCCACAGATAATGTATCCCTTCCTAAGGAAAGTCCTGTCGAAACTTCCAAGAGCCAGGATGTGTCCAAGTCAGATGGTTTTGTGGAGCCTACACCCAAAAGAGTGTCTCGAGTCATCAAGAAAAAGGTCATCTACGATCCAGACAATCCCGATTCATATAAATTTGCCAGCAGTATTATCAGAAAAGACATACCCCACAAGAAGAGCCAAGGGGAGCAGGATGAGAATGCTAAAGTGAATGATCGCGTGCAAAAAACAAACTTTACCAAAACTAAACCAAAAGTTTCTAAAGCAATGTCAAGTGTGATAGAGGAGATGCTAGTCAAAGTTCCTAAGAGAGTGTCCGTATCGCCTGTCAATAAGAAAAAGGTTTTAAATACCTCGTTGTCAAAAAAGAAGAAGTTGACAGAAGTTGACCGATTACTGATGGACGAAGGGGCGGTCAATATGATGTACCAACTGGAGAGGAGTAATAATGCCTCTGATGTACCTGAATTAGCCTTAAAACCCAACAAGAATTCTTTAATATCCCTCTCCAAAGAAAGAAAAGCGTTAGTGTCCAAAGCAAAAATTATCAAACAGTCTGTTATGAGTCAAAGCAACGATGATTCCAGTATTAAGCTAATGAGAGTCAGGAAGGAGGCCAAAACATCAACCTCCTTGGAAGTTGCCGCAGCCAAAGTAGCCGGACTACGAAGCAGCATGCAGTCACCGTCTCTCAGTGAAATGTCGGCTGCAGGAAATGAATCAAAAATCATTCGTAGACATTCTTCTTCGTCCTTTTCCAGTGGAGGCCTCTCTCCAAGACCGCAATCTCCCGTCCTAGAGCGTAGAGGTAGAAAAAATAGCTCAAATGTTTCTCTTGACCAATCCCATTTAGAGAATGACTCTGGTATTCAGAGCTCCACTCCGTTAGCTTCTGGAGAAGTTTGCAAAGCTAAGGGTTTGCTCCTACAGAGTCCGCTGCAAAGGAAACGAAAATCTCTGGAGAATATGAGAGCGTCTGTGTGGCAGAAAAAGGTCAAGAGTGTTAAGAAGCTGGATAATGGGAACAGACTTATTTCCTCACCGGGGTCAGGGCTCGGGAAACTGAGTAGCTTCACCCAACTTACCATCGACATCTCAGACAACATCGCCCACATTGTTGTGAAACCCACTGGGAACTCGGAAGAACTTTACGATCTCCAGGTATGTCATCAAACTATTCTGATTTAAATATGTTCAATCACGTAATGTCTTTAGTACAAATCGATGGATATTTATTATTTCATCAAACAATACAATTTCATTGTGCAATATAAATTTTTAACTTGTAAACCAATACTAATAGAATATTTGTCCCCCGAGTTCGTAGTGTTCAGATAATTAATGTAGAATAGAAAATAAAATATTGTTTTTTTAAAACTAGTAGATAGGGATGGTGAGAGCAGTGTTGCTTTCTGTAACAATTGCTAATTTCCAAATGAATACCATCAGCAGATCTCTCTTCAGACAGTGAGGTTGTTTCCTACATCGAAATTTCATGTTGTTTATATTGTATTAATTAAGCACACGCTGAGCACAGAGCATTTTGAATTTTTTGAAAATACTGATAACATAAGCTGTCAACATGCTGATATTTTTGGAGAATCTCGGGGTACATAAAATGACTGGCGCGGCAGTATGCTATACTGCCATTCCAATTGTGAATTGAAACTTCAGTTTTTTGGAGATTTCGAAAAACTAATTCTACTGCCGTATTAACTCTTTTAATAACTCAGGTCCGGGGCATACGTCATTCCTATGTCTACGTTAAGTTGTCGTGAAAACAAGCTTATGTTCCCAAGCGGTTAATATTTAATACATTTTTATCAAAAAAAAAAAAAAATTTGTGACAATCCCATTGAACCCTTACCAAATTTGATGAATATTTTCAGGTTCTGTCGGAACTGACGGAGGCGGTACGTGTGTCCAACTCAGCCGGGGCTGTGTTGCTGACGTCAGGAGACGGAGCCCTATGTGGGGGCCTTGACCTGCGCTGCCTCCTGCAGCCCACCGAGGAACAGCAAAGAGCCAGCGCGGACCAGCTCGTTGACACCTTTAGGTATGATCTAACGGAATGCTGTGCGGCGGATCGATCCCTTTTAGACATAATCAGATATGATTGGGTCTTTAAGCAATGTTCTTGAATATTGTCAGTTGTTTACTGTGACAATAAATAACCATCTGACAGAATATGCCAGAAGCATGAGGGGTTAACACTTCTCTCCTAAACTTTCACCAAATTGTATATTATGTACATTATGATCATGCTAAATTATATATATAAAAAAAGTACCACTTAATAAAGAGAAAAAAAAATGGAAAAAAAGAAGTAAGAAGCGGTAATTGTTGAATGAAACACTAGGTATATATTGAATCATTTGGCGGTTATGAGATAAGCCGCCGTAGTTTAATCCCGTCGGAGTCCCGTCGGCGACATGTATCTTTTCTCGGGAGGTTTTTTCAATATGGATGAGTGTTGTTTCTGGCTAATAATTATTGCTTATAATTAAAAAAAAGTTATTTAGTTTCAATATTAAAAATTGATCAGAGTCACCCCTTTTACAGTCACCCAGTAATTTCCTGGTTCGTCTGTAGTTTCTTCATCCTCTTGTAAGTGTAATAATGTGTATTGTTGAAATTCCCTAGTGAGCTGATGGTGTCCCTGTGCGAGTGCCGAGCGGCCGTAGTGTGCGGCGTGGGGGGAGCGTGCACAGGCCCCGGAGTGGCGCTGTTGACTCTGTGCGACCTGGCGCTAGCTTCCGACCGGGCCACTTTCTGTGTGGCGCCCCGCCTCCGCCGCGCCCTGCCCCCCGAGGGGGCCGCCCTGCTCGCGCGCCCCCATGCTCTGCCCCCGCAAGTCGTAAGTTATAACAATTGTCTTCACTAACAGGCTAAAACCTCTAGATAGATAAATTTGTATGGTCTAATTCCTTAAATTTGCCTCCCCTATGTTCAACATCTGATCTCATGGGGGAGTATGTCTACTACCTGTGAGGAAAGATTTGAGTTTTTTAATTGACAAAACTATTTATTATTCATATTGCTTGTGTACTTATAATTTTTTCTTAATAATTCAAAGCATAACTTGTAAAAAGCGTTTATAAGTAAAAATACTATATGCGCGACATCTACGAAAGCGTAGAATATGAATTCTTTTGACATTCACCTTAAACATCAATGAAGCACAGTTTAAACGGTATATTATCTGTTTTTAAAATTTAAATTAAATTTAATAATGTTATTATTATTTTTTCATTTGGTATAAATGTCAAGCCACAAAGTGTTTGCTTTCTTTAATAATTTTATTATTATTTAGATTGAAAATGACCTCCTATAAGCCGAAACAGCTGTCACAATAATAAAAAACTAAAGCACTTGCAAAACTTAATAATAACGTTGTTAAATTTAATTTAAATTAAATAAATAAAAAATTAAGGGCGACTTGCAATTAAATTATATTTAACTAAACAAATTTAAGACACTAAATACATTTAACTTAAACGCGTTTAGTTGCGTCTTGCACCACGCATCCTGAGTGGCCATTTAGTTGAACGTATTTAACGCGTCGGTAAAACAGTTACGATGTTCCATTTTACTTCGATGTTCCATTTTAATTGTTTCAGAAAATTTCACATGTGAATTTCCTTCAAATCGTCATTCACCGAAAAATTGAGTTGTTTCAACCTCCGTCAGAAGAAATTTCAATGAAAATTTCATGGAAATGGTTCAAAAGATGAAAAGATTCTGTTTTTCATTTCAAATTTGACACGCAATCACGTCTTCCTTCATTTCAAATACGAAATGGGTTGTTTCAACTCCAAATAACATTCGATAAATTTGAAAATTTAACTCAGTGTTCCCAATTTTAACGTCTGCGCATGCGCCTCCCATTATTTCGCTAACCGTCCGAACTCGGCTGATCACATTCACATCACATTTCTATGGTATTTTCATTGAAATTTTTTCTGACGGAAGTTGAAACAACCCAATTTTTTGGTGAATGACGATTTGAAGGAAATTCAAATTTGAAGGGAATTTCGAAAACAACCGGTCCTATTAAATTTTTGTTGAAATTTCTTCTGACGGAGGTTGAAACAACCCAATTTTTCGGTGAATGACGGTTTGAAGGAAATTCAAATGTAAAATTTTCCCAAAGTCGTTGTGTGATTGGTTTATTTATGATATGGTCGTTGCGATTGTCAAAATATTTTGAGGTTGTGTTTTGTTTACATAGTGTATAATTTTATTTTGATCCAGAAAATGAGTGCCAAATGAATAAATCCCGAGCGAGAACTATTAACTTTTCAAAGAAGGAACAATTTTAGTTTTTGAAAGTAATGGATATTAATTAATTGTAAACCTAATCACATTATTTATTTGTTTTGAATTTTTTATTTCACAAAAAACATCTAGAGAATAACAATATCAAAACCAATTTAAATCAATTATTGAAAGCAAGAAAACTGATGAGGTTAAAACTGTTGTGAAGCAAGAACCTTGGACCATTTCGGTCAATATTTCATTCAACCAAATAATAAAAATATAAGAAAATATTAAAATATAATATATAGAACTACAGAAAACCTAATAAGCTTCTTTGAAACTTTCTGGGACTGAGTGTATCAAATAAATTTTGTTCTTGTATTTACTTCTCTGACTATAAACGGTCTACTTATAAAATCTATAATTTCTTCGTCATCGTCAGAATACAAATCATTCTGAATACAAATTAATTAATGAGATACATTTTAGCAATATTAGTCAATTTTAAATCAAAGGGATAACCAATTTTATTTTTTGACAGTATTTAAATGTATTTAACTGAGTTAAACAGCCAATTTTGGGTATTTAACTTTGACAGTTCTTTAAACGCATTTAACGACTTAAATTTTGTAGTGCAAGACGTCAAAGCAACTTAAATCAAAGAATGTGTTTAAATTGATATTTAAACCCAATTTAACTTTTGGTGCAAGCCTTTCTAAATGGAGTTCTACAAATTAAACACAAAAACAATAAATAAAAATACATAAATAAAAGTATATTATCTGAACTAACCAACTGGCTTACCCCCACAGGCCCGAGAGTTGGTGATGTGTGGCCGCAAACTGACGGCCTCGGAAGCCCTGCAGCGGGGGCTGGTGGCCCGCACCCTCTGGCCCGATAGGTTTCTGGAGGAAGTTCGTTCCATAGCCGCTGACCTGGCCCAGCATCCCTCACAGGTAACATCTCTTAACCATTTCACTCTTTAACATATTAATTAGTTTTTTTTTTATCATTACCAAGACATGATTCCTTGCAACCGCAACGCAGCGTGAGGGGCATCAACGTCTTCTTGCGAAAACTGAGCAGAAAGTGGTCTTACGCCCTAATTGAGATTCCCTCACCGGTGTGAGACACGACCTTAACCCGTTTAATCATAGAAGATCAAATTTGTCACAGCTCACATAGGTCTCATATAAATCGTTGTATCTCCCTTACTGTCATGGTGAGAAATATGATCTAAACTCAACGCTTTGTATTGAAATCTAGAATTTAACTATGTATAGAAAATTTTTATGTGCACCCCTATAAAACCAAGTTTCCAATAGAAATTTGAGAAAAATTTATAAAATTCATAATTTTTTTATGAAATGACAAAATGTATTAAAATTTTTAATATTTCCAAATTATATGTTTATGTCTAATAATAATATTTAAAAAGCACATTCTATCACCTTTTAAAAACAGTTTTTAATTTTCGGATACATTTAGAAATATTCCATTGGTTTGGATTTTATTGCAAAGCGGAAATTTTCTGACCTGACAGAATATGCCCGAGATCTGATAGGTTAAGAAGTTAAGCAGACAAACATTTGCTGCTTGTACTGTTAATTAAAACAAAAAGTATAATATTATTATTTCTTTCTTGCAGAGCTTTGGCGTTATAAAGAGCGTTCTCCGCCGCGGGGAAGTGTCTTCAATATCGGCTGCTCTGCATCACGAGAGCCGTCAGCTGGTGGACCTGTGGAGTTCCCCCGTGGGGCAGGACGCCATACGAGAGACGCACGAGCATCTCTGACATCAAAGGGTCACACCCATTGATAATTCCAAACGGCCGCAGAATGAAGACAAAAAACAGCCACAAATTGAAGACGCCAAACAGTTACAGAATGAAGAAACCAAACAATTGCAGAGTGATAACACCGAACAGTTACTGAATTATGACATCAAACAGCCGCGGAAGGTTGATCTGATCGGGCCGTAGAATGATAATATCAAAAGGCAAATGATAATATCAAAGGCAAATCGCCAAAGATGGTGGCATATAAAAAGTGCTTCGAAGTTACAGACCTCACCTAATGAAAGGTGACGCAGATATTAAAATGAATAATTAAAAAAAAGAAAAACATCTGATTTAAGTCATGTATAGAAACATAGTTCTTAATAAAATAAGTTTCTTATAATTTCAGTTAACCTATCGGAATTTTACTAAATATTATGATGTATCGTCTTCGGGAAGTTTATATTATTAGTGATATATTTTTTTAAATTACGTTTTGAGTTGTGAAAAATTTTATCTTTCAAAAAATACCGAATTATGAATAGGAAAGTCCATGTGCGTTGTTCTGTTAAATAACATTATTCTTATTTAGATTCTGTTTAGATCCATAACAGACATATTTTTAGATGTAATATTGTAATATAATGGCATCATTAGAATAATAACTATGTACACTCGTACAGTCAATTCCACTTAATTGGGAGTTACGTTATTGAACCAATCCTGACAAATTTGGTATCCCTTCTTAAATAAAATTCGTTTACGGAGACACTTTTAGCATTGACTTTAGATGGGAATTTGTAGCAATTAAATAAAGTGGTGTCCCAGATAATCAAAGTAAATTAGTATTAGTTTATTTTTCTATTCCTTGGGTTTGTCCCAAATAACCGGCTGCTCCGATAAAACGGTGTACCAATTAAGCAGAATAGACTGTACATGCATTCATGTAGAAAACACTTGATGAGGCGTAAATAACAATATGTAAGTGATTTTTTTATACGAAGCGCTAATAACCTAAAATTAGTTATATTTCGTGAATCTCTAAATATCACTTCAGGAAATAATAACCTTGTACATACACAGATTTAGAGTCTGTTTGAGCAAAAAAGATTCAAACTACCTTCCATGCCAATATACAGGGTGTGTCAGGATGCTGTGAGAACGGAACGGCGTATATCACGTGGTACAAGCGTGTTGCCATTGGGTTCTTGTCAGTGGTAACATGTGAAAGAAATAAAGATTTTTTGTTTTGATTTTTAAAAAAAATGACGTCTGAATAAGCTCAGGGATTGCTCATTTAAGTCGTTGAGACACCCTATACGACATGCCATTTTGTCTTAACTCGTGCTCTCTCATCCTTTGTACTTTCATGCCCTTCCGCCATGAGTGAGGGCTGAAATACTAGTCCCAGCGATAGGTTGTACATGACTTCATCGTTCTAGTATCTTCTATCTTTTTCATTTTCATAAAAGACATGTGAAAAGGATAATTGTCGATGATGTACGTACGAGCTCTCGCTGGGACTAGTATATCTTAACTCCTATATGAACAGATAAATAAACATTTTAAGCCTCCTCATCGTATCAACTGGGTTGATATGGGTCATGTTCTTTTTCAAGATGAATCTCGTGTTTTCTGCATCTATGTATAAGCTGTAATATAACATCTCTCTTTACAAGTAAAACCCAGTAAGTGACCAAGGCAATCATGGTGACTTATTGGGCTTTTCTGTTTAACCTGAAACATATTTAACATTGTAATGCCTGTTTACAATTAAAACCCAATTATTGAGGTTAGGTTTTACTGGTAAATATGCATTATGTTTACAAGTAAAACCCAATAAGTGGCCAAGGCGGTCATAATGATTTATTGGGTTTTACTAGTAAACAGGCATTTTGTTAAACAGGTTTACAAGTAAAACCCAATAAGTGACCAAGGCAGTCATAATGACTTATTGGATACTTGTAAACAGACATTATGTTATACAGGTTTACAAGTAAAACCCAATAAGTGACCAAGGCGGTAATAATGACATATGGTATTTTACTTGTAAACAGGCATTATGTTATACAGGGTTACCCAATAAGTGATCAAGGCGGTCATAATGACTTATTGGGTTTTACTTGTAAACAGGCGATAATATAATTTCAACATGTTTGTTTTCTCTATAAATCCGTGTATAATGTACATTTGTTTTTACCCACCGTATTATTATTGTACCGAGTCAAAAAGTTTGTGAAGTTTTGTATTTCCATAAAAGTAAGTACATTTTTCAGTTTTGTCACAAATCTTTAGATCTTGTTCCAAAGTTGTGTCTTAAGAAATTAAAATTATTTCACATAGTAATATGTAATTATAAATAATTGTTATTTCTCTAGGTTTTAGGTTCCCAATCAAAAAGTATATTTTTGTATCTGACCGGGAGACATTTAAATTATATTATTGTATCTCCTTTGTGATGATGAATGTATTCATACAAATTAAATTAAATACGTATGAATACAATAATATATTATCTTTTCCAGCACCTAGTTTTAAATGAGTTTATTTACTGTTTTTATCGAATTTAATTATTGTTCACATTTTTTAAAATTAAATTAAAAAAATAAGTTAGAACATTTTTCCACAGAGTACAATATTAAATTTTATGATTTAGCTTGGAGTTTATAAATCTATCTTTTTGCACAGCCGATGTGCATTAAAAATGAGCCTTTTTAATAGAATAAAAACACATTTTCAAGAGTTTGTATGGAAAAAAAGATTCCATAAAAAGTATATTATTATTTGATTCCATATTTTATAAAAGAGACAATTTTTATACATTGAGCATTTGGTAAAAAAAAAGGTATTATTTACAAGTTTTTACATTTGGATTAACCCAAAATAGCTTCGATTTATTTTACATTCTTGCACTTTTAACCTCTTGAATGTCGGATGGCAGTTAGGGGTTACAGCCGTATTTCATAGAAAATTAATATCAGAGCATTCCGAGGAGCTAGTGTGCTTTAATAAAATGCAAAGTCTGGTATGATATTGGCGCAAGCTAATCTGACATTGTCCTTGTACAATTTCTGTATACATAAGGGTTAAAATCCCTTTTATTTTTTAACCTCTCAGCTGTCACCTGCCCGCCGGCGGGCTTATGACAGATGACTCGTTAAAACATAATTTCGTTATCAATATTTTTCACCTATGTTTATTTTGCTGAGTGAATTTTCCAGTCTATGAAATATACGATCACAAATATGTATGTTTTTATAAAAGTGAGAAACTAAAAACTCTCATATGATTAGATGAGATGGTATCTTTAAATTTCTGTTTTTTTTTTCTGTCTGGTATTTTGAATCGAGGCTACGATTTTAAGGTTTTATTTCAATTTCCACCATGAGCTTTGAAATACCACTCTCAACTGTGGAAAAATTAGACAAGATACCATATTATTTCTTCCATAATATAAAAGAAAAAAGATAGTAAACTCGGGTTATGCCTGGAAGTAAAACTAGTTTTTTAACCACTAGAGCGATAGCTACCCAAATTTGCGTAGCAGTAAGCAGATGATTTATATGAATTTATTTTTAACTTAATTTTTTTATAAGAAGAACTTTCTTTTTAACTTTTGAAGGTTATTCCCATCAATGTAATATATCATTGAAGAAGAGGATAACAATAATAATCTAATTTTTTAAAATATGAAAATGAACAAGACACAGAAAAATAATAAAAGATAATAGTCGCAACTGGGACTCGAACGTCTTACCGGGACATACACCTCTATCAATTGGGCCACTGCGATCTATTATGAGACTGTCGTAATTGTCAACTTCATATTTCAATGAAGTTGACAATTACGACAGTCTCATAATATATCGCAGTGGCCCAATTGGTAGAGGTGTATGTCCCGGTAAGACGTAAGGTTCTGGGTTCGAGTCCCAGTTGCGACCATTATCTTTTATTATTTTTTCTGTGTCTTGTTCATTTTCATATTTAAAAAAATTAGATTAATATTGTTATCTTCTTCTTCAATGTTATTTTTAACTTCCCGGAATCAGCTAATATGTTTAGTCGCTAGCTTGATAATGTTCCTTTGTTTTGCATTGTGTATACATCATTTTAAATCTTCTATTTATATAAAGAAGACTGTGGCGGGTGGGGTGGATCTACAGTTTTATTTTAAGACTGACGAAATATTGCACACTGGTTTTTCAAAACAAGAGGAAGGTCGCTGTCTACTTTATATTTTGAAAACTCTGCGTAAAGCCCGGGCATCATCGGGGACTTCAGCTAGCCGTTTCTAAAAAATGAACATCTGTTTACATGTTAAAAATTGCATTTTTTGATTATATATAGACACTTCCAATAGACTATAGACAACATTCTGAAATGATAATATTCAATGTTGCCTCAAATAAGTACATGGTGTTTTTTTTTGTAAAACCTAAAAATATGGAATAGACAGTGCAATGTAGGTGGAATCATTGGTTTTAATAACTCAGGTACGGGCCATACGTCATTCCTATGTCTACCTACGTTAAATTATCGTGAAATCAAGCTTATGTAACCAAGCGGTTAAACCACAGTTTATATGTTTCCAAATTTATATTCAGAAGTATAATTGTAGGAATGAGCGTGGCCGAATCAAAAACTGAATGTTTGGAAATCTCTCACTCAAGGCATATTTTTTTAAATATGCTATCGCTCAAGTGGATAAAAGAACAGTTTTTTTTGCAATTACGGTGTGTTGAGTCTGTCTTACAGAATGTTTATAATATTTGAAAAATAATATTTGAGTCAAGTGCAAATAAATATTGAAAATTGACTGAGTTAATATTGTTAAATTAATGGATACAATATTAGGAATATCTTTAGAAATATGCGTACATGTTATAGATGTGTATTTTTATTTTGTTGTTTTGATTGTTTTCAAACGAATGTGCAATGTTGCTATTACCGTTTTCTAACCGTACACAATGATATTATTTCACTACCTTTCCCGGCAAAATGACCGGTCTATGAATTTAAGCAATATTGAATTGTTCCTGACATACAGACGTATCGTGTATGTACTACCATTGAATAAATCTCTTCCCCGGTCTTTATCGGGAAATTATATTCCCGGCTTTCTGAGGAAGGGTTGAATGTGTCAAATGGATGTCATTTAATTAAGGTAATAAAAATCCTACTTCAAATACATAATGTCTACATTAAATCTTGTGTAATTTATTTTAAATCCATATAAGGTCCACTGTATTATATATGTCTTGGGACCAATCAACATTTAACTTAGATGACAAAACTTATTTTTTAACATATCTAACTTTTATATATTAATTTAACCATTCAATATCTCATATTTTTACTTACCGATTTTGTTGAAAGGTAGCAGGAGCTTGAAGTCCAACGAGGTTTTAAAGTCGTGCATGCCTCAAGAAAATAAAGAAAAATTATTTAATGAAAAATTTATATTTTTACCAAAATTCGAACAGTTTAAAATAATTATGTTAATTTGACTTCTTCCCTTTTTGAAGCTTTACAGAGCCTTTACTATGTAAATGTTACTTTTTCCTTTAGTGTTTTTAAAATAGATAATATAAACAAAGGGAGATATGGCATGGAAGCGTGCCGATTGTTGACGTGCTAAAACTAAACTACATGGACAAAATTATGCACAGCAAAAAAAAAAATTATGCACTGATCACAATTTCTCTACTTTCAAAACACTTCACTAGAAAATACATATGTACTTAGGCTGCGAATACATGGAAAAGCAGTCTATATTGACAGCTCAGAATGATTTTTGGCATTTTATGGCAAGTTTGTAAAAATAAATCTTGAGCGATTGCTTGCCATAATGTGCCAAATTTATAGAAACTATACACATTGCTCGAGGAGTTAAGCAGTGACTGCATAGTTCTCGTAGAAAAAACAACACTGCCATCCATGTATTCAAATATACGGACTGCTTTTTGCGGTAGTCCGTATATTTCCTGTCTTGGTTTATGTAAATTTACTAATTACTAATTTTACTTTCACTAAAATCATCTTTGACCTAAGTTTGTTAAATACCCAAAAGTACATTATTGTTGTTTGTTTGTTGGCTATGTTTAGTGGAAGGCTGGGCACTGAGAACTAGAATAGTTACTGTAAGACTAATTTGGGTTTATTTTGTTATAGTTTTAAATCCTTTATTAATAAAACATAGATTTATAAAAATAAATAAGGTTTTTATTTACTCATAAATAAATATACACTTATATACATTTTCAGCATACTTTTACTTATTACTTCTTTTATAAATATTGCATATATTTATGTGGAATGTTTAAATTATTACATCATATCCGTATTTTAGTCATTAACCACTCGAAGCGCTTTTTGCCACAATATGGCACTATTTCCAAAACCACGGATTGCTTTGGCCAAAATATATAAAATATTTTCTGGATTCTTTAAAATGTTTTAAAGTTAACTATTAAATAACAATTTTTTTATAAATCCTATGAATATGTGATATTAGACAAGAGATAGGTGAATTCTTTGGCTATATAGTAAGTACTTTAATCAGTTTGTACGTCTCCATGTTCAAATTTGAAGGTATGATTATTTTAATGTAGGCGGAAAAATTTCCTTTAGCAATCCGAGAAAAAGTTTTAAATTGCTCTGTCGCTCCAGTGGTTATGTGCAAAATGGGATGCAATATCAAAATAAAAAATTATGATAATTTATTGAGAAAAATAAATCCAGGCGACGTATACATCATCATTTAACCGCTTGGACACATAAGCTTGTTTTCACGACAATTTAACATAGGTAGACATAGGAATGACGTATGCTCCTTACCTGAGTTATTAAGGTGGGAATACTTCAACCATATCATATTTAGTTGGCGATTTTGACATTTGAACGGTCTGTGCTGATTTTTTTATAAATTGTTATCAACTACCAAGCATGCACGACCTTTGCCAAATGTGATGGTGGTTGAAACATTCCAACCTAAGCTACTCTGACCTTTCGACGATCTGTTAAGAATTGTTAAAACATAATCCCTCTTGCTTATAATCGTGAAAATATGCGGGATGTGCAATAATAAAATTTGCTTAACTTAACCTGCTCTTTTTACAATGGGGCGCAAAATGCTGGCTGCATAAAAAACTTAACTACAAATCCTAAATCAGGTGAAGAAAAATTCGAGCTTTTTTCCAAAACTGAATATTTTGTTACACTATTTATTTAGACACTTTTACAAATGTGTTATAATTTACCAAACTTACTTATTTTTACCATCTCAACCCAATTTGAAGGCGGTTTGGTTTTTTAACCATTTTACAAACATTCCGACCCTGCGCAGAAAAGTCCCACAATCGACTGCACTGCAAAGCGTTGCCTTATTTTCGCAAACTTTGCTTTTCTGCATATGGTCTGGTTATTTTAATGTGTGCTCTTCGGTATTCAAAGTCCAACTGATGCCAAAAATATGACATGATTTGTCTCCAGTTCGTCGAAATGATACCCGGAAAGTTTATCTCTTCTGACGTCGGTGGCTTAACCATACCAATTCTGATTCGGCGCATAAGATTGTAATAACTAATACATTTAGTATGGGGATGATTATATCAGTGTGTTGTGTCGTGTCCTGATGCGTTATGTCGTGATGCGTCAGAAGCGATCTCGATTTTCGTCAGAGCGGTGAAGGTGAGGGGCGTGGGGACGGCCGCGTCTGGCTAGGGTGCGTGCCACATGCTGTGTAGTGACGAGAGCTACGACTGTATTGATTTAAAATATCGTCATAAGGCGTCAGAACACAACTTATAGATGTGAGCGCTAGCCATCACGACAGAGAACATCACGTCACGACAGACAAGTATAACTCCACCATAAGACAGTATAAGATGTACCTACAGCTTCTGTATAATTTGGCTACTTTTATATCATAATATTACCATTAGGTTCCCAAATAATGTTATGTACATTGGTAGATTTCTTTTAAATGGTCTTAGTGGTCATGAACTGATGCTGCGTGAGGATGTTGGCCGGGATGACGGCCTCCATGAAGCTATGAGGGGTACCGGTGACCCGGCAGAACAGCTCCAGAAACCTCAAGGCAACGGAAGCCTCCGCCGATAGCTCCGGGGTTTTTAAACTGTAAAGATCACAAAAAAATTACAAACATTGAACACATACTGATAGGAACTCGATCAAGGAGACAGATTGGAAGAGTTCAGTAACATTGGATAAGCAACCTACCAGGAGAAACAGTAAAATAATCTTTTTTTTCGTTGTTTGTTTTTGGGGTGTTATGCCGTTTTGCGCTACCTCCTTCTTTAGCCGACATTTCTGACAGTGTTGCAGTGTCCATCATCAGGGCAGATCCATCAGATCCGACGATATAATAATACAATATAAAGGTATAAAACCAGTTTGTTTATACCTTGATATTGGCTACATTCGCTTTAACCACTTTAACTCGGTTTCTAATCCTAGAATTTGCCACAAGATGCCGCCACTTCTCTTAGCATTTCTCACATGGACGGGCCCCAGGCTAACGTAAATACTGCGCTCTCACAAAATCGCAGTTCCCTTTCACTGTAATACCTACCAGCTCGTAGTGGATTGAAGCTGGCGACACGGTATCGCTTCCAAGTAATTAAGCACACACTTAACACTAACAACTACACATCGTCGGATCTGCCGGATCTGCCCTGATGATGGACACTGCAATGCTGTCCGAAACGTCGGCTAAAGAAGGAGGTAGCGCAACACGGCATAACACCCCAAAAACAAACAACGAAAATGCTTTTGGCCGTGAAAATCTAAAAGCAGTAAAATAATGTCTCCTCCAGTTTTCCCAAGGCTTTTTTTTTTTTTCCAATCTGTTGTGAACCAAGTGGTTTCCGATGCCGCCGACCTTCACCAACTATCCCCCACTACACGAAGAAGAAGAAGAAACAACCTTCAAAGACTCCGTCCTTGAAGTAAATGTGAAGAGTTTTGTTACATAAAGTGCGACAGGTCCCAAATGTTTTGGCAATAATAATGCATAGTTTTAATAATGCATAGTTTTAAGACCCATAAATGTAAAGATGTCATTTGTAAAGCATAAGAAAAAGATACTCGCAAAATAGACAGCTGAATCTTAAAGCATGGTACAGACTCGAAGCTCACATAAAAATATACTGTGTTATAAAGTATCTTTTCTGCTGACACACTACGTTATAAAAGATTTCTTCATACGGCAGGAGAGGGGATCAGTTGAATTCGGAAGCGGTCGAGGGAATATCATTTCTTTGTACTGGATATGTCAACTTGACGGCTCCGTGTATTCAAAATGACCCCCTCTCCTGTTTACGGCGAAGGGGGGTTGCATAACTTTTCTAATATCGCGACGGTAGCGGTTACGAAAAATAAAACCGATTAGCGAAGATTCAAATCGCGCTTAAAACACATGAACTTTTTACGTCTGGCAGGTCTGTATGGGATTGTATGGCGAGCGCTATTGTGTTATAAGTATCTTTTTGATGTGAACTTCGCGTTTGTCACCCGCTTAAGTGTTGGGCCATCACCTATCATGCTATGTACGAGTATACATATATGTATGTATTTTTTTATATTGTATGCACTGCAGTAGGACATGGCATCATCTACATATTTTGAAGATTTAAAGATCTCCCGGTGTTGGAAGGACTACCTAAGGGCGCTGCAGTTTTGGACTACAGTTCTTGGGTATCCTGTCTGTGCCAGCCAGCTTTTCCACACCACAAAAAAGAAAGAAAACTTAAAAGCATCCTTTTACCTCAGCACGGCAAGTAATAATAAGGAATAAATTCTTCTCTTATGATTTTTCTTTCAGCTTGCACATTTTTACAGTTTGGAAAGTTCTACATTCCAAGAAAAGAACCATATTCAATCGTTTTTATTGCCGAAAGCTGTGATTAAAAGAAAAATCAATGGACTCGGCAAACCTCAATCCCAATTCGGCATAAGAAGTGGTGTATTGCGAGAGAAGGAGGACAAATTGCTTGATGGAATTGCTGCTGTGCTGCCTCAGTAGGGTGGCCACTCCAACTATGAATGGAGCCCCGTCCAGCTGGTCATTGGAACGTCGGGAAGTTAGGCAACCTGAAAATTAAAACAAATTAATTAGAATTTAATTTTACTTGATACATAACAACATTTTCTATTTCATTATCTATTCAATATACATACACGGGTGGCCCTAAACCAAACGGCACTAGTAAAAACCTCAAAAGTTCTGTGACCTGTTAGGTATTATCAATGTCTTCGCTCCTTGGCAAGTCTGTGCCCGGAGCGGACTCCAATTGTGCATTTACAGGGCCGGCCCTGTATACATAACTAAGTAAGTAGCACAGGTTATTTATAGGTATATTTCTCCAATTCATACCTGTCTAGAAAGATAAACAAAGAGGCTGAAGAGAGAGCCTTATAGAAGTATATAACAATTGCTTACAAAATAGCATTTTTGTTTTAAAGTTATCATATATATCAGGCAAAAGTCAACAAAGTTATAAGATAGGTTAGTACTGCAAGTTGATAGTTAGGATTATTATATTGTGAAGGTAAAATCGGATCTGGATGTTTTTAAAGTCAGGTCTCCAGCGACCAAATGTTTTCAAAGCATTGAACAAAAACATCACGTCGGGGCCACAAAGTTTTTGGTTTTCAATCAGCCACGGAAAAGAAAAACGTTGTGGTCCTGCCCCGATGCGTTCCTATGCCATTCGTCTGATTGCGATGAAACTTTGGAGTAAAAAAGATTAATAACTTTTTCCTAAATTTCAACTTTTTTTCCCATACAAAAAGACGTACCTATTAAAAATCCTTAGTGTAAGATACAAACTTACCGATCAATTTGGTGTGAGTCAGCCGGCGACGGCGAGTTGGAAGGTTGTGATTGCCCGCATCGTAATAGCAGAAAATAATAGTGTGGGCGCACACGCCGTGCAAATTTTATCTTTTTACCAATAAGTACCCTTAAAAGTTGGAAATTCTAAAAAAGTTATTTATATTTTTTACTTATACTATCATGTAGAATCACCTCCCGATGTTAATACACTTTACCCCCTGGACATCCTGTATAGAAGGCATTATGAAATTATTTCCTATACCATTCATCCGATTGCGATGAAACTTTGCTGATTCGTTGTGGTATTTATTGACTTAGTAAACCTGACATTATTTGATGTAAGAAATGTAAATGAAATTTGGGTCTCCGGTGATAATTTTGAAGTTTTTTCAACGGCGGGGTGGGTAGTGGGGCGTTTACTCGGCTGAGGGACCAGTGAGGATGTGTGGAATATTTTTTTTCATTTGATTTTGAGGAAAACAATTAAAAACCAAAAAAGTCACCGGACACCGAAATTTCACTCAGATTTTATACTCCAAATAATGTTAGGAATCACTGGTTAAAGTAAGTCAATCCCTTAATAACCTGTAAATTATGTTATACTAACCTAGATTATCATAGTAGGCCAGTCTTTTCAGATGCGAAATGACTATCAAAAAGGTGAGATATGCAATGTGATCGTTGCTGGTTTTTATGTAGATGTTCATATACGGTTGGCTGATTCCTGCCCTCTCCATCAACTCATTCAGTTCAAACAGGAATTCCTTGTGGGGATAGGGCTTGGAGGGGTCCACATAGTTTGTCCGTACATCATTTAACATCGCCCTGAAAAGTAATAAATACTAATAAGTAATAAGGAGTATTAAATATGTAGGCAAAGAAAGTAAATAGTCGTAAACCGAGGAATGGACAGTATCAATGGATTAAAGTGATAATTAAATTCTAAATAATGCAAACTTCTACAAAAAAATGGTGGCTACCTCTCTGCTAAAAGCAATATTATAAATTTTTAAAGGTATGGTATGGTAACATAAGTAATCTGTTCACAAAAAGATAATTCATCTTCATTGTTTGAGACACTTATGCATAGAGCTATCAGGCTTTGCAAAAAATCGGATTTTTTAATTTAATTTTATTATTGTACAACAGATTACAATTATATTACAGATCCCATTACAGTACAATTTAGTCGCCGTATCAGCATTTAGGCAGGTGACTCTTCAATGACAGTTTTAAGGCATTGGAGACGGAATACGGGCCCTGGAAGAAGGAGGACATTGTGGCTGAAAAATCTGAGACAGTGGTTTGACCAGTCTACTGTAGAGCTGTTCCGAGCCGAAGTAATCAAAGTCCGCATAACCAATGTCCATTGAACGGACAGGGCAGGAGAAGAAGAGAATAGACACTTACATCCAAATGTTTGGAAGTTCATTTAACAGTACCACTCCCCTCGTCTTGCTACGCTTTGCCAGGACGTCGGTTCTGCCGTTCGGTACTCTGAACAGGTCATGGTATCGACTCCGGCTGAGATGGTCTGGTACATATAAATCCTAACATCCCAAGAGGAATGTGCTATTGATGAAATTGTTCCAAATTTTGAAAGAAAATAATTGGGGCCAGTTGTTTCGGAAAATTTCACATGTGAATTTTCTTCAAACCGTCATTCACCGAAAAATTTGGTTGTTTCAACCTCCGTCAGAAGAAATTTCAAAGAAAATATCATAGGACCAGTTGTTTCGGAAAATTTCAAGTGTGACTTTCCTTCAAATCGTCTTTCACCGTAAAATTGGGTTGTTTCAACTTCCGTCAGAAGAAATTTCAACAAAAATACCATAGAAATGTGATGTGCAATTTTTTAAATGTGATCAGCCACATTCGAAAGTTCAGAGTTCAATGGGAGGCGCATGCTCAGACATCAAAATTGTGGTTCGGCGGGGAACACTGAGTGAAATGTTCAAATTTATCGAACGTTATTTTGGAGTTGAAACAATACATTTCGTATTTGAAATGAAGGAAGACATTGCGTGTCAAATTATAAATGAAAAAAAGAATCTTTTCCAGACAGAAGAGGCTGTTCAAAGTATTCAATGCCAGAGCCCGTACAAGAAATATTGCTGTTTCAGACAAAGAAACTGAAATCTACAATAATTAAAATTTTTAATTTAATTTATGTGTAGGTATAATATATTCAGACTTACTCATTGACGGCATTCAGGGCTGCCTCCAAATGAAAAGAATCAAACTTGCAAGAAGTATTCAATCTGTAAGCGATATGCTTCATCAGCAGCTGGGCCGTGCCGATCTCGAGCAGCCAGTCCAGCACGGCGGGCATGAACTTGGCGACTTTCCCGGTCAACTGGCTGTAAACCTTCCCCGGTTGGGGCACCAGGATGTTGGGTGGCGGGAAGGTGGGCTTGGGGCAGGCATGGCAGACGGACGGCAATAGCTGGACGAGGTGGCGCAGACGCGATGAGGTGCGACAGCCGAGAGCTTTTGCTACTCCGTGTAGACCTGCCGCTCCGACACCACGCTGGACTGATGCTATAACGGAGGTCGTCATGGTTTCTTGGTGGGTTCTGCAATCGAACCAGGCGCTGTTGTGTTCAATGTAAACTGTTGTCCTGAAAAAAAAGTACAAAACGTTTCATTATATCAAGTTTTTTTTTTTTGCTTAGGTTTGGGAGTTTAAAATTCTAATCACATACGATGACCATTAACCTTTTGAAAGCCAGCATAGGAAAAATATATTTTTTCATTACGACGTTTGACATTTCTTGCGAATCCAATATTTATAAATTTTTTTAAAAAATATATATATTACAAAAATTACATGAAAATAATCTAGATAAAACGATCTTTCTGATAATACCTGAAATTTATTCTCTCCACAATGAATTTATATCAAAAACAATGAAAGAATATAGAGTTTCTAAACCAACTCCGTCTATTTTGACGCGGTGGCCATTTTGTCCGTCATCTTTCTTGTCCGCCGCATCATCCACAATTTATTAAAATTATTCCGAGAGGCTAGCTATGCAGTATTTTGTTACGTCAAGAACGAGAATGGCCCAAGCGATTCTGACCTTGTTCTTGATACAATTTCTTTATACATAAGGGACAAAATCGCTTCCAAAATCGATGGTACACTGAAGTACGTACGACCAATGAATGGTTAAATAGACGATCAGCGCCATTTTAAATTTGTAACATTTGCATGTTCCTAATAATGACTGATTTTTTACCCATTTGATTTTTTGATTAAATAGTGATCTGTCAAGCATAATGGGGCCGACAGACTCAGCTATAAAAACGCCATCATTTTTTGGTTCGGCGTATTTTGGCATATCACTCGCCGTACATTGGGAATGGGAATGTATGGTGAGCGATATGCTGAAATAGGCCAAGCCAAATAACGCTAGCGCTTTTATAGCTGAGTATGTCGGCCCCATAATGATCATATTGTTGTCACAATCTGATCAAAAACTGAAACAGACCGAGAGCTCGCAAATTCCCCCACAGAAGCATTTACCCCAACCAACATTATTATATTTTAGCAAGTTAAACTTTATTATTAGCAATTAAAGTCATAAATTAAATAGTACATATCACTAAATTGTGGTATCATATTTATTTTTCATGAGTACAGTCGATTCCGCTTAATTTGGACAAATTCTGATCTGTAGTCGATGCAAAACGTGTCTCAGTAAATTTTTTTTTTTTTTTTTTTTTTTTTTTTATTTACAAAAGAAAATCATAAGTCTTTAATAATTACATAATTCTTTGGCTAATTACAATAAAAATAGTTTTTTTTAACAAATCTACCCAATTCAATAAAGAAAAGCATTTCTCGTGTTTGAATTGGGGAGTAGTGCCATTACAAAGGTTAGAGAAAATAAAAAAGAAGAAAAAAATTTGAGGTAACAAAATACATAAACTTATATAGGATGTTAACAAATATACATTGATAGTGGAATTGAGTATCATATCAGTTAATAAGTTGGATATACAGAAATAGATAAGTAAAAGTAAGAATATAGATGTAGTGAAATAAAATAATATTATTACATTTCATTTTATAGGTAGGTATTATATATAATTAACAAAGGTGTTAGGTACATGGATTTGATTCTAGCAGTTGAGTAGAGGAGCTGATAATGCTGTAAAAGCAGTACATAATATTGAGTTGTGACAATATTCCTTTGGTAGTTCAATGTTGATGGAATATTTTTGGAGGATACGTTAAAAATGAAAAAAATAAATATTTATATATATTTATTTTTTTGTTTATTAATTTTGAAATTAAATAATTAATTATATACTAAAGTACTTAATATTATAATAAAATACTTGATCAATTGTAATTAATAGGTTATATGTAATCAAAAGATATATAAAAAATTATTCTATGAAATTTAAAATTTATAGTTATTGTTGGGTTGATCTAGTAGTTGTTTGATTTGTGTTTTGAAGGTATTGTAATTTATTTCTGTTTTTATTTTATATGGGAGGGCGTTAAAAAATTTTATACCTTGATAGGTATAATGGTGTTGATAAGCACTCGTTTTAAATTTAGGGATTTCTAAGTTTCCACGTGATCTTGACCGGTTACTTATTTTTGTGAATGTTATTGAATCATTGAAATGATCTTTGTGGGTTTGTAATAATGAGTTTTTTTTTGAAGATTTTATTTAGGCTGAGAACTTTAAAGGAGTTAAATAATTGTGTTGTTGGAAATACAGATGGTTTTCGTAGGATGACTTTTAGAATCAACCTCTGTGCCCTTTCTACGGGTAAAAGGTTGGTTTTGAAAGTCCCCCCCCACCCGATTATACCGTATTGGAGAATAGATTGTGCAAGGGAGAAATAAATAGTTTTAATCATACTAGATGATAGGATGTTTCTCAATCTAATGAACATGTAAATAAGTTTTCTTACTCTAGTTACCGTATTTTGGACTTGTTCGTTCCATTTTAAGTGCCTATCTATTATGATACCCAGGTACTTTATACTATTTTTGCATGTTATTGGTAAACAATTTGCATTGTCGCATTCATTTTTGTTTTCACACTGCGATGAATGGATTTTAATAGTAATATTTTTTTCAACATTTTTTTCTTTCAATGAGAAAGGGATAAAATATGTTTTCTCAGTGAGAGACAATTTAGGTCGAACCATGTTTTGAGAATGTTTATATTGATATTTGCTTGTCTCATGGTTTCCTCCCATGATTTCCCTTTAGTGATAACTACAGTGTCATCTGCATAAGATATGATATCTCCAACAATCGGAAGAGTGAACATTTGATTTACATATATAATGAAAAGGATTGGTCCGATGACAGTTCCTTGTGGTATGCCAAATGATGAGGTTTTGGGTTCACTTAAGGTATTATTTATTTTGACATATTGAAATCTCTCTTTTAGATAACTTTGAAACCATGATAGCACTATTCCGTCTAAACCAATTTGCATTAATTTCTTAGTGAGTTTGGAATGTGATATGCTATCAAATGCCTTGCGGAGATCAATGAAGATTCCAAGACATTTTTTTCCATTATCTAACTTTTGCATAATTGTTGACGTTAATTTAGCAATCGCATCCTGTGTGCTGAGATTGTCCCTAAATCCAAACTGGTTTGGGCTCATTATCTTTTTTTCTTTTATGTAATTGTTGAGTTGTTTTTTAACAATTTTTTCATAGATTTTTGCTATGTTTGATGTGAGTGCTATGGGACGATAGTTTGAGATATTTTTTCCATCACCAGATTTAAAAACAGGGGTGACAATAGTCTTCTTATAGTTGTTCGGGAATATACCCTTCTCTAGACTTTTATTTATTATGTGTGCAATTGGTTTGCTGATTTCCTCACGTACAGCTTTTAATGTTTTAACAGTTATATTGTCGTAGCCAGGGCTTGCTGATCCTCGTAAACTTATTATAGCGTTTTCAACTTCTTTATCAGTTACTGAAACAAATGTGTGGAAACCTTCTTCAAAAGCTGGGTTTAGCTCTGGTTGTTGAGTTTGTTTTTTGTCTATGATAATATTACTAGCAAGATTAGTGCCAACATTAACAAAATAATCATTAAAAATATTACCACAAAGTTTTGGGTTATTTTCTGTCTCAGTATTTACTCCTTGATGAGTAACTTCTTTTGGTAATTTTTGTTTTGTGCCTTTGTTGATTATTGTATTGATGACTTTCCAGAACTCTTTGCTATCTTGATCAGCATTTTTTATTTTATTACGAAAATACTTTTCTTTTGTTAGTCTTATTAAGAGCGCAAGTTTGTTTCGGTATTTCTTGTAGAAAGTAGTGATTTTTTCATCGTTTGGAAATTTTTTAGACTGGTGATAGTATTTTTCCTTATTTCTGATTGAAATCACTAATCCATGGGTCATCCATGGTTTTATTAATCTGTGCTTAGATTTTGTTTTCGAAACAAGTATTTTTGTAGATAGGTTTATGTGATTCAGGAAAACTGTTTCGAAATTCTCTGCACAAGTATTTGGATTATCTGATTCAAATATTGATGCCCAGGTTTCCATTTTAAGATTTTCTTCTAACGTTTTCATATTTAAATATTGAATTTTAGTTAAAAAGATCGGGCATGTGCTACACTAGAGGAGTACTGTGTTAATTCGGCTGCAATTCGGTAGACTTCGCCCACGCTGACATTCATCAACGTAAAGTTGTTCAGTTCACACTACACTGCAGCGCATGTAAGAAGGCATTTTTTGGGTTAATGTTATTATAACATGTTTCTAATTGTTTGTTCATGATTTAAATAAATGTATTATTTGTACCTAACTTTGATTATTTTATTTTTTAATTTTCATATGCACGTGAGGTTTTTCATTTTTGTGATTTTTTCATTTTCATGGGGTGAGGTTTGTCCGGGTCTTGGCGGTGGACATTCGTCTGCCCACCAATTGCGCGGCAAGCCAGATCGGCAGAGACTGGTTGAGGGAGACCTATCCCAGACCTTTCCAGCTGGACTCACGACCGATTGATTCGTTCATCCGTCACTCCTAGACACACTGACCCCCGGATTCCTACCCACCCCTCATACCTTTTTCCTTCCCAACACATCCTCTCCTTCCTTTCCTAAAAAGAACCCTCCACACAGCATTTCCAAAGATGACATAGGCCCTGAGGGGAATTATCTTCTTCAGGGCCTCCTGTGTGGAGCTATTGTAAAAAAAAAGGTTACTATAGTTAGTACATAATTCTATAATCAAAAATTTAATTATTTTTTTAATAAAGTTTTAATAACTCAGGTACGGGGCATACGTCATTCCTTTGTCTACCTACGTTAAATTGTTGTGAAAACAAGCTCATGTGCCCAAGCGGTTAAAACGCATTTGAGAGAACTTAAATAAATGTAATATTTATTTAACTATCTTAAACTTTACGTATTTGGGACAGCCGTATATTTGGGACAAAATGTTTTGGCCCGATGTGTCCCAATTAAGCAGAATCGAATGTACTAGTGAGAACTAAACTTACTTGGGATCAGCGAGATTGTAAATGTCCTGCATCAAACAACCAAACATATTTTTATTGTTGAGGTTATTACTGTTCTGCTCGGCTTTCAGTTTTAATAATTTGCTGCATTCTTCTTCAACACTTGCATTTATTATACTGGACACCTGAAAAATCAATAAAGATATTATAGACAAATGCAAGTTCATAATTAACCTCTTGTAGGCCGCAGTCCCAGAGGCGGGTCCAGATTTTTGAAGCGATTTTGCCCCTTATGCATAAAGAAATTGAATGAAGAACAAGGTCAGAATAGCTTGGGCCATTCTCGATCTTGACATAACGAATTACTGGATAGCATTTAGCCACTCTGAATAATTCATATTAATTGCTAATGACGCGCCGGGCACCAAAGATGGCGGACAAACTGGCTGCCGCTTGATAATATGAACGCTGTCATATTCAAAGTCTATATTTATTCATTGTTTTTTATATAAATCCATTGTGGAAAGCATAGATTTGAGTGATTATTAGGAAGTTCATTTTATCTACATTATTTTGATGTAATTTTTGTATTATATCACAACAGAAATGTTATAAAAATTGAATTCGTAAGAAAGGTGAGAACTGTCATGTTGGACATGACATATTGAAAAAATATTTTTTTTTGTATGCTGGCTTTCAACAAGTTAATAGAGAATCAGAAAACAATTATTGTTGCAACATTAATATGGCAGTGTAATGTTACTAGTAATGAAATATAGTTGTTTTAAATCCCAAACCTCTTCTTGCCAAATCTTAAGTCCATGTATATTGATGTAGTCCTGGATATATTCAAAGGACCTCCTGTAGCCGTCCATGTGCTTGGCCAGCTGCTGCAGCCTTGTGGCGAGATCTCCGCCTGATGCTCCTGTCAAGGCGGCTCCCAACCGAGCGCCCACCAGACGAGACACCTCCCTTCTTATGCCATCTTCCAGTAATTGCTTGGGGTCTATACAGATCACTCCGACAAGAGTGCTGCGCATCTTGAGAATCCCTATAAAAACATACCCACGTGTTAAAGATATTGATATAATATGTTAAAGCATTATTATAAGAGTGTAATATTCTATTACCACTTGTAAATACGGAAACGGAGTGTGTCAACTTCGCTACTTCCATCCTTTCTTCTAGCTGGGCAAAATCCTTCAGTTGATCTTTCTCCACTCTGGAGGGCAGTTCTTTTATGACCGATGTCTGCAAGGCAATTATTCGCTCCAATAAACTGAACACTGTTTCGGGAATAATTTGAAGTACCTCTCTGACATAGGCCACAAGTTCATTGCTGTAGTATTCTGAAACGGAGAGGAGGTCTGGACTGGCAGCTTGGTTAATACGAAGTAAAGGGATCTCAAGAGCTGATGCGAGTTTGAGGAATACCGCTCTCAAGTGAGAAACTAAAGCAGGATCTTTTTTTAAAGCATCGCGTCCTAAGGCAGTGAAGGATTGCGCAACACACCAGCCATAGCTGAGATCCGCACAGACTTGAAGAGTGACTAGACTGTCCTCGGTGAGGCCTCCTCCCCGCACCATGTTTCTCAGACCTTCGCGAGCTTCCATGAGCCATTGCTTGACCTGCATTATGTCATCCAGCTGGTGAAACTCTTGCACATCTTCCAAAGCCTGGATTAGCTGGATTATTTTTTTACTAGATGCGGCCATATCATCGTGCTTCAGGGAGTCTATTTGTTTGGCAATTGCATTGAACCATTTTTGAAGATTTTCATTCTTTTGAACTCTAGGTAGAAGTTTTTCAGCCGAAAAACCTTCAGCAAGTTCGATAATTCTTTCTTTAGCATCCTTCTTTTGTTCTTCCCATTTCAATTCTTTATTGTTAAGTAATTTTTTAAGCATGTCCTTGATGCACAGTTCCAGAAGAGAAGTGTTGATGAGAAGTTGATAGAGTTCCATGGCTTGATACTTTGACTCGGCAATGGTTTGGTCTCGAATCTGTTTACTTTTCTTGACATTATCGTACTGGATCACGGTGGGATTAGTGTGTAACATGAGCCACCGAAGTGTGACATTACATTCTCTGATTAGACTCAATATTTTATTAATATTATCTGACAACTTTTCTTCCTTCAGAACACCTTCTTGCAACAGCTTTGCCGTTTGCGGTATAACCTTTTTCATCTGAGCAGAATGAATTTGCGCTAGATCTTTTATGTTTTTTGTGTTGATTGTGTTTGCCATAGCTGATTTAGCGGCTTTGTAGGGTTCCCAGGCTTCTATAAGGTTAAGTGTAATACCCATATATATAGAGACGATCCAGTTATCGGGGAAGTATTTGTCTACAACTTCTCTCATCTTGGCAGACTCAGACATGAGGGTATTGGGAGAGAAGAAGAGGCAGACAACAAGCATGGCGGCCTGAGGAGCCAGAGCGGTGGAGCGATGTTCGGGAAGAGGGAAGATGCTGGCTTGATTGTAGATATCTTCACTTCTCAACCGGTTGATTATAATCTCCACAAAGGATTCGTCGATAGGAACCCGTCTGAAAGATGAAATAAAGATATGGAATATGTAATGCATTAGAAGAATTCTGACTCCAGCAGATTCCAGGAGGCACATCTGTACAGAATCAAGTAACTTCGGATGCCATTGCCTCACAGCATTCCATAATGACCTAAAGAAACTCTCCTTCACCATGCAAACAAGCAGAAGTAACACATTTTTTAAACTGCTGTAATAATTTATTAAATTAGCAAAAGCAGCTTTTCAAAATCCCCCCAAAATAGTGATAGGTTTACTCTAGGTAAACTGAAGTCTTCACCTGAACAGTTCCTCAGGGTACTGGCTAGGCCTCCTGACTCCAGGCGAGCAGCGGTAGCCCGTGTCGCTAAGCAACTTGCAGACGCGGTCCAGGTTGGTCTGCAGATGCGAAGCCGTGGCACGGTGCCATGCCACCAAGAGACGCTCCCGCACGCGCCCCGAAACGTATGTCTCACACACCAGTAGCATGACTCCATAGAGATACAGGCTCTCACACTGTGGGAATACATAAAGCAAAAAGCTACATTCATACTATCAGCAATACGAACATAAAGAGATAAATAATAGTCAGTTTTTAAAAATAATATATTCCAGGAAGCAGATTGCAGGGACTACGACAGATTTTGAATAGCGGTGAGTATGAGGATAATCTGTGCTAAGATTAAAACACAATATTATGAAATAAACCCAAAGCGCATTCAACAATGTTGTTGCATTTGCAAAATTACCATTATGTTAAATATTTTGTAGGAAAAATGTTTTTAGGAAAAATTCAGTCAGATCCAACATAAGTTTTAGATTCAGGTTTAAGATAAAACTTATTTACTACATTTTTCGTCAATGTTCCTGCCCGCGTATAACACAAACCAAAAGCATTAAATATCTTGGGACCGAAATTGATGAAAAACTACACTGGGATTCACACATTGATCAAACCTCAAAAAAGGTAAAACTTCTTCAAAAAATTACGAAACATTTTGTCAACTAGGGATTTAAAAAGAGTATACTATGCTTTATGCCACTCTAAATATGGAATATTAGGATGGGGCTCAGCAGCATCAAAACATGTAAAACAACTGAAGGTAACTCAGAATTGCATCATAAAGACTATACTAAAGGTCCCCGTAAGGACGTCAACAACAGAAATTTTTAAACAGTTTGACATTCCAAGTATACAGAAGATCTTTGCCAAAAAAATTCTCATACATCACCTCAAAAATGATTCACAGGCAAACACCTCACATACTCATAAAACCAGAACCAAACAAACAGAGATACTAAATATACAAAAGTGTAACTCTACCTTTGGGCAAAGAAGCTCTGAATTTTTCCTCCCACTTAGTATCAAACAAATTAAAACAAAAAATAACTACATTAAGAACATCAAATCTTGGCTTAAGGAACTACCAGAAAAAGAACTTGCTAGCATTTTTACAACATTGTCGTAAAAGTATCTGGAAAACCTCACTCAAAACATGAAGTCGAACCATAAAAGTTGCTAAAAACTTATCCAAAACCTAGTCCCCCTCAGCACAGGATTACCTAGTGAGGAGGACTACAAATATAATCAAAATAAAAAATTAAAAAAAACTAATTTTGGTTTTACAGTTTCAAAGATCAAAAAGAGCCTGCTCTAAGGAGCTTGCAGCATGATTCCAGGCGCACCAAAAGTGGAACGATGGATCATACCCGAGTCTCTTCAAGACCCAAATTAATAAATCTCTTCCTACAGCCCCTACCGCCCAACCTGGTGTCGACTATACTAAAATACAGATCTTTTCAAATTAAAGGTATATTAAATCTGCATTAACGCAAATAATGAATAATACATTACTGCAATTGAAATTTTTTTCTCTCATTTATGTAAAAAAAGTTGAATTTAGAAAAGTGACAAAACCACAAGTCATAATGTTCTTGCCAAATGAAAAAAAAATAATTCAAGGTTCAAAAAGTCCGCCTCTATATCTTGTGCTGTACGGTTACGTTTCCGTTAGCTCGTCTTTCAATGAATATAAATATTTAACTAATATGTGTTCATAAGTAATTTTTAGTTCTATAGTATTGTGCTTTGTTTGGGCTTCTGCCCATTATCTTTTTTTCCCTGTTTTTTGCCGGAAGAGGCTTTAAATTTCATTTAAATTTCATTTAAAAATTATTAAAAATTATTAAAATAAAAACATTTTTGATTAATCATAAATTCGTTACTAAGATACTGGTTTGTTAATATTAACCTTGGTTTTTTTATTCACCAGATTTACAGGAACGGGTTTAGTTTTTCCCATAGGAAAAACTAAACCCTTTCATACACTTTTCCATATAAATGATCATCTAGTAAATCCACGTTATGCAAGTGTATTATATAAGTATAATTAATACAAAACAATACAAGAACAACACGTTAATCTACCAAACTATTAAATGGGAATATAATTCACCGTCTCCAGATATTTTCATATCAGAGGGTTCGGCTCTGTGGAATTCCTAATTTGACCGATAAATCCTACTGATCCCTCAATATAAATATTTAAAAAATCTTTCGTAATTCTACATGTATTTAAAATGACTGATTTTTGCATTTTTATATACAAATTCTTTGACAAATCTAATATGCCTAAATTTTTAATAAGAGAGCTAGGTATAATGCCAGTAGCCGAAATAACAAAAGGTAATATTTTTATAGTCTGAGAATGCCAAATTCTTTTAATTTCATTTCCTAAATCTGTATACTTTCTTATTTTTTCAGAAACAGATTTTTGAATATTACAGGAATTTGGAATAGCTACATCAATAATATAAGTTATTTTTTTAATTTTGTCATGTAAAACTATATCAGGTCTATTATGACCAATTGGTCTGTCTGTTAGTATAGTTTTATCATAGTAAATTTTAAAGAAATTATTTTCTAAAAATGAATTTGGTTCGTATTCATAATATGGTACTATATTATGACAGTCAATCAAGTTATGTTTAATTACCAAACTTTGGTGAATTATTTTTAATACCTGATTGTGCCTAAATGTATACTCAGACGGCGCTAATATAGAACATCCTGATATAATGTGTTCTATAGTTTCCGGAAAAGCCATACATTTTCTACATAAATCATCTATTTGATTTGGATCTTTGATTATATGCTTCCTATAATTTTTGGTATTAATTACTCTATCTTGAATAGCAAGCATAAAACCTTCTATTTCTGCGCTCAACTCTCCAATACTCAACCATTTGTTTGACGAAAGTTTGTCAACATACGTTTGGTTGAGATAATTGAAGTGTTTTGCGTGAATAATTTTATTTGACCAGGAATCTAATAATTCCTGGTCAAATAAAATTAAATTTCCTGTCAAAAATATTATTATAACTAACCCGATTCCATAATTATTTTCAAACTTTTGATGAGAACATTTAAACATTGGTGATTTTTAAATTTGAATGACAATAAATTTTAATTTTTATCATGGATCAAATTCCATTTAATTTGTCAACCTTCCAAACTACTAAAGAAGCCAGGAGAATAGAATTAAAAGAAGCTGTTGAATTTATTCTCGAAAATGAGTTTTCGAAATCAATGAAGAGTAAGAATCAAGTAATTTCAGTTGATGAAGATGTTTCAAATGATGATTCCTCCGAACAACAAATAAATGTAGACGCTTCGATGCAATTTTCGAACAATTTTATGAATAACTTTAATTCTAATTATGATACTAAAGCCCTAAACAAAGAAAAGAAAGATAGTCTGATAATTTTTTTGGATAATCTTGACAAAATATCCTCAGTAATAAATGAGGAAAAGAGATTGATGAATGAGGATGGCAAATTGATCATTTTAAAGGCTATTAATGAAATTAAAAGTGATTATTTAACTTTAACTGTACAGCACGCTACAATGAAAGGCAGAGAATCTGCTCTTAACGACATAGTTCTCGCACTTTCGGGTTTTTCAGATAAAATGGACGCTTTAGTCAAGCGCCCAGTCCCAGCGAACAGTCCTGCTTTTTCATCTGCCCAGCCGCGGATAGAGATGCATCAACCAGTCACATTTATGTCAGCATCGGCCGTACCTGCCGTCCCTTTGAATCCTTCTTCAACAGCAGAACCCGCAGCTAATATCTCGCATAATATCAACCTAAATACAACTGATGCCCGTTTATCTACATCTAGAGTCAATACTACTTCCACTACAAGGCCTTGTACGTCCGTTTCGGTTTCCCCACACGTCACCCCGTCTTCTAAGCCGGCTTCTACTCATGATGCAGACGAAAATTTGAACACCAGAAGAAGAATAACCCGCTCACAAGCTACGAAAGGCTCAAGAGTAAGCTCAAAGAGTACAACCCCTGTTGCATCAACTTCTACAGCGTCTGTCTTTGCATTATTCTGTAATGATAGAATGGAGCCGTCCGGCAGATCTAAGGTGGATCCACCAGCCCCACTCAATGCTGATAAAGGTAAATCGGAGGAAGATACTTCCACGTCTGCTGCAGCAGCATCTTCTTCTTCTACTGCTCTACCCCCCACATCCGAACTGTTAACCCAGCCTATAAAATCCTACAGTGATGCCCTCGTCAATGGTAGACGACTCCGGTCTCGACCAATCTCCAAAGGGACAGGATCCGTCGATGACAACTTGGTAACCATCCCGAAGAACTTACATTTACATGTTTTCATGTTTCATAGGACTACCAAGGAAGAACAAATATCTTCATTCCTTAAAAAGAAGAAGCCCGATTTAGAATTTACAGTTGAAAAACTTATTACGAGGCACGATCGTTATGCTTCATTTAAAATAGGGATTCCGGAAAAATATTTCAATTTTTTCATGGATCCCACGATCTGGCCCAAGAATGTGGCCTTCAAAGAATGGTCATTTCGGAAGCCACGACCTCAAACCAAGACGGCCGACACCGGCACAAACCAAAAAAACAAAAATTAATGGTATTTATCAAAACGTCAGAAGCCTTAATAACAAAATTTTAGATTTTATGACTACAGTAATGTGTCAGAAACCACTTCTGATTGCTCTCACGGAAACATGGCTAACTTCTAGCACCTATTCGTCGGAACTATTCGGAAATCTGTACCACGTCTTCAGAAAAGATAGAGGCAGTCGTGGAGGAGGAACTCTCCTAGCCCTCCGAGCTGACAGCCACTCATACGCAGAAAGACTGGACTTCATAGAAACCCAAGGTGAAGACTTATGGGTGAAAGTAACGCATAAAAATATCATGATGTATATATGTGTAGTATATTTTCCTCCAAATACAAAATCAGAGCAATATCAATTATTTTATGACAAAATCATAAGTGAAAGTGCAAAACTATTATCAAAAAATATTATTATCTTCGGTGATTTTAACTTCTCGTCAGGGAAAAACCCAAGTGATATCTTTGAATATTTTTGTTCTTTTTATGATCTGACACAACTAAACACTGTTTATAACATTAATACCCGCATGTTAGACTTATTATTAAGTAATATAAATCCTGAAAATGCTGTTATCCATCGCCATGATTCTCCACTAGTCAAAGAAGACATCAATCACCCTTCACTCTCATTCACACTCGATTACATAACAAAATCACATAAAATACATGACATATTACCTCCGGACATAAACATGGGTTGGATTTTCGACGAAAGCTCAGATTATACACTTAGAAATGCCTTAGAACAACACGACTGGAATCATTATGACTGCCTCGATGTAAACCTGGCTGTCGAAATGTTTTATAAGCAGCTTAATAACATTTTCGACCTTTGTTTAAAGAAAAGATCCACACATTTGCTCAGAGATGATAAACAATATCCAAAATGGTTTAGTGGAGAGATCATTCACCACATACGAGAGAAAAATAAAATGCACTATCTTTGGAAAAAAACAAAATCTGAACATGCCTTAACGAACTTCAAAAAAACACGAAAATTAATCAAGCAGTTAATTGGTCAGGCCTACACTGACTTTACACGAGAGGCAGAGAATAGTATTATAACTGACCCCACTCGATTTTGGACTTACATGAAAGATAAACGTCGCGGCTGTGACAAACTAAATCACATGAATTTTAACGAACATCAATATAACGGATATTCTGAAATAGCAGCAGGCTTCGCAAAATATTTTGAATCAGTATTTAGCGACAGTATTCCCAAACTTGATATTTCCTCTATAGCTTCTTCGTCACACAATGCTTTACCTATACAAATTCACGAAATTAGCGATGTCGATATTGTTGCCGCTTTTCATAAGCTAAAACCTAAATACTCTGTCGGTCCAGATTTTATACCACCCATCACACTAAAAAAATATTCAAATTATTTTATTCAACCTCTAAAGCACATTTTTAACCTTTCAATTCGTAATAATATCTTTCCTGAAAAATGGAAAGTAACGAAAGTCACGCCTATACACAAAAAAGGCAAAAAGTCAGCAATCGATAATTATAGACCTGTAGCTGTCTTATCAGCACCCGCAAAACTCTTGGAAACCATAATTTATTCACAAATATATAATCAAACAAAACATTCACTCAACGAGAATCAGCACGGATTTCGCCCTACTCTATCACCCTCAACAAACCTAATGAATCTTACTACATATATCAATAAATCTTTTGAAAATTTTGTACATGTCGATGTGATTTATACAGACTTCGAGAAAGCATTTGACAAAGTCGACCATGATATTTTATTAAAAAAATTGAGTGACATCGGATTCTCTCAGAATTTTCTCGCTTTCGTAGCTAGCTACTTACTCAATCGTCGTCATTATGTCAGTTACGGACACCAATTTTCTCACGAATACAAAACCAACTCCGGGATCCCCCAGGGATCAAATTTAGGACCCCTCCTCTTTCTTTTATTCATTAATGATATAGGCAAGACCATTAACCGCTCAAAATATCTCCTCTTCGCTGATGATATCAAACTTTTCAGAGCTATTAAAAGTTACATAGATTCCATTATTCTACAGAATGATCTTGATTCTCTTGTCAAATGGTCGGAACTGAACAAATTACCCTTCAGCATCCAGAAGTGCAATGTCGTTACATTTACAAGATCCAAAAATACATTTCTATTCCCCTACCAGATTAATAAAAATATATTAACACGGAAAAATGAGATTAGAGACCTTGGCGTGATTTTTGAAGCAAATCTCTCTTTCAAATCCCACATATTTGACATTGTCTCCCGCGCCAACAAAATGCTTGGATTTGTTCTTCGTAATGCGAGATCATTTACTAATGGAATTGCAATACGTCGAACATATGAAGCACTTGTTCGTAGCATCCTGGAATATAGTTCCATTATTTGGGCCCCTTCTGAACAAAACCATATCCTAGAAATAGAAAAAGTACAAAAAAGATTTTTGCGTTACCTGTATATGAGGGAATATACGTACTATCCATTCCTTTATCCATCCTTGTTCTTAACAGGGATGCTCGATTTCAACACCTTAGAAGCCCGCAGAAAAATATTTTTAGGTAAACACTTTTTTAAGCTAATCTCTGGTATCATACTCAATCCGCCTATATTAAAAGAGGTTAATTTTTACGTCCCTAACAAGTATACTCGTGGTAAATCCCATGCACTTTTTTATGCTCCGAAAGTGAGGACTTCTACATATCAGAACGCGCCAATAAACAGAGCGACTCAACTGCTTAACGATTCTGCATTGACCATCGACATTTTCAATGTCACTTACAGACAGTTCAGCAACTATCTTTTAGCAAATGTCACTAAGTAGTAAAACTGCCCTTGTGTACTTTGTAATTTATAATCTTCTCTATGATATATATTGGTGTATAACTGTTTTATAGAGAACATGAAAAAATAAATAAATAAATAAAACACCATAAAATCGAGTCAAGTGTGGTTGAGCTGCTAACTTATCCACTAGGGATAAGCTGGAACTCGACGGGTAAAAATGTTAGATATCCCCTAGGGGTAAGCTAGAACTCAAGCAGCTAAATTACTATTTCAAATTACAAATGGCAGTTTAAAAAAAATGTTTCTTCAAACTTCGCAAAATCACTTTGTGGCGTCATTTTGAATTAAATTAAATTATTACTTGTTTGTTTCTTTTGTTATTCAATGTCATTACTACCCCGACGAAGAAACCATCGGTTATGAAACATGTAGGTAATTGTGATTATATAATAGTGGTTTAATACAAAGTTATTTGTTTTAATTTAATAAAAAAAAATGTCACCAGAAGTTGTTTCCCTTCATTGTCTTGCAGAATGGTGTCCAAGGTCTGCTGAATGAAGACTCCCTCAGACAGCTGCTCCAGGAACAGATTTAGGTCGGCCAAGTACTGGTAGATGTTCTCAAAGGCCAGGTAGAACCGTGTGATGATCGGAAGATTAGTTTCTTTAAACTCGTCATCTAGTTCTTGAAGAAACTACAAATAAATTAAATTAATATGATGCTATCACTATTCCGTTTTTTAACATTAACTACATACAGGATTTAAAAAAAAATATTATAGTGAACACCTCACAAGAGTCCCAACTGTTCCCGTCTGGAGCCAGTGAGACTATCCCCAATTGAGGTATGTTGTGAAGCTGAAGGTAAGCAGGGAAAGAAAGGATATGGGGAAGAGGAAGGTGGGGATGTACCTGTCTATTCAGATCTAGTCACTAAACACGGCTAAAGCCATTTCAAGCAACGTTTCAATTCTGAATGGTGGTCCTACATCAAGCACTGGTAACTCGGGAACCATTAACCGCTTGGACACATAAGCTTGTTTTCATGATAATTTAACGTAGGTAGACATAGGAATGACGTATGTCCCGTACCTGAGTTATTAATTTTATAACCAACACCTCTGCCATAGGTCACTCCAAGTGGTTCCTTACATTTGGCGACTTAGCAGGGGTGCCCAGGATGTTGGGGAGAGGTTGGTCCAGGTTTTGGCGGCGTCACCGCATCGGAAGAGGCCAGTTGAGGGAGACCCTTTGATCTCTCCAGTCAGTCTGTCTTGGCGTAACGCCTTGCACCGCAGTGGGAGGAACGGATTCATATGTCACTCCTGGACACACTGACCCCAAGTCTCCTACCTAGCCTCATAACTTATTTTCCTCCCAGAACTTCCTCCCCTTTACATAAAAAGATCCTCCGACATAGGTCCTAAGTGAAATTATGGTCCTCAGGGCATCCAGAGTGGAAGATACTCTCAGTATCGCCCTGGTGTAAAACCACCATTCAGAATTGAAACTTGAAATGTTGCTTGAAATGGCTTTAGCCATGTTTAGCGACTAGATCTGAATAGCCAGGTACACCCCCACCTTCCTCTTCATCATATCCTTCCCTTTGATAGGTTAAAAGAAGCATTAAAATTTAATTTGTATTCATTGATGTATTATATTTAGATGAAACATGAAGGGAAAAATAGGTTTAATTTGTATACCTCCGAACGTAAGTTAACTAGCGTATACGGTCTACGTGCACCGCCTATAGCGTTATAATAGCTGAACATGTTTTTACGAAATTTTAGTAAGCAATAGCGCCTCTAATTGTATAGGTCTTTGTTTGTATTCAATCAAAATTAGAAATTTCCCATACAAAACGTTTCCTTTGATAACATTTTGGATTTTATTGTGTGGATTGACATTTGCGTTTGTTTAATTTCAATCTAAATACGCATGAATTACTTAGTTAATCCAAACTAAGAACCCAATAACCTTTTGTGCATGTAAATAGTAGTTTTTTGTAGTAATATAGTAATTATTGAAACGAAGTGTAATTTTTATAATCTGTGCAAAAAAGTGCATAATAATTATCGAAATTCAATTTAGACTTTTATAGGTAAGAAATAAATTAAATTATTTACCGGACTGTTTGCTATTTTCTTTTCCAACACATCCGAGTTTTTGAAGTAAGAGAAATCGAAAACAACATCTCCATATTTTGTTTGCTCTTCTTTGGTATCCAAACTGCAAAAACACCGATTGATAGATTCCAAAAACCACAATAATATTTATAAATCGAGGTAGGTTATTTAAATTTACCTGAAAACAGGTGGAACATTGTCTTTTAATCGTAATATTTCCGCTATTATGGCATTTCCATGCGAGACAAGCTCTAAAAGATTTTGTATACAAGCATTTTCATCGACATTGAACGTTGCCGCTTTCAACATGCTAGCGATAATACGACTGACTGCGGTTCGTACAGTAAAATGATTACACTAACTACATAAATAACACCAATTAGAATAAAAAAGTAAACCGGGTTCGACCCAAAATAATATAGTAAATGAAGTGAGAAAAATAATAACAATGCGTAAACTTTGTCTGTCACTTTGACAACTTTGACTGACTTTGACACATATATACTTTGACAGTTAATTATAGGGTTGCCAATGCATATCTTCCAAAATACCCATAATAGATGTTCAAAATCCCCAAATTGGGGAGAACAATTCCCCTTAAGTTCATTTACAATAATTCTAACTTCGAAACGAAATTAAAATTCTATTGATATTAACATTTATTTTGTCTAATTTAGTGATTTTTGTATTTTCTCTTTCGTCCAGAATTTAAAAATAAAATTTTGTTTGAAAAAATTCTGCAAAAGAAAACGAAATTATAGTTCACTCTTATTTGTTATTGTAAATATTATTTTTCAATATGGTTCGGTAAATGCTATTTTAATCGGTATTAGTTACTTAAGTTCTCATATTTTAAAAACCCATATTTTCCACACAACAAGGTTTTCTCCACAAAATACCCAATAGGTTTAAATTCTTAGAAATTCCCCGAAATTTGGGGAATTCTTCACGAACTGGCAGTCCTAAAATCACTTTATCTCGTAAATAGTTTTATGGCTACTGCTATTGAACCATATTGAACAAAAAACAAATTAATAATTCACGGTAGGTACTGCCTTTTTACGTGCGTTTTTTATGGCAATAACTTTGACATTTAAAAAATGTCCGCCACTCCCCCCCTCGCTGTCAGTTCCTAGATTTTCGCCAACCAGTTTTGCTAGTGGAAAATTATTTTTCATTACCACAAATGAATCCGTCTGTGTATATGCGTCGTACCGCATAAGTTAGGCGCGCGCTGTCGCGTGTTTAAAATTCGCTTTGTCGATTTATTAGTTGGTTAAGTGATATTTATTTATTTCAAAATGAACTCGAAAAATGGTTTGCTGAGTTATGACACCCTCGTGCACGCTGTTGCCGGGGCTACGGTGAGTTTTCTTTAATTTCAATTCATTATCTAAAAAAACCATGACTAGAAACATTAATTTAATTTGAATAATATAAGACAATGCAATTTCCACGACAGTGCGCATAAATAAACCAATAACACAGTGCGTCCTGCCTATTATAATTCCTACTTGCACATTGAAATAAATTTACTAAACGAATATTATAAATAATGTTTTTGTAATAAAATAGATTAATAATAAAACCTACCGACTTAATGTTATGGTCGGAAAATTCAAAGAAAAATAATTATACTGGCATAATTTTTAAGTCGGAAAATTCATCATTTAAAATTGTCTTTTCTTTGTCAATATTTTCTTCTAAATTGTTTACAAGATCGTACGATTATTGTGACGTTTTTTTATAATTAATATTTTCATACAATGATAACCTATTCACTCTAGTTTATACCTACTCGTAATAAAATTTCTTATCTTGATAAAAAAAAAATAATCAGCGTTTTTGTAAACTATTGCCGATAAAGAATTTAGTGATATTGGGTATAATGAATAATGACTAATTTCACATGTAATTAGTTTGTATACAACGCTTTAAAAACATGGCCAATGAAAATTCACAAGAATTAAATAAAATAAATATTTATATAATAATTATTAGTAGGTACATAGTACATAGTTTTAATGATTTATTTTTTCTTCCAGGGAAGTGTGGTCGGAATGGCCACTTTCTACCCCCTAGACACCATTCGCTGCAGATTACAACGTGAGTTAAATAATCAATTTAAACAGTATAACAGTAAAAAACAGTATTGTAACAATTGAATTAGAAAACGCATGGATAAGATTTGAACGCGACTAAGAACCGAACTCAAAACATTCCGTTTGCCGGGTGGAGCCCCTTTTCAATATTGTCGTTTTTGTCAAACACACATAATTTTTTGAAAATCTGTATGAAGCTATACGCCAAATCATTATTTAGATTTATCTTTACGCGAATTGGTTAACATTATGAATATGAAAAGATATGTTATGGATACCTACATTGAAGCTTTTCATACCTTTTCAATTTAATGGAATTAAAATAAAATTATTAATTACGTAACAAAAAATATAAGCGCAAAGTACTAAATAATTTGCTTTTATTAGATACAGAAACATTTTTTTTAAATAACCCTTTATGGCTAAGATTATTTTTGACTCGATTAATTGACTAACCTTTTTTCGTTCTTGTAAAATTATTCGTAAAAAAATTAAAACAACGTTGGCGCTACTTTCCTTGCGCAGATAATACCAAAAATACGCGGAGTTCTAAAGGGGTGAGAAGTCAAATAATTATGGCGTTTATATTCCTCTTAACGTTGTTTCAACAATTTTTTATTAATTATTAACGTAATATTGGAAGCGTTTAACCGTAAAAAGTCGATTTAATTTTAATTTTAAAACAATGTATATTTTTGATATTTTAGTAGACATTTTTTTGTTGATAGAATTTTATCGTAATTTTTTCTTTAATGTAATGTGGGTAGGTTCTATAAAATTTTTCATGTATGGCTATATTATACGAGCCATATATTATTTTTATTTTGTATCAGTACCTTCCTAAAATATCTTTCCTGATCATCAAAATGATTTAAATTTCGTAGAACTCTTTTTAAAACATTTTTCTCTCGATTCATGCATATTTTTAATGCCAGTATTTGTTTGAGAAATGAATAATGCATAGTATGATAATATTTATTCTGATGAGTGCGTTGACTATTTTATTCACATAAACATAAAACAGTCGAAAGTTTATGCAACTGGCAAACAATGCGGAATGCCCATTACAAATTCTTTATTTTATTTATTTGACCTCCGTATTTACGGATCACGAAAAATGTAGGTATAAAGAAAGATACCTACCGATTTTTTCGAGACAAGGTCTAAAAATAAACTCACGCATTACTCGAATATTAAAAACTTAGAACTTTTTGTAATTAGATAGGATATCGCAACCGGAGTTGAGTCGAAAACACTACCTGTTCACAGATATGATATATTTCAACTGATTTCCACTACTTCAGAAAACCCCATACATTGTAAAGTTTTTTTTTTCGGTTTATGACTGAATCCATAAATAATAAATAATATCTAGAACGAACATAATAATTGTAAACTTGATAAAAATGTGTACGATAAAACATTACATTTATTTATTGAAGAATATCTAATTTTACTTTTATACAAGCCCTTTATAAACTCTATTACATCAATCGGTAAAAGTGGAAGAAAATAACAAATAATTTCAAATTAAAATAAGGGTCAAATTAGCTCAGTGGTTAGAGCAGAGCCCGACAAGGCTAAGGTCCTGGGTTCAGTTCCTAGATGCGACCGTATCTTTTTCTGATTTTACTGTTTCACATTTTCGTTTCAGAGTTGCTAACATCGTCTTCAATCATTATATATCCAATATATACCATAATACGGGCATTTGCCCAGCTTGGTAGTCAAAAAGCCATGTAAAATAAACCTGTAACAAAGAAAATGAATAAAGAAAATTAAACAAAAAAAAAAAAAACTTATGAAGTTATTAAAAAACATATTTAAATGTTTTTTAATGATTTTCCCTGATTGTAAAAATGACGCACTTTCATGTTATTTTGATACTACGAAGGTTTAAAATTTAAAACAACAAAAAACTGTCACTTGCGCATTTTTAGTTATTCATTATTTAGCAATGTTATTTATTTGATTTTATCTCGTTGGTAATAAATAATATTGTTACGATCAAGTTGTTTTTTTTTTACACCGAGTTAATAATGTTAAGTTCAAAAGTTCAAATTATTATTTTTTGCTCCGGCTTTTAAGTGGGCACATCTCTTCGTACGTAGAATTTAAATCACAATGCTCCGTATGATGAAGTGGAAAACAACCCAATATTGTGACAGTAAGGCAGTTGTATATAATACAGGCTCTCTGTAAATTTTTCAACAACATCATTACTGCCAAAAGATCTCCACAAGTGCGCAACACTAGAATGGGTTCTTCTTATAGAAGAACATCCTTTGGACAAAGGAGTTTTTCATATAAAGCTCCGTTGCTTTATAATATGCTCAGTGAAAATATGAAAACTATTGGTACGTTAAATTTATTCAAGAGAATGGTGAAAACTTATATACTGGATTGATTCTGGATTACCCATGTTGTCGCTTAATTTTTCAACAAAATTATTACTGCCAAAAGATCTCCACAAGTGCGCAACACTAGAATGGGTTCTTCTTATAGCAGAACATCCTTTGGACAAAGGAGTTTTCCATATAAAGCTCCGTTGCTTTATAATATGCTCAGTGAAAATATGAAAACTATAGGTACGTTAAATTTATTCAAGAGAATGGTGAAAACTTATATACTGGATTGATTCTGGATTACCCATGTTGTCGCTTAATTTTTCAACAAAATTATTACTGCCAAAAGATCTCCACAAGTGCGCAACACTAAAATGAGTTCTTCTTATAGCAGAACATCCTTTGGACAAAGGAGTTTTTCATTTAAAGCTCCGTTGCTTTATAATATGCTCAGTGAAAATATGAAAACTATAGGTACGTTAAATTTATTCAAGAGAATGGTGAAAACTTATATACTGGATTACCCATGTTAGATGGTTTGGGCATTTAGAGCGAATGAACGAAGAAAGGGGCGTAAGGAGAATATATGATGCAAGTGTGAATGGTATAAGAAGTAGGGGACGTCCGAGGAAGACATGACACGATCAAGTGAATCAGATACTTGAGTCGGGCCATGTCAAGAGTCAGAAAAATAGAAGAGTATGTATGAGACGATGTATGAATGTGAATAAGACAAAGAGTGTGTGCCAAGACCGGGGTGTTTAGCGGTCCGTCCCCTCTGCCTAATTAATAACCAAACTAATAAATGGGAATATAATTCACCGACTCCAGATATTTTCATATCAGAGGGTTCGGCTCGGTGGAATTCCTAATTTGACCGATAAATCCTACAGATCCCTCAATATAAATATTTAAAAAATCTTTCGTAATCCTACATGTTTTTAAAATGACTGATTTTTGCATTTTTATATACAAATTCTTTGACAAATTTAATATGCCCAAATTTTTAATGAGAGAGCTAGGTATAATGCCAGTAGCCGAAATAATATTACTCTTATTATTTATATACTTTTCATTATTTATTTCCTTTATTTTTTCCCATTTTTTACATGTTGACATTACAGTTGAATAATAATAAGAAAGGGAAACCCACTAAAAAAAAACTAAGGCGAAGCCTGTGCGTGGGTAATATAAGTGTTTACATTTTATTTTTGTACCTAAAAATAACAGAGTGCATCTAAAGAATAAACCAAGATTAAAATCTAAAAAATGAAAGAGGTAAGATTATGATTAAAAGTTGTCTAAAGATTGTACAAGACGTAAATATTTAAAATACATCCAAGTAAAAAATAAAAATTGTAAGCTACTAAAAATGTAGTAAAAGAAAATAAAATAAAATATACAGAAACAAATTAATATAGAAACAAAATCAATACAGAAACAAACATAAAAAATAGAATGAAGTAAAGATTAAATTAATAATGCTTGAATATCTACATTACTCAGCCATAATTTCAACTCTTTTAGGTATTGAGCTGGTTTAGTTTACTTACTATATTACTTAGGGGGTTTCTCACCATCCTCCCAATAGCTTATCTACCCTTATAACGAATATTATTAAAAAATAAAAATAAAATACTCACAGTGGTTAGAGAACTCCGCCAACTTATCCAATATATAGCCACTATTCATAGGTTTGAGTACCGCATTATAAATTCCAACTTAATAAATAAATAAACCGTAAAACGAAAAGATTCGTTATTAGTGTAGATAAGCTATCGGGAGGATGGTGAGAAACCCCCTTACTGTATATAATACATAATTGTTTATTATTTACTGATAATTGTTATGTATTTAATTTACTTATGTTTACAAAATTGTAAAGCTGCACATCTCGATACAGGAATGCTCTTGAGATGTGCAGCATAAAGGTTACTGGGTGGAAGTACGTACGCGTCGCTACGCCTAACGACATCTGAGGCCCTAGCACACTCGCTCGATAACTATCGATAGGATAACTATCGGTAACTTCTCATCGTTCCCTAGGACAATTGCACATCGCTAACGTACAAAAAACAGTTGATGTCGAATATGTTAAGGATACTTAGTCATTGTGAACTGTCACTTCTTCGTTGGCGATCTGTAGTCATGCTAAAGAACGATGAGAAGTTACCGATTGTTATCCTATCGATCGTTATCGAGCGAGTGTGCTATGTGCTAGGGCCTCTGAACTACTTAGCATTTCTTAGCAACCATACATTTTCTATGAAAATTGATGCTTCAAAATCACACTGGCTACGCGTTGCGAAGCACTTTTCTTATGTAATATGAATTATATTTTGAATAAGTAAATAAATAATGATGATGTACACTAGTGAGAAATTTTAAAATTGTAACTGAGAAAATTATCAGACAATAATTAATTTTTTTCAAATCCAGACAATCGATTGGTATTTTGTTATTATTGTATATTTAGTGTATTATTTAAACAATATAATTTCGGTTGTGTATACGTAACACTTTACATTTCGGTTTATAACTAAATAAAATTTTAAATTTTAAAATATTTCTTCACTGAAGGAAAAGATAACACTAATAATCCAAACGAAAATATGAAAAAGAACAAGACACTAAAAAAATAAAAAAGATAACGGTCGCAAGTGGGACACGAACGAGAATGGTAGGAACCCATAGACATATGTATCATATGCCTATGTAGGAACCTAAACAATAATTTATTTATTAACTCCCTTTTTAGGGGCAAAAATTATACAATATTTATTGTACATAACTGAATTGCTTAATAACTCAATGGTCCGGGGCATACGTCATTCCTATGTCTACCTACGTTAAATTGTCGTGAAAACAAGCTTATGTGCCCAAGCGGTTTTAAGTAAGAACATTTTGTATTTGTTTAGTGAGAAATTGAATATGTCCACTGAATTGGTATAATTGTATAAGTATTCTGGGCAAAGAGGAATACATATAGTGGTAAATATGAATATGGTAATGATAAATTGCACAAAAACATACATCAGTGATATGATTTCTGAAGTTGCTTTTAATGGAGTACATGATGCAAGCAATATCATAAGTATTTCTACAGTATAGTCTAGCCCTGATGAATGAATGCAAGGCTATATAAAAAACAGTGTATTAATCTTTCTAATGTTTCAATCCAAAGAAACATTTTTTCAATAGTCCCTTTCACAATGCGTTTTCTTTTATTTTAATTAAATGTGTACCTAAAAGTAAAAATAGTACCTGTCAATTTGATGATGTTGTACGACGATAAAAATATTGTAAGTCCCTAACTCTTTAAAATTAAATGAAATTGTCCACTGTGATTTTGCACTTCTCCATGCTGGATGATTTATGTCTCGTTTGTGAACCATGTATGTAATTTTACTGTACCCTGCACCAGATGCGATTCAACTTTAAAATGAATTATTATTGATGAAGAAGACAATACTAATAAATCTAAATGAAACCTGAAATAAACAAGAAGTAAGACCAGAGATCCTGGGTTCGATTCCCAGTTACCATATTATTTTCCTGTGTCTTGTTCTGTCTCATGTTTCGTTAATATTTAAGATTAATATTATCCTCTTCTTCAATGATATATTACTATTTATTTTTCCTTTTTTTTCTTTATTCATAACACTGTTAATGACATAATTGGAGTATTTTTCGACCACCATGTTAATAGGCACATGCACGGAGAAAAATGTTATTCTAAAATACGATCATTTTATTCGTAAAACGGTTAAAAACCGGACTGAAGTTCTTACGAACAAATTAACAGGGTTTCATTGTTTATTGGCGGGAAAATGTAAGAATAAATTTCGTACATATTATAACAAATACATACATAAATTATTCTTACATTTTCCCGCCAATAAACATTGAAACCCTGTTAATTTGTTCGTAAGAACTTCAGTCCCGTTTTTAACCGTTTTACGAATAAAATGATCGTATTTTAGATTAACATTTCTCTCCGTGTGCCCGTGTTGTAGTGTTCGATAACAGTGATGGGTATAACTTTCAAGAGTTACTAAAAATATATTCCAACCAAATTAATTAATTATTTACACGACTTTCGCATATGACAAAATAATAATGGGAAATTATAATATGCTTATACTAAGATTATTCATAGCTTCTTTGAAGAATTTTCGTATTATTTATGGCTTAAATTGATGACAATGTCCCCCTATTAAACATACATTCATACATTAATATAAAAAAACCTCCACCTCCATCGTCCAGAGTTCAGATTTATTTTTAATATAAAATTTAATATTCCTATCAAGGGTCCCAAATTCGCGGAGACAGTGTGAACAGGAGAGTGGATTCCTCAATGGCACATAAATAGTTTTGAAGGCACATGAATAGATCTGTTTATTTTTTAGTTTTAGCCATTTCCTCATCAGGACGATACTTAGAGTATATTCGACTCTGAAAACAGGTGCAAACTTCAAACACACATTAAAATTGTTTTTTTTTCTGTAAGCGAGAGAAACCCATATTTCTTTTATTTTTTTGGACTTTACCGGGTTTTGATAAAGTTAGTTAATTTATATCGCGACACCAACAAAAAATGTGATAAATCGTGTTTGTAGTATTAAATTAGACAATGAACCATCTTTTTAGCAGAAATATTTTTTGGGAGAGGTTCGGGGTTCAGGTTATAGAAAAAATCGTTTTTTAGAAGAAAAAAAAATTGTTTATAAGATTTATGCATTTTTTTTATCGATTTGTATGAAATTTTAGCAGCGTTGTATATATTATAGTATAATATGCCAAGGTTATTATTTATTATAACATTGTAGACGAGTCCTAGCATAACAAGACAGACCTTGCACTGTTGTCCACAGCTCTCAAATATTTAAATCTCCAGTTTTATTTTCATACAGCCATTGTAAAATAAATTATTCCTGAAAATGTCGTTGCTTTTAAACAACTCTGGGTGTTCGATGTTAAAATACTAGAAAAAGGCTTGGGTCTGTTAAACAAACAAAACGTCTTCAACACTCAACTAATGGTTGTGTAAATATTATGGTCATTGGTATCAGTGCAGCGGGTTTTTGGAAATCAATAAACATTTCCTTACTTTATTATTTTTATGTAGTATAACTGCTCTCAAATGTCCGGAGCTAATGGAATTCTGAATTCTGTGAGGTTGAAGGGATTGAGAAATAAAAGGAGATTGGGTAGATGAAGGTGGGGAAGTACCTGACTATTCATATCTGGCTTATGAACATAAAACTTTTGCCATTTCTAGCAACGCGCAACGTTTCGATTCCGAATAGTTGTCTTTCACCAGGGCGATACGGAGATACCCGTTGATATGGTAAGTGAAAGACACCACCGTATCGTTGTACGTACTTATTTCTGTAAATACTTTTTATGTCATGTTATATTGTTATGGCTTCATTCAGATGTAACAGTATTGCACAATGCAAACAGGCTTTGCACGTGGAATCAGATTCACGGTGATTAGCTAAGCAGGTACTTCATTATAATTTATGTATTTTTTAAATTCTCTATGGCTGTTTAGGTACGGGTGTTTATGGGTCATGGCTGTTCAGCTAGGCGAGTACTTGTCGGGCCGCGGGCCAAGAGTTCTATACGAAAGTCTCTGCCGTGAAATTATTATTTTGATTTTATAAATGAAAGTTTTCACGTGTGATGCAATAAAAGAGGCAGGGATTAGATAATATGAAGCACAATCGCAATGTTTGGTATTGTAATTGGACCTACGACCTGCAATTATTTATTGGTACCTATTTTGTTCGCCAACATTTTTTTAATGAATTTATAGCAGCAGTCGTATTATGATTCAATATAATATTTTGACTATTTTGGTGCAATATCAAATTAATCTCTAAGAAGCAAATATATGTTTTTAAGAAGTAACAACATCTCTCTAATTTCTCAATTTTATAGACGAGTGCAACTATTTTTGGCTTCTAATCTCATTTCTGTTACTAGCTGTGAAGTTTGATATATTCCTTTAGAAAAATTGTCAAAAAATATTTCGCTGCTTTTCCTAATCCTAATATTTTTATCTCCCGATCTCATCTCTGTTACTAGCTTTGTAGTTTTGATATACTCCTTGTAAAATTGTCAAAAATATTTAGCTCCTATTCCTACTACTTTTTAGCTCCCAAAGTCATTTATGTTGTTAGCTTTGATATTTCCCTTTTAGTAAAATGGTCAAAAAATAAGCCGACATTTTATATAATTATTTATTTCACATTTTACCACCGTATGTATTTTTATTTATTTATTGGCTCGCTAACATAATAAATACATCACACATAATTATTACAGTAATTAACATTTTCAATATGTTGAATAATATAATAATGATGATTCCAATAATAGGCGAGGACACCATTTATCACAAAAATTTTTGTGCAACGATAAGTTCATTTAAGTTACAAGTTGGTATATAAAAACGAAGTGGACCTAAATTTAAATATTATTTACCTAGATCAAGTTTAAATTATCTCAAATCAGAAGCAGAATTTATATGGTAAATTAGCCCGTAAAACAGTCGCGTAATTAGCCCGTGCCCGAATATCATTAGGCATTGGTCATTGGGACGATGGAATCGTACAGATATTTTTTTAAATGTTTATTTTAAACTTAATAGGTAAAACCTCAAATTATAACATTTTAATTAATGAAGACAATATTAGTGAAACTCTATCCAAATCTGAAACAGTAAAATCAGAAAAAGATCGGGTCAAATCAGAGGCCCTAGCACACTAGCTGGATAACGATCGGTAGGATAACTATCGATAACTTCTCATCGTTCCCTAGCATGACTACAGATCGCCAACGAATACGTTATATTCGAAATCAACTGTTGTTTGTACGTTAGCGATATGCAGTTGTCCTAGGGAACGATGAGAAGTTACCGATAGTTATCCTATCGATCGTTATCGAGCGAGTGTGCTAGGGCCTCTGGGACTCGGACCTTCGGCTTTCCGGGCAGATGCTCTAACCACTGATCTAATGTGTCCCTATCCGATTCGGTCTTATTTAACTGTATCATACTTCGACTGATAACTACCAACATTATCTTCGTTTTCTTAACGCATATTTTATTGGCTGCTATCTTTATGAATGATGGCAAGACTCAACTCGAACTAAATGCAATCTAGATAGTGTCCGATCTTTTACTGATTTTTTCTGTTTCAGATTTAGATTGAGTTTCGCTAGTCTTCATTAAAGATATTTTTTGTTTAACTATACAATTCAGAATAAGTGATAGCATTTTATAAATAAGGAAAAAGAAATTAAAAACCAAACAATGTAATTCTTCCTTTAAATTATTTTCCATTCTAACTAAGGCATAAACACATAATAAAAACAACATATACAGTGTTAATTAATCTTTACCTTTTCTTCCTTTAGTACGAGTATAAATAAATAAACTGTAAATTCACAATATATTCTTTAAGCTTCTTCTGCTTTTCTAAGTTTTTCGTTCGACGATACATAATAATAATAAATAATAATATATCGTAAAATTGAAAATCATTGTCTAGTTCTCATGAAAGTATGCAACTTATTAAATAATCTAATTAATTAAAATCGCAAAAGAATCTGACCTGGCTTAAGTAAAATACTATCCTAATAATCTTAACTTATTACTTTTTTTTTTAAATGCCCCCTTTTATTGCTATTTTCATAAGCAGAATTTGAATATTTCATAACTATTTTAAATTTTACTTTTATGTCTCGGTGGCAACAAATTCATTCGAAATTATCAGTGACGTGCGGTGATTTAAGCTGGAATTAAAAAAAAAACATAATTCAGGTTAAAAATTCGACACAACATTTTTTATATAAGAAAATAGAGTTTTTCTAAAACATAAGTCGGTGTCAACGCTTCGTGTCAATTCGTTAACATCCGTTGTCTTTTTTTAAATTCGTTTTGTATGTTCAATTCTCCGAACCTAAACTAACCTAATTATATGTACCTGTAATAACATGTATTTTGGAAGGAAAATAAAAATGATTGTGTACAATAATTATATTCCCATTAGCATCTCATAATAATAACTTTTCATGAAAATGTTTACCTTATTATTAATGTTTTAGTGGATTTTGTTTTAAAATTATAAACAGTATACATTTGTATTCTATGACTTGCGTATAATATGAATATACCTATATAACTACATACTCTAAGAAATTATTGCATTTCGACACGAAAAAACTTATTGGATGAAACGCAATTATTATTAACTAGCTTCTGCCCGCGACTTCGTCTGCGCAGGATTAGTATTTCGATTAGCCTATTTCCTTTTCGTAGGTCCCATCTATATTTATACCAATATTCTGAACCTATTATTTAAAATATCTATAATTCTTGATTAGTTTCAAGGGTGAGTACTTCAAATAAATTCACTAATTTAAATATTTTCTAAAATAGAATTTTGGTTTTACAATCATTGTTTTTCAAAATGACATTCTCAAATTTAGACATTTTCTATTAAACAATAATTATCATTTGTAATACATGGAAAATAGCGGGCTTTGGATATAAATTATAGCCTATATGTTATTTTGATGTATGAGCTATATTATTGAAAAGTTTCATTAAAGTCCATTCAGTGGTTTTTGCGTGAAAGAGTAACAAACATACATACATCCATACAAACTTTCACGTTTATAATATTAGTTTAAAAATTTTATCTTATTTTACCGATTTTAAATTGTTTTCACAAAGCCTCTTAACCTGTTAATAACTTTTTGTTATTCGAAAATCAAATCGGCGTTTGCTAATTTTTTAAAATAACGCTTATTAGAGATTTATGTCATCCTATGAAATAATTGTATATCCTATGAAATAATTGTATTAATTTCATATGAAATAATTGTAGATAACTTAAAAATAAATAACTAGATTTTTTGTCTAAAATAATTCTTGAAACCTTCAAGGCCAATGATGAAAATTTCAAGAGACCTCGAATAGATATCATTTAGCTATTTCGCAACACCATACCTCTTGTCGTTCTGGGCCAGAATATACGTTTTGTGTAGAATACAGAGCAAGCCAAATATTATGCCAAAATGTGTGTTTTATTTTATTTTGCGTAGTTCATGCACAAATATTTTAAACATTTTACGATCATTTAAACAAAACAAAAAAAAAATATCACAAAAAACCTTAACCCAAAAGGGGTTTGTAAGTAGGAGATTTTGAACTTTAAAGCAGTTTTATAGGTTTGATACTTTATTTTTTCTTGGCTCAGAAGAGGCCTTGTCATAAAAATATTCATTATTTCAAATTGATGTGTTCTACTTAGCAGTTTTAGAATATAGCATATAATATTTACAAGCGCTCAAATTTTCAAATCAAAAACATGATTTTGCATTACTAAGTTAGAAAATAGGCTATTAATGTTTCAGAACCGTTTTTACTGGGATTTAAAACCATTGATAGTAGAAGACACTGAAAAAATCTGAGGACTAAATCTTAGAAGACTGGAATAATAACAATTACCTATTGTGCTATTCGTTATTATAGCGAACAGTTTAATAATTTAGTGTATTTAGTATATCATTGAAAAAAAAAGATTTCGGATATAATACCCACATAATTTTCACACTTTGACGTGCATAAAATTTAATCTTTTGCGCATAGTTTTTACAAAATAACTACACTACACGTACTTGTTTCACCTTGTGACTGGATTTTTTTCTAAGAACTAATAGTATTCAAAGTGTCAAATCCCTCGCTATTTATCAAACAAATATTATGATGACGCAGGTAAACTAGCTTACTGAAATTATCTTCGCTAAAACACTTAGCACTTGAGTGTGAAACGATAAATCCTCTTTAGGATTTCCTTGCGTATAATTTTAATTTATTTTAGTTCGGTCAAACGATTTTTTTAGGCGTTTCCACAAAGCTTTTTGGTTAAACAGAACAAAAAAAAAACAATTTTATCTATAGAATGTATATTTGACTGTAACGAAGAATTTTTTTACTCGACCATTTGGCATTTCATTTGTCTGTAAATTTGTGTGCACGTTCCTGTTTCCAGTTTCGGAAATCTGCTGTATCCACGTTATTATTCAAGCAAGCCTTTACTTTGACTGGATGACTAACTTTTATTAGGTTGCTAATTTTGACTGAGCTTTTCAATATTATAGTACTACCTGGCTGAAGAAAGTTTGAAAAAGAATTGTCATTGACGTAATGACAAAATTGAAAATTTTGACAAATTGTATAATTTCTTATTTTAAGTCAAAAAGTTTTATAAAATATTATATCTATGGATTGTTATAATTACGTAGGCATTTAAGTATCTTCTTAAAATGTTATAATTTCAAATGAAATTTTGATTTCGATTTATTAAATGAGAGAAAATTAGACAATTTGTATTTTTTGGACGGAGCCCTACTGTTCACAGGACTACTAGTGTTATAATAATCACCCCTATCTAATCTTAATATTTCAACAAATCGATAATTAACAACATCATTATAAAATTATAACCTAAGGTGATTAAACTATACATACTGTAATGTCTCATATTGCATACGTTATCATATCTAGTTGTTAATATTATTATTATAAATATTTACAAATTATCTTTATACAATTTTACACATGTTAACATGATTACTGATTACATTGATTACCAAAGGCTCTGATGCACGGGACAGTCATTTTGTGCATGATCATTTCATACATTATATAATTACGTATCGACCCTTTGGAATAACAAGGTTCCATCTGTTAAGGAAACGTCACACGGTTATGGGATCTATGGTATGCTACCTTAAAGTTCATTATCGCATGACGTTAAAGCAACAGATGGAACCTTGTTATTCCAAAGGGTCGGAATATTGAAGTCTTTTGCTGAATCAATTTGCCCTTGATAAATACCAAAATTTTATTTGTTTGGAAATTGTACTGTTCTTACATTTTATATATTTTGATAAATTGTTTTTATATTATTATCTTAAAGTTTCCGCTGTCTGAACTTAAGGGGTTATAGTAAGGGATTATATTAAGCAGTCAGGACGCCTAAAAAAACGATTTTTAAATAATTTTTCCTGGAAAGACATTTTAATTTATTAACTTAAAAATATACATACGTGTTGTAATTTTTAGCTTTATTCTGATATTTTTTTGTTTTGTTTTAAAGGAATGATTTTGAAAACTGCTATAGCCGATTTTCGGGAGGTCATCTAAAAAGTCGTTTTACGGTGAGCACGATATCTCTAGAATAGATCTCATAAAATAACAAATAAAAATATTTTGTTAATACAAGGTTTTATATCTAGTATTTAATTGAAGGAATAAGCAAAATATTAATTTACAACTAAAAAGCGGCTCTTCAAAAAAACATCGAATTTTAATGAAAATTTTGGCTTGAAATTGTTTATAAACTGGAAAATATTTATCGGTAATTGAAAAACTTCGTTTAATTACTAAAAGTATATATTTATGAAGCTTGTGTAAAAATTTGAGACTGATCGGTTTAACCGTTTCCGAAAAATATTGCTCACTAAACTTAAAAACACAGTTTTGAGGAAACGCTACAGTAACTATTATTTAAAATTAAATGTCTTTCCAGGAAAAAAAAATAAAAAATGACTTTTTCGGCCTCCTGACAGCGTATAACCCCTTAAACAAATTACCCTTGAAACATGTCCTCCACAACACAGGTGAACTTCTAACATGGAGGACAATGTACAATCTCTGTAAATAAATATTATGTTTACATCAATTATAATGCATTTTATATACCTGTAATCAATCATTGACGAAGAAAATAATATTAATAAATCTAAACTATACACGAAACAAAAAAAAATCGCGGAAAATAAAAAGGTAACAGTAAAAATAACTCGGAATCGAACCCACGATCTCTGTCTTAAGAGGGTATTACCACCAGAGAATACCTGAAATTAGTCCTTTTTAAATCAAATTCTAGACGTATTGACTCTTTTTTACAAGTAAACATAAATTGATTTTGAAATATTATTGTTTTATCTGATACATTGTAATTTTTTTTTTCGTATTATTGATAAATTTAAAATTGCATAATATTATATCCATTTGTAATATTCAAGAGTCTTTTATCTGTTTAAAACAGTATTGCATTTTAGGATATGTTGGAAAAATAGCAAATCTTTTTTAAATTGAATATCAAGCAGGAATGTTTTTTTGTCTAGACCCGAAAGGTTAATTGGATGGGCAGACAGCAATATATCGTTCGTCCAATTGATCAGTCAGACATCTTCATCTTCAGTTTTGAAAAAATTATAAAAGAAGTATTCGAATGCTCACTATAAATCAAATGTTATTTAGACGTATCTGGGTTTTATTTATTAACTAGCTGACCCGGCAAACTTCATACCGCCTCAGAATCAATAAATGTTGTGTTTAATTTATTAGCTGAAATAAATTAAGTTTTTATGAAGTTAAAATAAATAGGTACCTAATCTAAGTTCAAAAAATGAAATTGAGCTGTTGACTAAACACGAAATGTTCGGCACACTACACCATTGACAGTTCGAATTGATTCAAATTATGTCGACCAACGCACATTATTTGAAAAGCCGTTCCATACAAAATATATGAATTTTTTTATTTTCTTCATACTTATTCTTCCCGTGATTTTTTCCGATTTTTTAATAGTTATTCTGGTAATCGGGACGGAGACAAATCCAACAAATCAAAGATCATAAACATTGGTTCAGCCGTTCTTGAGTTATAAATGGTGTAACTAACCCGACTTTGTTTTATATATTAAGAAGATTATGCTATAAAATAAGAAAGGGAGTCAGAAAAGTCTGGTACATTACTATGACATTTTTAAATATCTAGTGACCCAGAAAATGTTAACATTTTGTTTAAATCATTACAAGTTTTTCTGCATTATGCAAATGATTTGGTGTCTTTCATGAGTATTCTGAGCATTGTACCAGATATAGGGTACAATTTTACATATAAAAGCATACTCAACTCATATTTAGATTTTTCGGAGATGTCAGATTAATCACGGACAATATACAACAGACATGCTGTCTGCCAGACAGTAAACACCAGGCTTATCACTCTTATAATCGTTCACGTCTGCATTAATCGAGTAGGCGGTATGTTTGCCTTTCAGTTCAAGTACGCTACTTTATCTTTTATATTAATTTTATTCTGTAACGTGGAAATCAGATTTAATCAAAAAAATATTATCAAACAGATACGCTTGAGAGGTCTATAAGGATTTGGCTGTCATAGGTCACTTGTGGCGTGCTGTAGTTTTTCTCTTTTGAAAATCGTAATTTTCATAATGTAACAAATAAACTTAAATAAGTGTGTTGTGGACGTGTCCGTTTGCCCTGGGTATTATGTTACATTTTTCTTTATTTCGGTGAAATTGGTCAAATATCGAAATCAAATCAAAAGGTGAATCACGATGTATAAAAATGTACTTAAAAGTATTTGTAAAAAAAAAAAGATAAATAAAAAACATCATTGGCTTTTCTGGGGCCAAAGAGTTAAAATGTCCTAAGTAAACTTTTTTTTATTCTATTTCTCTTATTAATTTTCATTTTATGTTTATTTTTCCAAATTCTATTTATTAATTAATAATTAATTTTATTCTTTCTTTTAAGAAAATGATATAAAAAATATTAAATTACTGCCACCTCGGAACAGGCTCTTTCCAAATTCTATTTATTAATTAATAATTAATTTTTTTTTTTCTTTTAAGAAAATGATATAAAAAATATTAGATTACTGCCACCTCGGAACAGGCTCTTTCCAAATTCTATTTATTAATTAATAATTAATTTTATTCTTTCTTTTAAGAAAATGATATAAAAAATATTAAATTACTGCCACCTCGGAACAGGCTCAGCCTAGTGAGGTGGCATATACCTAAAAAAATGTACTTAAAATATATTTTTGGTTAATAAATAATAATAAAAAAATTTAAAAAATAAAAAAACTGACGACATCAGAGGCCCTAGCACACTCGCTCGATAACGATCGATAGGATAACAATCGGTAACTTCTCATCGTTCCCTAGGACAACTGCACATTGCTAACGTACAAACAACAGTTGATGTCGAATATGTTAAGGACATTTAGTCATTGTGAACTGTCACTTATTCTTTGGCGATCTGTAGTCATGCTAGGGAACGATGAGAAGTTAGCGATAGTTATCCTATCGATCGTTCTCGAGTGAGTGTTCTAGGGCCTCAGGTTTATTTCGAATCGATATAGATCATACTTCGATTATGTGTTCAGTGGGTGGATGAGTCAATATTTATTTATTGAACGCCCAGAGGATAGAATTTAATAGATAAAGTTTCAAGGAAGAGTCCCAACTGTCTCGAGCAAGTTGGACTATATAACTCAATGATTGAGAGGCAAAACTATTGAGAGGAGCCAAGAAAAGAGTGAAGAGAGCAAAACAAAATACAAGAAATATGATGTGGGCGTGTTTCCTAAATATCAAATACTGTTCAACAGATAAATTAATTTCATCATCAATATAAAATTCTATCCTATATTTCAATAGAGGATTACAAATTTGTAGGTAGTGCAAATTTATCGCGGGAAATAATTTTGAACACGAGAAAGAAATAATAAATATCTACACAAATTACAAATTTAAAAAATTCAAAAAATAAAATCGCAGGAAACAAATATAAAATTGTACAGTGATCAAATAGGTCTACCAAGAAAGCGAAAATTGTTTTATTTAAACGAGTTTTAAAGCAAAGTAAATAACAAACAAAAGACTTGTCTCTTTATACATAAAATATTATTTCTGTAAGAGTGTTCAGAAAATTCCAGCTTCAAAAAATGTTTATGTGAATAGCACTGTCCGGAGCCAGTTTGACTCTGCCATTTCCAATTAAGATATGTTGTGAGGTAACAGGCAGTTGGGAGGGAAGAAAATGAGTTGAGGAAGGTTTGTAGTTGCCTGGATGTTCGGATCTGGTCACCAAACACGACTAATGGTAGATTCAGACTGGGTCGACGTACGTATACATCGCTACGCCTAACAATATCTGGGCTACTTAGCAACCATAGATTTTCAATGAAAATTTATGTTTTAGAATCACATTGGCCACACGCATCGTGACGTGCGACGTCTGTGACCATTTTTATAGAAAATGTATGGGTTGCTAAGCATTGTTTGGCGTAGCGATGCGTACGTACGTCGTCCAGTCTGAATCTACCTTAAAGCTATTCCAAGCAACGTATCGAATCGGAATAGTGATTCCGAGAGTATCTGCTACAAAGCCCTCGCAAAGATATTATTATAGTTTTATACCTGTTATAGTTTTGCAACATTTGCTTCATTTTGTTCTTAAGCAGGTTCTCATAATACAGCGTTAATCTCGAAAATATGTGTGATTATTTTTCCACCCAAACCTTCCAGTCTGACCACAGGTAGCATCTGTGGTATCTTATTTATTTCTTAATGACCGCATCATTGTGTGATATTATCATACACGTGAATTCGTGTTAATTTCTTACAAACTTTATTGTATCCCTTTTTGTTTGTAGAGTATTTTTTATTTAAATAATAAATTGTTGTATGGAGGTGTATGGAGCATCGATCAAGTATTATCTAGATAGGGCGTATGAATTTTAAAATTAACACTGAAACCAAATCTCTGTCCCCCCTTACCCGCACATACATATATGTATTACACCGAGTCACGTGAAAGAATCTCTTTTTTCTGATTTGTCTGTAAAAACAAGGATACGCCAACGTTTTTTTTATTGTACGCTGTGATTATAAATCGTATTCAATATTTTGCTATTTAAGGTGAATGTCAAAAGAATTCATATTCTACGCTTTCGTAGATGGCACGCGTATAGTATTTTTTACATATAAACGTTTTTTTAAAGTTATGCTTTAAAATAATAAGAATAAAATATTTTTCGCACAAGTACCAACACAAGCAATATGAATATTAACAAATAGTTTTAACAATAAGGAAGTTGAGTGAGTGAATAATATTTTGACTTATAAAAAATATGTTTATGTAGATGATGCAAACTTAAATACCAGTATTTTTTTTAAAGTTTGTTTTCGTAATAAATTAACTATACAAGTTTGAATTATATTAAAGCCCGCGAAAACGCCCGGTCAGAAATTGGAGAGTGTGTGAAGTCGTCTCACGTCATCTGGTCCCCTGTTTGTGTGAAATATACCTAAGGGAAAATATTTACAAAACCGGGACACGCTTAATATGGACGATTTTTTTTTTAAAGTTGTAGTAGTTAGATATTAACTAGTACTAATCAATTCAGTTGCCGGAATTTCGAAAAAAGTGCATTTTAATGATTTTTTTTCAATTTAAAAACACGAAATGTCATTTTGCACCGACGGCTATGTTAGAAACTCTTACAAGTTTCGGTGAAAAATGACATTTTGTGTTTTTAAATTGAAAAAATTACTTAAAGAAAAATTATAAAGAGTATTTTTTATTTAAATAATAAATTGTTGTATGGAGGTGTATGGAGCATCGATCAAGTATTATCTAGATAGGGCGTATGAATTTTAAAATTAACACTGAAACCAAATCTCTGTCCCCCCTTACCCGCACATACATATATGTATTACACCGATTCACGTGAAAGAATCTCTTTTTTCTGATTTGTCTGTAAAAACAAGGATACGCCAACGTTTTTTTTATTGTACGCTGTGATTATAAATCGTATTCAATATTTTGCTATTTAAGGTGAATGCCAAAATAATTCATATTCTACGCTTTCGTAGATGGCGCGCGTATAGTATTTTTACATATAAACGTTTTTTAAAAGTTATGCTTTAAAATATTAAGAAAAAAATATTGTTCGCGCAAGTACCTACACAAGCAAAATGAATATTAACAACTAGTTTTGTCAGTAAGCAGTGGCGGCTCGTGACTTTTGGTGAGCTAAAGTGCTAATTTTAACAAAAATGGCATTATTGATGTCGTTGTAGCCGAAAAATATTTTTTATTTTTTTTTCAAAAATTTTTTTTTTGTATGAAGATTTTCAGGAAATCGGTGCGGCGCACAGCAATACTGAAATTTCCTGAAAATCTTCATACAAAAAAATATTTTTTGAAAAAAAAATAAAAAATATTTTTCGGCTACAACGACATCAATAATGCCGTTTTTGTTAAAATTAGCAGTCTATCTCACCAAAAGTCACGAGCCGCCACTGTCAGTAAGGAAGTTGAGTGAAAAATATTTTGACTTATAAAAAATATGTTTATGTAGATGATGCAAACTTAAATACCAGTAATTTTTTTTAAACTTCGTTTTCGTAATTAAATTAATTCTACAAGTTTGAATTTTATTAAAGCCCGCTAAAACGCCTGGTCAGAGAGTGTGTGATGTCGTCTCACGAAATTCCGGTAACTAAATTGATTAGTACTAGTTAATATCTAACTACTACAACTTTTAAAAATTATTTTTTTCGTCCATATTAAGCCTGTCCCGGTTTTGTAAATATTTTCCATTATATTTCACAAAAACAAGGGACCAGAGGACGTCACACACTCTCTCGTACCGTGCCGGGCGTCTTCGCGGGCTTAATCAAATTCAAACTTGTAGAATTAATTTAATTATGAAAACGAACTTAAAAAAAAAAATACTTGTATTTAAGTTTGCCTGTGAACATTGATAAAAAAAGGACTCATCTTCCTTAAAAAATTGAAATCTTTCAAGAAAGGCTAACAATACAATATTTCGTCGGTGATTCAATCCAATATTGTACTTGTTAGCCTTTCTTGTAAGATTAGAGTTTGTGTACTTGCGCGAACAATACATTTTTCTTAATATTTCAAAGCATAATTTGTAAAAAGCGTTTATAAGTAAAAATACTATAAGCGCGCCACCTACGAAAGAGTAAAATATGAATTCTTTTGACAATCACCTTAAATAATCTTTTCAAATAAAAGTATCTATTATTATAAGCAATAATTATTAGCCTGAAATATAATTAAATAATATAATACAAATATAATTAATTAAATATAATCAATTTAAATATATATATATAAAGTATCTACTTACAATATTTTATACCAGACGATTATTTTTATTCTATAATATTTGAAATGTGTTTCTATAAAAACAAAATTGGTGTCGTGGTGGTAGAAATTATAAAACATTAAATAAATTATTTTTTTGCTCATTATGACAATAATATGACAGAATTATTAAAATGTGAAACTAATTATTCATGATATCGGTTATGATTACATGTGACTCCAATTATACACACATATATATGACAATGAGTCAGCGGAATAATGTATGGCAACCATTTCCATATTATTATAACATTATGTAAATACAACGATAATAATATGTAGATGTCGCCTGATGTCCGTCAGAGTTATCTTGACGCCATTTTATGAAGATTCCGCTTTTTATGTCGGAAAATGTTTGCATTGTGACTTGTGACACTGTGCACATTTTTCCGATTGGTACATTTGACGGCCCGGGTTTGACATTCCGAAGGTCGCGGGTTCGAATCCGGTGTGCGCAAATAAATTTTATTTAGGTAATTGAATTGTGTTATTTCACAATTAATTACTTAAAAAATAATATATAGTATATTTGTGGCACGTTTCAGAGTGGAAGATACTCTTAGTATCGCCCTGGTGTAAGACCACCATTCAGAATTGAAACGTTGCTTGAAATGGCTTTAACCGTGTTTAGTGACTAGATTTGAATAGCCAGGTACTTCCCCACCTTTCTCTTCCCCGTCTCCTTCCCTTCCCCACTTACCTTCAGCTTCACAGCATACCCCAATTGGGGATGCCATAGTCTCGCTGGCTCCAGACGGGAGCAGTTGGGATTCTCGTGAATTATTATTCACTATACAAAAATAAAAAAAAATTGACGTAATTTTTAAAAATTTTATCAGAATAACAAACTAGCGTTCTAACCGCTTGTAGCCTATGGCATTCCTAATTAGGGTACTTTGTGAAGCTGAAGTTAGTGGGGACGGAAATGAGATGTGGTAAGGAAGTTCCTAGCTATTTAGATCTGATCACCAAACACGGCTAAAGCTATTTTATGCGACGTTTTACTTCTGAATGCTTGTCTTACACCAAAGCAATGTTGGGAGTATCTTCCACTCTGGAACGTGTCGCAAATATACATTATAATATTTTAAATTATAAAATTGTGAAATAACTCTAATTAATTTAATAAAAATTACTTGTGCATGCCGGGATTTGAACGCGCAACCTTTGGATTGCTAATCGAAAGCCTTACCCCTCGATCATGGAGTACATGGAGGCCTTTGGTTGCCATTACCCAATATTTTTAAAGCTAGGGCGCTATGATTTTCTTTATGACCTACATTATTTTCGTGTCTTTTTGTTTTGTTTTTGCGCGCGTTCAAGACACATTTTCACAGTAAAATAACGTTAAGATTTAATTGAATTGTTAAACTCAATAAATGAATCTAATATATACAGAATTCATTTAAACGTCTCAAGTACACAAACATTTTACACGACAACACATACATTTAAACACCATCCATACTAACTATGGTAAACAATCCATTGGTTACGAGGGGGGCAAATTATATAATTGCCTTCCAGAAATCATTAAAAATGAAAATAGGCTGGATAGTTTAAATAAAATACATTCATTTATATTCTTAATAAACAAAATAATGAAACCGAATATTATTGTATTAGTCCTGTAGAGTAATGTAAAATGTATTTATTTTAAAATTAAGTCATATGTATTTCTAGTCAAATAAGTGAAAATGTTATTTTCTTCTTTCTGGAATAAAAACTTTAAAAAAAATATTCATTACAAAAAATGTGGTTCACGGCGAGTTCATCGAAAACGAGTTCATCGAAAACGAGTTCAACCTAACCTAACCTAACCTAACCCCTCGTTGTCGATAAATTTGCTTTCGATGAACTCGTCGGTTACCAAAAAATGTAGATATACAGTTTCGGACACTGCCGCAGTTATTATAAAACGTGTACAAAAATCTCTAGAGTCTAGGGTCAATGTGAAATTATATTTAAAAAATTGTTTCAAATTGTATTCAATCTTGCATTTATTGAATTCAGCGAGAAATATAATACATATGGTATTGAAAATATAAAAACGTCAATATTGCACTTTCCATCTCACCGGCAACGAAATCCATATCCATTCTTGACCCAGGCTTGTATAAGATGTCGCCTGAGTTGTCAGAGCGCATTTAGGTTGCCAATATACTTTTAAAATTCGAAGTTTCGTATCTTTTTGAATTTTTTAGGAACATACCTACTTGGAGCCCAATATGAGTTTTGCATGTGCATATCCTCTTCAAAACAACTCGGATCGGAGATATGATCCCCGTTTATGGATAATTGACCCAGGCTTGTAAGATGTCGCCTGAGTTGGCAGAGCGCATTTAGGTTGCCAATATACTTTTAAAATTCGAAGCTTCGTATCTTTTTGAGTTTTTGAGATACATACCTATTTGGAGCTCAGGATGAATTTAGCATGTGCACGTCCTCTTTAAAATAACTCGGATCGGAGATATGATCCCCAATTATGGATACGTGTCGAATCCGGAAAAATCGTGGGTTTCACTTGTGAGCAGTTCGCGACGCGTGGCAGCACTGGCAGCCACGAATGTCGGAGCGGCACTAGAACAAAAACTCACCCTTACTCTTTAAAACGAAACTACGTTGGCGGTGCTTATTTATTGATGTGCTGTTGAAGTTTGAAATTACCGCAACAGAAACTGTCGCTCATTTGAGCACGATTCCTCCCCACATCTGTCGATTAAACTTTATAAATTTTCTTTATTCTGATTATTTAATTTTCACGTCATAACTAAGGGAATTTGCACTGGTTGATATCTCATGGTCGCCAATCTCTCTTGTGGTGTCATCCTGGGCGGTATCGGAAGACGTCAGAGTCGAGCCGGAGCGTTCATATGAGTTAGTTTAAAACATAATTTTTCATAAACGATTTATTTTTGATAATTGTACTTAAAACCGTCTATAATAATACTTACATAATACAGGATCGATGTTTGTGGTGAACCCATATATATATTTATTCCAATTTTTACCGAATAAATACACCTATTATGATTATTTTTCATTGAATATCGTTACCTAACATGATGGGTTACCGTCACTTTCTTTTTAACTTTAATTAAAATCGATTCATCTCCTTTTGTCGAGACGGTTTATTTGCATCGCATATTACATATTATATTACATTATTTAAGCGGCTGGCTTAAAGATAACATCAGTTTTAAGTCATAACGAGATATGTCCGTTTAAAAAAGAGTGAAACATTCACTGAAATAAATATAATTGGTTTTCACAATAACAATGCATTACCAAATACATCCCATGTGGTATTTTGAATAGAGGATCACTGTCGTAATGAAGTCATCAGTAATAAGAAGTAACGGGCAATAAAAATTAATGATCTTATTAAATAACATATGACAACTTTTTTTACTAAGCTTACATAATAATAAATTATTAGCACGTTTTTCTACGATTCGTGAGATATTTTATGGCGCGAAATTATTTTTTTATGAAAAAAATTCTTTTAGAAAGCTATGCTTTAAAATATTAAGATTAATTCATTGTTTGTGACTGTAAATAAGCAATATGAATATAAATAATTAGTTTTGTACTTAACCACTGGAGCGACAGAGCAATTTAAAACTTTTTTCTCGGATTGCTAAAGGATTTTTTTCCGCTCACATTAAAAAAATCATACCACCGAATTTGAATATGGAGGCATGCAAACTGATTGTAGTTCACCTATCTTTTGTCTATTATCACATATTTGTAGGATTTATAAAAAAAATATTAACGATAACTTTAAAACATTTTAAAGAATCTAGAGAATATTTATTTTGTTATATTTTGAAGGAAAAATATATTATATAGTTGATTTAATAAAAAAAAATGTATAATCTATACCTATGTAGAATATAGGAGATGACATGTAGTTATTTTGGAGTTTTTCCTGTAACAGTTTTGCATTGACAATGAAACATCTGATAATTTAAATAATATATCTTGTCTCACGCGTTTTCCTATTATTTGTATTTTCTATTTACCTGTTGGCTCGATCCATTCATGCTCTTCGCGGGGCTAAAGGGCAGAATTCACACTCGGCGGATCTGTCCGGCGAGCCGATCCGTCCGTTTCGGCGCAATATTCACACATAGATTTATTTGCTCGGCGGATCCGCCGACGGCAACACACACGCATTCGGACATTCAAGTGGCGAGCATCTAAACAGTGGGGGTATGTCTCGGGAAAATTCTATATACTAGAGAAAAAAATATATTTAGGGAAAAATTACAGCATCTAGGGAAATTTTCAAATTATAGTTTTGTAGTAAAAAATTTCAAATAATCAGGGGAAATTTCAAAATATACTAGGGTAATTTATGGAACATTTTATATTCTATAGAACTTAAAATTCCGTTTAGGGAATATATAATCACAGGAAACCCGCAAAAATGCAAGGCATGGTGATGAGTAAGATTAAAAAAGAAACGCTTAGAAGGTTTGGGCATGTAGAGCGAATGAATAATAAAAGGAGTGTATGGATAATATATGACGCAAATGTGAATGGTAGAAGAAGTCAGGGACACCCGAGAAAGAGATGGCACGATCACGTGAACTTGGTACTTGATTTGAGTCAGACCATGTCAAGGGATATGTATGAGACGATATATGAATGTGAATCCGGCAAGGGGGGTTTGCCAAGACCGAGTTATTTAGCGGTCCGTCCTCTCTGCCTACCCCTGCGGATAAACGGCTTGGTGGTTAGTCAGTTAGCTAAAACTAACCAGGATATAAATAAAAATATTCGGCATTCAGTATTTACGTAGATACGTCAAACCAACTCATTCTCAATTTTTTTTAAACGACACTGCAGGACAACCGACTGCGATTGAGGTCGTGCTCGGCAAACATATCCGTTGCATACATGCACACACGGATCGGCTCGTGATGGACAAATGGACAGATCCGTCCGTCGCAGGAATATACGAGCTGATCTGTCCGCCGAACTTAACGTATGTTTTTTTTTTTTTTTTTTTTTTTTTTTTTTTTTTTTTTTTTTATTAACTCCACACAGGAGGCCCTGAGGAAAATAATTTCCCTCAGGGCCTATGTCATCTTTGAAGATGCTGTGAGGAGGGTCTTTTTGAGGAGAGGAAGGAGTGAACGTGGGTCTTGAAGAGACCCATGTTATAGGAAGGAGGAAACACAGAGGCCGGCAAATCGTTCCACAGCCGAGCTGTTGAACACAAAAACGAGTCGTAGAAGCGTCCCGTTCTCATGTGACAAATGTCAACTGTGTACATATGTTGGGTATGTGAGTGTTGCGCTTAACTCTTAAACGACTTAATGCGTAATAAATAGCTTACACCTGGCTGTGTTATACAATACCGGTATTTCTTTGTTAGGAAGAGGAATCTCAAATAAACACGTTTTATAAAATGGTCAGACACAATAACTACAGAAGATAATAATATTATTTAAACATCCTTTTTACCTTTCAACGGATTTATTATTTTTTTTATTTCAAGGTTGATGCAGAGTTCACAGATCATTCCAATTCTTTCGCAGTGTGACCTTAAGAATGTGATAGGAAATATTTTTATTAGCCGATTGGCCCGAGGTTTCAACATTCATTTTAAATACGTCTATTTGAATTTCGATTTGGTTTTGGTGAATAAATTATTGCAAATCTTGGATGTTGAAGTTAATTCACTTTCCGACATCCGATCGAGCTCAAACTCGGCAGGTGGACTCGTTGTCCATGACGAACTACCAAATGTTCTCAAAACGCGCACACACAGGCATTTCTCTGAAATTGGCTACTTGCCAGCCCAAGATGGCCCGAAAATTGAAAACAGATGTATTATAGTTAAACAAATTTGGTTTTTATTACTGGTTAATTTTTATTTATTATTGAAAAAAATGTTATAATTTTTTCACCATAATTTAATACATGATAATGAAATTCTTCCCATCCTTTCTCTTCATCATCTCTGTCCCCTCCCACTCCTTTCAGCGTCACAACATACCCCAATTTTGAGAATTGGAGATTGGCAGTTGGGACTCGGTTTTCACATGAATTATATTTATACACATTTTAATGTAAAGATGATAAATGATTATACATGGTGCCCGGAAACTAGTGATACAAACTGGACACTGGTGTACCTACAACATATTATTTGTATTTGATTTTGTGGTATAACTTTTTGATTTGAGCTTTCGGTGTACAAGCTGAAGTTCGAAATTCTTAGATCAAATTTGGAAGAAATCGGTCTCTCCGAGGTTACCAGCAGACCAGCTGTTATTGACTGAAGCGGTTTATTTTTTTGGTGTTTCGGTTGATATTTATTTGTTGTTTGTCTGAAAAAAATTATTCAGTTTAAATTTTAGCTCGGAAATTTTTTATGTAATTTGAGATTATTATGTGAATTTTTGAAATTTTTCGTGTTCCGGAAAAAAAAACCGAAAAATTTCTCCCAAAAAAAATTTGGCTTGGAAAATTTGTCGGAAAGTGGATCGGAAAATTGTAATAAAGTTTTTGAAACTGAGAAATTCCAAGTTTTTTATATTTTCCTTGTGAAATTTTGTTATCGGGAATGCAGTTTGAAAACTTCGACGGTTCTTTTTTAAAATAACAGCGAGTACCACCTTCCGTTTAGATCAATCCGAAACTGTACAGACATTACCATAAAAATACTGTCAGATAATATATCACATAAGCACATTTTTTAAACACCTTGGCAGGCAATCATCGACCAAGTGATTATACTTGGTCAATGCAGGCAATACATTAACTACGAGGGGGCAGTTGAAAACCTTTTGAAATCGGGTAAACAAAATAATTCCAAATCATAATGTATTTTTTATATAACACTAGCTGATACCTGGCATGAACCTTTTGAAATCGGGTAAACAAAATAATTTCAAATCATAATGTATTTTTTATATAACACTAGCTGATACCTGGCATGAACCTTTTGAAATCGGGTAAACAAAATAATTTCAAATCATAATGTATTTTTTATATTACACTAGCTGATACCTGGCATGCGTTGCTATGTAACTTAAATAAAGAAATTGTTTCACCTTTCTCATTGGTCCCCGTTCCCCTTCCGCCTCCTCTTCCCATCCTGCGTCTCCTTCCTCTCCCGTGTTCCTCTTTTGACTTTCTTCGTTCCTTCTCCTCTCTCATGCTGTCCCCCTTTTCGCGACCCTCCTTCGCGTATTCCTCTTCCACCTTCTCCGTCTACCCCACTCCCTCGTCCCCCTCCCGCAAACACCCACTCCTTAATTACCATCCATCTCTCCCGGATTTCCTTCACCCTTCCGCCTTTTTTCCTTGCCGCTAAACTCCATAAAATATTTTTCAAACAAGTCGCTTGTTACCTATTGAATATTTTTTTGCAAATTTCATAACGCCAGAGCTCACCAATATAGAAATATCGCTGTATAGAAACAACTAACCAAATTTTCATCGCAATCTGATGAATAGTATAGGACCTTTGAGACATTTATATAATCAAAGTATAGGACATAATTTCATTACGCCAGAGCTCACTATAACCATCGCGGGCATGCGCACATCAAATCCCCAAAGTTTCATCGCAATCGGATGAAGCTTCGCATAAAATATGAACAAACAAATAATAAACAAACCATTTTTTATATATAAGATGTAGATTATCGAGTTAACTATGGACACTTTTCACAATTCGTACAAATTTATAGTTATAGTGTTGGCTCATTTCATTCAGCATTCAATTATTAACAAATATAATCCTTAATAATTTATAATATTATCAATGAAGGTCTCTCTCTCCCTACTACAGAAACCGAAGAAACTTGGTCCATCGCCGAGCTGTTTGTCAAAATTCATCACATTGCAATACAATCATTATAAAATTATTATTCATTATAATATGGTCTGACCTCGTAACAGATACGTTATTAAGAAATATTAAATTTCTTTTTCGGCAATTGCTTTATTTATGTTTTATGTCAAACGGTAATTGGGTGGGTGCTGACTTTACACACATGCAATAATTAAGGTAGGTACATACTGGGTCGACGTACGTACGCTACGCTAAGCATAACGATACCTGCGTTGTGATGCGTGTGGCCAGTGTGATTCTCAAGCATCTATTTCCATAGAAAATGTATGATTGCTAAGTAGTCCAGATATCGTTAGACGTAGCGTAGCGTACGTACGTCCACCTAGTATGTACCTACCTTTATCATTATTATTGTGGAAAACATTCTCAGTAGATCGAATCGTTGCAAAAAGATGGAATCTAAAACGAAGAGGATTGTGATGGGTCTGAAAATCCCATCGCAGATGATGCGGATGAAATTTCGGTCTGTGACGTATCGTTCGATACCGAAGAAGAACTTGCAACGCCTGGGGTGCTAGCATGGTCGATCGATATGAAGTTACCGACCGATTGTCGGTAACTTCTCATCATTCCCTAGGATAGGGAATGACAGAATAGAATAGGTGACAGTTCGCAATGACTAAGTGTCCTTAACATATTCGATATCAACTGTCGTTTGTACGTTAGCGATCTGCAGTTGTCCCAGGGAACGATGAGAGGTAACCGACAATCGGTCGCTAACTTCATATCGATCGACCATGCTAGCACGCCAGGTCGATCAGGAACATCAAAGCAAAGAAGATTGCCCTAAATTTCGAAATTGTGCATAAGGCCTACAGGGAACAGACACCACAATAAAAAAAACGGGCCGCTTACTCTACCTCAAGATGGTGGAAGTGGAAATGAGTTTTTTAGCCAAATCGCATATTGAAGTATACTTTGCGGCACTCGTACGCCAAAACTATTGATTTTACAAAAATATTGTTAATACTTAAATAGTGGTAGCAAATTTTCTCTAGTTTATATTGTTTCTACATATTTTTGTCGTAAAATGAGTCGGAAAGGAGATATTGTTAAAAAACTGCTATTAGATGCCATTTTTTACAAAATGGCGGTGCGAGCGACAAAGATTCGTAGTGGCAAAGTTGAAATTCAGAAAGAGCACATCGAAATCTATAATATTACAAATTTTCAAATCTTTCGGAAAACTTTCTCAGGTAACCCTTTTTTTGTACCGAATGACTGGACTATCAATTAACCTCGCGAGTAGTGAATCGGGGCTTTTACAGTTGTTATCAAAAATACTAATTCATCGGTTGTGTGTGGGTCCTGTGTAACTTCGATTCGATGAACTCTGGAATTCGGAATTGCTTTGAATTTAAAATGAACTGATATGTCGAGAATTCAGACAAGCGATACTATAAATTAGAACATTTTCATGAATAGTTTTTCTTGATTGTTCTGTAGCAATTGCCATTGTTCTGAAGGATTCTTTACATAAACTTTCAGTATTAGAAATCCCACAATAATAATGAAAAATCATGGGATATTATATTGTACAGTCCCGCTAGTGCATAAATTACTTAAAGTAAAAACGTCAAAAAATATTTGTATAAAAGCAGTGCAGCCTGGCGTCACTGCAACACATGAGCTGATTTTGGTTCCGAGAACTACTTCATGTGAACTTCATTGTCATGTTCGTAGGTATCAGTTATCAATATTGTTAATTATTTGTATAATATGGAGCCTTGGCATAAATGCGATCCTAAAACAAACGCAGCGTATGATGTAAACTGGACAACACGTGAAGGTAAATAATTTAAAACTTACTTAGAAACGTGAGTACACCTGCAATGGCCTTCAACTGTGAAGTCATGTCACGTTGTGTAATACGTTATTATGCATTTGCACACGTCATTTTAATACTTTGAGTTATAATACACGTACTATATATAATACCTAACAGACTGTAGTAATACTGGTGAAAAATGGTGACCCGACAGTCGACCAAAATCAAAAGTCGACCACTACAAGGCGTGTGCCTATAGCATGGCGGTCGAAAAATCCACAAATTATGTCATTACAAAGCAATGAATAAAGAAACAGTAGGCCCCTCCGAAATTATAATAATTATAAAATTACATATATCTTTTTGTGCATTATTTACCAATTTTAAACCCAAAATCGACTTCTTAAGAGCGATTGATCAACGGCTGCGAATAAAAGTTTGAAAATGCTTGCAACTATAAAGGGAGGTTCCTAATGAGAAAGATTATTCCCCGTATCAAATTTTTAAAATTAAAAATTTAATATCGATTTATTTTTCGTTGTTTGTTTTTGGGGTGTTATGCCGTGTTGCGCTACCTCCTTCTTTAGCCGACGTTTCGGACAGCGTTGCAGTGTCCATCATCGTCGGATCTGCCCTGATGATGGACACTGCAACGCTGTCCGAAACGTCGGCCAAAGAAGAAGGTAGCGCAACATGGCATAACACCCCAAAAACTAAAAACGTATCGATTTATTTAATTCAAAACTTGCTTTAACATATACCTACATTCAAGTAAGCAATAAAAATGTTCAAAACGCACTATGATAAATTTTTAAATATCGTGTATTTTTTTATCATAAGTACCCATTTATGATTTTTCAATAATAATTTATTATTTATGATTTTTCAATAAATATTTTCAATAATTTTTCAGTCTAAACAAAAAGAGTGTGAAATTTTTTTTTAAATATTTTAGTTTGTAAGAAATAGAAAAACTGTGGTATTTTTGTCACAAAACACGTTATCGGATTTATTTTTTAATGATTTTAATTTAACTTAACTAAAATTAAAATTCTGGAAAATGTCTTTACTAGATTATGTATTGATTTATTTTGTTGAATGATTAGGTATATGATTTGAAATTTGTGTTGTTTAATAGAATCTATCGTTTGAAAATTGAACGAATCTGCCAACGACCAACGGTATAACGTAGTTATATTAAAAATGACTTATAATCAATATAATTATTGATATAAGTTATTTGTATAATTTAATATAATTATTGTTTATTTCAATTCTTTCATATATCGAGACACAAGTAGACGTCTATAATTTCTGCAATTTTGTTTTTATCTATTTTAATTTAATTTAATATCTATTTATGTGAGTTTGTTGTAACATTTTTTTTCGAAGGGTTTCATTTATTGTTTTAATTGTAAAAGCCGATTAAGGCGTGTAATAAATAAATAAATAAAACACAAATCAATCAAATAAAATTTACTTCCGCACACTGGGATTTGAACCCGCGATCTCCGGATCGCTACGACGACTACTTGGGCCGTCGTTCCCTGTCACCAACTTACCCGTTAATTCTTACAGGTTTTAACATACTTAAATATTTCAGAAAAAGACTGAACTTACAACTAACCAACTAATCGATATACGTATAAAATAGTTACCATTTGTAGAACACATAAATAATCAAAAATATCCCCAAATTACCTTTCCTCGCCTTATACAGATATCGAGTACCTATCTCCCTAATTGAGTTATCTATGGTTAAACGTGATAACTAAAAAGGGTTAAAATCATGTTTGTAATGATTGCCTTATCTAACCAACCATAGATATCGAAGTCAGAGTTGACACGAACAAAGTAGGTACTTACACAGATGCATTGATTATATTATGCAAAAAGACTGTGAAGTCTCGGAATCGGGGAATTTTGGTAAGACAGTGTACTGGTGTTAAAATAATAAATCTCAAATATAAGGTATATTTGCGACATGTTCCAGAATGAAAGATACTCTCGGTATCAAACTAATGTAAGACCCCATTCAGAATTGAAACAGAAAAGAAATGGATTTAGTCGTGTTTAGTGAATAGATCTGATTAGCCAGGTATTTCTCCACCTTCCTCTTTTTCGTCTCCTTCCCCTCCCCACTTACCTTCAGCCTCACAATATACCCCAATTGAGGATGCCATAGTCTCATTGACTCTTGTAACTCTTAAAAAGGGAAAGTAATTTGATCACGTGAAAAACTGTCAATTATTCTAAACATGATTTTAACTCTTTAGATATCCCGTTTAACCATAAATAAATTACCCACTTACCTCCAGCCTCACAACATACCACAATTGGGGATGCCATAGTCTCACTGGCTCCAGGCGGTTAGGGGCAATTGGGACTCTTGTAACTCTATTCACCTAAAAAAGGGAAGTAATTTAGTGACGTGAAAAACTATCTATAATGCTAAATATAATTATAATTTTTATTTTTAACTTATTAACTTAAAGAGTTAAACCTTAAATTATAATATTTTAATGAATGAAGATAATATTAGCGAAAGTCAATCGAAAATCCGTAAAAGAAAAATCAGAAAAAGATACGGATACATCTGGGACTCGAACCCAGGACCTCTGGCAATCCCTTTTTAGATATCCCGTTTACCTTAGATAACCCAATTAGGTAGGTAGTAGGTAATAATAATAATAATTGGATAATTTGTAGAGCGCCGTTTTTGTGTGAAATCACCCCAGGGGCGCTCGATTTCTTTATATTTATCAAAATTATTTTTACGATTTATTATAACTATTATCAGGTCTGGTATAATTTAAGTTTAAGCGTCTTTACTTGGGAACAAATTTGTATTGTTATTTAGCGTAGTATTTATTATCGTATAGTATTTAATCAGGTCACGTGTTGGGTCATTTACTTTCATATCTGAATAAAAAACCATTCACTACGTAATAATAAATGTAAACATTTGGTTCTAGTCACCATTTAGCCGACCGGTTTATGGCTTCATTTCTTCTCCCATCTAAAACCAGTATGTTGTACAAATTATTAATGAACATCATCTCTCAATTCGAAATGTCGCAATATTGTAATTAAGTCAATGCAATAAATTGTGCTCATATACCTACTCAATTAAATACTTCAGTACCTAACCTTTGCAATTCATTAAACAAGTATTACCAACACCTATTGTAACGAAATTGGGTTAGATAGGTAAGTACTGTCTCGTTGTAATATTTTCATTATTATTTGAATGCGTTCCAAACAAAAGTTAGAATTGGTTTTGACAGGTGGGTTAAGAGCGATTGACCAGCGGCTGAGTATAAAAGTTTAAAAATGCTTGCAAATGTACAGGGAGGTTCCAATGAGAAAGATCGATTATTCCCAGTATCAATTTTTTAAAATTAAAAATTTAATATCGATTTATTTCACTCAAAACTTGCTTTAATATATACCTACATCCAAGTAAGCAATTAAAAATGCTCAAAACGCACGATGATAAATTATTAAATATCGTCTACTTCTTGTAAGTATTTTTTGATCATAAGTAATTATAATTTTTTAATAATGTCTAAACAAAATAAGTGTGTAAAAAAATCTGAAATTTTTTTGTCGGTGAGACCTTAAATAAATAGAAAAACTGAGGTATTTTCGTCACAAAACACGTACTCGGATTTGTTTATTAATGATTTTAATTTAAAATTAAAATTCTGAAAAATGTGTTTACTAGATAATGTATTGATTTATTTTGATGTAAGATTATATGATTTGAAATTTGTGTTGTATAATACAGTATGTCGTTTGAAAATTGAACAAATCTGCCAACGACCAACGTTGATGTTTCAAAAAATGAAAAGATTATTTTTTTCATTTCAAATTTGACACGCAATCACGTCTTCCTTCATTTCAAATACGAAATGGGTTCTTTCAACTTCAAATAACGTTCGATAAAATTGAATATTTCACTCAGTGTTCCCCGCCGAATCACAATTTTGACGTCTGCGCATGCGCCTCCCATTATTTCGCTGACCGTCCGAACTCGGCTGATCACATTCACATCACATTTCTATGGTATCTTCATTGAAATTTCTTCTGACGGAAGTTGAAACAACCCAATTTTTCGGTGAATGACGATTTGAAGGAAATTCAAACGTGAAATTTTCCGAAACAACTGGTTTTTAGTATATTAAAAACAAACATAGTTTTTCAAAATTTAAAAAATGCGTTTACCAGATAAAATAACAATCTTTCAAAATCAATTTATGTTTTTTTATAAAAAAGAGTCGATACGTTTAGAATTTGATTTAAAAAAGACTTATTTCCGGTATTCTCTGGTAATACCCTCTTAACAGATGGATTGATGGCGGGAAATTGTTGTTTGTAGTAAAAGCTATATATGTATTAGCGTTTGAGGTTAGAGTTGTTTATTTATGGGTTATCCCCAAAGTAGTCCAGGTGGACCCCCAGGGGTCTCGATGGGGGTCTACGTTGGCGTGATAAATGGTCTATACACGTTGGCGTAAATATGGTAGAAATGTAGCAGCAGGGGGTCCACCGAAACCAGTAAAATTTTGAAAGTGGTCTACGAGAAAAAAAAGTTTGGGATCCTCTGGGTTAGAGTAACGTATAACGTCTAGTATCGTAGATACTCTCAGTATCGCCCTGGCGAAAGATCACCATTCCGATGGTGAAGTTGATTAGGCAAACGTCTCCAAATGCTAAGTTTTGTAATAAGGAAAACCATTTTTAAATGTTCGCCATGAATCGATTGATATTTATACGTGCCTTTGTTTTACACATTAAATACGCTATAAAATAACACCGATAAGCATAATGGTTCTGTACATTAGTTTGAAATTCACTACTTCTGCATTATAGTACTGTATACCTATAAGCAAGTGGTACAGTTTTGCATATAACTACATACGCAGCTCAAATTTCGATTTTTCGAGATGTCTGACTAATCAGTTGAACGATCAATTAGTGTAAATGATGCGATATTGTTAAGTGGATATTTCAAAGCTCCGTAGCTCATGAAGGAATGTGTACTGCGATGACGCCAGACCTCAACCTTTGAGAGATGTTTATTTATTTATTTGTTATAATAAAAATACATTTACATTTTATTGACGTTTTGACTGTCCAACTAGGTAGGTCTCCCATTCTAGGACAGTCAAATTTACAGGTATCGTACATATTAGGTAGGTCGGTAGGTACATGATGATTCATATAAGTATTAAAAAATGTCCAATCAATTAAGTATCATTTACAATCAAATCAATTTAGTATCTAATGTACAAAAAAATGTGTTTGAAAAGAATATACAGAAAAACAGGAAAAGAAAAGAAATTTTTTGGTAACAAATGAAATATAAGGCGCTCGTAATACATAATTATCAGGTAGCATTTTTAATAATGTTTCTGTCTCTGTCCTGCCTAAAAATAGTATCTATTTTGTTTTTTTTCTTATACAAGAAAAATAGTACACAAGAAAAACAGTAAAAGAAAAAGAAAATAATAATTTTGGATCAAAAAAAAAATATATAAGGCGCTGGTAGTACATAATTATAAGATAGCATTTTTAATAGTATTTCTGGCCTAAAATTTGTAACCATTTCGTTAATTTTGGATTCAAGAAAAATGTTGTTGCGTGAGATTCAGAGAAAAACTTTTTATTATATTTTATAGTAAAAATGTACCTAACATTTAATTTGGCTTCTGTACACCGCTTTTAAAATCTAGAATAATCAATAGAATCATGGCGATGATGAATTTTACATTTATTGACGATACCAGGTCAGTCTAATCAATAACGACTCGAGGCCAACAAAATATGTATTATTAATATGTTCCATTTTTTTTTTTTACTCAGTCCCATAGAAACTTTCGTAACTTATTCGTGGCCTACAGAGTTACAGAGTTTGGATCATTACGTGGCCTACAAATTATGTTTACTATTATTTAATGACGAATTTTTCGCACACTCGTTAAAAATTATTAATGATTTTATTTAATGTGCTTTAATGGCATTGAACTTATCGTTCAGTGTGAAATTTTTTTAACAAAAGTTAATTTTTATGTTCTTAGGAAATTTTGTTGTTTGAAGAGTGTTTGTAAAAAGTCATATGACGGTTATATTATATTCAGATTCGCTTTTTTCTTTGGAAGTCTGCTTCAAATTAACATGAAATCAAGTCAAAGTTAGGCAAGTACCTTGGTACCTGCCTTGAATCAAACGTATCTAGGTATATTCGTTGTCAGTAAAAACTCAGTGTCTACCTAGAATACATTTTAACGTTTTGTTATTATAGATTGGAACCAAAAAAAATAATAAAAGCAAGGTTGAAGGCAAATATATCTGAAGTAACCAAGACCAAATTTCATTAAAACATATTGACTATTTTTGAACGTACGTATCACAAAATGAAAGAATATTTTGAAAGCAGATGGAAGACTCTTTTATATTACAAACGTACAAATGTAATACATTTTTATACAGTTTTTTTCTTGTAATCTTTATTTATCACTCTATGTGAAACTAAAAAACTTATTTAGTTAGACAAAGTATAAAAAAAATTATTGTCACTTCGCTTTCTTCATTTTGTTAATTATTTAAAAAATTGGCAAACTTTGCGCGGTGATCTGTTTGGCGGTTTTTTGTTTTATGTAATTAGTAATTAGTAATTACTAGCTGTCCCGGCCACGCATTGCTGTGGCTAACGAAACACAGCGCCATCTACTAGATGGTTACCTAACATAGATAAACAAGTGTTGTGTCAATAAATTAACTCATTCCGCTATCTGTCAGACACTTATGGAATTTGGTCCAGTTTAAAAGATAGGATAGTTTTTATCTCGATTATTGACCCCAATATTTATTATTGCGAATTAAATGTTCATAAATGTTTGTTATGGGACAACGATTTGAAATTATTTGTCTGTTCCATAAGTTTCTGACAGGTGGCGGTGTGAGTTAATTTATTGACCCAACACTTAGTTATCTAGGTTAGGTAACCATCCAGTAGATGGCATTGTGTTTCGTTAGCCACAGCAATGCGTGGACGGGTCATATTATTATATATAATTCTTCGTTTAGTTCGATCAACGAGAAATCCTTTAAGGCATTGTCTGACGTCATTAGTCACCAACATTCCTTTGGCGGCTTCTCACAAACCTTGGAATTATAGAATCCTCGTCGTTTTCCCAAAATATACTGTGTTTAGTATCTATCTATCGTTTAATATCGGAAAAAACACAAAATTAAAACAGCAAGGTTCTTTTTAATGATATTATGCAGATTCTAATAGCGCAAAACCGGCTGTTAGCTGTCGTAAAAGTATTTCAATGAATAGTACGAAATTGGCCAAGTTCATAAAATACGTCACGATGGACTGCTTTTGCATACGAACAGCATTCGGAATTCGGAGGGGGCAGTCAACACTTTGTCTGGGAATTGTGCAAGTTACGGGGTCATGGTCGAGTCATAATCGTGGCTAGAGGGGGCGTAGTTTTGTGTGCAATGTGTGCGCCGTACGCGGTTCCATGTCTAATCGGACTATGAGATATCAGCGTCGAATTCCCATAGTAAATTTATTCAGACACGATACTTCATCACATGATCATTCATCACATCGTAATTCACATTAACCTAACCTAACCTAACCTCACCTAACCTAAGGTTAAAAACCCCAGGTATCAGTTTTCGACGCTTCGAGACATGATGAATTATCATGTGAGGAATTAACATTCGATGAAAAGTTTGTACTCATTATTCATACACTTAAAAAGTTTCCACTGAACATTCTGGTCACCGCGCCGTATACGGGCGGTCAAACCGAGAGTAATATAAATAATTATCCTCAAAACAGGCTTGTCCTAGTGAGGTTAATATTGAAATGTGAACAATAATACATACCATGTAAAAAAAATAAAATTATAATAATAATAAAGATTTATTGAAAATTTATTTATTTTATTTATTCCAGGATGTGGGGATGTTAGTGCAATCCCACACATCCCGTAGAGAGTAGTATCTCCCCAAGATATTGGATACTAATGTTGACTGTATCCTCGACGCACGTATTTATATGTACATACGTACTTGATATGTTTTAAATTTTCACGGCTAAGATATTATAGTAATTAGGTATTATGCACGGTGTCCATCATTAGGGTAGATGTTGTGCAGGAAACGTCATGCATCAACTAAATTGTTGCTGTCACTGTTGCTTTTACTTGAGCGAAAGGGACAATGCACCCCGGGCTACTAATACCTAACTAAAATCGAGGTTTTGTATTCCCCACTTTTCTCCTCCAAAAGTGGACTGATTTTCAAATTTTTTGTTACCAACTAATTAAGAAAAAACTATTCTATGTCTGTACGTTTTGCTCAACATTCTCTAGTTTGTATACTGAACATCTTTTGACGGCGTTTAAACCAGTCAATTTTATTGATTTTTGGAAGGTCATAACTTCTATAAAAAGTAACTTATAAAAAAAAAAAAGTACCGACACGCTAGTAGTTGATATCTATTTTATGTAAAAACAATATTTTCTCTAGGGTTAAAATCCGGAGAGATAAATAGGGAATACGTTTGTATGGAAAAATCACCGCCGGGTATCCCCTTAAAGTGAAATACCGGCGCTAAGAGGATTAGCTCGTGTAACATGGTATTACTTCAACATATACGTAAGCACACACTTCACCACAATCTACACATCTGCCCTGACTTCCAAAACATTAGCGAAAAAATGAGGAAGCGCAACACGGCATAATAACCCAAATATAATAATTTATATTTCACGTTATGCCATCTAAAAATAATGTGATTCAATCCCTACTTCGACAGTTCAACGCCTAGCAGGGGTCATTATCCTAATACATAATTTTCATAGTAATAATTTCGTAATAATCTTTTATTAAATAATGCATTAAAAAAAATTTAAAAAATACAGAAATGTGCATTTGAACTTATAATAAATAGGTGATTAAATTATGAATTAGCAACTTATTTTTCCAAGAGTCATTGATTCAGTAAAATAAACCTGTTCCGTTCATTAATAATATAATAATAATATTATGTTTGTTGATACTTCTTTTTAATCCTTTCAGACCGTGTATTATATTTGAAAATACATAGACCAGAAAAACTAACAATTCAGAATTTTTCCTCACTAACCCCCGGAGCGACCAGGCGAAATAAATAAATTTGCCTCGATTTGATCGAGATTTTCAGACGATCATTTTTTAATTTTTTGCCAACATTAAAAAAATTATACCTTCGAATTTTAACATGGAGACATAAAAACTCATTAAAGTGCTGTATAGCCAATTAATAAACCTGTATTTTACCGTTTATAAAAGGTATATATGTCTACGGAAAAATTACTTAATTTTAACCGTAAACAGCTAAACAGAAATTCAAAAAAATATTTTTAACGTCGTTCTAAAATAGTCTACGAAGTTCAAATTTGCGACATCTATCATAATAGATAAAGCATTTCAATAGCTTCGTTTTAACACCAAAATAACAAAACGTGGGAGCTACAAATATTAAAAACTAAAAATTTGCCGAATCAAGAGATAATTGGCTTTTTTATCCGAAAAGCAATCGGAAACATTTAAAATAGCGCATATACAGGATGTCCGGGAGTAAAGTACATTAACTTCGGGTGGTGATTATACATGATGGTAGGAGTAAAATAGATTAACAACTTTTTTTTGAAAATCCAATTTTTTTCCCATACAAAAAGACGTATCTACCTTAAAAAAATCCTTAGTGCGAGGTACAAACTAACCCGAGAAATTTGCCGTTAGTCAGCCGGGGGCATTTTGATTGGCGCGTATCGTAACTGCGGAAAATACCAAATAGTGCATGCTCCACACGCCGTACTAATTTAAAACTAATCTGAAGGTTAACATTTCGAAAAAGTTATTAATCTTTTTTACTTAAACTATCACGTAGAATCACCTACCGAAGTTAATGCACTTTACACCCGGACACCTGTATATGCCAAAAATCGCTCCAGTGTGGTTCTAGAGTAAATAAAAATTGTTGATTTTTGTTTTTCAATTGCCGGAATAGCTGGCTCTGCGACCTATATTTTTAAATTGAATTATAGCTACTAGCTCAGGCGGTAGCCATTTTTATAATATCTTTACCGCTTGGACACATAAGCTTGTTTTCGCGACAATTTAACGTAGGTAGACATAGGAATGACGTATTCACCGTACCCGAGTTATTAAATGTGTTGTGTTTAATCTCGACCGAATTTTTCCTCCCGATTTTTTTTTGTAAGCTTTGAAGGATTTTTTCAGTGTATAATTTTTAAATTTTATAAATTGTTATATTTTTGGTGCCCTCTGACCTATTTTTTTTAAATGGAAGTTAGCATTAACTTCTAAACTATTGAATAAAAAAAGAACAAAATTTTTCAAACAACTCTACGAATTTTTATAAAGCTTCAAATATGTTCTACTATTGCCAGTTTTTTTAAATTCAGATCTGAAAGGGTTAAGTATGAAACCTGTCAACTAAACGAAAAAAAAAACTTCACGACTTACACAGAATAGCCTCGTTGTTCATATATAAGTAATTGTGCTAGGTTCATCTTTGTCATTTTGTTCTTGAAAAACATGACAGACTGAATATTAAGTTTCTACCTATGCATAAAGTAAATAAAGGAAAATGTCGTTCTTCAATAATTCTACACAAGTCGGGATTTTCTTCAAAAGGAGTTAGTGAATACTGACAATAAGTAAAGATTTAATGATGAATAGGTTGTTAATGGTTTTATACATATTTAAGTTTGTATAAGTCGTGTGGCGGTGACATGTTGTTTGTTTTAAATAACGTCAATGGCTTCTTTTCTTGTCCGGAATAATATATGGTTAGAAGGTTATTCTTTGTTATTCTCGAAAGTAAAAGAAAAACATAACATTCATTCGATATGCTAAATCAATTAGACGTGTTTGTCCGGGTCTTGGCGGCGGATGCGTATGCACACCAATTGCGTGGCAGGCCAGATTGGCAGACTGGTTGAGGGAGACCTTTTAACTTGAACATCGCCTTGCACTGCAGTGGGAAGGATGGAGCCATTCATCCGCCACTCCTGGAAACACTGACCCCCAGAGTACTATCCACCCCTCATACCATTTTCTTTCCCAGAACATCGTCTCATTCCTTTTCTAAAATAACCCTCCACACAGCATCCCCAAAGATGACATATAATCTGAGGGGAATTAATTTCTCCAGGGCCTCCTGTGTAGAGCTATATAAAAAAAAATTTACAAAACGTTTCTAATTATCTACTTAATACTGCGTAAGTAGATAGTTACGTAATTAGAAAAATAATAAATATGCTTACATATTATTACACTAGTTTATAATAACTGAAAAAATGTGTTTTTTCTCAAATCAGCATTTTCAGGGATAACAATAGAACATTGACCGGTCAATGTTCATTTTATTTTATTGTAAATATTTACCTTCTAACTTAAATACCTGTTTTTATTAATTTATTTTATTAACATTGTCGTTTTCATGGTCAATAATTTTATTGGTCGAGGGGTAAGGCTCTTCACTCGCAATCCGAAGGTCGCGAGATCAAATCCCGGCCTAGGTAAATAAATTTTATTTGAATAATTTGGAATAAAACTGTAGATTTGATACACAAATATGTTGATAAATAATTTTATTAACCGTCTATACGGCGTTTAATATTAATCTTGGGTAAGATTAGGTTATCTCCCTAATTGTAATATCCTTTGTACAAAATATTTTTCTTTGCTTTGGTGTTTAGTTTTACAGACTCATGAAAGATAACGGGTTACTCTGCATTCTTGACGAATCAATTTTGAAAAGGACAATTAAAATAATTGTCTATTAAAATTAAAATTAAAATTATTTTGGACCCCACTTACTTTATCGCTTGTCTGAATTCGTCATACAATCATTTCCAATTTTGAAAATGACACTTAAATTCAAAGAAAATTTAAGTTCATTAAATCAGAGCTATGCGGAACGGACATACAACCGAAATGAGTATTTTTGGTGATGATCTCGGTTATACGACCTTCACACCTACGCACTTATTTCTTTGTTATGTTTTTATCGCAACTGTATAAAAGCTAGTACCTACATACTTCCTCCGCAGGTAGGTACGCAGATATTACGCAGTTCAACAAAATAAGAGACACAACTATTGTGTTATAAACATCAAAAGATACTTTATAACACAATAACGCTCGCCATACAATCCCAAAAAGACCAGCCACACTAAAAAAGATAATGTGTTATAAGCGCGGTTCGGGTCTTCGCTATTCGGCGTTATGTCAAGTTATGCGACCCCCCTCCTCCGTAAACAGGAGATGGGGTCATTTTAAATACACGGTGCGCCATGCTCAAGCCGCTGTCAGCCGTCAAGTTGACATATCCAGTACAAAAAAATGATATTCCCTCGGCCACTCCCGAACCACAGAACAGATAATCCCTAAGATAAGCCAACGATTTGAAAGAAATCTGATGTCGTCAGTTTATATAAGCCCTTTCGACTACTAGGCCCCAGAGACGCCGATGAGATTGATTTTCTGTACAAGAAAGAATTCCGTTGTTAAATTTTTGATTACTTTTAGCGACGGTAAGGTAAAATTTTGCTTGTTTCGGGCATACGCTCACAACAATCACAATACAATTCTGTTGTTTTATTTTATTTTGATTATTATAATTTTTGTTATTTCACTTGTGCATCTCCACCCCGTAACAACTAAACCTTGATTGACGAATGCTGTGAACATTTTAAATTGCACATCTGAATGGCAATTTTATTAAAGTAATAATTATTATAACTCTGTAAATAATTCAAACAAGAAATAAATCTCTTCAGGGAATGTGTTTCTTTTTAAATACGTTTATTATTACGCAAGTATAAAAATATTATAGTATATTTTTTATGTGAAGTTCAAAACAGTCGAGATAAAACAGAACTTCGCTACGTCCAGTTAAATACGTTATTAATACGTATACGTGTGAACGTAGTCTTAGTTTTTTCCATCTTATGAACCTGTTTTAAAACTTACGTAGATTACACGAGTACCATCACGTGTTGAAGGAAACGATTACGCAGTCTAGCTGTTAAGGTTCGTGGAATACTACATCTAGCTGGTTACATAGCATGCAAAAGGCGTTTTTATTATGTAAAAGGTACACATTGTAAATAATAATTACTGCAATAGGAAGTTCACGGCTATAGTGAGCAACTATGTAAATGAAGATTTCAATAAGTAATTATTTTGTTTACATATTTTATCCTAGTCGATAATTTTTGTAATATGATTTTTTTTTTAACTCGTGAAATCGGGTCCATTTTTAAGAGGTGCTATGGGATTATGCACCAGATAACAGCGCCCTTGAGGTGATTTTTCACAAAAACAACGCTATACAAGTCATCCAATTATGATTATTATTATAACGTCACACAGTTGTCGATCTCTTGGATTCCTATGACATCAGAGATGATCAGAGCCAAGCCGGAGAGTTTTGATCAGTGGTTTTTAATCGCGATTTATTAATTTTACTAATAACTGTTATATACAATAAAGAATAAAGAGATATACAATATGTACATAGAATAAAGTCGAATATATTCTATAATAGCTGACCCCCCCACGCGTTGCTGTAACTAACGAAACACAACGCCATCTACTGGATGGTTGCCTAACCTACATAACCAAGTGTTGTGTCAATAAATTAATTCACACCGCTATCTGTCAGAAACTGATGGAACTTACAAATAATTTCAAATCATTGTCCCATAACATTTAGTGAAAATTTAATTAATAAATAATAATAAATATTGAGGTCAATAATCGAGATAAAAAAACTGTCCCACCTTCAAGTTGGACCAAATTACACACAGTAAGCCAAGTTTCATAAAAATCGGATAAGTAGTTTCGGAGTTTATCCTGAACGAACATCGTGACGCGAGATTTTTATATTTTACATCGAAGAAGATATAAAGTTAATAATTAGATAATTCGTATAGCGCCGTTTTTGTGAAAAATCACCGATGGTCCATGTACAATTTATTATACGTTCTTAGGTTCTATCTAATTTTATTATTTATAAACAGATTCAGAAAATATATCTACTTACTACCTGGTGTGCTAGCACGGTCGCTCGATATGAAGTTACCGACCGATTGTCGGTAACTTCTCATCGTTCCCTAGGACAACGGCAGATCTCAAACGTACAAACGACAGTTGATATCGAATATATTAAGGAAACTTAGTCATTGTGAACTGTCACCTATTCGTTTGCGATCTGCAGTTGTCGTAGGGAACGATGAGAAGTTACCGATAGTTATCCTATCGATCGTTATAGAGCAAGCGTGCTAGGGCCTCTGGTCACTTCAGATATAGAAAGTTAATGCTTGGAGAAGATACAAATACGCAGAGAACACTATATTTAAAACACTGGACATAATTGCATGATTTTACATTTGCTACTCTCCAAAGCAAATTAGTGTCAAAAATAGTAAATGAGAATTTAGGATTCTTTGGGACTGGAGATTTTTTTTGGAATGACCTTAAAAAGTTTACAAGTTCTTATTTGATTACATTTTTACACAATTAGTTACTTACAATGTCGAAGGTGAAGGTGAAAGGTTTTTGACTTTATGGATACGACTGTCAAAGGTGACTTTTAAGTTTAGCTCTAAATTCTGCCGAGTCAGTGATCATTCCGCAGCATCAGGCTTAGGTCCGGAGACTCCGAAAGCTCGCTCACCGAACTTAGTATATGGTGTGGGTATGCTTTGGTTCCTTCAATCTTCCAATAGCTGATGCCCCTTCTGACCCAAGGGTTATCTGTCAGGAATTGAATTTTTCTGGAATACACATTTCAGATAAGTAAATATCATCCAGCAGAGCCTAAACTTAATTATTTTAAGAACTATTTTGTTGATTTGATATTTGGGGAGACTTGCATATGATACAATAAAAAATATACATATTCATTCAGAATCAACGTTTGCTGTTGTACAATAATATTATTGTTCATCAGAATTCCTCACTACAAGTCTAGTTTATGAAGCTTTTTTTAGTGTTTTCCTTAAATCTCAAATAATTTGCATTAAAAATCGCATGAAACCAGTTGCGTTGAGACAAATTCTTATTTTTTTCGTGAACGTGTCATCATCTAATGTTATTGTCTTCTTCTACCCACATAATGTATTCACAATGTCGGTTATTCGACTTTTTTCCTGTTACAATTCAAGTGATATGATAACAAAACACAGAAAACTAATATCAGAAGTGTTAACAAAGATATATTTTTAAAAATAACTACGAATCGTGCTACCTGGCTTCTCTAATTTATAGAGCTACTAGCTAATACCCGGCATGCGTTGCAATGCCACTTAAATAAAGAAGTTGTTTCTCCCTGCGTGTCCTTTCCCATTCGTCCCGTTCCCCTTCCGCCAACTCTTCCCCTTCCGCGACTCCTACCCCTCCCGCATTCCACTTTCACCTTCCGCCTTCGCTCTCCGCTGTCCCCCTTCTCACGACCCCCCTCACGCATTCCCCCTCCACCTTTTCCGCTTTCCCCCCTCTCTTGTCCCCCCTCCCGCGAACTTTAATTCCTCCCCGCCCCTCCCGGATTCCCCTCCCCCTCATGGCTTTTTCCCTGATGCTGTACTCTTTAACCTAGTTCAAATTGTTTATGCAAATTTCATAAAGCCAGAGCTCGCGGTATGAAATATACTTTAGGATCTATTCTCATACTTACCAAATATACGTAAAAAATTCATATAAATGGGTCGAGCCGTTTCGGAGGAGTGCGACCACAAACTCCGTGACATGAGATTTTTATTACATTAGATATAGAAAAAAATAGAACTAACAATGTTGATTCATTGCTTCATACAACAGATTTCTGCGTAGAGAAAATGACAGATATTATTATTTATAAAAGTTTGTAAAATAATCTGATATTAATGACGACTTCAAATTTGTGGAAATTCCTAATATTTAGGTACTTTAAAATTTTTACAAACATGTTTTTGTTTTTGTCGATCGACTCTAAAATGCATTAATATTGCTTGCCTTTAATAATCCTATAATCCATGCCTGTAAATGCAATGTTTATGTAAAATTAAGCTGTTTATACCTTTCCTCTTTATTCTATGCTCCAATATGATAACTTCTTCTAGACACAGTGCAAACAAAAGAAGTTGCAAAATTATAAATTGAATATATAGAGCATATATAGAGAATATATAGAGAATTGAATATATAAGAGAAAAATAAACAGTATGAAATCAATATTGTGACTAATATCAATAATACATTATATCAATACCAAACTACTTCTTAAGATGATAGACTTCGCTTTTCGGCCCATACAAAAAGAACGCCCGGGAAAAAACACTTTTCTACATCGAAAATTGCACAAAATGAATATATATTTTTTTATACTGCCTTCTAGAGGGTGAAAACTATGTCGGTATGTTTTCGAATTTTCGATGCGTTTCGTATTAACGTAAACATTCACGGTCACACATGTACGATTTATCAAACAATATTATTTATGGAAAAAGTGCTGCTAACTCAACTCTCATAAAGAAAAAATGCTACCGACGTAGCTTCTTCTTTCTAAAAAAATTTTTTTTTTTGTTAAATTTAAATTTCGTGAAAGTTTTGGTGCAGAAAAGTGTATTCTCCATAAACCCCTTTTCGAGCGATTTCTGTAGGTAAATTTGAGCGTTGTCTCATTCGCACATTTCGCATTCGCATGTATTGTAAGTGTGCGTGAGCTTACTGTGTGTGGTTCAAAGTCTAGCCTCTTAAGTTATTTATTGCTAAGGGAATAAATAGCTCATCCACTATCCGCGGCTGTCTGGACGATGCTAACGTTGCACGAGGTTCTTCGGAAACCAATTAGTTATAACAAAATTGTAAATATTGTATGCTAATTTATAATAATTACGGGAAAATAATTTTGTGTTTTAAATCAGAAAAGTCGCATCCCATTTAAAAATTTGCCTAAAAAATAGGCTTTGTATCTTTTGAGAAAAAATATGTCGAGTTTATATTATTTGAAATCGCACCTGTACAGGTACAGACCGAAATCCTTCAGAAACTACGTCACATTATTATATGAATTAATTATTTTACATGCTGGTGTTTGCGGTCCCTTTTGGTCTGAGGACACGGACATTTTGTATTCTAATCTTGATGGTAAACGAGCTTATTAACATGAGATAATAATACCATTAAATTAAAATGAAAAAATTCACGTAGATATTCGAATCAAAAAAATACAGATATTAGGAATATTAACATAAATGATTTCGCAAGTTAATATGTTATTGTTATTACAAATAAATATTCTTCTCTGACATCAACTGTATTTAAAAACACTCGCCTCTATATTTTAAAAATAAATCTCAGTTCATTCTCCGGAATTTGTTTGCCTTGATAAGATTGTGTCGATGACAAATGTTTGATTTGTAAAAAAAAAATATGTAAGTATGCTTGAATTATTTGCAAATATGTAAATAGGTACATAGTAGTTTGTATTATTTGTCTATTTGAATGAATAAAAAAATAACGTATTTACACTCCGGTCTGGCAACACTAATCCACCTTTTCTATCCGTTATACGTAGTTTTTTTTTAAATGATGTTTTCTCGTAAATTTGAGATCATCGATTTTAATGTTTAACTTGTGATTTTATCATTTTAGGTACAGGATTTAAAATATAATTTTAACTTGTGATGTTAGCATTTTAGGTAGCTAACAGTGTTTAAAATATAATGTTGACCGATGACAGAATTTAGCAATTACTCTGAGATTATAGGCATTATATTTTTAAATAAAACAAATACTTTATTATTTTTACTTACGAGTAAAATCTCTAATTGTAATATTTTATTAATGAAGACAATCGATTGAGTTTCGCTAACTTTTTTATTACTAACTGGTACCCGGCACGCGTTGCTAAGCCATTTAATAAAGAAATTGTTTCTCCCTGCGCGTCCATTCCCATTCGTCCCGTTCACCTTCCTTCTCCCATTCCTTTCCCGCGTCCCCTTCCCCTCTCACGTTCCCATTCCTCCTTCTCCACTTTCCCTCTCCTCACTCTACTCCCCCCCCCCCCTTCCCCCGTCCCGAGAACCCCCCTCCAGAGCTTCCCTCCCATAGGCATTTTCTCACCATTTAAACCTTCCCTGGACTACGACAAACATTTCAAAATCAAAATCAGCTAAATCGGCCCAGCCGAAGTTTTTGCGAGATAAGCGAACAACAATTGATTTATATAATATATATTTATATAGATTACATCCTGATTTTAAGATATTACACAAGTTATTATTACATTCTGATGAAGCTTGGTCAAAGCGAAACCGGCCGATATATAAAATAATAAATACTTGTGGTTAAATACAGGTTTATTTTTAAAAAAAACACGTAGAGGTTTTGTATTCCCCTGTTTTCTTCTTCAAAAAATGTTTTTTTTTTTTCACCAACTTTATTAGAAGAAAATAATCTATGTATTTTTTTTAATTCCACGTGAATTTGCGACATGTGCCAGTATAATCGGTGGCGACGACTGTAATTTATAAAAAAAAAATAACTTGCACTTTTAAAAAAACTGCCTTAAAAGAGGAAGATTGCGACTTTTATTTTTTCTAATTATTTACTTTAAAAAATATATATTTATAATCCTCGCATTTTACAGTTAAATTTCAAAGATTACGACTTTTATGCCAGGAATATTTGTTTCGTCATATTATGCAGTAGTGCGGATGCAAAATTTATTGATGTACATAAGTTATTTAAAATCGTGGTTTACATTACGAATTATCCAACAGATGTCGTTTCATTATAGCCGTATGCGTATGTTATTTGTTTAGTTGGAAAAGTAAACATTTATCTACTGTTTGAAAAGTAGTTCTATGTACCTGAAATATAATTCTTTTGTTTACACATGTGATTGAATCTATAAGTCGAGTGTGTTTACATTCATGTTATTCGTTGGTAAATAATTCCACGGTTTGAAGGGCTTTCGATAAGTGCTGATTATTCAGACAGAAGCTTGTAAACTTAAAAACTCGAAACTTGTATCGAGTGACCAACTTATAATTTGAAGGTCATCTTCATAATAATAGACTGCTATGAACATGTGCCTGTTGATGTTAGAATTTTACAGAAAAATATTATTAGTAGAACCATTTCTGTAAAATCCTTTTTATCTAGAGTAAGAATTGTCAATTATTTTTAGTTTACGTTTATTAAATTTCAAATCCAAAGATTACAAATACGTCTTTTCAGCTCTTTACACTCGTTGACATAAATTGACATAAATCATACATAAATAAACCATTCCCCTCGTTGACAACTAACAGCGAAAAAAAACCAAAAAAAAAAACTGCACTCATGTCAGACGTTCTAATTTTAAAAACTATTTAATTAAGATTTAGAATTAGCACCTACCCCGACGACTTTTCGGCGGGTAGGTACCCTTTTTCCCGATACTACTTTACGATTAGACGAAAATAAGCGTTCAAAAAGTACTTACTTATTTTAACTATAATCAAAAAATCTGTTTATCTGAAGCAGTAAGAACTTTCGAACGGTGAGCAGTTTTTTTGTCTGGTTTTCATTTCGGTACATAGGTACCGCATAAGTTATTAAAAATCGTGGTACATTACGGATTATCAAACAAATGTCGTGTAATTATACTTTTTTCAGCTTGCAACGTTGTCTCCATTATGAGCTACGCAGCTTTAAATTATCAGTTAATCTTGTTACGATTAATTTAATTTTCATTTGCGTTAGATGGACATCAATGCATATTTTTATTGCAAAAGATTTTGGATTCTTGAAAAATTACACAATACTTTTTTTTAACTTTGAGAACTGGAACGGCACATACCGTAATGCCCCGTTTTGACTGGGAGTATTTTAGTCGAGTAGCGAGTATTAGTAACTAAACGTGTCCGAACACCACAATTTTAGTAGAGTTGGCTAGTCAGCTCTTTAGTAGATTTAATCCATTTGGTTCTATTTTTTCAGCGAGTAGAGTCCCTCTCCACGCGTCCCTGCGCACTGACATGTGTAGTTTATTCGTAGACGCAGGCACGGGCCATTTGTCGTCCCGTCATTAATTCTTCCACCTCTTCTAAAATAAGCATTACAATCAGCTTAATTAGCGTATTCACTTTATTGCGTTGCAGCCCGCCATATCGCGACGCGCCGCTTACTAATGAACTCTACTTGACAGCAGTGCGAACACTTTTTGGTGAGCCGAGTAGCGAGTATGTTACTCGACTTACTACTTGTCAGGTGCGAACAAGGCATTAGGGTCGAAGGATTTTATTTTTTTGACAGTTGGGGTAAGCTGCCGTTAAATATCGTTTCTAGGTCCGTTTCAGCTTTTGAACAAATTGTGATCAGCAGAAGAGGACAACCATATTGTTGTTAAGCTTATTACCATTTGATAGAAAGCTAAAATGCACCTAGAATCAGCGTTTAACGGGGACCTTTCAAATTTCAATAAAATAAAATGGCGCTAAATGACCGCTTGATGACAGTGTTATATTTGTTTTTTTCGGAACGACTGATAACATAAGGAACGAATTAAGGATTTTGCCGGAACAGCGTTCCGGATTCATCTAATCGAATCGTAACACCCCCTTGAGATGAAAAATGGCGCTACACGAATTATCCAATTAATATTATTATTTGTCTGCAATGTTTCTATAAAGTTTTTAACGCACATTATTCCCTTTAAGAAGGAGAGATACGACAGTACAAATGTTGGAGGGAGCGCTCTAATATTAAAAATGATAAAATTCAAGCGAAAATTGTGAAAATGTTTAATAAAACCCTCGTGGGGGTTGTGTTAAGTAGCATCTAAAGAAACATTGTGAATTTTTTCGTACATACAACTTGTAAAATAACAGAAACCAACGTGTAAATAATAATTTTCGGAGCATACTTTGCGATTTATATCCATCGAGGGAATTTCAAATAAATTCCGTTTCGGCGTGGTGAATGTATATAGATATTATCTTAAAGAATAACATATATTTTTGTAAGAGCTTAAAAACTTTAAACGTTTTAGAAAAATCTATAAGAAATCGGTAGAAATTCGGGATGCCGCCGCTTAAGATCCTTGACTTTGGGTTCAAAGTTCACGGATTCAAAGCAAATAAAAATTATTTCAGTTTCTCACATGTGAAATTTAAATAAATTATAATATTATAGTAGCTGTGTCCGCACGTCATAACATAGTAGAATGTATCCTCAGTACCATTCCGAGTCGAAAAGATGCTTGAAATTAAAGTGTCTTTGTTTTTTGGCCAAATCTAATATCCGTGTATTACTACACAACCTTCCTCTACTCCACGTACTTTATAACATAGTTTTAGTTATTGCCGTAATATAAATGATGGAATACACCAACATTTTTTAATGCGAATTTAGACGAATGAAAGCTGTCGGTACACGGAGAAAAATCTTATTTTAAAATACGATCATTTTATTCGTAAAAACGGGACTGAAGTTTTCACGAACAAATTAACACTGTTTCAATGTTTATTGGCGGGAAAAAGTAAGAATAATTTCTTGGTATACGTACGAAATTATTTATACCAAAAAATTATTCTTACATGTTCCCGCCAATAAACATTGAAACCCTGTTAATTTGTTCGTAAGAACATTAATCCCGTTTTTAACCGTTTTTACGAATAAAATGATCTATTTTAGAATAACATTTTTATCCGTGTAGGTATTATAAATAATCTTTAAATTCAGATTTAGCACACATTGGGAATGTTATAATATTATTCCTCGGTGCCTAGTAGGTATTTGGGACTCTTAAGCGGTATTATATTTAAAAAATAATGTTTGGATGTAAAAAAAAGAATAAATCTATAACGATAAATTACACATAAGAAGATTTCTGAATTGCAATAAGAGATGAGGAGTCCATTCACAGTGTATAATTTTGTATAAATTTATGTTCAGATTAAATAGTTACGAGGACCCACACCTCTCCAAATAGATTTTGTATGTTTTTGTGAGAACTAGAAAAATTAGTTGGAAGAATTAGCCATAGATGTCAGTAAGGGCAAATTCCTTTCCAGAGCAAGGGAAAATAAATAAATAGCCTGTTTTTTAGGTTTTATCTCTCTCTTAACAACAGCTTCTCGACAAGTAAACAAATAAACTCCTTGGTCTGTCTTGGGTAGTTTGGACTTACTTATATTCACAATGTAATTGGGAATAGAGCATATAAATACACGAGTCCTTTGTTATGATTGAAGATGCGTTATTATTTTACAAGTTCCTTCATCCAAACATTTACATTTGGTCCTTCGAGCCGGATAAAATAAATTTTAAAGTTCATTCTCAAGCTCTGTAAACGTTTTATTCAAGTTCTGTTATTATTTTTTAATTAAGTGAAACAACTGTTCAATAATGATATAATAACAGATCTTGAATATCTTAATAAACAAACCTTTCAATTTCATATTCTGTGAAACAACCTGCCCGAAGTCTTTGGAAAGTTAATACATTTTATGATTCCTTTAATCTTCAAAATATTTGCTTTACACTGTATTTATTTGTAATGTTATTGTGTCATATTTATATATAAAAATCTCGCGTCAATGTTAACTTCGAAACTACTTAACCGATTTTGGTGAAATTCGGCTTACTGTGTTTGATTTGGTCCAACTTTAAAGATAGGATAGTTTTTATCTCGATTTTTTGACCTCGATATTTAATATTGCGAATTAAATGTTTTTTATGGGACAATTTCAATTTAATTCCAATTTCAGTTACTGACAGATGGCGGTGTGAGTTCATTTATTGACACAACCCTTGGTTATCTAGGTTAAGTAACCATCCAGTAGATGGCGTTGTTTTTCGTTAGCCACAGCAACGTGTGGGCGGGTCAGCTAGTTTTCATATATATATATATATATATATATATATATATATATATATATATGTATATATATATATTTTAATTTCCTGATTAATAAACAATTGAGTGAAAATATTACCCACACGTCCTTTTAATAATAAAATTATAATATTTAGATAATTTGTACAGCGCCGTTTTTGTGAAAAATCACCAAAAGGGCGCTATACGTAGTTTTAGTTGTGTTATATATTTTTTTTCATAAAATTAAATTCGTTTATAATATTTTTTATGTCAATATATTTTAATAAGAAAAAAATAGTGTTAAATCTAAAGCAGAGTTGGATACGTATTGGAGTTGGAAGAGTATTAGTAAGTAATTAGATGCATTTATATTATTATTTACTTGGTGTTATCAAATTTGCTTATAACCGGGCGCCCTGTAATTTATTGGTCAACCGAAATCATTGAATATTATTGTGACATCTTACCTATTATCTTATTGATATCAACACAGCAACGTTTATAATGTAGTTCCTCATTTTAATTAACAAACTTATTATTGGCATTCCAATTATATTTTATATTTATAGGATGTTGTTCTCAGCTAATTATTATAATTATTTTTAATTTATCACATAATTAAGTATAATTTTATATTGTCCCACCAAAAATTCACAAACGGAATACTAGGTACATAAAACCGTAATGTATTTTGAATAACGGGTTTTTAAGCTAATGCCGACGGAAATATCTAATATCCTAAATATCTATAAAATAAGCTTTTAAAACAGGAAATATTATTAATTGTTGTTTAAAAGAACAATTAAAATATCTGTTATTCAGAGGCTTTAATCAAGTATTGGGGTTAGTTCTAGTAACGAGAGTTTACCAAACTTTTTTTTTGGCTCATCGTCCCCTTTTCAAATATATTTGTCTTCTGCTACATCCCTGAAATACTGAGTAAATCGGTTATATTTATATTTATCTATTTATATAAATAAGAATGTCTGTGGTGGTTTTGATTTTTATACATATACAGGGTGTTAATCATCGTACTTGACTTACTTTAACCAGTGATTCCTGACATTATTTTAAGTAAAAAATGGAAATAAAATTGTTGTCTCCGGTGACAATTTTGAAGTTTATTTTTTTATTTTTTTATTCTACAAAAACATGAAAATAAGTATGTATTGGGAAGTTAGGGGCGGGGTGAGGGGTTGGTTGGTTACTTGGCTTAGAGACCAGTGACGACATGTGGAATAATTTTTATTTTCTTTAATTTTTAAGAAAAAAATTTTGAAAAAAAAAAAAAATCTTATCAAAAAAGTCGCCGGTGACCAAAATTTCATTTACATTTTTTACTCCAAATAATGTCAGGAATCACTGGTTAAAGTAACTCAAGTACGATGCTTAACACCCTATACAGTTTTTAAGAGATTGATGAAACTTTGTAAACTTGACCTTCAAAACAAGAGGAAGGTCACTGAATACATCCGATTTCGAAAAAAATCTGTGTTAAGCCCGATCAACAGTGGGGTCTTCGTCTAGTTTTAAATGAATTGTAACAATTAATAAAAAATAAGTTGTAAGAAAACCATCTAGAGGTCTTGGATTTCTGACAAGGAGGCGTACATTAATTACGTGAGCCCAACGAATGGTCCAGTAAAATCACCAAATCTCATTTAAAATGAGGGGGGATCAATTAAAATCTCACGTTAACTTTAAAAGAAAAAAAAATTATTATAGAGATTACAAATTTTTTTTTAATTGTTTCAGTCCTTATGAAGTGTCCCATTTTGCCCGCTGAAAATATGGCTATTATGAAAAACATTTATTTCGAGAGTAAGAAAAAATCTCACGTGAGGGGGGGTCCCACCAAATCTCACTTAATCTCACCAAGGGGGGTGTATCTACATTTAAAAAAAAACATCTCACTTAATTAATGTATGATCCCCAACAAACCATAACAACTCAAAGACAATACGTGTTACCATAGTAATGAATACTTTTTGTTCCATTTGATTATTTTTTGTATTTCTAGGGATTGACTATGTAACAATTTCTAGACATTTTTTTTAGAAGAGTTTTATTCACAATGTACAATGTTACTTAATTTTGGGAGCCAAATTTCTTTACAAGAACCCTGATTCAGGTCAAAAGTCGGTTAAAACTTATTTGCTACCGGTTCCACTATGATAAAATTGAATCAGCGTTCTCTAATGTGGACACAGCCTTGCGGATATTTTTATGCCTGATGATATCGAACTGCACAGCGGAATGATATTTTTAGAAATTGAAAATAATAAAAATGAAAAAAGAACCATGATGCTGCAGGAAAGGCTCGATGCTTTATCAATATTATGTAGATATGCTAAAAAAGTTGGACTTATTAACTATTTTCTGCGAATTTTGCCCGAAAAAGTAGCAAGTCGCAATTCAATGGATAAATAAAAAATGCTTTGGTTTTTATTGGATGTAATACCTTCATACATATAATCTATCTCATATTAAATAGGTAAATTTTTTTAAGACCGATACTAGTTTACTTATGGATAGGGAGGCCCACAGGCGTGGATTGCTTAGGGCATCATGTAGTCTTAATCCGGCACTGCCTGTAAGTCAAATTTGTTGACAATGTTTTCTTGTTATTTTGACTCCCTCCACCTCCCAACCACTCCCACTACCCTCACGTCATAATATCTAATCATTTCTGATTTAGTATAATTTAAAGTTAGTTAAGAGGAATATAAACGCCAGAAATATTTGAATTCTTACCCCTTTAGAACTCCGTCTATTTTTGGTATTATCTGCGCGAGGAAAGTAGCGGCAAAGTTGTTATTATTTTTTTAAAGAATAATTTTACAAGAACGAAAAAAGTTAATCAATCAATCGAGTCAAAAATAATCTTAGCTATAAAGAGGTATTTAAAAAAAAGTTGTTTCTTATATAACTTCATATTTATCTAATGAAAACATAAATTATTTAGTACTTTTCGCTTATATCAATTTTAATTCCATTAAATTGAAAAGTTAGGAAAAGCTTCAATGTATCCATAACATATTTTTTCATATTCATAATGTAAACCGATTTGTAGTAAACATAAATCTAAATAGTGATTTGGCGTATAGCTTCATCTTAAGAGCGATAGGGAATGAATGACACGGATGTGTCGAAACATTAGCAAATAAATAACATTACGTATCGAATGTACATTGTGAATAAAACTCTCCATATGATTAAATTTCAAGATTATTTTGCCGCACTGTATTTCAATTTATTAGTAGTAGTGAATGACTTATGCAGTAGTAGTAGGTAATAGGTACCAAAATAAACATGTATTAAGAGGCTAGACTTTGAACCACACGCGGAACACCCGCGACTGTCATTCTGTCCCGCTCACAATAAGCTCACGCACACTTACAATACATGCGAATGCGAATGTGCGAATGAGACAACGCTCAAATTTACCTACAGAAATCGCGCGAAAGGGTTTATGGAGAATACACTTTTCTACACCGAAACTTTCACGAAATTGAAATTTAAAAAAATAGATATTTTTTAGAAAGTTAAGAGCTACGTCGGTAGCTTTTTATAATTTTATAATTCTTTATGAGAGTTGAGTTAGCAGCACTTTTTCCTTAAATAATATTTTTTGATAAATGGTACATGTTTGACAGTGAATGTTTACGTTAATACGAAACGCATCGAAAATTCGAAAACATACCGACATATTTTTCACCCTCTAGAAGGCAGTATAAAAAAAATATATTCACTTTGTGCAATTTTCGATGTAGAAAAGTGTTTTTTCCCGGGCGTCCTTTTTGTATGGCCCGAAAAGCGAAGTCTATCGTCTTAAGTCTTCGGATAAATATGCGCGTGACCAAAACATGACGAAGGTAAATAAATACATGACGTCTAAATGCGTGTAATTTCCAGAATCAGTGTAATTATTTATTGTATGACGGAAACATTCGCTCCCATTCTATCATGGACCAGTCACTTAAATATATTATTTACAGACAAATATTAAAAAAGGTGCCAACTTGACTTTAAGTGTCAACAACATCGCTTTTGCAGGCATTTGACACTTATTTGTCTATATAAAAAGTGTCCAAAAATTTTATCTTTTTTTGGTAAATTCGTAATTCTATTAAATGAAAATGAGTTCGATAACCCTTCTTATTCTGTGTGCTAATGTCTAAAATAAATGGGTGTACAACGACATTGTGTTTGCAATTAATTTGTAGATAAACTGTACACTACGCATTGCACTTTTATTACATATCTAATTGATACTGCTGATAATGCAAAATTTACTAGAAAATAAAATAATTTAGTGGCAAAAAACAATTATATGATATCGTATTGCAGCAAATATCACAACCGGTTTCGGTACACTCTTGTCTTTGTTTGCATTTTAGTCACAATTTTTTAAATCTATGTATTTTTTTAAACGTAGATCGGGGACCTAGAAAAATCGTAAGATTTTAAAGGTAATTTTAGCAAGAGTAACGATTTATTTTCTAAGTTTGTTAAAAAATGTCCTAGGAATGTTATTTCGCAATATGACAAAGTAAACTTATACTATTAGCATCTGCAGCACATCAGCAGTACAGCAGTACAGTACATTAAGATTTCTTTTTGGGATTTTTTTTTTTAAACTCTAATTTTTGAAGTGGGATAAAAATAGGTACCTGTACTGAATAATCCTATATTATATATAATGTAAGTGTCCAACTGTTAATACTTTTTAATAATCTTATGTATTATTATTTTCAATAAAAATGCCCCGGTAGGAACCTACTGTAATTTTTATTTTCGACAGAAAAATATTTTTGATTTATTTTAAACACATCGATTGTCGAAGAGCCACTGTGGCAAACTCGTAGCGAAGATACGAGTTTGCCACAGTTGAGTCCTTGCCTAAACCTATCCTAAAAATATTAAAAATATAACGTTTGGTATTTCTTTTATTTTCAGTGGAGGAATCGCTAGACAACGCAATCCCCAGTACAAGCAGCAACGGGGTCATATACGCCAATGGAAATGGACACGCGAATGGAAACGGGCACGCTAATGGGCATGCCAATGGAAACGGGCACGCTAATGGAAACGGGCACGCCAATGGAAACGGTCACGCTAATGGAAATGGTCACGCTAATGGAAATGGCTACACAAACGGCAACGGTCACGCGAACGGGAATGGCTATAGCAGAAACGGGTTGACCCATCTGAATGGCAAGGCCGTGGCCGTGAAGTACCACGGCGTGCTGGGCGCGAGCACGTGGCGCGCGCTGCAGCGGCTGCGTGCCACGGAGGGCGTGGCGGGCCTGTACCGGGGCGTGGTGCCCGTGCTGCAGTCGCTGTGCGCGAGCAACTTCGTGTACTTCTACACGTTCCACGGGCTGCGCGCAGTGTGGGGGGCCCGCGCTCTGGACGGGGCTCGCACGGGCTCTGCGGGCCGGGATTTGCTGCTGGCGGCGGTGGCCGGGGCCGTCAACGTCATGGTCACCACTCCCCTCTGGGTCGTCAATACCAGGTTGAAGGTAATAAGCGTGAACACTTCACGCATTTTATATCATTTTTGTGTTGTTGCTTTTATTCTATTTGGGAGGCGGGTATGGGTATTACTGTCCCGGGTACCTCCTCTGCCATGGATCACCCCGAGTGGTTCGCTACGTTTGGTGACTTAGCAGGGTTTCCCGGGTTTTTCAGGTGAAGTGTGTTCGGGTCTTAGCGGCGCGTTATGTCCGTCACTGCTGGACACACTGACCCTAGATTTTTATTCACCCCTCATAAATGTTTCATCCCAAAACTTCCTCTCCTTCCTTTCTTTAAAAAGACCCTCCACCCCGCAAGCTAAAGATGACACAGAGGGAAATTATTTTCCTCAGTCTATGCGGGGTTAATGTAAAAAAAAATACGAATTTAAGAGTAGCGGTTAGTTGTCCTACCTACATCTTGTACATAAAATAGGAATAAGAATATCTTAACTTTTATAAGGACGATTTTATTTGAAAAATATTATTTACATTACCGCCATCTTTCAGTTTTTAGGCAAACTCTTTTAAAATATTTCATTTATTTATTTTATTTTATTTTATTATAGATAGATACAAAAGAAAGTACAATTTACATATTAGGAAGCTTTGCCTGTCCAACTAGGAAAGTTTCCCGTTCCAGGACAGACAATAGAATCGCTTTTTTAGGTCAAGAACGCGAATCATTTTCGCGCGGTTTTCTGGTATTTTAAAATGAGAGAGTAATATTATTAATTCTAAATACTTCTTTGTTTATGGTTTTGACAAACTAACTAAAATAACTATTACATGTGTCAGTGACGGTCGGCGTCACTGACACAGACTGCAAAACAGGAGCGCCGGTCAGTCTGTAGGAGATGAGGTCCAGAAGCGGGGTCCAGGTGTCGAAATTAAAGCCAGAAGTCCAGTAGGTAGAGAAGTCAGGAGAGAAGTTCAGGCCAGGCAGGAGGAGTAGAGAAGATGTTGTTCGCTTGAGGTGTAGATCAAAAATTTTGTCTCCCGTCCTTAGTAACAAAAAACCCAAATTTTATATACCTTTCCCTATTTTTTTGCTATGAGTTAAATTTATTTCTGATATTGGAAAGTCACTGCCCAGAATTTGAGGGGTTTCCTAGTACGACTATATTAGCACAAATTACATTTTTATCGGTAAACACGAAAAACATTGTTTGTTTACTTTTTTTCATGAATTTTCTGACAAATTACTAGATTATATTACTTCCGCAAGTCAGGGCTATTTCTTGCGTAGCATTGTGGTTTTAATAAATTATGAACCAGTTGCAAAACAGTAAATGTACATAAATTTAGATAGTGAAAACACGATGATGTGAAAAAAAAATTGTTCAAATAAAATTATTGATTTAAAGAATTTTAAGTATACTCCTTTGTTATCAATCATCGTCATAAATTTGCAATTAGAACCCAGCATGATGCCTGTCCCAAGGACAATATGTTATATTACAGGACAGCAAATTTTGGTAAATATAATGAAAACACAAACACGAAAATACGCACATTTTATTTTAAAAACACTTTTTATTAGTTAGATAATAATTAGAAGTAGGTATTTCAATTTCCATAGGGAAAATAATGCATTTTAGTGCTATTTCGTGAAAAAGAAACGTCTTTTCATCACATTATGTTTTGACATAATAATATTAACCCTTAGTGGAACTTTTGACTTTTTTCAGTAATTTCTGGAAAACCTGCAAATTGCCTCTTCTGACGTGGAAAAATCATAATAGTATATCTATTAAAGTAACTAATTTATCCAAACGAATGTTTAGATGAGCGGCACGCCCTACGACAACCTGGTGGACGGGCTGCGCTATGTGGCAAAGCACGAGGGCGCCAAGGGGCTGTGGGCGGGCGCCGCCCCCTCGCTACTGCTGGTGGCCAATCCCGCTATGCAGTTCATGGTGTACGAGGCGCTCAAGCGGCGCCTCGCCCCCTCCGGCCGCCAGATGTCCGCCCTCGTCTCGCTGCTGGTGGGCGCCTCGGCTAAGGCGGTGGCCACCGTGCTCACTTATCCACTTCAGGTGAGACTACACTGCATACTTCACCCGGCGAGAGATTCAAAGCGCCTAAATTACAATTTTTTTTATTTATTTATTTAAACGTTTGGCGCAACCCATCCGTTGTGATGTCCGCGTACAACCAGTTAATATCATTCAATTCCCCCGGATACCTCCGGGTAAAATGCAGAACTTCTTGTGGCGATTGTAGTGATTTATATATTATCATGTAAAAAAGATAAATAACTTTTTTTGTAAACATTACATTAACTGCATCTACATAGTTCCTGATTGCACTTTAATTAAAAACCTTCAATTTGGCAAAAACTTTATAATAACCTACCAAAAGCAATAAAGGAAGCCACAAGTTTTGGCACTTTTCGTAAGATATGTGCCATATGTATATGCAAAAAAAAAAAAGAATTACCGTATACATTTATATTTTACAACTGTATTTTAACCGTATTTCTTAAATTGTATTTTTATTTTGTGTAATTTTCTTACTACATGTACGAAAAAAAAAATCTTACATGCAAAATAAATCTAAATAAAGATTCAAAAACAAACAAACAAAAACTTTGGCTAAGCTCTCGGTGGACCACTATATTGAACCATAATTTTTTTCCATAAATGTTGGCAAATTATCTTTTTACCTGAAATGTCTTCATTATTCTTTAGTTTTAAAAAAATTACTATCGCTTTGGAATCATAATTATGTACCTTCATATTGGCGATTGTTCAGCTGAATCTCCCGTTATTGTTATCCATTATTCATGTTACGAATGCTATAATTGATTTATATTATTCATAAACATTGAGTATTCACAGTCCACTGTGAAAAAGTGGACCCAACATATGTACATTAAATACATATACTAAAATTTACACATTCATTCTGAAAGTCTTAATTTTTTATGTAGTGTGACATTTTTATACTTATTTGTGAATAATTTAAGATTAAATTAGTGTTTGACAAAATTATTCTGTTTCACCAATAATTAAAAATCAACAAAAGTAATTGAAACGTATTTATGTAACATGTTTATTTAGGTTACCGAATAAAACAGAAAAAGTTATGTTGTTTTTTTTATCTCTTCACTTTTTATTTATTTGCAGGTGGCTCAGGCCCGCCTCCGCCATCGGGGGGCCCAGGGCCCCGGCAAGGGCGGTGCCGCTTCGCTCCTGCTGGCCCTCATCAAGCAGAAGGGCTTCCTTGGCCTATTCCGAGGGCTCGAGGCCAAGCTGCTGCAGACCGTGCTCACCGCCGCCCTCATGTTCGCCACCTACGAGAAAATCACTCGCTTCGTCTTTTCCCTCTTGCAGCGTCACAATAAGATCCTCATCAAGCATTAGACAATGTTCATTGTGCTAAACATCCTATTTATCTTCCCTCTCACACATTTTGCATGAAAATGAAAAAGGTGAAACATATCTGGATTGTCGAATGTTTCGAATCAAATGAACATAGAAATTAGGGAATGTGCCTGTATTCGCCGCCTGTGAGAAGTTTGCTCACTTTATATTCTCTGTCGTGCAATAAGAACTTTATCAAGCATTAGGCTCCAGTATAAGACCATCATGAGTCATTGACAGAGAATGTTCCTCATGCTAAATATAATATTATTTATCTTACTACGAAAAAGGCAAAAAAATTTCAGAATGTGGAGAATGTTTTTCTAATCAAAAGTGCATAGAAGTTGAAGAACGTGCTCATATTCGCCACCTATGAGAAGATTGCTCACTTTGTGTTCTCTCTCTTACAGCGCTCACAATAAGATCTTACATTATAAGACCGTAATGAGTCATCTACAGAGAATACAATAATTATCTTCCTTCTCACACGTTTTGTATAAAAACGAAAAAGACAAAAAATACCAGAATTTTCAATATTCCTTATTAAGTTCTCGTAGAACGTGAAGAACATACATGAGTTATATGGAATACGGTCTTGGATAAAATTGCTCTACTTACGATGGACCTCTCACGAGTTTCTCCACTGCTCTCTCATTGTTTTATGTTTTCCTTTTGTAATGCAAAATCGTTCTGTTCAATCATTATTTAGATCAATTCAATAATAGTGAATAAAGTGATTCAGATCATTTTGTATGACAATAAGGATATATTATTTAAGAATATTATTGATAATATTTTTCCTCTGTGACAAATCAAAACGAGTGCGATAACCCCATTATTGATTTGCGAACTCAAATAAATGTGTAGTTCATGTTGTATCATCGCATATTTTATAACAGATCTTATCATTTTATTTTCACAAAGAATAATTTGTAGAAACAAGATCAAAAAATTATTTTGAAAAAATCTAATAACAGTACACACAATTCAGAGAATCTGATGATAATAATCATTATCAATCATTTACAAACATTATCAGTATACCAAGGATTAGTTACCATAGATTATATTATTTTTTTTAATTTCATTGAATGGCTGCTGGGCGGAAAGTTCCTAACAAATAAAAATAACATTTTAGTGTACCAGGAATATTCATAATGTCTACGTTAAGTTCAATTCTGCGTATGAGCCAATAATTTCAAAATGCCTTTTTCTTGCGCTTTCAGTTGAACAGCTCAAGTAGCATTGATTGGTGAGTTAATTTTTAAATTGACCATTAGCGTGTACTAGTTGGGAACCAATCCCAGCACATAAGCGTGCAAGAGAGAGCATATCCCTACATATTTTTTTTTTGTCCATCCTGGACATTTATTGGGCTTAAGCCGACGACTTACCAATTTCTGTAATATTTCAAAAGCGGGAACCTATGAAAATATTTTTATGTTTTTTAAAACTTTGGGTATTTTGGGAGCACCTATAGAAATGTCTTTTTTTATCGTTCTATAACAATATTTAGTTTTCTTTAGGTTAGAAAATGTATCTACAGCATGAATGGTACTTTATTTATTGACTTTGGATTTAGAATGGAATAAAATGTGTCGATTCTGTTACAATGATATTGATATATTGGATTTTTCAACTTTCCTTGTTGGTTTTATTTTTCGATCAAAAGATTCTGTTGAAGTCGTTATAAATTCTTATTGCCTTTCGTAAATAAAACTGTTGTGATAAACTTTATGCTGCGAATGTAATTTTTTGTTATTGTAATATAGACTAATTTATGTTGGAATTTCGGTGAAAATTATCTTGAGTTCTTTTTATTATAATCGGTGATTTAAAAAATTGTTGTAAATAAAATAATTAATTCTTTAAAAATGATAATGTTAAATTTTGCATAGAAAAAGCATTATGGTCAGTAAAATTACATAGGAATTTGATTTGAATGTTTTAGTTTATTTTAAAGATTGTACTACTTATATCCACTACTTATTATTATTTAAGATATTATTTAAAACCATTTATTGTAAAATAATTTTCTATAACTACTCGCCAAGTAACTCTAATCATAGCTAATGTGGTAAGATATTTGCTTGATGGGTAACGTTACTCAGCGGTGGTGAAACAGATAATATATATTACACTGCTCGATGTAATACCCCTTCTGCCTGTGATGTGTGATTTATTGAAATCCCTTTAACTAACTATAAAGTTTAATCTTTCTTATACAAGGGTGTCCGGGGGTAAAGTGTATTATCTTCGGGAGGTGATTCTATATGATGGCAGGAGTAAAAAATATTAGCATCTTTTTTAGAAATTCTGACTTTTTTTCTCATACAAAAAGATGTCCCTGTTAAAAATCCTTAGTGTAAGGTACAAACTTACCCGGGCTCGGTAGTGGCGACATTGGATAGTTGTGATTGTTACGTATCGTAACAGCGGAAAATAAAAGTGCTGGCCGCACACGCCGGACTAATTTTATCTTTTTACCAAAAAAGTACCCTTAATAACTCAGGTACGGGGCATACGTCATTCCTATGTCTACCTACGTTAAACTGTTGTGAAAACAAGCTTATGTGCCCAAGCGGTTAAAAGTTGGAATTTCGAAAAAAGGTATTTATTTTTTTACTTATACTAACTATCATGTAGAATCACTCCCGAAGTTAATGCACTTGCCCCCGGACACCCTGTACATAATGGTTAAAGAGTTTACAGGAAACCAATACATAAGAACATAAACAAAGTGAATGGTAAAATGATTTATTTAAGGAATAGAATAGGGTAGTTCTTTTTTGAATGATTACTGTAAATTGGGGTAACTGCAATCAATTTTCAACCTTTAACTAAATAACTTTTTTTATGAAAACGTTTTCTGGCACAAAAAAAAATTGTCACACATCTTCCTATCAAAATATACATATATTTTAAATGGGGAGTCAAAATTGAAAAAAAAAAAACACGGTCTTCAAAGTCACCTTTCGGAGAGAGGCGACTTTGATATGCTTATCATTTAATAAAATTTAAATTATATAAGCTTATATTTCAATGATACTCCAATCCCAAAAAATGTTATATATATATATTGATAGACAGTGATTTTCTTTACAATATAAATGACACAAAACTTATAATCATCGAGGAATGTTTAATTGAATATAACTAGAAACCAACGAATTATTTGACATATAAGCGTCATTGTATCCATCTTGCTTGAAAAAAAATCATTAAAAGTAAGCAAGTAATTTCTAAGTGTTAGCCGGAATTATGCAGATATTCGCAATGAAGACAGTGGCCATCTGATTCAATAATCACCCCATATAACGGTACCGGACTACGGATTTTGTTTTATTTCATGTTATCTCATGTCGCTCCGATAAAACGCATCCCTGTTGTACTAGCCATTTCCTATTTCACTCGAGTAGTGGGTGAGTGAGTATAGAATACAATAATTAGGTATGTTTAGTGAACAATGTTGCTCAATATTAATAAGATTAGATTTACCGGGCCTTTTAACACAAGCACATCGATAAAGATTTTTTATCGGTAATGTCAGCAACTTGCCAACTTTCGATAAAGATTTTTTTATCGGTAATGTCCGTCGCTTCAGTTCATTTTTTTCCTACAGACCAAAACGCGAATCGGGAGAAATGGCACTTTAAACTTTTTTTTATGACAGAAGCACATACATTTTGGAGGACTTAAGACAAAGTGCGTTTTGAAAATCCCTTAAATAAATGTTTATAATTTTTTTTGAAAGAATATCATATAAATAAAGGCTTTTTGAGAACATTTGCATACTTAATTCAATTTCACGAAAAATGGTCTGTCGGACAAAACGAACTAGAGCGACGACTTGTCAACTTTCAGCAATTAAGCAGATTTAGTCGACACAAACTGTTTGTTCGTTGGCGATCTGCAGTCATGCTTGGGAACAAGATGAACATGACAAGTTACCAAGATTATTGATAAAATCTTCATCGATGTGTACATCCTAAAGGCCTAGATACATTAGTTGTAGAAAAAAAAAATACCATTGAAGTAAACATTTTTATATTTATATGATTAAATTCTGGTCCTGAAAATGTGATTTCCATGCTTGCAACATGTTATAACAATATTTCACTATTGTAGCTGTATGCTAGTTGTTAAGTGGTTTTGTATTATTTATTCGATAATATGTAATATAGATTTTTTATTTCAAATAAATATTTAGTAATGTTATAACTTTATTTAATGTTCGACCCATCCTACTCAACGATTCCTGTCTCTTTCCTGTTTTTTTTATATTTATTTTTAAATCCCCCTTCCCTCTCTGAAATGAAATCTAGATGTAAAAAACAGGTACCAATCCCAAATATTAATGCGAGTTTAATATTTGCCTGCAAACAAAGATTAATTGGTAACAAATATGCAAAATTGTGAGATGTTTGTGTTTGTTTTTCACACATTTGACAAAATCACAGAAATGAAAATTAATAAAAGAAATAAGATTTTTGGAATTCTGTTTTGGGACAGAATCTACGTCATTTTATGGCTATTGATGTTTACAAACACGTGTCTTGAGACGCACACAAAAAAGATAACAAATATTTTTACAGAAAAACACATAATAATTGGATAATTTGTAGGAGCTTTTAAAATATTTTCAGGTTACTCGTAAACCTTGAAATATTTGTTTTTCGTTAAAAAAACAAAAAAAACATGCGAGCCGACCCCGACTGGCAAATAAGTTAAAAAATACTTGAACATTAAAATGGGATGGTTGAAATTCATTTTTATATTTGTAAATTATTTTATATACTTTATTTTACCATTTGGACTGCTTACTAATTTATTTGCTAGTTGCTATATGCCAAAGTTTCACTGGCTCCAGATGGTTGGGAGCAGTGGGGACTCTTGTGTGGTATTCACATAAAAAAATTATACCCAAATCCTTGTACACTTGTTCCCTTGGTTCATTGACCCAATTTTTAGTAGAAATATTAATATTTGAAACGAGGCGGCTGGATGTTGCTTGCGTAACTTGCGCACGAGTTAATATCCTTTGCTGTCCTCTTACAAATTCTATTAATTCTGAGCTCGAAGGAAAGCTTTCATTGTCTCGAATAGAAGATTCGAAGGTCTTTACTGTCTCTATATCAAGGCGTTTAAGACCCAGATGTAACAACATAAATTCTGCGAGATCCTTAATTTGCATTTGTTTCAGCGCGGCGATATTTGTCACGTAAGTATCTGCAAAATTTTCTAAGGAAGCGGGCGTGACCGAGTTAACCGCAGGCATTTTCAACAACCGGTCAAAGTATGATTCTGCGAGTAAGCGATGATTGTTATATTTATTACATAAAGCATCCCAGATCACCTGGTAATTTGTATCAGTGGGTGTCATCTTGGACATGAGATATTGCAACTTTCCAGAGTTGTTCAATGAATTATTCAAGTGAATAACGGAGACATAGGTCTCATAAAACAGAGGCCAAATTTCCGTCAAAACAGGAAATTTCTAATGGCGGTTGTTTGATTTGACGGCGCGGCTTTTCCCCTGGATTTGACAGCATGCTTGACTTGGTAAATTTAATGACACCGTACATTTCCTCGAATGCGTTCAGATAAGCGTACTCGGCGACCGCTTCTGGATTGCTTTCCAGTTCACAATCGACCTTCTCGTCTGGAATAGTGATAAATTCTGAACAAATTCTCTCTACTGTGCAAGCGCCTGATAAAAAAAAGAATGACAATTTGTAGCGCTATCAGAAGTATTGAGTAAATGCCCAACCAATCAGTATCTTCTTCATTGTTATATCAGAATCCTTTCTTTGTAATACCAGTATCTTCTTCAATGTAATATAAGTATCCTTTCTTTGTAATATCAGTATCTTCTTACAAAGAATGGATACTATGTATTTACAGTAATGCACTATTTACAAATGTTAGAGTGTATTTACAAGCGTAGTGAGATTATTCCGACGCGCGAACTGCAGACAGCGAGGTTGTGTTACTAGGCCGCTGGCCTGTCGCCGTGTGAGGACTGCGTTGACTGTGACTGTGTGACTAAGACTGACTGACTTGGCTTGCTGGAGCTCTTATATAGCCCGAGCCTGGTACGGTACGAGAATGGCAGGTGAAATGCGCCCCCGCTGGAACATTCCCGAAATTTCGGCGCAGCACTACGCGTCGCGTATTGCAGATTCCAGACCTTTCGAGAAGATGGTCAAAATAATAATTCAGTGCAACGAGGCAGGTAGGTGCAGAGCGCCGGACAGTGCTAATTAGTGCCATGTATATATTGGCAAGTCCATGATTATTAGATATTTATAATGATGGTACACAGTGTATTAGACATGGGCAGATTTATTCACAGTAGTGAATCGATTCAGTCTGATTCCCTCGGCCTTTTGATCTGATTCCTTTCATTCGATCCTTTAATTCATAAAATTCCCAAAAAAAAAAAAAAAAAAAAAAAAAAAAAAAAAAAAAAAAAAAAAAAAAAAAAAAAAAAAAAAAAATATATATATATATATATATATATATATATATAATAATAATAATAATATATTTTTTTTATATATAGATATATATAATAATAAAATAAAAAAAATTTAGACACTGATCGACGAAAACCACGACGACGGGGTTTTGAATTTTTTAATGTGATGTTATGACAGCAAAACCGATAGAAAAATGTATTTTTATAAGTAGTTATATCCAGAATATAATAAATCAAATAAATCATCAAATTAAACAGTTTTACTAATTTTATTATATTTATTTTAAATTTAAAATAGTTCCGCTTCGCGTGATCGAATATAAAACACATTCTACCCAATTTACGCAGGGCTCGAAATCGGAAGTTTTCGACCTACGATGTAACTAAATTGACGGCTCGGCCCACGGGGAAATCGCACTGCACTCCCAAACGGATTTGCGGCAGGCATTGAGAATGAATTGTATCTTTTGAGCAGTGTCTTGTGTCTTGCCTGGGACTTGTGACTGGGAACTAAATTGACGGTTCCGCTGCGCGGGGACTAACGACGAACCGATTCGCAGCGGTCGTTAAGGATTGGATTAGGAACTTCCGACTAGCAAGTGTCTTTTGACTTGCTGTGACTTAATTTACTTGCGTTCCGCGAACCTAACGACTCACTTCAACAGAGGCAGTACATACTCGATCATGGGAGCGGGATTTGAAAAGAGGCGATCATACTAATTCGCTCATTCGTTGAATTAGTGGAACATAAGTGACACAGAGACTGGGTTTGACCGCATCGGTCCGGAGAGACTTGTAGGACAATGACGACACAACTGAATAAGGAATACATTTATTAATTCAATGAATGAGTGGGACATATGGGACTGTAAAAGAGAGGTGCGTTGCTCGGAACTCGGAACTACTTCGTTCGACTCGCAACGTTTTGTCGCCTGGGCTGTAGGTGTGGGGACTCTCTGACCTATGGGTTTTCGGCGCGGGATATACTATACGTGATAGAGGTAGTACAATGCATATAGCACATTACCTCCGGTATCTTCGCGGCGCGCGCTTATAGGTAACTTATCCGCGCAGTAAACATACAGAATAATATTAAATAAAATTTCTACGAAGCATTAAAATATGTAAATCGTTAACATAAAATATTTTTTTAATGTAAAATAAATAGAAATAAAAATATGGTGCCGTTTAAAAAATCTGTAAGGAATGAAGATTTAATTCCTTCTGAAAATGAGAATCAGATCGAGTGTGTTACAAGATTGAATTGATTCATTCAAATCATTCATTCAATTTTGCCCACGTCTACAGTGTATATATTGGCTTTTGTTGTAACATTTTATTTTTTTCAGTGCTTTATGTTTTCTTTATTGTTTTAATTTTGAAGTATTTGAAATAACTGTAATACTCAACTATTAAACTAGAATGTAAAAGCCCAGTAGGGCGTGTAATAAATAAAAAAAAGTAAGGTAGCAACCCGGTACTTAAAAATACAAAATAATTGCCTTTTTAACTTGCTAAACAAAAACCTGTAACAAAAATGTGGACTAAAAAGCTATAACAAATAATTTAATATATTTTTAATCGGTTGAGCCCCCCCGCCTCCCCCCCGCGGCCCTTGGAAAATTTTAGGTCATCAATGCAGCCCTGGTGAAATTTGGGTAGGTCTTGGAGGCCAATGCCTTTGCATACCTACTGCGTTGCGGGCTGGATCGGGAGGCTTAACATAAATCTCTCCAGTCGGACACTTTCAACAGTGAACCGCAGTGCGAGGGATGGATTCATATGTCCGTCACTCCTGGACACATTGACTTCCAGATTCCTACCCACCCTTCTCTTACCTTTATCCTTCCCAGAACCTTTGAGAAGATCCTCCACATAGCATCCCCAAAGATGACATAGGTTTTGAGGGAATTAAAAAAAAAAACACAACCCTGTTGAAAAGCTTTGGTACAAGCGAAACCGATCAGTATCTAAAATGTGAATAAATAGCAGCGTTGAAACAAAGTACATAACTGTATAATATATCATTTATGACACCACAAACTGTTTGCTTTCTATGAAAATATAATCTCTATTGATCTCGGCCTCAAACAATCCAGTGTTAGCCGCAAGGGGGCACAGGTTAAAATGATTACTCATTATTTTTATAGCTGTTATTTTAACACCCATATTCATAGCATTGTGTCTGAGGATAACATGTAACACATTTGACCTCAATAATAATTATTGAACAAAGCAGACTTCATAATTTTATATTGCGTTCAATTTGATTATAAACTACATAGGTGCATATTTATGTGAAATAAATGTCTTTCTTCTTGGTAAAAAGAGAATTATACTGTGATTTAAAATGTTTACGTGATTTAACATAAAATATTGCATATATAAAGTTTTATGTGATTTGATATGTGATGGCAATTTATGCGTAGTATTGCTATCTAAAATAGATAAGAAAAAATGTCAAGCAGTATTGCTAGTAATAATTTATCTATAGATGGTGAATTAAATGATACAACACCTAGTTCAACACGCTTATTTGAAGATGGAAACTTCTGGGAATCTGACAGCAGTAGTGACAGCGAAGGTTTGTTTTTTATACTTTAGCCATTAGTGTGAAAAGACACAAAGGGCGCAGGGGAACAACACAAAAGTTATAAAACTCTTTATTTTATTTGCGGGTTAAAGATGGGTTAAATATGAAACATTCGGTTAAAAACTAAAAAATTTACCCAAGAATTTTTTTTTTTTGGTGATGAACCCTGTTATTCCCCTGTGCACTTCACATACAAAACGCCAATCATCCTCAGTTCAGTCACAAAGTCCATTTAAAAAGGGTGAATCATTGAAATGTTATCTATCCGACAATGCAAAGTATTTTGGATCATAACTGCTAAAAATGGCTGGTATGTACATTTAGAATTCTTTTCAAAAGTGGGTCTTGTTTGACAAGAGTATCCATCTTAAAATTTACAGTAATCAATTTAGACTTTTTTCCGGTCCCTTGGAAAACTTCTTAAAAGGTCTAATTGTCGAACAACCACAGTTTGAAAATGTCCTTATAGAGGGTTTCAATGTAAGTAAAACCGTTTCACAAGATCTGGGATTTTTTGTTAGGGCTAAGGGACGGCTGTTTGTATGCAGTCGGCCCATACAAAAAGGACGCCCGGGAAAAAACAGTTTTCTACATCGAAAATTGCACAAAATGAATATATTTTTTTTTTACTGCCTTCTAGAGGGTGAAAACTATGTCGGTATGTTTTCGAATTTTCGATGCGTTTCGTATTAACGTAAACATTCACTGTCAAACATGTACGGTTTATCAAAAAATATTATTTAAGGAAAAAGTGCTGCTAACTCAACTCTCATAAAGAATTATAAAAAGCTACCGACGTAGCTTCTTCTTTCTAAAAAATATACATTTTTTAAAATTTCAATTTCGTGAAAGTTTCGGTGTAGAAAAGTGTATGCTCCATAAACCCCTTTTCGAGCGATTTCTGTAGGTAAATTTGAGCGTTGTCTCATTCGCACATTTCGCATGTATTGTAAGTGTGCGTGAGCTTATTGTGAGCGGGACAGAATGACAGACGCGGGTGTTCCGCTTGTCGTTCAAAGTCTAGCCTCTTAACATAGACTAAAATACTTTACCTGCATTGCGAGTTGTTGGATACATTTGGTAGACGCCCAGGACCACTGCCATGCTCATGTTAGTTTCTTTCCGTCACCCATATTGTATATGTAGTGTTTATTTGATCTGTGTTCTCCATCCCTATATATTCTATGGGGTATTATTGAGATTTGACCCCAACAGCCACGGCTAATGCAGCTAATCAATCCACCATTCCCGTCCGTCCTGTCTTTTCAATTTTCATCTTAGTATTTTTAGTTATTTTTTGGCTTAACTTTAATTAACTTCAATTGCATATTCTATCTTTGTAATACTTTGTTTGCTGAAGTATGTTTACAAGAGATGGAAAAGTTGATAGAGATATTGAAAGAAGAGTAAATGCAGAAAACTCCATTGGAGAACTGAAAGACATTGGTGCAAACAAAAAATTGTCAAAAAACGAAGCAAAATTAGCAGTCCTCAATATAGTCCCGATACCAATCGTCGAGGCGCAGAATTGGCAGAGGAAGGATAAAAGGAATGATGTGTGGTAAAAGCATTTGAAAAGTGTGAAGACTTAAAAAGAATGCAAGGCTAAAAATAAGTAAGCATACTACTCTCTGCTTATCCCTGCGGATAACGGCATGATAGTGAGCTGTTAGATGGACAGTTTTGTCAGTTCAATGTAAAAGTCCCTGACTGCCCTGCGATTGCAGTAACGACCATATATGTATATTAATTTTGTGTTGGTATATTACCTCTACTAGGTTAGTTAAAGAAAAAAATGTCACTCTATCAAGTACGGTATTGCCTACATGTTGGCTTTAACCGCTTGGGCACATAAGCTTGTTTTCACGACGATTTAACGTAGGTAGACATAGGAATGACGTATGCCCCGTACCCGAGTTATTAATAACAAAACAATCTTTTTATTTATTGAAATTTCTTGCCGTTCCCTACAGGTTAAACAGAGCATATCCCGCCATTTATTACAAATGTATAAACTACAAATATACTTAAGCTGGTTTAGTAATAAAATAAATCGATTCATGATATCTATTCTAAACTTCAAACCTCAATATCTCTGAATTATGTTTTTGCAGATTAGCGATTTTGGCTTTTACCCTATGATATGAGTTAAATTTATGATGTTCCAGACTATACGTGGTCCCGTTTTAAGGACAGCCAGTCCAGCTTCCTGGTGCTGATGATCCTGGTGGGGCTGGGGGCACTAGCGGGGGCGCTGCTGGCGGGGCTGGCGGGACGCAGACACATGCACCACCTCGCCCCCTTCATCATTCTCATCATCACCCCCACCGTACTGCTCCTAGTCATGAAGGACAACTTGACAACCACTTATGTCTATGAATAGTCATAATTTAAAATGAAGTTGATGTTCGTATAGGGTGTTTTTTTAGACATTTGGTTTTTAAACTGGCAACATTGTTTCCACAGACTGTCAATTTGACAGTTGACAGTTGATTTGTAATCAGTTCGTTTTGCCATTTCACCATGAATAGACTGAAGTCAGAACAGCGCTTGCAAATTGTAAAAATTTATTTTGTTGTCAAAAAATGGACTTCACAATTGCGCTTCATTCGGGCTAGAAATCGTATTTAAACAATAATGGCATAAAATTATCTATTTAATAAAGCTAATAACCATAGCCATTACTGCGACTTTCATGTGTTTTATTTAATTTAAAGTTCAAACCCCCAAAAAAACACCCTATACTTTAAAACGTCATTATGAATGTACAATGGACTTTAAACCTCTCAAAACAAATAAGAACATATGTATGTATGAATGTATAATATTATGAAATATGCATGACTAACATACCTTATAAAATAATTGTAAGAAATAAAACATGATTTTAATGTACGCATCACCAGCGAAAGAAGTTTGCTCTCTTCTTTCTCATGTGTCTTGTTTGAAAATAAAAAAGACAGAAGGTACTAGAATGATGACGTCACATACAATCTCTCGCTGGGACTAGTATGTATACAATACATCAAAAACTTTAAAGTTAAGTATTGGAAATAAAACTTACTAATATAATACCTATTGTATAAATTAGGGTTTCCCAAACTTTATCTGCAATGGAACACTTCGCAAACCTGTAAATTTTCACAGAACATTCGGTCCACATTAATTGTAAGGTTAGAAGGTCCCAGAAAATAAAAGATATGGTATAATACAAGTTCAATAAAACATTACAAAGTTGAATTATATTTGTCTTGGAACATAGTTTACAACAATGATTAGGGAGAAGAACATAATATGATAAATTAACTAACTAACTAAATTCTAGCTAAGAGGAGAAGGGTCGGTCCTTTACAAGGTACGGTCCCATGGTTTCCGGAGGGAAGAGCGGGACATCACGAAGGCGGGAAGCCATAGGCTAGACTCTCGATCCTAAAACACGGCCCAACGGTGTTTTGGAAAGTCCAATGCAGTCTGGATGACGGTGATGATGGACGATCACTTCCGGGTGGTCCAATGGCCCTGTCTAGTAGTTGCTTCTGTAGGCGGGCAGCGGAAAGTTAGCTCGATCTCGTACGGTATGATTTGAAGTGACGGCGTGGAGTTATTCTCGAAGGAATTATTCCCCATCATGTATCAAGGATAGTTTCGGTGAATCTATCAAGTATACAAACCGAGTAAAGTCAGATGACCAAAATTAAAGCCGATTAATATCGGAACACACACTCGGTTCTACAAGAACACTTGTGACCATATCGGGCCATCGTGAGCACAATATACTCCGATTATACTGTAATCATTTCTGATTTACGTAAGGCACGTCTAACGCATTACTCAACCGTGATGGTTATATATAAAAGTTACAAAATTAATCAAACATGGTCGTGTTTTTAAAACAGCGACTCCCCAACCAGCGTCAAGCCCATCTGCGACCAGTCGGGAAGTGCCACGTTCGCTCTTCTTTTTCCGGTACTAAACCAAGGTTCTTTGGTGGTGCCCGCGTAAAGAATGCCGAAAACAATTAATATATTATTTTGACGGTACTGGCTTACCTATCTGCCTGCGCAAACAAATACATACCATCATGTTATTTCATAACCAACATTATTTACAAATGCGATTTATAACTACTAGTTCTGAAAGCAAAAAGATATTTCTTGTTCGGTGAAATTACTAATAAATAAAATAATAGAATGCAGAAAGCTTTTGTATGTACACTGTTCACACATAGTTACACCTATTAAACTAAGTGCTTCCGCTCACGGGCAACTGAAAAAAAAAAAAACAGTTTTTAACTCAACTCGCTATCCTGTGCATGTCAATGTGGTGGTCTGTACACTATACAATATCTCAAAAACCCGTTGTCAACGGCAATGCAAACCGTCTCTCGCAACTAGCTGTGCTAGTTGCCGCGGCCGGCCGTTGCCAGTTTGTTTGTTTGCCATGGTTGCGCCAGTTTGGTTGTCAGTTTATGAGTTTTTTTATTTTTTTATTCGCCAGCGCCAATATTGACTGATTTGGCAGCTGAATTGTTCCTCGTGTATGGTTAAACAAGCTGAGGTAATGACTGAAATCGTAAAATTGAGTAGCACCGTGATAGAAATTTGGTTGGTTTAGCAACCTGCCAGTTTTAGTATGGTTCCAGTATCTCCATGAGCGGGTGGCCTTAGGCCCTTCACTCATGGAGAAACCAAAACCAAACTAACACTGGTTGGCAACCACTTCGGACATATCGCAAATTACTCGAAAACATTTAGTATTCCTATTGCAACAGCACGGCAATGGCACAATAAAGGCAAAAAACGTACATTCTTTATCACAATAATGCTGCATCTCTTTCTTACTCACTAAATAATAGTGAGATAAATGATATACATAAGTCTGCTTTCACCATAGGAAAAATGCAATCATTATCATACATCTCCCTCACTCGAATTAAAGAAATGAGATGTCGCCATTGCCGTGCCGTTACTGTGGGAATTATAAAAGCAGCTACTATGTAGTTCAATTATTTATGTAAATCATTATAAAACAGTTTTATAATTTTTTTAATGATTTATTCACATAATTTAATAATATTATTATCAATTAAAAACTACTCAGTCATCTTGAAGAAATCAATTTCAAAAACAAACTAACAAAAATGTATTCATAAATTTAAGGTACTTAACATATATTATATGCACAAACACTTCATTTATGTACGCAAATTTCAAATAAAATCGTTCAATATTGGTCTGTATTTATTTTTGTTCAATGGCACCTACAGGAATTAAATGCTTAGTTATATTATATTTATGAGATTTACTTTACTTTATGCATAAAATGCAAGTGCTATTGAGGTATGGACAGTAAAATCTTACTAATATTATAAACACGAAAGTTTATATGGATGTATGTGTGTTTGTTACTCTTTCACGCAAAAACCACAGAATGGACTTTAATGAAACTTTACAATAATATAGCTCATACATCTTTTATAATAACATCATAATAATATTTATACCTAAAGCTAGCTATTTTCCATGTATTACAAATAATAATCATTGTTTAATAGAAAATGTCAAAATTTGAGAATGAAATTTTGTAAAACAATGATTGTTAAACCAAAATTCTATTTTAGAAAATATTTAAATTAGTGAATTTATTTGGAGTACTCACCCTTGAATCGAATCAAGAATCAAGAATTATAGATATTTTAAATAAATGGGTTAAGAATTTTGTTATAAACGTAGATGGGACCTAGGAAATGAAAATAGGCTACTCGAAGTACTAATCCTGCGCAGACGAAGTCGCGGGCAGAAGCTAGTTAATTACATATATTGCATACTAAATGCCTGGAAATACAAATCAAAGTTGCTCATCACATTTGGCTAGTAGGTACATTAAAAAAACTATTTGTTTTGAAAATGATTTCTTAACAATGAAAAGAGTTCACAACAAAATTTGACAACATAAAACATACGGAAAGAAGTTTTCAAAACTGTATTAAATGGATTCATACAAAAATATTGGATTTATCATAGAGAAACACAATAATATCTTATAATAATTTATATGGATGATCAATTGGCCTGACTTTCTTTGATGTTTTTCCAAGCCTTTTGAACTTTCTGGCAATGGACTGTTATTAGATCCTTTAATTCCTTGTGGCACTGAAATAAGAAAGAAAAAAAAAGAGTTAATGTCATATAACACAACACTGCGTACAGTGTGGTGTGGCCGTACAAAGGGGTACCGCAGCATCTTTTCTTTCCATTTTGTAATCTGTAAACTCAAGTACATAATCTCTATAATATAAAGAAGATTGTCTGTGGCGGGCTTTGCTATGCTTTCTTATACAAATCTACAGTTTAATTCGGAGATTAATAATATTTTGCAAACCTGACCTTTGAAACAGGAGGGTGGTGACTGTTGACAGAAAATTTCGAAAAACCACACCATCCTCACCCCTTAAAGCAGAATTTTGATAGTTCTTGATGAAATTTTGCAGTGTTGATATTCAAAATCGTTGGCCTGTCAGTGGCTGAATTGGCACCGTGTCTGGTTCTCACCCAGGGCGTCATGAGTTCAATTCCTCCAGTGGCTAAGTCCTCTATCACAACACAAGCAACATTTTCCGCTTACTGTGATGGAAGAGATTTAAAATATTGCCAGGTTATTCGTAACCTGGGAATTTGTGTCAGACTAAAGTTAATCTCCCTTATAATGGGGAATTTACCTTCTTGCCCTATGTCGGACAGCGGTTTATATGTAGTAACAAAGCATACCTGCGCGTAGACAGCATCCCCCAGATCGGCCTGGTGTTCTAGTTCCATCATGAGTGTGTCGATGGCGTGCAGAGGGGTGGAGAGGGTTCGTGGGGCCTGGCGCGAGGGCAGGGGCAGGGGGGTGCAAGCTCCCAAGGCCTCCACCGCAACCCCCGCCGCATCCAACAGCCGCCCGTACTGGGTCAGCAAGCGGATAAGGGAGGAAGCGTCTGTTTCCTAGAATTGCATTAAAGATAAGTATGTACTTATTTACTGTCCCAACCAATCAACATTGAACAGATAATCCCTACAAGTGTGATGAAAACCCATTTATGAATTTATGAACAGTAAAAGAAAGTCAAATTTTCTCTGAAATCATAAGATTAGTAAGTAAGTACTTAAATACCTACTTACTAAATTATTGTTATTATAAACCATATATTTTAGGCAACATTTTTAAAAATTTCAAATAAGGAATTGTACAATTTGTGCAAAGAAATGTCTGTCTCAATGACAATTCTTTTTTCAAACTTTCTTCAGGCAGGTAGGCACCAAGGTATGCAGAAAATTTATACACAAGGTTCACTCATAAAGTACATTTTGAAAAAAAAAATGCATCGGGCTCATGACGTAGCTCGAAGTCCTGAAACTACAGATTTATGGTACCTGAAATAGATTATCACCGCTGTTCCGGTAAACGCAGACCAATGTTGAATCGGTTCTATATGCATTTACTTTTGGAACGGGTTCTTAAAAAAAAAAAAACCACGGGGGTGACTACAAAAATTGAACCAATTCCTAAAAAATTTCAATATGATTTGTTATTTTTTTACAATTTTCTGATATTTATTTCTTATAAATATTCTACAATAAAGTGATTCTAAAAACATCTGGTTAGTCGGTAAAATAACATCTAAGGTTTCAGTGACAGCGAAGGAACCGGTTCCACGTAACCGGGACAGGAATATTGACCATCTCTACCGGCAACAAAAGGTCACTTGATAGTCGGTCATTGTCTATAATAATAAGTAACCGCGCCTCATAATACTCTGATTATTTTTGATTATTTCCTCCTTGAATGTGCCATGTATTATTATTCGATTATTCTCAACACTTTCTTTTAATCCTGATTATTTAATTCTTCTTTAAATAGCCCTAAGACTTTTTTGTATAATTAATTATCTTCCCAGGTGTTAAGAGTGTAAAATGAGAAGTCTTGTACTATAATTGGATGAATACTCTGTTAATAAGTATAAAGCAAGAAGTGTGTGCTGTGACAGGTTGTTTGGTGGTCCATCCTCTCTGCCTATGTAAACGGATAGAGGAGTTACCTTGTAGTATGTTAGGAACCAGTGTGGCAGAAAGGCCCCCGCCGCCAGCAGTCGGGCTGCCACGGCGTGGAGGACAGAGGAGCGGGACTCGCCGCAGTGACGGGGCCCCTCCTCGGCGGTAGTGGAGGTCACCAGGGCCTGCAGCAAGCGCCATGCCGCCCCTGACGCGTTGCGCTCTCCGATACACAGCTCTGGAATTATACACAGATATAGGATAATAATAATAAATGTTTTACATATTAACTATTTTTACAACTGACAATTTGATAATGCCTTCAGAAGTTTAATTATCTTTCTTGTTTATTACAAGCAGCTAGCCATAGTTATACAGTCCAGCCCAAAGAAATTCTCTCGCCAATCTACGATTAATCCTATGAAAAGCTGTTATCCTACTATATTATAATACCTGTGTTTAAAAAGGGCAATATTCATGATATCACAAATTGCACGCTCTCTACAATCCCCAAATTATTTAAAAAACTTATACTATACTTGATAGAATCTCCATACATTTTAGAGTGAGTTTCTGAGAGAAAATAATATGTTTTTACCCAAATAAAAAATAAATTGTATTATAGTATGAATTATAAAATATTAAACTTTGTTAAAATACCTACATAATAACCGAATTAATCCAATTTTAATAACAACAAAAAACTAAAATAATATTATTAGAGGAATTTCTAATAACTCCGCCGCACTGTTGGCGTCCATACTCCTTTAAACAGATTTTGTACGGCCGTACACAGAGCGGCCATACTCTCCTAAAGGTTAATTAACATCATTGTACCTAATTAACATCGCTTTATGTCGGGCAGATCCACTCCAACAAATCTCTCTTTATTCAAACAATTTATATAATTTTCACACGAAAATAAAACCCTCGACTGAATATCAGACTTTGTAAAAGGGTTTTACAAAGTTTACTATAACATCCTTTCAATAAAATCTGTAAATTATTGAAATGGATAAAAAGCTACCTAACTATGTAATGTAATAGAATTCTTCAAGTAAAAATAATTCAAACCGGTCACACAAATTCATGCCAACTAGCAGTGTACCTCAAGGGTCGCATTTAGACCCAATACTTTTCATACTTTTTATAAACGATATCTTCACTGTTTTTGATAATAATATTAAAGTGTTTCTTTTCGCCGACTATCTAAACCATCTAAAATTATAAAAGATGACTGTACTCAGTATGTAGATCTTGACCCGGCGCGGCGATGTGATTATTTTAAATGACTTAATCTTGAGAAACACAAATTAATTTTTAAAAAAAAGTTTTTTTTAAGTAAAAATGCAACATACCTGCGATATCATTCTCGGTGAGCCACCTCCAGGCGTCTGACTCATCTACGGTCTCGGTGGACAGGGAGGCGTAGGCAGATGCGAGAGAGGCGAGCGCCGGGGCTCGGGGCACTTCGTGACATGCACGGAGCGCCAGGGCACACGTGTGCAGCCCCGCACCACTCAGCAAGGAGGCCACCTCCTCCACTCCTGCACAAGAACATATTGTTGGCGTGGTTAACAAGTTCTTTAATAACTCAGGTACGGGGCATACTTCATTCCTATGTCTACCTACGTTAAATTGTCGTGAAAACAAGCTTATGTGCCCAAGCGGTTAAATTGATTCCTAGAAAAACTAATAACCCTTTGCAACTGGATTTATTCGAACGTCAGTTCGATTTGAAAAAAATAAATCTGTTTTTGGGAACGGAACCGATATCGATCGAACGTGCGGGAGTTGCTTATGTAGGGTACCTTTAAGGGCGCTTTATTTGAGCAGTAAGTCACCCAACCCTATAGGATCATAATTAAGAGCTGTACTAGACAATTCAAATTTTGGAAATTTTTTGCCGGTTGTAAGGGAGTTTCATTATAAATATTTGATAAGGGTGCATACAGCACAGAGGCACTATAATTAGATGAGACATTTAGGGAAAGAAGTGGCCTCACTTTGATGGAGGTTGGTAATTTTTTTTTTATCTCACAAGAGCACCCTTGTCTGCGCAGGGGCTGAAGGAATGAATTTATTAATGCAGGTCTTTAGACCTGGATTATATACAGGAGGAAAAACAGTTGCAACTATTCTACCACTTTAGTCGACCCACAACCATTATCGGCGATTAATGTTATTAATTAACTATGTATATCAAAATGCCTTTATGCTGCGAATTACGTCACTGTAAAAGTTGGGATAAACCGACGGATTAACTTCCTTAGAAAAGTATGTTTTCATATCATCCAAATTACTTAAGACCAAGTTTTTTCCTAACATATCTCCCTCAAACAAAATGGAACATGATGTCAAGTCTCTGTCTGAATAGGTTCACTGCATTCAATTTAATAACTCCGTTACAAACAGCATAGAATAGAGAAATGCTAACCGTTCTCGGGGCAGAGTTTGTCAGGCTGCGTGTTGGCAAACTTGAACCTGGCGGTGACCAGCTGCAGCTCCTTGCGCAGGTCTTCCAGTCCCACCACCAGCACCTCGCGCTCCGACTGGACTATCTGCAACATATCACCCAACCAACATTACGGCACCGGCATTCGAGCGACAGACAACAGGTTAAGGAGCAGAGAGAGAGTCGTCGGAAGGCGGTTTAAGTGCCTAAGTATTATATTGTCCCCCAGAAGACTAATTACTTATTTGAAGCTGGGTCAGGCATTTATCTTAAATAATTACAAACTGTCGCTGAACTACAACCAAAAATCAAGGACTATGAAAGTGGCAGAGCCAATGAAAATGACGCGTCTTGTGTAAAGGTCGAAACAAAGGTTCTTGTTTCTTTTTTATTTGGGTGGACCTCTTTTTTTTATTACTAAAAAAAACATTCATATCAAAATCAACTAAATCAAAAGAACAAAAAAAAACCTGTCGGTTTGTGTTTGCACCCACCTCCCCGCGCACGTCCCTCTTGCCGGGTTGTGCAGCACTGTGCACTGGTGTGACGAGGAAGGCGTGGCGCGGCGCCACTAGCGCCAGGCAGTTGACGGCGGCGAGCAGGCAGCGGGCACGCCGTCCCAACGCCGCTGCGCCCGGCCCCAGCTCCGTGGCGATGCGGCCCGCCTGCTCATACATCACCTCCGCCGCTGGAATCACAACAAAATGCATTCATAAATTAAAGGTCAACTATTGTTCTACAGTCCCTGATCAGTCCATCAAGAAAGTGTAGAAATTTTATAAAATAGAACTAAAACTTTAAACTAGATTTTAGAATATAATACATGTTCAGAAAGTAAGTGTACTAGATTTTTATATATTTTTTTAGAAAGGGTGTATTTGAAAAAAAAAATACAAGATGTTGTTTGTACACTTGTTGACTATTTTTCCACATAATCGCCACCCCGTTCAATGCATGTGGTGAGCCGTAGCAGAAGCTTCTTTATGCCCTCCTCGAAGAACTATCCCGCCAGATTATTTACCATACAATGATGAATGCATCCGATTGCGATGAAACTTTGGTGAGTTGTTGTGCGCACACCAGCGAAGGTTTCTACATGTGTGCGCTCTGGCCTTATGAAACTTTTATTAAAATTTTACAGTAGGTGGTTTGAAAAATGTGTGTATCTCATACAGTTTAGCGGCAGGAAGGGAAGGAGTGATGGGGGTGGGAATCCGCGGAGAGGGGAGGGGAACGAAGGAAAGGGGGTTCACGGGCGGGGGTATAAGGGAGGGGGAAGGTGGAAGAGTAATGCGGAAAGGAAAAGGGGTAGGAGAGAGGGGGAGAGGGGACGCGGGAGGGGGACGCAGGAGGGCTGGAAAATGGGTACGGTGGAAGGGGAACAGGGACACATGGGAAAGGAAACGTATGGAAAAATAATTTCTTTCATTATATGGCATTCAACGCTTGCCGGGTACTCCCTAGTTAATAAATTAAAATCTGATGTAAAATCATTCGGATAAAGACTTACCCTTTCTCATATCGCCGCGTCTCACATGCACCGCGTACAAAAAGTGATAATAATGATTGTGTGGCTTATCAGCGGCCCTGGCTCTTCGCTCGGCGGCCCGGCGCAGCTCCGGCGGGGGCGGCGTGGCCCCCGGCCGCAGCAGCAGGCCCAGCCCGCCCAGGGCACCAAGGGCCCCCACCAGACGGGACAGGCAGGCCTCTCGCTGCTCGCGGGCCGGGTGCACCGTGGCAGAGGTCAGCGCGCGCTCCCATGAGGAGAGGGACACCCACGTGTTGAAGAGGAGCGAGTGGAAGACCGGCTGGAAATATATTTCATTATTATAAGTTGTTTAATATATGTATATGCAGTAGACACTATCCAGTGTGCCCAGTTTTCAATACTCTTACTTACTGAACAGTCATCAGGTTGAAAAGTTGAAATTTTTTTGTGAAATTTAAAAAAAACTGGTCACGAGGAGTATAATAAATATCAGTTGTTTAATGTATTTTATAGGGCCGGTATATCAGTTGGTCTAAAGCTCGGCTTTGATGAAATGTGGAGCTCAGCATGGCTTAGCACACAATCCGTATATCAGTCGTAATCCTAGAGTTGACCAATTTTAAACGTTTAGTCTATGATAATTTTAGTCATTTTTATGCCGAACCAATCTTTTTATGTAAATATCTATGGACTCTATGGTTATTATCAAACAACCAAACGTCAAACGATGTCTAAATCGTCATCACTCGAAGAAAGTTCGAAATTCCATGTTGATAGGTAAACTTATCCCTCCAATGTAATTTATTGTGTCCTTACGTAGCAGATCGAAATCGAAGCAATGTGAAATCTGACCGATAACAGATGTGTTTTTGCCAATAGCGCTACAGCGTCTAGCAAAGGAACTATTCTGCGGCTAACCACGGCTTAAGCGGCTTAAGTTGAGCGAGGAATGTGCTCCTTAGCAAAGACTGATATACCGGCCCATAATGCGTCAAAGCATAGATTGTCGAATAAAAAAAAAAAAATAAAACCAATAATTTTTGGGTTCTCTATGTTGTGATGTAATTTTTATTTCTTTATTATTTTGGAACATTTACAGAGTATTAACTCATCGGGTGTATTTGTTCAGTTTTCGGAACAACCAGTAGTATGTCTCATAGAAATCGTTGTGTCTTCCTCACGCTTTATATTCAAATCTAAAGTTAACCTCAAAAAAAAATTTATGTACACCTTTATCAATCCAAAGTTTCCGACTGCAATTTGAAAAAAAATTATGAAACTTTGAGAATTTTTATTAATTATTATTACATGAAACAACAAAAAAGTGAGTTGATGACAATGTTTCTAATACTTTTGCCAAATAAATTTGGTATTTATTTTTTTTCATTATTAGTAATTTTAATTAGAAAAAACTTAAAGTCATTTATTTAAAAAAAAAATTATGTTTGCATGCACATTTTTACATTTCGAAAATTATTTGTTTATTTTAAATTATAAAATTAGAAAGCATATTTCATCATCTTTCCAAAACAGTTTTTAGTTTTAGGATATGTTTAGAAATATTCTATTTTTTTGGTTTTTATTGCACAGCGGAAATATTTTGACCCTCCGACAAAATACGGTCGAGGCCTGAGGATTTCACCTGATTATATTTATAAAATTAGCTTTGGGAAGTGCATAAGTGCTAATAATCCAGCTAAACATGTTCACAAGATGCATAGTTTATGAAAAAAGAAAAATAACCTAAAGAGAAATTAGAAAATAAAAAACATAACATAAGATATAGAAAGTGCATTAGTCCAGTCAATTTAACAAAAATTTTGTAAAAGGTCGGGTTGTTCCAAATTTTTGATATATTAGAAATACATTATTTTGTGTTACTCGGCAAAAACAGCAAAAATTTAGACACTTGTATTCGTTTTTGGGTATATAAAAAAAAAGTCTGCAAAAATGTTGGCGCCTTTTTGAAACTAGATTAAATTTGCTACAATTTGAGCACAAGATGAGCACAAGATGAGCACAAGATGAGCACAAGATGAGCTACATAGGCATGAGGATTCCCAAGATACAACTTTTTAAAAAACAGCAATTTAAATGTTTTTTATTGAAGACTATGAATTATGTTAAATATCTCCTAAATTGTGGGGCATTATGTCGATCAACACTTTTTTTTCCACGTAAGGGTTCAAATTATTCTTTAAGCCCTGTTCAGACACAGCTATAAACTATAAAAGATCATAGCACGCCAAATATCGCTCTCCATACAATCCCTTCAGACCGTTCACACCTAAGCGCTTTATGCGCAGATCAACCATAGACCATGCACATCTTAAGCCGTAACCGCTCCTGAGGCGATATACGAACAGATAAGCCCCCCTCTCTCCCGCCGAAAATAGGAGAGGGGGTCATTGTAATTAAAATGCGCGAATGTCAGCTGTCAAATTCTCAAATCTAGTACAAAATCTACAAAGAAATGGTATCTCGTATCGATCTATCTAAATTCATCTGACCCCCTCTTCTACCATAGGAAGAAATATTTGATAGCGTCTTGTGAACAGTACAAAATATAAGCGCTCGCGGTTCAAGATATATCCGCTCGCGGTTTATAGCTGTGTCTGAACAGGGCTTAACAGAAGAAAGGTATTCATCTTTGGCATTTAAATTAAACTTGTTGTTAAACAGGTTACTTTTGAACTCTTTTATCCATTGAACAAAGAATATAGCGACTTGTCTAATATTTTTTTATAGTTAAATATCTAAGTTCTAAAAGTCTAACTTACCAAGTGAGGATCATCCTTATCAGCTATACCAATAGCTGTCTCTGCCAGGCTGATGATGCACTCTGGAGCCTTGTGAAGTTCAAACAGCTTGATGACCTGAACACAACAAACAACATTCAAGCAAACTGCCGTTTCAATATTAAAGTTAGGCCCGATACATGTAAATTAGGGTGTGTCAATTATTTCAACTTTTGAATTCAGAAACGCCTGGGGCCTCAAAATTTGCGTCTTACAAAGAAAATGAGAACTGCTTATAATATATATTTTTTTAAATGGTTATTAGCTCGCTAAAATGCATTGAAAATTAGAAAAAACACCTAAAACATGTATTTTTAAATTAAGGTAATTAATTATTGTTGTAATTATCATTAAATTGTGAGCATCCATTATTTTTTATTCGTTGTATTTTATTAAAAAAATTTTGTGTAGTTATTGTTTAGTATCTTGATTTTATAAAGAAAAAGTGATATTTTCCCTTTTTATATTTTTAACAAACACATCATATATGTTTAAAAAAATTTTTTTTTTGCATTTTTTGGACTACAGTTATGGAATTAAAATTAAGTTGGCTACAACATATAAAATATGGACCCTTCGTTTTATTTTTTTCCCGAATCACGAAATGTAATTTTTTTCAAAACTTCCGGCCATTTTAGCGAGCTAATAGTGAACACTAATTTAATTTATTTTTACGTTTTAGAATAGCTACAGATCATACTCAACTTTTGATACCCCGGGCGTTTAAAAATAAGGCAATTTTTTCTCTGTATGGAGAGCGACACACGCTAATGTACAAATATCTGATACTCTACGATCCAAGCATTGTAGCTACTAACTGTCATATTAAACATAATCTACTACTGTCATATATATTGTTCCATGTTGTCAGGACTTTTAACATGCTTGTGTAATTTTGTAACAATGTGTGTGCTTAAAGGCCGGTCTCTTGCGAAACAATACCTCAAACATTACCATAAACATGGGGCAGTGCCACAATGTTTGTTGTTTTCCATGGGCCACGGAAAGTAAAAACATTGTGGCCCCGACTTAATTATCCACAAAGTGTGTAAACATTTTTTAGACCAAAGTTTGCAACAAAACAATCAACAAAGAATGACAAGATATAGAAATGAGAGATATGGCAACCGTTTGGTTGTGAGTGAAGTTACGAAAGCATTCTAGTTTTGGCGTTTCGAGAATTCAACAATAATTGGTGGCAAACCGGGTCTCTAGATTGTACGGATTATGCGTGAAAAGTTGTTTACGACATGGGTACACACAACATGAGTAATAACTTGACCATATTTTAAAAACTTGTTGAGTTGTCATGGGACCACCATCAATATAAACAGAAAATGTTACTTGTGCAATGATGGAGGACTTAGCTAGCATAGAAATTGCACATACAGTTTTAACTAGATTCTCTTAGCAGTATCGCCCTGGTGATAGATCATAATTTAGAATTGAAAATTGCTTGAAATAGCCACAGATATTTTTAATGAAAAAATCAGACTAGCCTGGTAATTTACAACATTCTCTTTACTCTCCCCACTTCTTTCTGTCTCACAATTTAGTCCTCCACCAATGCACAAATAACATTTTCCTCTCAAAATGTTGAGAGCGGGAGATTTTCAAATATTGTCAAGTTATTCGTAACCTGAGAATGTTTGTCTTTGGCTTTTATTTAATAATTTATTTTTAACAAAAACATCATTATACCTTTAGGTAGTAGTTGAGAAGGGCGTGTCGGGGGGCATGGGTCCCCGGGGGCAGCATGGCGGCCAAGAAGGGCTCCGTGGTGGCGCCCTGACCCGCCCGCAGGAAGGAGGCCAGCGCCTTCTTCGGCTCCCCAGTATCCAGTAAGGACATGCCCACGATGAACTCTCCTGCAAAGAAACATCCCATTATATTAGTGTGGTGATTGTTTTTCTTGGCATAATGGTGATCTCATCACTAAAGAAACACTGTTGATAGGTGGAGAATAATAATTTTTGTTCCCAATGGGGGCGTATCAGGGACGTTGGTGAGATCCAGGGGGCAGTGGTAACCTCGAGGGCAAATGGTAGCGGTGGAAGGCTTCAAGAGGGCGGTAAAAGACTACAAGAGGGCAGTAAAAAGAACAAGGGGGCAGCGAAAGGATATAAGGGGTGGTAAAAGGCTACAAGGGGGCGGTAAAAGGCTACAAAAGGGCGACAAAAGGCTACAAGGGGGCGGTAAAAGCCTTCAAGAGGGCAGTAAAAGGCTACAAAGGGGCGAAAAACGCTACAAGGTAAAAGGCTACAAGGGCGAAAAAAGACTACAAGGGGGGCAGTAAAAGGCTACAAGGGGGCGGTAAAAGGCTACAAGGGGGCGGTAAAAGCCTTCAAGAGGGCAGTAAAAGGCTACAAAGGGGCGAAAAACGCTACAAGGTAAAAGGCTACAAGGGCAAAAAAGACTACAAGGGGGGCAGTAAAAGGCTACAAGGGGGCGGTAAAAGGCTACAAGGGGTCGGTAAAAGGCTACAAGGGGGCGGTGAAGGGCTGAGATGGGGATCAGAGGAATAAAAATAAAAATATTTTTAATGATTCTTTGTGGTAGGTAGATCATTCAAAGAATCTTGCAGATGAACTGTTCAATTAGGGATTATGTATTATTGGCTAGGGAATGCAATCCCGATCTCGCGGGATCTCGATCTCGTGGGATCTCGATCTTGCGAGATCTCGTGACATTTTTCGGGATCAATCTTGAAGCATAAGGCGGCAGTAGTCAGCGACGCTACACACGTCCACTACGGGGAGATTTTTGCTGTTTGCATATAATTGCTTAGTCACGCTGCTGGCAACCAGTGTTGAGTCGGAGAGGGCATTTTCAGCAGCTGGGTACATTGCAACGGGCATTAGATGCCTTTTAGCAGATAGCAGCCATTACACTTTGTTTTTTTAAAAGTTACTTTCAAAATCACCCATAATTACTTTCTAATCTCCTTAACCGCTTGGACACATAAGCTTGTTTTCACGATAATTTAACGTAGGTAGACATAGGAATGACGTATGCCCCGTACCCGAGTTATTAAGCTACACTTTTTCTTTTGATTATTTTAATTTAAAAAGAACTGTTAATTATTTAGTAACTAATATTAAAGAATAAAGGTTTTTGTTTTCTTTCAAATAATATTTTCTTTTAATTGACGAGATCCCGAAAATTCCGAGATCTCGTGAGATTGTAATTTCTAATCTCGCGAGATATCGAATTTGCGATCTCGAGTCGAGATTGCATTCCCTATTATTGACGGATTAACAGTATATTTTGATATGACAATATTTATACAAAAATCCTTAAAAATAATTATTTTGTTAAAAATTTTGGAATACATCATTCCCGAGTAACAATTAATATCAAAATATTGAAAATCCACCCACTTCCATCATTATATGTAAGTGGAAAATGTGGCATGAGCAATGATGAATGAATAGTAGATGATTAAATAAAAAAATAGTTACAATTTTTTAACTATCACACTACTAACCACTTGGCTGTGATATAGCAATTTGCATGGGTTTATATTAGTATTAGTCAAATTGACAAATGTAGTATATATTGTAGATATATAAATATTATTAGTCTTCTAGGGTTAATAACCAGGACATAAATAAAATGATGAAAAGGGGATGATCTGGGCTTACTTGAACAATTATTCCATTCGCACCAGGGGGCCAGGAGTTGAGCGTAAGTCTGCACCAAGCGGGGACGACCAGATCCTGCCAGCCATTCTCCCAACGTGAAACCACCGCTGACTCCCCACCTGAACAATAAAACAAACAGGATTATCATCAACATCAGAATGACTTTTGTCAGTTTGCGACCGTTACCTTTTTATTTTTCCATGTCTTATTCTTTTTCATATTTTGGTTTAGATTTATTAGTATAATCTTCTTGTTCAATAACATAATTTCAATGAATTAATAAATAAATTAGCTTAGATAAGTCAAGGAGAGGACTTGCTATGCCTGCTATGGACGGAGGCAGCAGAAGCAGTGCAGGATAGGGATGCCAGGAGGCTTCTTGTTGATACGATGGGTCCCCGACCCGAATAGCAGAAGGAGCAGAAGATGTATGTGTATAAACTTACATGAGATGCGCCAGACAATGTATGTACGGCTGCAGCGCCGCGCTCCAGTGCAGCTTGGGAGGTGCGCCATCATCACTGTGAGCGAGCAGCCGCCGCGCCATCCTACCGCCGGCGCCGCGGCTAAACCACCACGCCACCGAGGCAGCTCGACCCGCACCCGACTGCCCCGCCCCCGTGTCACGCACGCGGAGCAGCGACAGGCGCTCGATGCCGCTCTTTCTGGAATTGAAATAAAATAATGACAAATTAAAACGCTTTGTTTTTACCACGATAATCTTTATTTTAACACATCGACATGTTTCGAGAACGATGTTCTCTTCCTCAGGACATAAAATGTACTAAAACTAAATTAGTTTTCACTAACGTTAGTGGTTTTCAATTAGATCTTTTAGAAATTAGGAAAAATGTCAATAGAAATTTTAATTTGTCTCTTTACTTGTTTTCTCTTGTGGTTTGTTCTACTTAACCTGTCTTTATTTTTATTTTTATGCTGTACTGAATGTAAAACTTATATTATGATATCCAAATACCTTTGTAAAATTGTAACTACTACCTCCTACCTATGAATTGTAAGTTCCTCCTGTCCTAAAATGAGTTTTGTAACTCATCGGGATTGCTCTAGCAAGAAATAAAAACAATGAAAAAAAAAATATATATTATTAATAATCAAATCAATTTTTATACTTGATTATTTAGTTTTAGTACATTTTATGTCCTCAGGAAGAGAACATGGTTCTCGAAACATGTCGATGTGTTAAAATAAAGATTATCGTGGTAAAAACAAAGTGTTTTAATTTGACATTAATAAAATGGTGCCACAATTTGCAAAATTTGTAGAAGTGAAATAAAATACATTATGTAATCTTCTTCTTCCTTTCACTGCCCCAACTCATTGCCTAGGTAGGCTGTTGGGATCGACTTTTCTCGTTGTCAGGTTATAACTTCTCCGGTTCTGGGTATCGCTTTCATCCAGGCCGTTTCTTTGTAGTATTATGGAGCTTTGAGTCATCCCTTGTCAGTTCTTTGGTCATCCTCTGGATGACTGTCGATGAAGCTTCATAGACATTGCCTGCTTCACTGCGTGGTCTGGTGGTCTCCGTCTTACGTGCCCAAAAAATCTCAACAGTCGTTCCTCCACGCATTATGCATAAGATTATGTATTATTATTATTATTATCTTACATTAATATTACTCTCTCTGAGAGCATGTTCTGTTTTTCATACCAAAATGGCCGAAACTAAAGGTAAATTTTGACTTTGCTGCCGTAAGCCTGTCAATCCATGGACATTTTTTAATAACTCTCTTGTAGGTTATTGACAAGGACCTATTGCTGGTGAGTCAGATCAAAGGGGGAAAAAGTGATTGGGATGGTACTCACAGTGCATGATGGTCAGTGGGCTCAGGCAGCGTGGTGTCGCAGAGCCAGGCCAGCGTGTTGTATGCCTGCAGGCTGACTCCGGTGTGGCCCGCCACCGGCCACAGATTCCGGCTGGTGCCCCCGCGGAGCACCGCACCAAGGATCAGCACGTTGCAGCAAATGGCAAACCTAGAGAGGAACAAAACGAAGTACAGGGAAACGCTCTTACAAGGTTTTCCATGCTATTACATTATTGGGTTTGTTTAAGTTCATGTCTTTGAGGGATCCAAAAAACAGAACTTCTTATGTGAGAACCTTACAGATGGGTTTAACTGTGTACGTATTATCTCACAAAACATCCCGATATCCATTGTTGAGTCAAGGAAACTCATCAGTCGATTGCACGACATTGAAAAGGTTAATCAGACAAACTGTCCTCTCCAGATAAGGAGGTTGAAAAGATGTCTTCCCCGTGAATGTGTAGTCTGATGAATAACATTATTTTACAAACCTAACTTCAGCCAACTGCCGGAGGGATTCAGTCGCAAGAGAAACTCCCATATCGCTGCTGAACATACTCTCTACATCGCCAAACCCACTGTCGTTCTCATCAATTCCTGCAATGAGTAAATTAAATATTCCATAGTTAATAACTTGTACATAATATCTACCAAACTGAAAACAATGAGATCTTTAACCTCTCGACTGCCGTTCGCCCACCGGTAGCCGCGGGTCGAAATTAAAAAAAAAAAAATTTTGAAGCGATTTTGTTCCTTATGTATAAAGAAGTTGTATGAAGAACAAGGTCAGAATCGCTTGCGCCGTTCTCGGTCTTGACGTAGCAAAAATCCGCATAGCGCCAACCCATCTGAATAATTTATAATAAATATCTATAATCGACTTGGCGTCACTTTTACAAACGGTTTTCAACTGTCATTTCATTTTCAAACAAGTATTTATGTCATTACTTCTTCGAAAACACCTTTGAATTGGTTTTTTTCATATAGGGTGTCTATTCAGGTTTGTAGAGAAATAAAAAAAAAATATCATTTTCGTATGAATATATTTTATTTACATTTTTTTGTCGAATGGGAAATATTTTCACATTTTTTTGTTAAAAATAGCTATTCTGGGAAAACTTGTAACAATATTATCATGAAATATATATGAATAATAAGGTACATTATCTGGCAAACAGAAAACAATCACAAAAAAAAACAATTCCTTTGTTTTTATACGATATTTGAGCAAAAGCCGGGAAGATAATTTCGCGCGATTTTTTCAAAAAACACCTGGCATTCAAGAGGTTAAAGCTGAGGCACAAATTATAATATTATGTATTAATTACCTGGGCAATCCAGACGTAATGTTTTGTTAAGAGCGAGCAAGGCTTGTGACAAGTCTGAAATGGAAGACATCTTCCTAGTCAGGGCGGCTACAACAGCAGGCGGGAAGATCTGCAATCAAAAATACAAATAATTATACCACAATTACAAATTCGGTCCTAACTCCTGGTCCTCTCTTAAACTTCTCCACTTCTGACTGTCTTTGAGATTTAACCTCCGAAACCAGCCACCAAAGTTTGGGCCTTCTTGCTTTCTTACATATGTCCTGCAGGCTTATTATTGGAGAATGGGCTGAGCAGCTCTTTTCACACAAAAATTAAATTTGGATTTAACATTACATAACCAAAAAATTAAAAAAACTGAAAAATATTTTTTTTAATCAACAGGTGTAACAAATTTCTAGTTCATGTATATAAGTGCTACTTTATTTATTTGGGTTTTAACTTTAAAAATGTAAGTATTAAAAATTAAATTTTTCATGATTTTAGAGGAAACTTTTGCAAAATATTTGTGAGATAATGATAATTAATCTAAAAAATTATTTTGCAATTTTACCTTATTAACAATTTTATATAGTTTCAATGAATTAATAAATTAACTGAGATGAGCCAAGGAGAGGACCTGTTGTGCCTGCTATGGACAGAGGCAGCAGAAGCAGTGCAGGACAGGGACGAAATTTCTACCCAAAGAAATGCCTTTTTTTATGGTGTAATTTATTTTTATTTTTTATATTAACTTAGTAAGTATGATAAGATTATTAAAAAAAATTATAATTAACTCGCAAAAAATGCCAAATTTGCCTCTAAAATCATGCAAAATTGAATTCTTTACTGATCAATATAATATGATAATTAAAAACAAAAATAAATAAAATAACACATATCTCTGTACTAGATATTTGCTATAACCTTTGACTAACTACTTAAAAGTAGTTTATTGGGACTTTTTCTCTGTATTTGTATTATGTTTTTTATTTGATATATATATGTATTATTATTTATTTTTTTTATTTATTTATTTATATATAGATACAAAAGAAAGTACAAGTTACACATTAGGAAGCTTTGCCTGTCCAACTAGGAAAGTTTCCCGTTCCAGGACAGACAAATTGACAGGTTTAGTTCATATTATTCCTTAAGTACATAATTGCAAACAAAAATAAAAACAAAGATAAAAACAAGAAAATTCATTTTTTTTAAATTGAGTTGTGTTATGAAGAAATATATAAAAAAGATACATACATTTTTTTTGTGACTATGCAAAAAAGTAATCTGTTAGCATATTAGCTATTCGGATTTACCGAATTAACCTGGTAACAAATAATATATTCAGAATTACAGAGTTACAGAGTATGGGATAAGTATGTAAGTTGGGAGTGTTGAAAAGTGTAAACAAGGTATCTGATAACAAGATAGAGGAATAACAATAAGATTTACAATATAAAGATATAGAAATGTGTTGAGAAGTGGGAACTTATAATACATATAGATATAAGCATGATTATTTTCACTAATTTAAAACATGTTTTCAGTACAAAATATATTATACGACAATACGAGTATACATCGCGCTCATGTCTTGAACAACTCATGCTGAAATATAGAATATAAACAGAAACTATGAATACAAATAAATAGTACCTGATTTAGAGCTACTTTGGTAAAGATATTGTGAAATTGTTGCATTGCTTCATACGTCATACATGCTGTGCTATGTATTGTTTATTTATTATAAATAATCACCGCTGTAAGGTACCAAGTTTCACACAGCTAGTCTAGTGTGTGCGTGCATGATACGACGCAGTCATCTACTCTGTGCAAAAGTATGAAGGGGCGCACAACCATAAAATCCCAGGTATAAAAACATCAAAAAGGATGACGGAACATTGCGAAGCAATATCGGACTCAAAGTGTGGTAGGAATTTTGGTATAGTTATCTGGAAAGTTAGGTGATTTTGTTTATCAGTTAAACAGCATATGTTCACTTTCAACTCTCCCTAAGTCCAGAATCCAATCATTGACTAATTTACGCAGGACGTTTGCACTTTTCAATTTCCAAGAACCGGGTATAAGATTGAACATTTTTGGACCTAGGTAAGAGTATTGTCTTTGAGCAAGAGATGTCATAGTAGTAAGTGGAACTATTGGTTTCCTCCCTGCATGTCGGGTGTCGTGATAATGTACTACGGAGGGGAAGAGGTGACGATATTTTTGCGTGTGTAATATAACTTTTCTTATGAATAGTTGCCTCACATCCAGAACTCCTATCTCTTTGAATAAATCATTACTGGGGTATCTAAATGGTTTTTTAAGAATGACCCTTAGAAGTGATTTTTGTGCTTTGGCTAAGGGGTCCAGTATTGATTTGGCACATCCTCCCCATCCTAAAGATGCATATTCAAGTAATGAGTTGCACATGGCATAGTACATTAGTTTCAGATCTTTTGCGCGTAGAATATTTCTAGTAGCCATGAAAAGATGCGTGAGTTTTCTGACCTTTGTGGAAATTGAGTTGATATGTTCATTCCATCTCAGATTCTTGTCTATGATAATTCCTAGATATTTTATGCTATCCACATGTTCTAAGGTATTGCAATTGCAAATGTTTGTGTCATTACAATGGTGTATAATGATTCTTTGCGTTTCTCTTGGTTGTCCCGCTTGAGTTGCACTGAAGTGGATGAATTTAGTTTTGTCAGTGTTGAGAGTGAGAAGATTATTGTCAAGCCATTGTTTTACCTTGTTAACGCCAATTTCTGAATTATTATGAACTTCATTCCAATTTTTGCCTTCAAATACTAATACCGTGTCATCGGCAAAGGTGATAATGTGATCGGCAAATGAACTGTTACATAATTAATTTATATAGATATTGAATAAAAGTGGTCCTAGAGTGCTTCCTTGAGGTACACCAAAGTTAATATCAGCTGGATCGCTTAGATTATTGTTAATATTCACCCTTTGGCTCCTATTTCCTATATAACTACCTAACCACTTAAGTAGCTGACCCTGAATGCCGATGCGCTGTAATTTTTTTAAGAGAATTTTGTGTGAGATAGTGTCGAACGCTTTGGCTAGATCTAAAAAGAGCGCAATGCATTTTCTTCCTCTATCGATATTGTTGGAGATGATGTTCGTCAGGTTTGTAATGGCATTTTCGGTGCTCAATCCTGGTCTGAAGCCGTATTGTCTATTGGAAAGGATGTTATTTTTTTCAAGGTAATGACTAAGACGATTCTTGACGATTTTCTCAATAATTTTCGAGACAGAATTGAGCAAAGAAATTGGCCGGTAATTTTGTATCTGCGATTTATCTCCATTTTTGTGAAGCAGTATAACGATAGAGTGTTTTAAATGATTTGGAAATTTTCCTGAATCGAAGCTTAGATTGGAAATATATGCGATTGGAGTAGCTATGAAGGATTTAGTACTTTTGAGCAGAATTGATGAGACGTTATCAGGACCACAAGCATTCGATGATTTGAGTTCGTCAATTATTATCATGACTTCGTTTGAAGTTGTTTGGATACTGTCTATTTTATGACCGAAATTAGAGATGGTTAAATTAGCGAGATCGGACTCTGTTGTATTAAGATTGTTGAGAATTTTTTTCGCGAGTGTGACTCCTACTGACGTGAAATAATTATTGGCAAAATTCGCAATGATTTTTGGGTCTGAGGTGTTTACGTTATTGATGTTCAATGATTTAATATCGGAAGATTTATTTATTTTTGTTTTAGTAATATTGCGAAACGCATCCCATAAACGTTTTGGAGTACAGTTATTTTCGTAAATGAATTTTTTATAATAATTTTCTTTCACCGATTTTATTAGTTTTTTGCAAAAGTCTCTATATTTTTTGTAATGAGCTTGTACTGTAATATTCTCTGGGCACCTATTCGCCTTTTCATGAAGTTGGTTCCTAATGTTAATCGATTTGATAAGGCCAGGGGTGATCCATGGCGTGAGTTTTATTTGCTTATGTGGTATAGGTTTATTGGTTGTGTGTTTAGATATGTATGAATGTAATGTAGTGATAAATTCATTCATTGATGAGTCGGCATCAGTTTGGTTTAGAACATTTTGCCAGTTTTCTGAGCTCAAGTCCTCAATTAAGTTATTATAGTTTATTCTTGCAACATGTTTAATTTTAGCAGGATTAGGAGGTTTGTTTTTAAGGCAGAGTGCTGTTGTATAGTGATCTGAGATTGTAGAGTGAATGACAAATGAGTCAACATGGTTAATTTTTTTGACGTTGATGTGGTCAAGACAAGATTTACTCCTGCCCTGCTCACGAGTAGGGCTGATAATTGTCTGAATGAACCCGTTTTCAGTTAGCAGACATAGGTAATCGTTGGATTGGCGGTGGTATTCGGTAATCGTATTGATGTTGAGGTCGCCTATAATTATTTGACGTTCTATTTTTTTTGAGCTGTTGATAATTGATTGGAGTGAATTCAGAAAAGTGTCAATATTTTGAAAAGAGGGTGATCTGTATATTGCAAAAATGCATAAGTTATTATTCAATACAATTTTTAAGCAGTTGGCTTGTGATAAGAATATTTCATCAACTTGAGCTTGAAGTCCGTCTCTGATGTAGACAACAATCCCGCTAGACTTATTGAGATATATATTTGTGTGGTGTTCAGAGTAATTGTGAATAACTTTTGAGGTGTAATCTTTATTAAGCCAGCATTCAGATAAAATTATTACATCAAATTGGTAATTGAATTGATCCAGAAAAATTAAAAAATCGTCAATATTAGAAATGCTTCTTATATTTTGTTGTATAATTTTAACACCGTAAGCACACCACTTATAGTTATTTAGATTATTCAGATCATCAATGACATTCATGTTAAGGTCTATACCGGAATCATTTCCGGTATCATAATGCAATTGAATCATAAGTATGTGTTGGCTGTGTGTTGTATAGAAGTTGGTTCCCGAGTAATAAGTGATTAAATGCGATTTCAAATGTAGTTACAGTGGTAAATGTGTGTAATATAAAATATATGGTATAAATGATGTAGTTAGATGTAGTACTATGAATGAGATAGCAAGAAGCAAAAACAAAAAGGTAGCAGGAACTGCGTGATATCAAATGAATTCCAAAACGGTAGTACATGATACAAATATTAGAAATATATAATAATAGTAAATAATAAATAATGTAATTAGATGTAGTACTATGAAAGAGATAGCAAGAAGCAAAAACAAAAATAATAGTAATAATAAGGTAGCAGGAACTGCGTGAAATCAAATGAATTCCAGGAAGGTAGTAGAAGATACAAATACGAGAATGAGACATAAATGCACGGGTCAAGACATACCTCGAAAGAATAGCCATTAATTCTAATTTATCAAAGGGTAGCCAATTTGCTTTCGTCGGAGATAGTAATGGCATTAGTTCCCTCGTTTTTGCGAAGATAGATCTGGCCCCCTTTAATCCAAGCAAAGCGATATTGTTTCTGCTTCGCCGCTGTACGTGTCTTGTACCACAGCTGTTTACCGCGAAACGTCAGTTGTTCTGAAATGAAGATCGGCGAGCAGGAACCAGCTATACCGATGTTTGAGGTGTTCAATTTGTCATCTAGATTCTGTTTGTTTTTGTTGAAGGTTTTTACGTCTGTTAACAGGTGTTCTCTTGCTATGTTGGTTTTAAATTTAACAATGATTTCTCTCGGATGACTATTGTTGTTTTTTTTTGCTGCGCGATGAATGGCATCAATGTCCTTTGTGTCAGTGGAGGACTTTGTTGTTTTGCAGATATTGAATAAAATGTCTTGTAGATTTTCTCCTTTGATTTCTGGGATGCCTCTTATTTCTATGTTGTTCGCTTTGAGTTCCCTTTCCTGCATGTCCACACATTTTTCCAAGACATAAATCCTAGCTTCCAAGGTTGAGTTCTTTTTAGTGAGTTCATCATTCTTTAGTTCGATGTCACGGATTCTAGCCATGAAATCCTCATATTGAGAACTCATAAATTGAATACTTTCAAGTATTTTGGTATTTTGGTCTAGAATATCATTTTGTTTTTTTTCCAGATTAGACGTCTTGTTCATGACTAGATCTTGAATATCTTTTAAATTGGTCTGAATCTGAGTGGCGAGCGCTGAACTAGTATTGGTAATTTTTTTATTCTGCTCCAACGGTTCAGTATCACTGTTTGTCTGCAGTGGGCTAGTAGCGCCGGGGCCGCCGTGCGTGGCTGAATTGCATTGCTTGCACATTTGTTGAGATCGCCGTTCTTGATTAAGTCTACGGTATGTATTCTCGTTAATACCTCCGCAAGTTAAATGAAATGTGCCTTTACATGCGGCGCACGAGAATTTTAACTCCCCAGTGAGTATAGTTACTGAGCACACTCGACAATGCATCTTGAATTAATGTTTTTGTACGCACTACCCGCGTTTAAGCAAATTGTACTGTTATAGTTTTGCTGATTAATCTCGATAGGAACTTTAAATCACACGGATGTTATAAAAATATTTTAGACTTTTGTAGTACGAACATGTATCACTCCAAGTAACTTTTTAATTTGAGCGTTTTGGTTTTTAAAATACACTTTACTACGGAGCAAATTAATATGAACTAGTCACAGTAATAGATTGTTGTTGTATTTGTTTAAAATGTTTCTTTAATAACTCATAAATAATTTCGTACGGGACATACGTCATTCCTATGTCTACCTATGTTAAATTATCGTGAAAACAAGCTTATGTGTCCAAGCGGTTAAATTATTATTATTTTTTTTTAAAAATAATATTGTGTTTGGGTATTTTGGCCTAAAATTAAAATTTAAGTTTTATGTGAAAAAGGCCACGCAGCCATTCCTCTTAAGCCTATTTGGTGCTCAATTATCTTCCATCCTTGCTACCAGCTTTTAGTTTCTAAATCTTGCCAATGACAATTCTTCAAACAGTTTATGTACATATATTTTTTTATTTTTTATCCTTTTGCTACCTTTGTAAAAGTTCAGATTTGGTTCTTTAACAGATGTAAATTACACGAAACAATATAGAATACACTTTTAACTAAGCCGCCAGTAAGTACATCAGTTTGAAATATAATTAAAAGGTGAAATAACCTCGGTATCAGCAAGAAGCTGGTCGGCAACTTCCTGCAGCAGTCCGGCTTTCACGTCCTCGAGGGCGGGGAGCCCGGTGCGTCGCGCCACCTCACCCGCCGTCATCACGATGGTGCACACGTCGCGCGATATGGCCAGATCTGGAAGCAATTTGTATAAAAAGAACTCTAAATCTGGGTTGGAATGGAGAAATTGCAATATACAATATGAACAATAAAAATGTCATGTGCATAAAGTGTTAAATGTGTAAATTTTGGATAAAGAAACTAACCGGGTGATATAATCTCACAGCAATCTTCAGGGTTGACTTCTGAGTCATCTTCCGACAGGAAGAGATGCTCCAGCAGGTCCATGGGGCGAATGAAAGAAACACCGCCACGCCTGAGCAGGACACACCAGCTGCCATTCTCCTGAAAACATAACCTGTATCAAATATAACAACCCTTAAAGTATTGACAGTCTTCACTGCTGCACATCTCCTGAGGTCTCCCGTCAGTTTCCTGATCTTTATGAATGCAAAGTTTACCTCCAAAACACTCAAGTCATCCGAGTTCAGGTCACCCAACACTCCTTCACCCTTCAGGTTTATTATAGATAAGCCTCTTTGATGGTCGGCAATCTTACGTATTCAATTGATTGTTATTAGAATAACTATAAATTTTATGTGAATGAAGTATGTTTGTTGAAGAAGCTTACGTGATTCGAGAGAACAAGTCCCAGTGGCTTCCTCCAGACTTCTAAATACTGAACACACCAGCTATAAAGCTCTGACCAGCACCTGAAAAAAAAATAGAAAGAATTAGTATTCTGTGCTGCTTGTAGGGCCTCCGATAAGGAGACACCTTGAGCATCTTTTACAGAGTTTCGAGATCTCATAGGAGACACTGTAAACCACTTCCCTTCACTCTCCGTGTTCATATTGGCTACCACGATCTTTCCCGGCAATGTGACCAAAGTGCAATACCACAGTTACTTACTGATGAATAATAGACATAGGCATCCTTTAAACATCCTTAATATAGAATAATAATGAAGCGAAGCTAGCAATTCACATTGGAGCACTAATACCAATCCTGATATGGCAGCGAGGCATGGAACTGGCAGAGGAAGGATGAAAGTAGACTGCATGCTGTAGAAATAAGATCTCCGAGGTGTTTGTGTTGTAAAAACATGTGTGACTGTGTTCGGTTTTGAAAATATGGTTAGCTCCTACCGTAATTTATTTGTTTATTTTACGCCCTTGGGGCTTTTACATAAAACAAGTCTCAATAAATTACATTAGAGCATTATTTTCCATTTCCAGTTGCTGAAATAGTTCTCTAGAGTTCTAAAGAGATTTTAAAATAAAATGTGTGTTTTAAACATGTCCCGTGTATCTGTATATTTACTCGAAGAATATGTGTGAGACAATGTATGAATGTGAATGATGAGCAAGGAGTGTGTCAATCAGTGGCGGCTGTTAAATAGAGGTCATTTGGTCAAAAACCCCCCAAAAATATGCAGCAATATTATGAATTTAGTAACTCAACGAATTAGGTACCCGATTTTAAATTTATTCTAATATTTGTGCAGATTCGTATCGTAAAAGCAGGTTCCATAGCCATCTAGTGGCCAAATATGAAGCTATTGCATACATAAACCGTGGGCCACTTGCCGCTTTGCCCGAAAACTATCTATTTTCCCTTTCTTTGCTATAAAGACAAAGGAGATAAACACTATCATATCTGGGGTTTGCTTGGTATTGTACAAAATATATTTTCAAGGGACGGCAAGGTTATGACCGCGGTGCAACAGAGATACCTAGATCTATAGATATTAGAGCGAGATGTCAAAAAATGTCAGTCAAAAATATTTAGTGTGATAAAAATTTACAATATTCCTTAGTAAATTTATTATTAAACAAAGCTGAATACGAACAAAGACATGATGTATCAAAATCATTACTATATAACTCTGTAAATTTATTATCTGTTCGTGCTATATTGTGGTTCAAAATTGCGAATCAGCATACATCTCAATCTGAGTATAATAAAATAGTGGTACATGTTCATAATACAAGACTAACTGCAAACGATGGACTTGTTATTCCCAGATACCTAAATAAATACGGTCAAAGAACTCTAGAATACCTCGTACCAATAATTTACAACATGTTACCCAATTCAATAAAAAACTGTGAATTGACTTTCAGAAGAAAATGTATGCTAAAAAAATGGTTATGTGAAAGAATTTTTTTGTACTAACGTCCGTATTTCTAATTTTCGTTTTTAATGTTTTTTCCATTTTTATAATCTTTTTTCTTCTTCTTTCTTTCGTTTTTTCCTCTGCTCTTTATTTTATATATGTAAAAATATGTGGATGTATGTATATATAATGTAATATTGTGTATATTTTATGTACCTGTTTAAATTCTCTAAAAATTATTTGTAAAAGAACCCGTTGGCAAACTGATATAAATCAGTTTAACGGGACTTAATGTTGAAATATGTAAAAAAATAATGTTAAATAAATAAAAAAAAACAATAGCCATCTTGAATATTAGATCATAATTAGTTTGCGAAAGCGTGTTTATCATTGTTGACGTAATTTGCTTGGAATAATTTAAGCTGTCAAATTCTGTATTGACAAAACTAGTGAAAAATTCTGTTACAAGAGATAAAATTAAAGAGCTTAAGGGTATCTTACCGCAAGCGCAGCATAATTTGCGGTTTTTGATGCAGTTTTTAGGAAATTTCTATATTGTTTATCAGAAAACAATATTATGTTTTGAACAAATAAATTATTCTTCTAAAAGATGTTACAACAAAACGTGTTAAAATGTTTACAACTTTTGTATAAAAAAATATTTACAGAACCTCTAAAAATAGCTTAAAGTTTGATTGTATCATTTAATTCTAAATACAAAAGAATTATTAAAATATACTTTATCACCACAACAATGTTGTCTAAACGGCTGGAAAATAAAATTATTTTTAAAAGTATTAAAACAATGCTTAAATAAATAAAAACCGTTTTTCAATATTAGGATATTGTTATCTTATATAAACCAGAAAAGAATTTAATTCCCGTCAGTATTCGAGATAGTCTCAGAGCGAGCGGACGTCAAATTTTACTAGAAAAAAATGCGGGCACATGAGGAAAGGGGTCACACTAACGGTTTGGCGTTATGTTACGATGTATTATTTTAGGTCCAAGCAGACTTTTTTACTAAAAATTCCGTTTATGTGGCCGATGTAAACAACCAGCGTTCTAAAAAGTTGTAGAGTGGCCCGTTGAGCAGAATCGTATCCCTAGTTTTATTTATTTACGCCCTACATGGCTTTCACATAAATTTATAATTATACAGTTGTGTTAGTTGTAACAATGGTATATCTAACATTCTATCGACAATATTCTCAAGTTGATAACCTAGATCAGGGTTTCCCAAACTTTTTCTGCAGTGGAACACTGTAATTAAATTTTAACGGAACCCTGGGCTTATTTTTAAGATTAAGTAATTCCTAATATTAAAAATTTAAAAAGAAAAGTTATTAAACCCATTATTTATTTAGTATACAAATAAACTATACATATATTACAAAAACAATAAAACGGAAAATAAAATAAAAATATATATATACACAAAAAATGGAATAAATGAAGCACCGATGATATGCTTGGTGTAACTAACTCTAACGCCGTTCTTCCACGTAGCTATTCACAAGCGACGCTACCGCTACCTGTCAAACAAATTTGCTAGTGTAGCACCTAGCGGCGTTTTCAAACACTAATAATAGTATGGAAAATACAGACGAGCGGTGATCGCGTCGCTTGAAGGTAGCTCCATGGAAGAACGGCGTAAGTGAACAGCTCAGGTATGGGTTTTACATTTTTTTAATTCGTGGAATTTTTTTTAGTTATCAATGCTCGACTATGCAAAACACAATGACTGCTGGTGGCTATTGTTTGGCTATTTCTGGTTACGTGATACAACACCTTCCATCTATCGTACCATTGCTGATGGGGGGAATTCCCTGGGAAGTTTTTGAATAATATTTAAATTCCTTAATAAGAAAAAAATTTCGACATTGTAGGCAATCAGATTAAATTAATAATCAAGAAAATTGTTCCTTTTTTTTCTAAAATAGTTAATTTATATTTTCGGAAATCATACACCCAATTCTGTTTTAATGTAATACATTGGTTCCAGGAAATGATGTGTAGAATAAAAACGCGTAGAAACAACAATCTAATGTAAATTTGACAGAATGGTTCGCAACATTGAGTAAAAATTGTGTAAAAAAGTATCAAAAATGTACCAGAAAACTAAAAGCGTTCCTTGTTGTTAAAATTAATTTACCACTGGAGCGACAGCGGAATTTCTAACATTTTTCTCCGATTGCTCGTGATTTTGTGTTGACGATTTTGAAAATTTTCCACCCAAATTAAAAAATAACATACTTTCGAATTTTAATAGGGAGACATATAAACCGAACACAGTGCTTTCTCGACAACTAATTCATATTCTATATATAAATAATCATCTCATGTCTTTAGGATTTATAAATAAATTACTAAAAAATCGTAAACATTAGAAAAGCATATATTCTTTGGGTTTTTTAGTTTTAAACCGCCGTAGGAAGTTCAATTTTCTGTCCACATTAAATATTTTATATGAAATTTCATGTAAATGTCTAATATATGAACACATTTACAAATATCTATAATAAAACCGAATTTTATAAGTTATGAAGTGTTTCAATGTTTCGTATGAAAAAAATTTCGTCACATTTTCTGGTCGTGGAATGCATACACTTCGTTGTACTAAAATGTAATTAGTAATGCACTTAACAAGAATAACTTACATCCAGTGGCGGCTCGTGACTTTTGGTGAGCTAGAGTGCTAATATTAACAAAAATGGCATTATTAATGTCATTGTAGCCGAAAAATATTTTTTTATTTTTTTTTCGAAAATTTATTTTTTGTATGAAGATTTTCAGGAAATCTGTGCGGCGCACGGCAAAACTGAAATATTCTGAAAATCTTCATACAAAAAATAAATTTTCGAAAAAAATATATATATATTTTTCGGCTACAACGACATCAATAATGCCATTTTTGTTAATATTAGCACTCTAGCTCACCAAAAGTCACGGGCCGCCACTGCTTACATCACATCACACAAATACATCCATTAACTATAATACACAACAACACTTAACTCGATTAATGCTTTATTTATTGAAAGTAATGCATTTGCAAAAATAGTCATCTCGAACAAATTATTAACCAACAAACACTATTTTGACAATATTAACTTGATTTTTAACCGTTACGGCATTTAAACACTTTAAATACATTAGAAATTTAAGCACTATTACACTGGTATACAGATATGTTAGAAAAATCGACTCAACATGGAAATAATGATATTTTAGAGCATAAAAGCCTGACAGCGCGTCATTTCAAATATTCTCCATCTTAGACTTAGCAATCCGAGAAATATTGAAAATGACCGATATTTTATTTTTCTTGCCAATATATTCAGATAATTATGATCACATAATAATGCGTTATTGAATACCGTATTGTTTTGGCACCTGTCAGTGAAAAACTGTCGGTTACGAGTCATAAGCTACTGCCTACCGTCTAGCAGCGTAGTTGATTGTATCGAATAATTAGTCAAACAAGTTTGATCGAAATCTGATAAGAATCGTATAATCATGAGCTCTTTCAGTAAATGTAGGTAACGTTTCTATCGAAATTTATCTAAAACATGCATATTCAACTTAATAAACATAATTTGAAAGATGCGCATTTTTAAGCGTTTCACGTGCAAACCTTACTCAAGGGTACCATCTAGTGGATATTTTTCGCTGGTCTGACTCGACTGTGAGTCTGTGATACCTCATACCTCTCCGCCCCGAAATATTTTTTCGGTCAACGCAAATTAACACCCATATGCATAGTCGGTTCCTCGAGATTTCCTCCACTCGACTCAACCTCAAGGATAAAGTCGGTATGCAGAACTGAAAAAACTGTCCTCGACTTGAGCAAATTCCTCAGTCGAGTCGAGTAATGAACTGTCAAACTCAAGGTACGTCGCGATCTACCTTGAGGCCTCCTCAAAGCTTGTTAACAGCGCTTTCCACATTATTTCTGAGGTTAATCAGCATAATGAATAATTTCCATGATTTTATTGACCACCTTTATGAAGATTTGTACCAATATCGTCCTATAAAGCGGTATTTACGGGATGCAGAAAATCCGCTGGAATATTTTAATGATGTGGAATTCCGAAGAAGATTTCGATTTAGAAAAGATACAATAATAAATGTCCTCTTGCCACTTTTGAATTTAACACCGAGTGCCAATAACCGAGGTCTTCCAATACCGCCTCTGTTGCAGCTTCTCATAGCAGTGAGATTTTATGCCACAGGGAACTTTCAGGTGAGTACACATGGCTAGGTACAACTTTATTTGTTTACCTAGGTATTGTGATGCAAGCAAATATATGTATACCTACCTACTAATAATCTATTTTTATCACAATCAATCAATTTATATGATTTTGTTTGTTTGGTTTGCAGGTTGTATGTGGAGATCTCCACAAACTGAGTCAAGCTGTGGTATCTCGAATAGTCTCTAAAATATCAAAAGTACTTGCATCGAAAATCGGCCACTACATTAAATTTCCCAATATAGACGAGAGGTCAGATGTTAAAAGAAAATTTTATCAAAGGGCTGGATTTCCTGGCATTGTTGGTACTATAGATTGTACACATGTACCAATCAAAAACCCAAGCAGGGAAAATGGAGAAGTTTATCGGAACAGAAAAGGATTTTTTTCTTTAAATGTTCAGATTGTGTGCGGCCCACATATGGAAATATATGACGTAGTGGCAAGATGGCCAGGTTCCGTACATGATTCGCGTATATTTACCAACAGTCGATGCAGGATGCGATTTGAAGAGGGTGACCTAAGAAATGTTGGTATACTATTAGGTGACAGTGGATATGCCCAAACATCTTACATGTTTACCCCGATTCTCAATCCTCAAACACCACCACAACAGCGTTATAATAAATCACATATCAGCACAAGAAACATCATAGAGAGGGTTAATGGTGTTTTGAAAAGGCGATTTGCATGCCTAAGTAGGAAATTGCAAAACAAAATCACAACTGTGCCAAATATTATTGTTTCTTGTGCTATTTTGCACAATATTAGTATACAAACGAATGAAGAATTGCCAGAGCCACTAAGGGAACCAGAGATTGCCTTACCTGTGGTACGGGAAAATGAACGTGGTAGCATTATTAGAAATAACTTTATTATAAGACATTTTACTTAATTATTTAAAATAAAATTTCAAAACTTAAAAACAATGGTTTGTATTTTTTTATTTATTTATTTTTGTCTGTTAATCTAGAACACAATAACAACAAAATATACAAAATTTTAAAAATTATTTTTTTTGTTTTTTAACATTTGTAACCTAAGTTCTGCCTCCTCCCGTTGGACCTGGTTGAAACGGTGAAGCTCTTCAGCACATTCCCTCTCCAGACGAGCCTTATTGTACTTTTCTTGTGCCGCCTTTACTAACCACTCTTGTTCAGCAACCTTCAATTTGTGTAGTTCTTCATCCATTCGCTGATTTTGATGATACTGCATTTTTCTAAGATTGAACTCTTCTGTAATAACACGGGCACGTGTATTTGTTGCACCTGAAAGGAGTATATACACAGTAGCAGATTTACCATGTACCAATGAGTTTCCCTTAATTACTAATGTACATTAATAAATAAAAAATAAATATTGTTTTTGGAAATTGTACACAGAGCGCTAACAGTTCTACTGTAACAACTATATGCTTGTGTTGTAGATTCTGGATGGTTAATATACCTTCTACATAAATACTTTTTCTTTGATATAAACACATTATAAATATAAACATCCACGAGTCAGGTACAAATGTCAGCATTCATCATACAAACATATGCCCCTAGCAGGATCATGCCCTCAAATATGACTGTACCTTTTTGTTACACACTGCATAATATAAAATAAAATCCAAAACCTCACCTTGTCTTTGAGTTACCCGAGCACCATGGTCAGGCAATTGTGACTCTGATCGACGAGGAGGAGATTTCACAGATCGTCCTGTCAAAAGATACATCTCCTGTTTATCCAAAAGTTTAAAAATATATATATTAGGTACTAATGACAAATATAATCATAAATAAACAAACCAAGTTCTTGTCCGATGCTTTCTTGCTCAAGACTTTGACCTGCAGCTTGACCAAGATGGAAATCTTGCACAATTATTTCATCCACCACTTCAATACCTGAAATATTTTAATGATATTGTATTGAAGCTAAAATTTGTTTATCTCAAGGGAACTAATAACTCTCCAGGGAGAAAAGTAACACAAATTACATTGACTTTCATCTAGCACAGAGTCACTGTCACAGACAAACCGCATCTCAACATCAGTCGGGTCTTGTAGGGCATCGTCAATCTCCTGGGAACTCGGTGTAAGCATGTATGCCCCGCCTCCAGTTTTCATTCGTTCCCTTTTTTCTAGGGCTAGGACTTGCTTCCTCCTTGTCTTCAAATTATCCCAGCATTTTTTAAGTTGGGCTTCTGTTCTCTAATATAAACAAAATTGTTTAGGTTAGGTTATAAGATTATAGGTAGTAGTTAAATAAATAAATAAAATTGTAAAGTATTCTACTTACTTTGCTGTTATTTTCAACAGAATTGTATTCTTCGGTAAGTCGGACCCATGCAATCTTGTTTACATTTGGATTTCCTGCCCCGATTGTTCCCGTGGTGTTTAATTTGTACTTTATAATCAATTCCCTCAAGCACGCCTTTTCAATTTCACTAAAAACTTGCCTCCCGGCCATAATAATTTTCTCACTAAACGCGAAAAACGAACGAAATCAAATTAACCAAACTCTCTTTACACTCGACAGTAGAGGCGAGTCGTTCGCGAACGAACGAACGAAGTGATCCGCTTCTCCACGCTGATCCGTCGATCCGGTTCCGCAGATCACCCGCTCAGTCGTTCGCGGATCTTTGCGAACGAGTGATCCGGTGATCTGCGAGACCCGCCTGATCCGGTGAACCGACTGACCCGCGGGAGCCGAGAGGTCCGCGTATCGTTCGACGGGTCACTGACTGATCCGGGATCCGCATTGTTCGTTCGTTCACTAGGCCGCCGCGCAGAAAAGTACAATCCGTAAGTAAGGTAACGGTTTACAGCTCAGCTCATTCGTTCATTGGGAGACTTTTCTGCGCGGTGGCCTGCAAAAGCGCGCGGTTCAGTACCTGCCAAGTGTGTATGTAATAATATTATATATGTGCGTAAACTGCAGTCATATGGGTCGTGGCGTCATCGCTCCGGTCACATTATTTTGTATATTTATAATAAAAACAAGGATGAGTAATATTATTTTCATTGTTCATTATTGTTCATTGTTTATTATCAGTCATATTTATGTTCAATAATCATTTCTATCTAAATAATCGTTAAAAAAGTAATGTTGATCAAAAATTGTATGATAAACATTATAATACATATTGCCGTTTCAAGATGGCGCCACATAGTTCGCAGTTAGCATACGGACGCTATCAGAAGGTTGGTTTAAGCCCTGCTTTCCAATTTTTCAGGTATCGCTTCTCGGTCTATTAAGAAAGATTAAAGTGTTCTTATCAGCTATATTTTATAGTAGGGATGTCGAAAGTGGAAAAAAGTATCGATATATCGATATTTATTAATATATCAATATCGACGTCGATATATCGAGGAAAAAAAAAATATATATATTGGTCAAATGTTTAGATTGTACGTTTTTAAAATTAAAGTGTTCATATACATAATGTGTAAAAATGAAAGTGTATATTTACACAATGTACATTATTTTAATCAGGCGCCTCCCCCCCTGAAATTGAAAAAATATCGATTTTGATACAATTTTCGATATTGGATATTTTATATCGATATATCGGTTCAAAATATATCGGCTAAAAATACCAATATATTTCATTGAAAATATCGATATATCGATACTTTTTCAACAAGCCTATTTTATAGTTCTTATAGCAAATTTTTTGTACCAGAACTTGACCAAACAAATGATTTCATTCTAACAAAGGGGGATTCCGACATTATCGGGATTCCCTTTTGATTGAAATATTAAGGAGGCCCGAGGAAGCGTGAGTGGAGCGGGGGGAGAAGGAATATCTTTAGTGAACCGTCGTTCAATTGAGCCGGTTCACGGAACCGGTTCTTTACAGTGAACGAGACCTTGTGAATTGGCTCGTTCAACTGACCCGCCTTGCCCACTACTACTCGACAGTTGTTGAGTTCAATGACAGAATATTACCACAGAAGTAGAACACAATCTCAGAGGAAGACATAGATGAAAAATCCCATAGATGAAAAAAGTGAACCATAAACATATTCTCTACAGTTTGCCAACATAATAATAAGAAATTTAATGACATCATTCCTTCACTCAACCTCAACTCGACTTACTGGAGGTTCCTTACTGGAGGGAGAAACCGTAACTGAACATACTGATTTCAAGGGAGTTTTTAAGATTTCCTTGAGGTGACCTCGACTAAGGTCGAGTGGAGGAGGTCTCGAGGAACCGACTATGCATATGGGTGTAAGCCTTAAACAATATTTCAATGTGAAAAGTTATAATTTGCGAGTGGATCAGTACAATAAAAGGAATGTTTACTTCTGTTTTCATGTTTAACTTCTTTACTCAAATGTAAACCGAGATTGGAATTAATAATTTAAAACACTAAACAGAAAAAGATTTTTTTTAAACATTCTAATAACTCAGGTGCGGGTCATACGTCATTCCTATGTCTACCTACTTTAAATTGTCGTGAAAACAAGCTTATGTGCCCAAGCCGTTAAATAAAATGTATATTAAAGTAATGGTGTTGATAATTCGATAAATAACCTTAAATTAAACATTGTACTGGCTTCACAATGGGTGAGTACCGGCAAATTAATCAATATTTTGGCGTTTTAATAATATTCACTACGCATTAGCTCTGTTAATACTGTTATCTCGGATTATTTTTTTCTTTTGACCTTCCACTTCTGCATCTCTAGAGCCTCTGGTGTCAATAGAGAGTCAAGTGGTGGTATATCCTCTCTACCTTAGTTAATTACAGTGAAACCCTCTTAAGAAATTTTCCAAGGGACCGGAAAAAAAACTTCTTAGGCGGAAAAACCTTATAAGTGGGATAAATTGGGCCATTCAGTCTTCAAGGGACCGATAAAACCGAACTTCTTAAGCAGTAAAACTTCTTAAGCGAGAACTTCTTAAAAGGGGTTGCACAAATAATATTACTTGTGCATGAGGTCCTCAGGTGGCAGCTGACCGCGGGCAGCGTGTCTCTGCTCGGCGGCCAGCGCTGCCGACATGGCGCGCATCTTCAGCGAGCGCATTCCCTCGCCAGCATCCCCCGCCCCCACCACTCCCTCCAGCACGCTCTGGTCGCGTGTGCTCTGGTTGGCCGCATCGCTGCTGCGCTCGTAGATCTGTAACAATCAGTTCTTCTATTATTGATGATATGGCGACAGTCCCAAAGACAGAACTTCTGTTGCATACGAAACTGCTTCCGAATTACACCTTCAGATGCACTTGACAAATGGACTGTAAATAATACAAATGAAAACTAAACAAAATGGTGTTTGCTGGAATTGGGTAATAATAAGTGTTGGGAAGAAAGAAGGAAACCCAACACTTACCTCTAGGAGCACACGACACAATCACAAATATAGTTTATTCCACCGCAATACTTCGAGATATTATCACCACAATAACCCAAATAATTATAAAACGATATTGTTTAATTGGTTATGGTCAAAAACCTTCTTAAATTTTATTTATTTATAATTTATTTAAATAATTTAATAAACGATAACAAACTCCAACAGCTCGGAGGGAACTTGTTTCCAAGGCATTCCTAGTTTTTCCTTCTCTGTGCTTCCAGAAACAAATGCACTCCAATTTGCTAGTCATTGTTCCAAAATTCAAAAATGCTAGCAAGGTGATGTGGTTAGGGATGGGGAGAAGTAGGTACTGGGTAAAATGACATCCCGGTAGGAACTATGCACATTTTCATTTCAAAACTAAAAACACCCTCCATGCAACATCCTCAAAAATGGGGCCACCTGTATGAAATTTTTTTTTTGCAATGCTCCGCAATAGGTTGAAAGCGAGTGTGGCTTCCTATGCTATTTTCTTAATAACTATTTTCATAATAACTTTTTAAATGTCTTTGTAAACCAGACGAAAGTTTGTAACACCTCAACCTTAATAAAATTATTACAAAATGTGGAATAATGGCTACACAAAGAGCTACGATTCAAATTTTAACTCACGCTGAGAGCTTTAGCGATGACCGCCATCGGAAAAAGCCCCGGGCTGAAGAGCCTCTCGGCATATCCTGCATGCGAGTCCCTCTGTGGCAGGTCGGGAGGAGGCGCGGGCGCCGAGGGGGTCCTCCTCCAGGCGGCTGCAGGGCCTAGCGCTGCACCCCCCAGCCCAGAGCCCCACGAGGCCCAGAGGCTGAGGCCTGTGACGCCAAAGTCTACCAGATCCCGCTGAAATACAAACAGTTTTATTAAAAATTAAGTTTTTTTTACATTTGAATTTTCAGTGTTGAAGAATCGTTCACACGTACTGTATAAACTGCAAAAAGGAACTAGAATCAATTTTTTTTAAATTTTATGAATATTCACCAGTAATTTTATATTTTTACAAATGTCTTTTTCATAGTTAAAATAATTGACAAAGTTAAAATTCTTCAAAGCTCACCAAACTTCCACAACATGTCATCCATGCTACAAATCCCTTGCTGAGAATTGTTTGTAAAATGTCCTCAAAAACTCTTAACGAGAAAACGAGGTTTGACATTTAAATTTTTAGCTTATTTTATTTATTTATTTAACTTGTTGAAGGCCAGCATACAAAAAAAAAATTTTTCAATACGACGTAAAATATTTGACAATTCTCACCTTTCTTACGAATTCAATCTTTATAACATTTCTTTTGTGATATATTACAAAAATTACATCAAAATAATGTAGATAAAACGAACTTCCTAATAATCACTCAAATCTGTGCTTCCTACAATGGATTTATATAAAAAACAATGAATAAATATAGACTTTGAATGTGAAAGCTATCATATTATCAAGCGGCAGCCATTTTGTCCGCCATCTTTGGTGCCCGGCGGGTCTTTAGCAATTTATGAAGTATTCGGAGTGGCTAAATGCTATCCAGTAATTCGTAATGTCAAGAACGAGAATGGCCCAAGCGATTCTGACCTTGTTCTTCATACAATTTCTTTATACATAAGGAGCAAAATCGCTTCAAACATCCGGACCCGTCGGGGGGACTGCGGCCTACGAGAGGTCAATACATGAATTATCAAAAGTACATATAGTTAATTGTGATATTTCACCCTCCATGCTAGGGATGACCCTGTGTTATGGCGGGTGAATTTTACAGTTTGCGGATATACCTACATTCATTAGTATTGTTTGATAATTTTCATTAATTAATACTATGCACACAATATTACTATGGATATAGAAGAAAAGAGATGTTCAAAATGTAAGTTCCCGCTGAAAATTTGTATTTTTTGTGTGTGGACACAGTAGATAAAACTATTATTAATATTACTGCATTCACAGCTTTAAAAAACCCAAAACCGGACATAGTACAAACCAGTCCTCATCAAAATATAAATAATTTTTTCAATGATGGGAATAACCTTCAAAACTCACTTTTTAACTTTTGAAGGTTATTCCCATCAATGTAATATATTATTGAAGAAGAAGACAATAATAATCTAAATTAAAATTGAAAATGAACAAAAAAAAGAAAGAAAAAAAAAAACAAATAAATACGACAATCTCGTAAAAGATTGCAATGGCTGAATTGGTTAGAGCGCCCTTCCCGGTAAGACGTGAGATCTGGGTTCGAGTCCCGATTGTGGCCATTATGCTTTATTATTTTTCTGTGTCTTGTTCATTTTCATATTTTAATTTAGATTATTAGTGTTGTCTTCTTCTTCAATGAAATATAAATCAATTAAAGTTTGGATTCCTATTGGAAGAGAAGAAAGGATTAATTTTTTATTTTTAAAATTAAGCGATTCACAGAAATCACACCCTAGTTTAGTATTTTCTTTTTCAACTCAATTATTGTAGAACTTATTGTGAAATTAGATCAGTTGTCTGCTCATTAAATAATAACAATGGAAATCTGACAAGGTACGCGTGACATCACACATGCCTCGGTTTTGTTGGTGAGGCCATTCCCAACCGTGACCGTATGAAATCAACAAATTCCGAATTAAATTATTTACAAGAAATACACGCAGCACGAAATTATCCACATTCTTAAGGCAAGCCGACCGACCCGCCGATAAATCACAGGGCATTTAAATCTTTTATGCTATTAATCTTTTTATACAGGTTTTTTTTGTCTTACTATAACAGGTGATTCCTAACTTTATTTGGAGTAATAATGTAAATTTAGTGAAAAGTAGATCAAAATGTGACCACTAAAATTTCCAGCTGTCTTTTTGCTTATGACGGCAGTACACTTCTCAGGGGAACATTAAGATAAACGTTGTAGGAACCTGTAGATATCGCAACCAGAGTTGACACAAAAGCACTACCCACACAGATGCATTGCTTGCATACAGCATGTTTCACAACTTGTTATTTGACTTGAAGGTTTGGCATAAAACTTTTCAAATGACTGTAAAAACTTTTTGTTCTTTCCTAGTTTTTATTATTTGGGTCAAATCCGAAGCCTATAATTAACAAAATCATAAGTTAAAATTTATCACAGCACTCTTGTGCTATGCATTAATTAACATAAACTTAACTTAGGCCCAGATGTTTGGCACAAATTTAAATGTAACATTGTCATCAAGTGGCCATTCATTCAGTTCCCCGTCAAACGCCGATTCTAGGTGCGTTTCAGTTCTCTATCAAATTGTAATAAGCTGCAATCCTAATATCATGATAGATAATCCTTTTCTGCTAATCACAATTTGTTGCTCAAAAAGCTGAAACAGCCTTACAGCCGTTGTGACCAACTTTTCGATTGATAAATCTGAGTATACCGAGAAGCGCCACTCAGTCAAGTGATCCTATAGCGATCCTCAGGAAACGCTCCTATTTGCCTGTGTCCAACGTAATAACTTTGACTACTCGTGTGTGGAACCTTCCTGTTTATAATAGACAATAAAATTACGTCAAAGTAAACACTTTTCATGTTAAATTAATATTAAAACGTTGATAATTATTTATTATTTATATAATTATTTCTTTTAAACAGTGCAATACATAAACTGACATTTTATATTTTTTAAACAAACGTATTTAATATGTTAAAAATAAAGTGTTGGCTTGACTTTCTTTTTTATTTATTTTACAGTTTGACCATAGTCTGACGTTTAACAGCTGTTCTATTGCGATTTTGTTGGACGAGGATGGGCAAATTTTGAAACAGTTTCGATTTCTAATATGAATATTTCCAGTTGCAGAGAATCATAAAGCTACACGCAATTGATTTCATGACAAAATTGGGCGCAAAACATATAAAAAAAAACACATTTTATGTCATCTTAAAACGGTTGAAAAATCCTCCCATCATTTATTTCGATATAATTCTGCCTATTATTGCCGCCTGTGTGACCCTATAATATAATCATCATGCATTTTCGTCCATCCCACAATATCTACTGTAGTCAATATGTCCATAATTCAAATTAAAAAACATAATTCTAAAAAACCGGCAGGAATGTGAATTGGTGTAAATGAGATGACACAGAGATGACAGATGTCGGACCCTGTTGTCAGTTTTTATAAGTACGGCATCCTCAGGAAACCTTAATTCACCAGGGTAGCTTCCTTACGTTGAGTAGTGTATGGCAATGATTGTGGTTTGGAAAGAATATATTTATGCATTTGAGTAGGGTTGAGCCGAGATTTTGACTCAGTAGTTGATTATTACGATTGGACACAACGGCTGTTAGAATTAATATTTAAAAATTGGCACCGATTAGCCATTTGATGACTTTGTCGCACATGAATTTATGTGAAACAACTGGGCCTTAGTATTTGTTCAGTTTCAATTGTTGAAAGCACCAAACTGGCCCATTTTAGAAAACATCGTCGGATTTTTGAAGCGATTTTGCCGCTTATGTATAAAGAAATTGTATGAAAAACAAGGTCAGAATCGCTTGGGCCATTCTCGTTCTTACTTAACGAAATACTGGATAGCATTTAGCCACTCTGAATAATTCATATTAATTGCCAATGACTCATATTCGAAGTCTTTATTTATTCATTGTTTTTTTATATAAATCCATTGTGGAAAGCATAGATTTGAGTGATTATTAGGAAGTTCTACATTATTTTGATGTAATTTTTGTAATACATCACAAAATTGAATTCGTAACTGTCAAATATTTTACGTTGTATTGAAAAAAAATATTTTTTGTACGCTGGCTTTCAACAAGTTAAGGAAAGGATGGTCGGACGGCCGAGCCTTTCGGCGCAGTCGCTTTATTTAGTGCGGTTAAAAATGGCAGTCTGTGGGACTAACCTCAGGACCAAAGAGATGGCAGATCCTGGCGAAGCGCACCGTATTGGGGTCGTCGTGGATGGGCCGCAGGACAATGAAGTGGCTCTCGGTGGCGAAACAGAGGAACACCCCCAGCAACACGTCTCCCGAGGGGGACTCTCCAAGGCGCAGCATGTGACTTTGGGCTGCAAGATGAAGGGCAATTAGTAAACACAAGAAGAGAGTGATTTAAGGTAAATACAGTGAAACCCAATTAAAAAAGTACCCACATACATAGAAGATATCATTTAAAAAAAAAAAAAAATTCCGGTCCCTTCAAAACATTCTAAAACTTCATAAGATAGTTTCACTGTAGCATTTAGATTTTCACAGAGAAGGGATTTCGGAACCTCTACTACAAAAAAAAATGTTTCACAGTATGAAACTTAGCTCACAATTCCACTACTACAATTTCAATAGAGTGGAAGACATACTTTGAGTTTTGTCGTTATGAACACCACTCGGAATAGAAACATTGCTTGAAATGGCTTTTGTTGTTTGGTGACCAGATCTGAATAGTCAGGTATTTCTCCATCCTCCTCTTCACCATCTCCCACCCCTATCACCACCTTCAGCCTCACAATTTACCCCAATTGGGGTTGCCATAGTCTCACTGGCTCCAGACGGTTGGAAGCAGCTGCTACTAAATATCATCTTCATACTTCGAACATCCAAGTTGCAATTTTGCAAATGTAAATGATGGCAGCAGTCTTATTTCATCGCAAAGATAAGCCTTTTTCCTTTTCTGGGGATTATAATGAACTGCCTCAGCAGCACACCTGCTAGACTAAGGCCTCGAACAGACTGAACAGGCGGGTGCTTGCGCGGGGGCCTTGCCCGGTGGCAGTACTACGTAAAATCGCCCATACCAATCGCTTGTCGCGCCTTCGGCAGTGTGGCCACAACGAGCGTTTAGATACGATTGATATTTCGCGCCCGCTGTCGCTAGCGCCCAAGCCCCTCAGTCTGGCAGAGGCCTTATGGTGACAAATAAAGTTGGAAACTTGATGCCACAAAAGCAATGACTTTACACAACAAGAAATGCTGACATCACCGAATTGAGATGTAATGGCCAAGAAATGCAGACCATTCCATGCGATTCCATTGTGTTTCCAGTGCACCAGTTAAACAGAGAACGAAGATCTCGGCAACTGCAAAAGCTGCTGTGGAAAGTGATACCGAGAGAAATTCTTATTTGACCTGAGAATATAGATATAGAGTGAGACTGACCTCCCTGCGTGAGCGTATCCGTATGGTCGGGCAGCAGCGGGTGCACGTGGATGCAGCTGGCCCGGTCCAGGCACCAGATGCGCAGTCGTGTGTCGCGGCCCAGCGCGTACAGCCAAGAGCCACACGTCGCCTCGGAGCCGGGCACCACGGCCAGCCCGCAGGATATCTCGCCCTCGTTGCGGTTGCCTCTGCGCAAACATTGAAAAAAATTATCATTTTAAACAGGCGCACTTCAAGGAAACGTAATTTTTACACAGAGGCCATAGGCTAGTGTACAATATATCACCAGTGAATAGAGTTTAATATTTCGTTAAGATGGCAACATTTCGAGGCCACAAGTGGGGTTACACAAGGATCCCATTTTGGTATTGTATATATTAATGATATTGTTAATAAATTTACAGATGTACAAGTACTATTCTTTGCAATCTCAATATATAAAAGAATACAAAAATGTACATAATTGCCAAATTTTACAGACTAACTTAGATCAACTACATCAATGGCGTGAACAAAATATTCCGAAATGTCAAGCACATATCGCTTGCCGAGGATTGGTTTGTACTATGTCGATTTTAGGAGTTTTTTAAGCTGTGAATGCAGTAATAATAATAATATTTTTATCTACTATATCCACTCACAAAAAATACAAATTTTCAGTGGGAACTTACATTTTGAATATCTCTTTTATTTATTTCCATAGTAAAAAACTACTTTAACTTCAAACCGCGTTTTCTCGATACGAGTTTTTGTGGACATGGTACAAACCAATCCTCAGCAAGCGATTAAGTATTACGATTTTTCAAAACTGATCATATCTTGAACATACGTCAAATAATATCAGCTTCTTACCTGCATGACCTATGACGATATTAAAGAATGTTATAAATGTTTTTTAATGAAAAAAAATCTTATATAAAATAAAAGAAAGTTATTAAGCACATTAAGCCTGGCTGTTGAACTTGAGTCATAGAAACGACCCTTTCTCATGTGACAAATATTGATTGTGTACATATGTTGGGCGCGCGCTTGGCTTCCTTTGCAGAACTTTAATTGATTTCAAGTCCTTAGATTGTATAAGAACGCCCTATATTTAGTTAGAAGTCAAGTGGAGTATAATTTGCCTATTTGGTACCTTTTCTATAAAGTTCACTCTAACAATATAGAATGAGTTCAGCAAAAATTTCTTAGGGGTACATAAATTTTAAGGTCAAAATTCCAATTGAACACATTAATTATATAACCACTCAAGCGCTTTTTGCCACATTATGGCACTACATATTTCCAAAACCACGGATTGCTTTGTTGCCAAAATATGGCAAATTTTTATTTTTTTATTAAAGCGACTATATAATATATTGTACATTAAAAACATAACAAAATAAATATTCTCCAGATTCTTTAAAATGTTTTAAGGTTAAAGATTTAATTATATAATTTTATAAATCCTACGAAAGATAGGTGAATTTATTGGCTATATAGAACTATAATCAGTTTGTATGCCTCCATATTCAAATTCGGAGGTATGATTTTTTTAATGTCGATGGAAAAATTTCCTTTAGCAATCTGAGAAAAAAGATTTAAATTGCTCTGTCGCTCCAGTGGATAAGTTTGATGAATCAATTGCATCCAATTACGCTTCCTGACAGGTGAATTATTTGGTATTTTCGATTGTATTAAATAGTGATTAACAATTTAATTGATAGCCCATTGCCACTATTAAATTCCATGTACCGACGACTAACACAAGACAAAATGTAACATGACATATTACTCCATTTATAGAAATAAGCGTAATCTACACCAGCTCTTTGCTAAATTCTTACAACTTATAGCTTAGGAAATGTAGTTTTAGTGATTTGTCTTATAGTATTATTTAATATTTGTTTTACATTTCTTAATGCTTTAAAAAATTATAGTGTAATTAATGATAGAAAATAAATTTATTTATAGTATTTTTTTGATAGCTCACAAAATGTAAAAGCCCAGCTAAGCATGAAATCAAATAAAAAAAATCTTCTGTGGGTATCAATTTGTCAAACTGCTAGCCGAGGATGAAAAGTTTTCACATGTAAACTTACCTGAGAGCAGAGAGGAATCGCGGCACGATAGACTCCTGGCGCAGTAGGGTGGAGTGCGGTGTACCCTCGGGGCCCAGGCGCACCAGCAGGATGGCGGCGCCGGAGCCCCCATGACCCGGACCAGCCCCGGCCAGAGCGTACAAAGCCTCGCCAGAACTGGTGACCGCCATGGCGCAGGTGTGCGGGGCTGCTGAATCTACAATTATTAAGAAAACATCATTCGGTTGAGTTATAAATTGCATACAACTAACTGTATTGTATTTATAACAGTACTAGCTGAAGTCCCGGCGTTGCCCAGATTTTACAAATAGTTTTGACAAAATCGGATGTAGACAGTGACCTTTCTCTTGTTTTAGAAGTCAAGCATGTAAAATTTTATCAATCTCGGAATAAAACTGTAGATTTGTATACACATCAAATCCATGTCGCCCGCACACCGTCTGGAAAACTCCCGATTCGACGTATCAGTCTTGCCAGTAAGGCAAGATTCTTCGCTTGTCTATAGCGCTCACCGAATTGTAGCAAAACAGACAAATCCGAACTATTCAAACATTTGAGTAAAACTATTGATGGTTTCTTGCCCCGCTACCCTTCAGCCGAGCTTGTGGTTCTAGGGAACTATGGATTTTATCACTATTTATTTTTACCTAATTTTTAATTACAAATCCCGGTACACGCAGTTTTAAAATTTGGAATAACTAAGTTTATTTTTAATATACTAAGGTTATACCGTTGGTCGTTGGCAGATTTGTACAATTTTCAAACGATTGATTCTATTACCTATACTTATATCGATAGTCTAAAAAAAATCAACAACTTGGCAAAATACAGTATAAACGAGAACAAAACTACGCACTTGTGAACGTAAACATGAATGAAGTGCAAATATTAGAGAAATACAATTGATTGTCTGCAAATAAACAATTCACAATAAAATTAACTGAGGAACTAGCGTTCGATATTTAATGTTAGATATTTTAAATAGTGTGCGGTACTAACGACAGAAAAGAAATGTCAAATTTCATAGCACCTACCAATAAATAAGGATAGATGGGAAACTTTCGTGGTAAAGTTGTACAAGAGTAACTTCCGACAGAGGATCCTGGCAAAGAAGACAGTACCATTCTGACCAGATTGTTTTGACTTAATTAGTACCTAGCTACTCTAATTTTTATTTTTGATAAAAAAATATGTTTTGATTTAAGAAATACTAGCTTCTGCCCGCGACTTCGTCTGCACAGGATTAGTATTTTGAGTAATCTATTTCTTTTCCTAGGTCCCATCTACGTTTATACCAAAATTCTTAACCTATTTATTCAAAATTATAATTAATTATTATTAATTTATATAAAAAAATTAAATATTATAATTTTCATTATCCTACACATTTTAAAAATATATGTTGAATTGTTTTTCGCTGCTCCACCTTTTTTACACGAGCATTGCTCAAAAAAAAGGTGAAACACGATATTTAAAAAAATGTATTAAAAAAATATATATATACAATGTATAATAACTGTATTTGTAAAAAAAAAATAAATAAAAAAAAAAAAAAAAAAAAATATCTATAATTCTTGATTCGATTCAAAGTATTAGGCTAGTACTTCAAATAAATGCACTAATTTAAATATTTTCTAAAATAGAATTTTGATTTAACAATCATTGTTTTGCAAAATGTCATTCTCAAATGTTTCTATTAATAACTCAGGTACGGGGCATACGTCATTCCTATGTCTACCTATGTTAAATTGTCGTGAAAACAAGCTTATGTGCCCAAGCGGTTAAACAATAATTATTATTTTCAATATATTGAAAATAAATAGCTAGCTTTATGAAATATAGCATATATGTTATTCTGATGTACGAGCTATATTATTGTACAGTTTTATTAAAATCCATTCAGTAAATTTTGCGTGAAAGAGTAACAAACATACATACATCCATACAAACTTTCGCGTTTATAATATTAAGTAAGATTATTAATAATTAGTAAAATAAAATATATTTTGAACACGCCATTCGTCGAAGAGCCGCACTCAAACAGCCAAAGAGCAACAATTTGCTACCACTGTGCTAGGACGCAAGATCTATTAACTTTTAGCAATGATTTAACAATAAGTAATATGATGAAAGGCTTACTGGCATTAGCGTAGTGTGAAATGATGTGGAAGTGGCGGGGATCCGAAGCTTGGGCGGCCGAGGCTTCCGTCAGAATGGAGGCGGTGCCGTCCTCAAGGTCCCGCCCAAAACCTTCTTCCTGGTAACAAAAGATGAGCATTAATTATTATCAACACTTGTCACTTGAGAAAGGAAACTTATCTATACTCCACACATCTGGCCTGATGATGGAAACTCTTTTGGGAACAACTCATTTATGTCTCATAGAAATCATTGTGTCTCCCTTACCATCATGGTCAGAAATATGATCTAAACGGGGTTAGAAAGAGAAAACACCATGCTTTATAATCAAATCTAAAAGTAAAAAATAAAATAAAATAAATAAATGTACTTTCTTATGAAACCAAAGTTTCCAACCGCAATTTGAAAAAAAATTATGAAACTTTAGGAATATTTATTGATTATTTTTACATGAAATCTAATAAAATATGTGAGTGTTCTTTTTTTTATATTTCAAAATGTTTTTGTTTATTTAAATATAAAGTCAAACTGGAATATTTATAAATAAATCACGAATCTGAAGTAGTTTTTAAGGTATCTTGGCGACAAAATCTGAAAGGACTCCAGGGGATAATATAAACCTATTCCATGTCAGTTGATACCCCAATAGATGGCCCCCGACAGATGCCCCCCCCCCGGCATACTTATATACAATATGCAGTTAATTTAGGGAAAATACGGTATACCTACTTCAAAAGTATAATAGATATATAATTTCATTCAAATGTGACGATAAAAATCAAACGTGGCCATCTCCAAAAATTGTTTTTTTTCAGGTTTTTGATTGGTATCATTGCTTATGTTTTTTTATTTTATAATATTCAGTTCATACATGGTTATTTCACGTTTTTCTACTTTAAAAATTGATTTTAAAGTTGTCGTTTTTTTCAAACTCGGTCATCTCCATCCTGTTTTTAAATCAAACATGGCCAAATCCGTTTGAACCAATTACATCGCGGCATTTTTCAAGATGGCGTCCCATTCTCGAAAAGCTTGCTGTGAGTTGGAGGTGTGCTCTTTGTGTTTTTAAGTGAAATAACAGTTTTAAAATGGAAAACAATACAAATATGATGGAAATAATGACTCCAGATAAAGCCCGAAAGATTACCAGATCAAATTATGCCATTAAAAGTACAAACAAGACTGAAAAACTTAAAGTAAACATTGAAATGTAACCGAATTTCGACGGTTAGCATCTCAAAATCTCAGGGTTGTGCATATTTTTTATTATGTTGTTTTGATTCAATGCTGCACCACGTACACTTTATAATTTATAATTACTGTGTGCTTGTATTGAACTGTGACATGCAATTATTGTTTTTGGTATATTTATACCGTTTAATTAAAATAAGTTTCTTTTGTTATAAATGAACATAATTTTATTGTACATTCTTTAATTTAATTTACCCATTTTGCAGTTGAGGAGGAGAATTAATAATGTATTTAATAACCAGACAGACTTAAATTTTTTTTATAGAGAAACCTTACAAGAGTCCCAATTGCTCCCTTCTGGAGCCAGTGAGACTAAGGCATCCCCAATTGGAGTATGTTGTGAGGCTGAAGGTAAGTGGGGAAGGGAAGGAAATGGGGAAGAGGAAGGTTGGAAAGTACCTGGCTATTCAGATCTAGTCACTAAACACGGCTAAAGCCATTATTAAGCAACGCTTCAATTCTGAATGGTGGTCTTACATCAGGGCGATACTGAGAGTATCTTCCACTCTGGAACGTGCCATTTAGGCAAATTAAATAAATAAAATCGTAATAAAAAATTATGGAAAATTGCCGTGGAAAAAATCGGAAGAGGGAATACTTTAGCCCGATCTTAACAATAATAAAATAGGGAAATCTTGTTTTGTTGAGTAAATTGTTACCAATATACATAAATGTGTAGTGTCAATTAAACTCTACGAAATTATTTTGATTATTTGAATAAATGAGGAGTTTTTTTAATACTATGAATGTGTTTCTTAGCACAACCCTGTTTTCTTATGAACATACCTAAATGTTAGAGTACAAAACAAATACGGATATCTCCAGTGGTTTTTATTTCAAACCTGGCCATCTCCGGACGATACAAAACAAACATGGTCATCTCCAAACTAAAATCTATAATTTCTCGTTTATTATGGATTTGAGATTATTAAGAAGTCCTAAAATCGTATTTTTTAAAGTAAGGCATAATTATAAAGTAGCATAATACTACCTCAATGGTTAATTTAACCCCGCAAAAGAAAAACTCGATTTACTCTGTTACGTTTATGATGGAGATAGCCACGTTTGTTTTTTAACGTCACAAATAATGCATTGAGGATAAAACTACTTATATACTGTATATACCAGCTTATAAGAATAAAAAAAAATCGACACTGTAAATAAATTCGTTTGATATCCATACCAACTAATTATTAAAGGCGTTTTTAAAGTCGTTTTTATGTTCGAAATCAATAAATAATGCACAAAAAATTCTAATTTCAAAATAATTATAATAACGGCTGTCGGGGAATCAAATGCTAGGTCACTATATAAACCTCTAAGACGAAAGAGTTTTGGAGATAGGCTGGATGGTGTGGAAGCGTCAAATATAAAAACCTTAGGCATAAAGAACTGAAGAGAAACACTAGGAGTCCATTAGGAGTGGAGACGTTTTCTTGAAGCAGGCAAGAATATCTAAGAGCAGTAGCGTTAATGATGTATAAATAAATATAATATCTTAAATCAGTGGTTCTTAACCTTGTTGGAGGTACTGACCCCCACCAGTTTGATATGCGCATTCACCGAATTCATTCTTAAGAGGGTATTACCAGAGAATACCGGAAATTAGTCCTTTTTAAATCAAATTCTAGACGTATTGACTCTTTTTTACAAAAAAAACATAAATTGATTTTGAAAGGTTGTTATTTTATCTGGTACATGCAGTTTTAAAATTTTGAAAAACTAAGTCTATTTTTAAAATACTAAGGTTACACCGTTGGTCGTTGGCATATTTGTTCAATTTTCAAACGATAGATTCTATTAAACATCACAAATTATTAAAATCACCATACTCTCCGGACCTTGCCCCAACAGATTACCATTTTTTTCGAAATTTGGATAACTTCTTGCAAGGGAAAAAATTCAACTCCGATGGGGCAGTCCAAACCGCCTTCAAAGATTTTATTGATTCCCGTCCGAATGGTTTTTTTAGTAAAGGGATAGATGAACTACCTATGAGATGGAAAAAGTGCATAGATATCAATGGTACATACTTTGATTAAATAAATATATTATATAAATAAAAACGACTTTATGTCCCTCCCATACAAAACACCAATTTCATATGTAGGACCTAATATTAAACCTTGAATTAAATAAATCGATATTAAATTTTTTATTTTAAAAATTTAATACCGGGAATAATTGATCTTTCTCATTGGAACCTCCCTGTATAGTTGCAAGCATTTTTAAACTTTTATTCTCAGCTGCTGGTCAATCGCTCTTAATTGGAAAAATAAAATATGATTTTTTCAAATTCAAAACTTAGGTATGTATTTATACATAGGTGTGCAAAATTAACAAAACCATTAAGAACAAAGAACAAAACCATTCAAATTAAAACATGATTCTCACACAAAAACAAAAACAAAAATAATGAATATTTACTGCAAATCAGTGTGTCTTCTGCTTTTGCCTTTCAGAGACCAGTTCAGAAATGTACGGCGTTACCTTTGCAAGTGCCATGCTCATGTAAGTTTCGCAACTCTTTTCCTTTTCTTCATTTTTATGTCCAGCATCCTCGACAAGGATTGTTTGCAAAGATATGTTGTAACGGTACGAAAATCTCCAGAGCTTTCTTACCAACAACAGGGTACGTTACCATTTGTTGACACCAAAATGTTGAGAGCGTTGTTGTTCTGAAAAGTTGCCGTTGAACCTGGCTCTGCTGAATTTCAATGATTTAATTGAGATATTCATCATTGACATCTGTTGTCATCACAAATCATATGAATCGGGGGTGTGCCTTGATCTCCGCGAAACCCGCAAGACTGACTCACCGATCTCCTGGGGTTCGATCGAACCCACGTTAAGAACCGCTGCCTTAAATGTGTATGTGGAATAAAACAATAAATGAACCAACCTGCTGGTGTATGACATCCGGGTGGGGAAAGACAAATCTGTGAACGGACCCAATAGAGGCGGCCAACAGCAGGACTCGCCCGGGCAGTTCGTGGACTGAGGCAGCAAGCCAGGCGCCACCGCCCCGCCACCGCACTCTGCCGCCATTTATACGCAGCTCAAGGGAGCGCTCCACCACTTCCAGAGTATCATGACTTACACGCCTGGAAAGGTTACATACAATAATTATTCTATTTATTCACCAATTCCTAGAATTCGTAGCCTTGCGAAATTAGTGTTGACAATTTTGCAAGTTTCAAAAGGCATTTAATTACGACTCTATTTGTTAATAATTAACTTTAATTATTTTTATAACATCTCCTCTCATTCTAAACCTTACAAAAACATTATTTCCTTATTTTTTGTTTTTTTTTTTGCTATAATATATACTTATACCTACTAACTAGCTTTTATACATTACCCTTTGTTTTATTGTAGATTTTATTATTGATTATTGTTAGAATATAACAAAAATATTATTATTATTATGTAATGAGCAGGCAGCATTGCGCTCATATCTAATTTCACAATGAGTTTGATATTAATTGAGTCGTTTTAAGTTTAAACTAAGTTAGTCCTTCTTCTCTCCAAATATGAATCCAATAGAGCTTTGAATTGGTTTATATTAGAGGCATCGATGACATGTTGTGGGAGTTTGTTCCAAGCATCCACTACTCTATTTGCAAGGAAGTGTTTTCTAGGATTAGATGCAAAAGGCGTTTTGGTAATTTTTTTTTTGAGTATCCACGGAGATTTATATTTTTATTAGTAGTGAAGATTTCTTGGATGCTTGGATGTTATGTCCAGATAAAATTTTGTAAGTCTCGATCAAGTCACCCCTTTCTCTTCTTTCTTGTAAGGTTGGTAATTTTAGTTCCTTGAGTCTATCTTCATATCGCCGATCTTTCAAAGCTCTTGGTATTTTAGTGAAACGTCTCTGTACTCTCTCTAACAGATTTATATCTTTTCCGAAGTAGGGACTCCATATTTGGAAAGCATACTCATTAAGCATATATGTTTTGTATATTTTTAACATCATGTCCGGTGTTAGGTCAAGGAAGGTTAACTAACTACTAATGCCAGTTTCCATGAGTACAATGTAACTATATTATTCTTACAGTAAGCGCCTCCGCCCACTGAGGCAACAGAAAACCAAAAAGCCATACCATAGACAAAGAACAATCAGCTGACAGCTGGCAACTAGCAACGGCCGCCCAGAGCAATCTGCAGTGACAGTCGCAAGTCACCGCTTGCGTTACCATTGACAACGGGGTTTTGTGTGATTGTGAAGTGTGCGGGCCATCACATTGTCATACAAAGACAGTTGGCAGTTGAGAGTTTTCAGTTGCCTCAGTGGGCGGAGGCGCTAAGGCACTCCGCTGACGAGGCAACTGAAACCAAACTACAACCGGCAGGTTTCTATGTCTTATTTGGTCACAAAGCTTGTTTAATAACTCAGGTCCGGGGCATACGTCATTCCTATGTCTACCTACGTTAAATTGTCATGAAAACAAGCTTATGTGCCCAAGCGGTTAACCATAGACGAAGAACAATCAGCTGACAGCTGGCAACTTGCAAAGGCCGGCCACGGCAATAAGCAGTGCGAGTCACCGCTTGCGTTACCATTGACAACGGGTTTTTGAGTGATTGTGTAGTGTGCGGGCCATCACACTGTCATACAAAGACACTTGTCAGTTGACAGTTTTCAGTTGCCTCGGTGAGCGAATTGCCTAAGTGCCTCCGCTGACGAGGCAACTGAAACCAAACTAAAACTGGCTGGTTGCTATGGTTTCCAACAAAATTTTGATCACGGCACTACTCAATTTTACTATTTCTGTAAATATCTCAGCTTGTTTAACAACAGACAAAGAACAATCAGCTGTCATCGTAGTCATCTGTTGCTGTCAAATTGAAAAAACAAAAAATTTGAAAACTGACAACAAAACTGGCGCAATCATGGCAAACTGGCAACCTGGCAAACTGGCAACAGCCGGCCACGGCAACTAGCAGGGCGAGTCACGAGTCACTGCTTGCGTTGTCATTGACAACGGGTTTTTGAGAAATTGTGTAGTGTGCGGGCCATCACATTGACATACACAGGATAGCGAGTTTAGTTGCCAACTGGTTTTTTTTTCAGTTGCCTCGTCAGCGGAGGCACTAAACGTCAGTCTGTAACCAGCCGCCTTTGCCGTTTTATTAATTATACATGTTTATATTTTCTAAATTGTATTATATTTTTTTTGGTGCAACTCTTAATATATTTTTTTTTTTAATTTCTGCTCCATGTTCTATACCTTACTAGTAAATACTCTCTAAGTTATCCTGTTTTATTGGTTTGTAACACACACAATTAATTTTGTGAGTATACACACACACTTACTTTTTTATGTTATACTTTCATTTACTTTCTATTAGACGCTTATATTATATTGAATCATGGTATTAGTATTTTGTTAATTTAAATTTTATTATATATATATATATATATATATATATGTGTTGTTTTCTTACAATTACTACAACTACATTTTTCTCGTTATCAGGGGCTATAGAGTTTTACCCTTCATTTGGGACCCTTAACTAATTTTGACACAGGGCCCCTCCAAGGCACGCTACGCCATTGCTCGTTATACTTAATTACTCTAATCAATTGGTAAAAGCCCACCAGGGCGTAAATAAATATAGACGTAACTATGTAAGGATAGTTCTAGTTAAAGATGCCCGTCACATTTATTATTCACTTCACTTTTTATACCCCAACAGCGAGGAATTGTGCCTATCAGAACACACCGATCAACAGAGTGATTTAACTACTTAACGATGCTGCTTAGACCATAGGGATTTTTGTAAATGGAAATTTTATGCAACATTTACCATCTATCCAAACGTAATTAGTTGTTTTGTGTAGTAATTAAGTTGAAACCTAGTATAATTTCCAAAATCTATGCCTAATAAAAGTGCGGCGGTTGGTTGCTAATTGAAATAAATACAGCCACAAAGAATACAAACCATGACAAAAATCTGTTTCTTGTATAATATTTTGTGCCATCTTTATAGAAATATCCACCGGCCCTTTCTGGTAGTTTAATGTCTTGCAGTGTACTTTGTGCACCTCCTGGAAACAAGCAAAATTAATAATCAGATATGGTATTAATTTGCAAGCGATAAACATAATTATAATGTTTAATATAGCTAAAAAAATCCTCGCTAAAAACGTTAATAGAAGCCATAATATATCATAACCTCCATCTTACCGGTATTTAGAGATATTTCTTTCCAAGTCTCCGGTAAAGTTTGATCGGGAATCACTTCTCGAAACCCCAAACAAAAGTTGTCCATCTCGTTACTTTTATTTGTTGTAAGTTAGAATAAAAATTCGTAATATCTAGAAAAGGAAACCCACGAGATCTGACTTATCCGCCATCCGCGATTCCAAACAAATTTTAAATGTGACAGCGACAGCCAGTGTTGCCTTGCCAGTCCAGTCAGTCCAGTGTCCAGTTGCCATGTCCCAAAATTGAAAACACATTATTCCAGTGATGGTATGTCCGGGGAAATTTCCCTAGATCTAGGGGAGAAAAATATTTTTTAGGGAAAAGGGAAATCAGCACAAAATCTAGGGAAATTTTGAACTCTGGCAATTTTTTTTTTTTATATATGACAATATTACTGGTGTTGCTTGTCGTTAATTATTATTTTTTTAATTCCCATGAATCTTACGTATTGTTACATAAATCTGGCAATGTTGTTTTTAACACTGATAACTCAAAATGATATTATATATCTAAAAAGATAACTGGGGACTTCCAAAAAAAAAAAAAATTTGGTATCAACTTCCGTTTTTTAAAAAAAATTTCAGTTTCGGTGATTGCGGTTGATTTTTATTTTGCAAAGTGATTTTCATTAGGAATTCCGTTTCTAATTAGCAAAAAGTGTTGTATTTGGAAAGGCACAGTATTTTAAGCACATCCACTAAGTTCCGATATCTTTCCAATTAAAGAACATATAACAGGATTAGTGTAACAACATTAGGGATAAGTTCAATGTTTTTAAGCTAATTTCCAATATATTTGGTGTTTAACACAACTTATATTATTATGCGTTTAGTAAAATGCATTCTGAATATAATATAGTATTTATTACAGGCTACGATGGATACACCTTCAACTTCTGAAACAAGGAGGAACCTTTCGATTTTGTTTGTGGAATAATTTGACTGTTTACAATGTAAGTTGGACAAATATCTATGAGCTTGACTCAGAGACTCAGCGCTAAGGTCGGATAAATATCTATGATGGTCCCATGGTCCCAGTGGTGACGAATATCTATGGAGCGTAGGTGGGACTAATATCTACAGAGGGCAGCTGAGCAAGAGGTTGAACCGAAAAGCATAAATTACTTCAATTTTCAATTACGTAAAGGCCCACTGGAACGATTTGTGGCTAATTTATGCGCCTTTTTAAATGTCTAAGATTGCTTTACTGCTTTAAAAAGCCAATTATCTCTTGATTCGACAAAAAAAGATTTAAAAAATATCTGTAGCTTCCACGTTTGTTATTTTGGTGTTAAAACGAAGTTATTGAAATGCTTTATCTATTATAGCCGTAGATGTTGCAAACTGCAAATTCGAACTTCGTAGATTATTTTAGAACGATGTTAAAAATACTTTTTTTAAATATTTTTTTCCCGCAAAATTTATCTTTTTCAAAGATATGTACCTGTCATTATCAAGTATAACCACAGAGAACATACAGAAATCGAAAATATTCTATATTGACTCGAATAAGTACCTCTGACAGCAGATTCAAAGTTTCAAACACGCAGGAACCGCGCGGTTATAAACTTTACGATTTTTTAATATTTGTTTTATACATCCTACAAATATGAGATAAACGGTATAATAGAGGTTAATTCATTGGCTATATAGCATTTAAATAAGTTTTTATTCTTTATGTTAAAATTCGAGGATATGATTTTATTTAATGTTGGCCAAAAATTTTAAAAATGATATTCCGGAAATCTCGAGCAAACGAGGCAAATTTATTTATTTCGCGTGGTCGCTCCAGTGGTTAAACGTTGAAAGTACATATATGAATTTTTTGCGTAATATTACGTATTTTGCTGTAATGTTGAAATTGGCATAGTGCCTACTCATGTCAGGGCAAGAAAAATATCCCAGTATTCAAGTAGTTTAGCAGCTACGCTAGGTTTGTGTAACATGGTTTGTGATACAAAAGAAAGTGCCCCCTTCGTAGCGCCTGCTCGAAGGCAAGAAAAACATCCCAGTTTTCAAGTAGTTTAGCGGCTACGATAGGTTTGTGTAACAAGGTTTGTGATACAAAAGAAAGTTCTTTAAACTGCAAACGCAATATTACGTTATGCCAATATGCTATACACATACATAATTCAAATCCAACCTCTGCCAGTTCTGTAGATATTCGTCTACATCACTTGTTCCGTAGATATTAGTCAGCAGTTTGAGCTGTAGATATTCGTCCTCACTTTGGTTCCCATAGATATTGTTCCAACATACCTCTTATAGATATTAGTCAACACATGGATTCTCATAGATATTAGTCCAATTTGTTCAGTTTTTGAAATTCCTGTAGATATTAGTAGACACCGATTCAGAGATGAAAAAAACCATGTTAACGTAATAGACGGGGAGCCTGGATACACAAACCTACGTCATCGAATACACGGATGAAACTCTGTTGTAAGTATGGGCGTTTAGTAAGCCTTTAAAAAGCTGGTCTGCCGGTGCGCCCTTGGCAGGTTCCGCACAGTCATGGATATAATGCGCGATTTTTAAAATGACAAAAAAATTACGTCATCGAGTAGACGAACGGGAATATCAATATCACTTCAACCGCTGTACCTACATAGTTGTACGTTCCTAATTCAACATAGATTAGTATTTCTATATGGCCTGTTTATAGTTAAATCTCACTACATATATACATACATTGAAATTGAATTACCCAGTACCTTCACAGTTATTTTATTTCTCTTTATTCATTGAATTGTTAGTTACATGATTTGAGGATTTTTCGACCACCATGCTAGACATATGCCCTTGTTTTGGTAACAAAGAAGATGGCGACTGGCGACCATAGACATATGAATATTCATAGAACAGAGAATCAGGGGGAGGGGTAAAGCTGGAATTAGACAGTTCACTCGAGTGAAGGTTTACGCCATGTTTTTTCGGCCTAAAGCGCCAATCAGACGGTTCACTAATCGTTCATTTCCGTATTTCATTCGGCCTAGTTTACTCGGAATGACACGTCTGAACATGAAATGAAACGAAAGTGCCGAATACTGCCGAATGAAATCTTCAAGTGAACCGATCCAACAATGTTGGATATTTTCATTCGGCATCCTTCACTCGCGCGCGCATGCACGTGGAAGAGAGCAAAGTGAAACGTCTGAACACCGAGTGAAATCTCAATCAGTTTGCCTCGCGTCATCGCGTCCTGTACGGGAAGGACCATGGAAGGACGCTATCACGTCGCACGCAAAAAGTCAAAATGGTATTTGTTTGCTTTTGGGAACACCTCTCATATAAATTTTTGGGTTTCCCCTATTATCCATGTATTATATATATTTTTTAATATATGTAAGATTATTAATTTGTAGGAAAATGTTCATAATAAAAAAAGTAAAATCAAATTGTGTTATTATGTAATAAAAAATAGAAAGGTTTATAAGACGAAACAATATTGTTTTTTTATATTTATTTTTATTTAATTGAGTCAACAAAATTGCGTAAAAATCGATGCATCTGACATGTTTTTCCTTAAAATTCGGGGCCGGACCGCGCTGGAATTCAAACGAATGCCAGCGCGGTTGACCTCGCTCGGCGACGCTGTGGTGGGAATGGACGAGTGAACGCTTATTTCTATAGCGCCGTCTGAACATGGAATGAAACGAAGATTGAAGATTAGGCCGAAAAAACATGGCGTAAACCTTCACTCGAGTGAACTGTCCGATTCCCGCTTAATCGTCCATCTTCGTTTCATTCCATGTTCAGACGGCGCTATAGAAATGAGCGTTCACTCGTCCATTCCCACCACAGCGTCGCCGAGCGTGGTCAACCGCGCTGGAATTCGTTTCATTTTTTTTTAATAACCATTAAAACAATTCGTAAGCAAAATTATTATGATATTTAAACACTGGCGACACAGAGATACGATAATACCTAAAAGTATTATGTAGATACCTACCTACTTATGCCAGAAAAATATTATTCTTACACCGTTTTTTCATGGAGCTACTTTCAAGCGACGCGATCGCCGCTCGTCTGTACCTTCCACACTATTATTAGTGTTTGTAAACGCCGCTAGGCGCTGAACTAGCAAAATAGTATGACGGGTAGCAGCGATTGAGTCGCTTGTAAGTAGCTCCATGAACGAAGGGCGTTACTCTACATAAATATGACAGTATATTTTTGGGATCGCCCGTAGGTACCTAAACATAAATAGTGTTTATGAAAATATTATAATAAAAAATATACAGTTATTTAAAAAAGGGAAGTTCTCAAAGAAGTTTATGTAAAGGTATAAATATTTTTATTTTTATAGAGAATATCTCACAAGAGTCCTGCTCCCGTCTGGAGCCAGAGAGACTATGGCATCCCCAATTAGGGAATTTTTGCTTAACAGTCCTTAGTTTTGTTTTCATATCTTTTTGTTTAGCAAGTTAAAAGAGAAATTATTTTTTATTTTAAGTACCGGGTTGCTACCACTTCCTTTTAATATTCATGGTATAGTGTCAATTCTTAATAATAATACAATGATTAAAAATGATAACAATACATACAATGACAAAAATTAACCTATATTATATAAAAGGGGTGGTATTTTTTTTGACCGGGATAAGTAGCCTTCAAATAATTTTTTTTAATACCTATTATTACTAATAATACACTTCATCGTCGATAATATTAATACAATACATTCAGGAAGTACCTGCAAACAATAGCATCGATAAGGTAATACATTATGTATTATTTCTTACCTATATTCCTTTAAAGCGTTTATTTCCACTACGGTAGTTCAAATCTATGATTTCGCAAATAATTTATTCTTTATTTAACGCCAATCACACATTTTCTGAAAAACTCGCACTTCGCACTGCTAGTTGCTACGATGACAGCTGATTGTTCTTCGTCTATGGTGAAACAAGCTAAGATAATTATTGAAATCGTAAAATTGAGTAGGAAATTTGGTTGGAAACCATAGCAACCAGCAAGTTTTAGTTTGGTTCAGTTTCTTCAGAGAGCGAATCGCCTTAGTTCTGATTTGTGATCAAGTTTTTTTTTTCAATCAAACATATAAATTACGGTTTTGGCACCCCCGCTCGCCCCCCCTGGATCCGGGCCTGGTTGTGAGGTTGAATATAAGTGGGGAAGGGAAGGAAATGGGAGAGAGGAAGGTGGGAAAGTACCTGGCTATTCAGATCTAGTCACTAAACTTTTTCAAGCAATTCCGTTGTCAAATATTGTTTAAATATTGCAGTTGAACAAAAAATCGTTGTCTCTAATATAAAAACCAATTTTAAATCTGGCGCGTTTTTGTATAACGACTCTTCGCACAGTGGTAAAATTTTTTGATGTCGTAAACTATTTAATATTATTAAATCGTTTCATTAAACGTATAAATGAAATGAAAACGACAATTACTTTTGAAAATCTTATGAAAAATGTATTCATACTTACATTTATAGTAGTCATATTGGGTTAAATTCTTTATTTTTATTGAAAAGTAATCTAGCTTTTCCAAGTGACCAGTGACTACTGTGGTAGCTAGGACACTCGTTTTTTTTTAAAAGAGAGAATCGCCAGTAGCCCTATACTCTCTGAGCTAGTGATAGAAAATCAATAAAAAAGTTCAAAGATAATTTCAGTAATATGTACAACAATGTTTTAAGTTTAAGTTGTTAGTCCCCACCATGCAAGATGATTTAAAACAGTATTGCAGATCTAACTATGAGGTTATCTGAACTAAAAAATATCGCAAAAAAAGTTCAAAGATAATTTCAGAAAGATGTACAATAATGTTTTAAGTTTGTTAGTTGTTAGTCCCCACAATGCAAGATAGTTTAAAAGAGTATGGCAGATCTGACTATGAGCTTATCTGAACTAAAACTACTCCGGGCAACTAGCAATTAAAAAATATCGGAAAAAAGTTCAAAGATAATTTCAGAAAGATGTACAATAATGTTTTAAGTTTGTTAGTTGTTAGTCCCCACCAGGCAAGATGATTTAAAACAGTATTGCAGATCTAACTATGAGCTTATCTGTACTAAAAACTAATCTGGCCAACTAGCGATTAAAAAATATCGGAAAAAAGTTCAAAGATAATTTCAGAAAGATGTACAATAATGTTTTAAGTTTGTTAGTTGTTAGTCCCCGCCATGCAAGATGATTTAAAACAGTATTGCAGATCTAACTATGAGGTTATCTGAACTAAAACTAATCCGGACAACTAGCAATTAAAAAATATCGCAAAAAAAGTTCAAAGATAATTTCAGAAAGATGTACAATAATGTTTTAAGTTAGTTAGTTGTTAGTCCCCACCATGCAAGATGATTTAAAACAGTATTGCAGATCTAACCATGAACTTATCTGAACTAAAAACTAATCTGGCCAACTAGCGATTAAAAAATATCGGAAAAAAGTTCAAAGATAATTTCAGAAAGATGTAGAATAATGTTTTAAGTTTGTTAGTTGTTAGTCCCCACCATGCAAGATGATTTAAAACAGTATTGCAGATCTATCTATGAGCTTATCTGAACTAAAACTAAAAAATATCGGAAAAAAGTTCAAAGATAATTTCAGAAAGATGTACAATAATGTTTTAAGTTTGTTAGTTGTTAGTCCCCACCATGCAAGATTATTTAAAACAGTATTGCAGATCTGACCATGAGCTTATCTGAACTAAAAATGAATCTGGCCAACTAGCGATTAAAAAATATCGGAAAAAAGTTCAAAGATAATTTCAGAAAGATGTACAATAATGTTTTAAGTTTGTTAGTTGTTAGTCCCCACAATGCAAGATGATTTAACTAGCAATTAAAAAATATTGGAAAAAAGTTCAAAGTAAATTTCAGAAAGACGTACAATAATGTTTTAAGTTTGTTAGTTGTTAGTCCCCACCATGCAAGATGATTTAAAACAGTATTGCAGATCTGACTATGAGCTTATCTGAACTAAAACTACTCCGGGCAACTAGCAATTAAAAAATATCAGAAAAAAGTTCAAAGTAAATTTCAAAAAGACGTACAATAATGTTTTAAGTTTGTTAGTTGTTAGTCCCCACCATGCAAGATGATTTAAAACAGTATTGCAGGTCTATCGACGAGCTTATCTGAACTAAAAGTAATCCGGACAACTAGCGAATAAAAAATAACAGAAAAAAGTTCAAAGATAATTTCAGAAAGATGTACAATAATGTTTTAAGTTTGTTAGTTGTTAGTCCCCACCATGCAAGATGATTTAATACAGTATTGCAGATCTAACCATGAGCTTATCTGAACTAAAAACTAATCTGGCCAACTAGCGATTAAAAAATATCGGAAAAAAATTCAAAGACAATTTCAGAAAGATGTACAATAATGTTTTAAGTTAGTTAGTTGTTAGTCCCCACCATGCAAGATGATTTAAAACAGTATTGCAGATCTGACCATGAGCTTATCTGAACTAAAAATGAATCTGGCCAACTAGCGATTAAAAAATATCGGAAAAAAGTTCAAAGATAATTTCAGAAAGATGTACAATAATGTTTTAAGTTTGTTAGTTGTTAGTCCCCACCATGCAAGATGATTTAAAACAGTATTGCAGATCTAACTATGAGCTTATCTGAACTCAAACTAATCCGGACAACTAGCAATTAAAAAATATTGGAAAAAAGTTCAAAGTAAATTTCAGAAAGACGTACAATAATGTTTTAAGTTTGTTAGTTGTTAGTCCCCACCATGCAAGATGATTTAAAACAGTATTGCAGATCTATCGACGAGCTTATCTGAACTAAAAGTAATCCGGACAACTAGCGAATAAAAAATAATGTAAAAAGTTCAAAGATAATTTAAGAAAGATGTACAATAATGTTTTAAGTTTGTTAGTTGTTAGTCCCCACCATGCAAGATGATTTAAAACAGTATTGCAGATCTAACTATGACCTTATCTGAACTAAAACTAATCGGGACAACTAGCGGTTAAAAATTATCGGAAAAAAGTTCAAAGATAATTTCAGAAAGATGTACAATAATGTTTTAAGTTTGTTAGTTGTTAGTCCCCACCAGGCAAGATGATTTAAAACAGTATTGCAGATCTAACCATGAACTTATCTGAACTAAAAACTAATCTGGCCAACTAGCGATTAAAAAATATCGGAAAAAAGTTCAAAGACAATTTCAGAAAGATGTACAATAATGTTTTAAGTGTGTTAGTTGTTAGTCCCCACCACGCAAGATGATTTAAAACAGTATTGCAGATCTAACTATGAGGTTATCTGAACTAAAACTAATCCGGACAACTAGCAATTAAAAAATAACAGAAAAAAGTTCAAAGATAATTTCAGAAAGATGTACAATAATGTTTTAAGTTTGTTAGTTGTTAGTCCCCACCATGCAAGATGATTTAAAACAGTATTGCAGATCTAACTATGAGCTTATCTGAACTCAAACTAATCCGGACAACTAGCAATTAAAAAATATTGGAAAAAAGTTCAAAGTAAATTTCAGAAAGACGTACAATAATGTTTTAAGTTTGTTAGTTGTTAGTCCCCACCATGCAAGATGATTTAAAACAGTATTGCAGATCTATCGACGAGCTTATCTGAACTAAAAGTAATCCGGACAACTAGCGAATAAAAAATAATGTAAAAAGTTCAAAGATAATTTAAGAAAGATGTACAATAATGTTTTAAGTTTGTTAGTTGTTAGTCTCCACCATGCAAGATGGTTTAAAACAGTATTGTAGATCTAAGAACTCATCTTAAAATTAAACCGAACCACGAGTGGTTGCCTGCCGGAAACATAAAACTAACTTAAAAATATACCTGTAAACACAATGTTGCTGACCTTAAATATAACTTAAAACTAACTTAAAACTAACTTTAAATTAACTTAAAACTAACTTAAAAATAAACTGGTTGTTCAGGCCGACAGCGTCGCTCCACGACGTATCCTGTGAAAAGCAAAATACAACGTTAAAATAAATCTTAAAGACAAAAAAAATCATTGGCCCTCAATACTAGTAACTGAATTCTAATAAATAAATTGCACATTCTAGTCAGGTACCATTTGCCACATATCACTACCGATATATTGCACATTCTAGTCAGGTACCCTTTGCCGCATATCACTACCGATATTGCACATTCTAGTTAAGTACCCTTTACCACATAACACTACCGATATATTGCACATTCTAGTTAGGTACCTTTGCCACATGTCACTACCGATGTATTGAAACAATGTGTTACTGGTTTCAGCCTATTACTGCTAGACTGGTACGATTTTTAAAACCATGACATCTACATATAAATAAGTATTGTGCAGAATATTGTATATAAGAGTATACAGTGAAACCCTCTTAAGAAGTTCTCGCTTAAGATGTTTTCCTGCTTAAGAAGTTTGGTTTTTTCAGTCCCTTGAAGACCAAATGGCCCAATTTTTCCCATTTATAAGGTTTTCCCGCCAAAAAGTTTTTTTTTCCGGTCCCTTGGAAAACTTCTTAAGAGGGTTTCACTGTAATCAACCCGGCATGATATCCGACATGGGTATGCTGAATCATTCTGAAGGGTCTGAGAAAAATAAAATAATGGACCATGCGCTATTGGGATTATGCGGGATTCTAATAACACTATTGCGGTTAATCGTTCTAAAGGGTCTAAGGATAATAAGAGAATGTTCCCAATACCAGCCTTGGAAGGAGAAATAAAAAAACAGACACAGTAAAAATAATTAGTACCTTCCAAAATAACCATCTCACTATTGCCGACAAACATCTACAAATTTCTATCTTTTGAACCAATAACACAAAGCCAACTAAAATTGTATCGTATTTAGGAGTAGCATGCCAAAGAAAGAGTGCTGCCAGTGTCTTACAGGGAGCTGTTTAACCACTCGAGCGCTTTTTGCCACATTATGGAACTATTTTCAAAACTTTGGATTGCTTTGTTGTCAAAATGTGGCAAATTTTCAAAGATTTTTTTTTTATTAAAACGACTGAATATTATATTGTACATTCAAAATATAACAAATAAATATTATCTAGATTCATTAAAATGTTTTAAGGTTGTTTTAATTATATTATTTTTATAAATCCTACAAATATGTGATAATAGACAAAAGATATGGGAATTTATTGGCTACATAGAACTATAATCAGTTTGTATGTCTCCATATTCAAATCCGGAGGTATGATTTTTTTTAATGTGAGCTGAAAAATTTCCTTTAGCAATCCGAGAAAAAATATTTGAATTACTCTGTTGCTCCAGTGGTTACCATGTAAGTGTATTGAAATTTTGTTTACGCTGTTTTGCTATAAAATGACTGACGATGTTTTGTGTACACTCCACTAGGTATCACTGCATTTAAAAAACTGTTATAAAAAACAATGAAATAACTTACCAATTCCTCGGAAGTGTTGGTTCCAGTTCTGTTCCCCCGGAGTACTGGAATACTGGAGACACCAGAAACCAACCTGAAAACACCAAAAGATAATAATGTAAAATCAAGATATTATTAAAACCAGTGAAAATGGGAACAAGGGGACCGAAGGAACAGAATAGACAAAATGTTCTATTGCTTCTCCTCCGAAATAAAGATTATATAGATTTTTTTATAATTCCAAATTTTTTATAATAGGTACTTTACTATATAATAAATTTATTTCTGTAAAAATAATGGCTATATTACTTTTTAAGTTTAATTATATATAATTTCCAAGTAATTCAATTTTAAAATTGAAAAGATAAATAACATTAAAAGAATGAGATAGCTAAAAAAAAAATTTATTTATATCGCATTAATGCACTATTTATACAATATGTCCAAAGAAACGTAACCGTGTCTCAATAATGATTATTTTTTCAAACTTTCTTTAATCGAAAATATCATTGAAGAAGAAGATAACAATAATAATCTAATTTTTTAAATATGGAATAACCTTCAAAAGTTAAAAAGAGAGTTTTTCTTATAAAAAAAAAAATGAATTTCTTTAATTGAGTTAAAACAAAACTTTGCAGTTGCTCAGTCAATTAAAAAAATAAATTAGCTTTATAATATTTAATTCATAGTCTCGATCAATAATGAGCAACCCCCGGGGGTCCGGCTCAGGCTTTAAGCGGCCCTGCGTACCTTTTAATGATTAAATCAAAGTTATTTTGGGTAAAGTAGGTACGTTTCATTCTAGTTTTTATAATAAAAATAATTTCTTTATTCAGAAATGTGGGGAAGTTAGTGCAATCTCACAAATACCGTAAAAAGTGCAAGTACATAATGACATAGTATAGACAGAGGTATTAGAAAAATGACATTTTTTTACTTTCAAAAATCAATTGTAAAACTCCGATAAGAAGACTGACTCTGACAGAATTAAAATATTTAAATTAAATTAATTAATTGATATCTGGGTAAATGCATATGAAACATACATTAATTAATTACAGGTAATTCAAAATAAGCTAATCAAAAAATTATTTCACTACGAATTCAAAACATCCACAAAAAACTGTATTTGGAAACAAAACTGTTAACATTAAGAAAACTATACGAATTCAATATATGTCTCCTTATATACAAAATAAATAATAAACTCATACATACAAACACAGAATTCATTAAAACATCCCAAGTACACACAAATTTGTCAACAACACGATAACATACATTTAAACGGTGACCGGTCTACTCAGTGAAAACTTTTTCTGTGTATGAATATTGGTTACAAACTTTTCCTCACATGATAATTCATCATGACTCGAAGCGTCGAAAACTGATAATTGGGGTTTTTAACCTTAGGTTAGGTTAGGTGAGGAAATGCAAGGGTAGGTTGGGTAAGTATCGTGTCTGAATAAATTTACTATGGGAATTCAGAAGCTGAGATCTCATATTCCGATTAGACGTGGAACCTATTTAAACACCATTCATACTAACTACGGTAAGCAATCCATTAGTTATAAGGGGGGCAACATGTTCTACGCTTTCGTAGATGTTGCGCGTATAGTATTTTGACATATAAACGCTTTTTACAAGTTATGCTTTGAAATGTTAAGAAAATTTTATTGTTCGCGGAAGTACACAAGCAATAAGAATTTTATTTATTTAAATAACAGCGATAAGTTTTAATGAAAACAAATATGTCTACTCTTGATGATACACTATCCAGTCTAGTTTACTGTAATTACAAAAAAACTCAATAAATATGTTGAGTTCATCAATAACGCACTCCAGTAAACAGTTAAAAAAAAATGAATTATAAATATCAAACGCTTTGTAAAATTTATAGCGTCTCATAAACATGTACTTTATTTTTAAGAAATACTAATTATATAAGTTTTATTGAATCCAGTTATTATTATTAGGTATACAATATTGTGTCATAGTCACAGTTGCTTTGAACACTTGTTCCAAACAAAATATTTGTAGATGAAAACATTTGTTTTTAAAATATAGATACATAAATAAATCTAGTCGAAGCATACTCCTAGACATAACTTTTTAAACTTAAGTTAAAATTCCTACTTTTGTTTACCATACAGATATTTGAAGATAACATACTTATAGTTCTGTATACATATTTTACTTTATTTATTCACCAGATTTACAGGAACGGGTTTAGTTTTTCCCATAGGTTTTTTATTACTATTAGAGTTTTTAATTTAGAAATTTTTTATTATTTTCATATACATATATGGTTGGGCCACAACACATTAAGCGACATGTTTGTGTAATGTGTCCTACACAAATGGTTGAAACATTAAAATGGTTGGTAATCCAATGATACAAAATCATTGGATTCACTTTTTTATTTAAATGATATTTTTACATTTGATAATCAAGTTAATTATCAGGAACTATTCAGAAGGATAAATGTGTAGATAATAAAAATACAACCAACCAAGGAGACGCGCACAATAGAACGGCTTTCCGATCGTTGTCTTTTGTTATATCAGCTGTCGCTAGGTTACTTATCCAGTGTTTAAAATTATTAATGTTTTTGGTTGATCAGTGCAATCTACACAATATTAACAAATAGTTTTGTCAATTAAAAAACTCAAATCTTTCAAGAAAGGCTAGCAAATGCAATATTGGATTAAATCACTGATGAAATATTGTGTTTGTTAGCCGTTCTTGAAAGATTTGAGTTTTTTTCCTAATGTTTCAAAGCATAACTTGTAAAAAGTGTTTATAAGTAAAAAATACTACGCGCACCATCTACGAATGCGTAGAACATGAATTCTTTTGACATTCACCTTAAGAGCCATTGACCAGCGGCTGAGAGTAAAGGTTAAAAAATGCTTGCAACTGTACAGGGAGGTTCCGATGAAAAAGATTGATTATTCCCCGTATCAAATTTTTGAAATAAAAAATTTAATATCGATTTATTTCATTCAAAACTTGCTTTAATATATACCTACATTCAAGTAAGCAATAAAAATGCTCAAAACACACAATGATAAATTATTAAATATCATGTACTTCTTGTAAGTATTTTTTGATCCTTAGTATTTATGATTTTTCAATAATGTTGAAACAAAATAAGTGTATAAAAAAATCTGAAATATTTTAGTCTGTAAGTCCTTAAATAAATAGAAAAACCAGATAAAATAACAATCTTTCAAAATTAATTTATGTTTTTTTGGAAAAAAGAGTCAATACGTCTAGAATTTGATTTAAAAAGGACTAAATTCCGGTATTCTCTGGTAATACACTATGGGAAACGAACTTATAGCTATTTACTGGAAGCAAAAATCAAAAAACAATTACATACCAAGTCCGCAGAAGCGTTGGTGATCCTTTTAGGTCCCCCGGAGTGCCAGCAACCACGTTTCCCGAAGTTCTGGAGGCTGGAGCAGGCGAGGTTCAACCTGAAATACACGAAAGGAGATATTATTATAATGTAAAAGCAAGACATTATTAAAACAAATGAAAATGAGAGGCGAGGGGTCCGAAGGAAAAGAATTAAGACAAATTTTTCTATTCTTTTTCCGACAAAATATTAAAAATATGGAAGCAGGAATTATGCAATTTGTCTGAAGAAACATCACCATCTCAAAAACGATTATTTTTTCAAACTTTTTCAGTTGATTTAAAACTCAACAATGATAAAATCTGGGCCCGGCTCGGGCTCTCGGTGGTAATTAATTACATCAAGTTATTCTACATAGAATATGTGCAGTGTTTAAAATTCGGAACATATTAAATTCTAAATAATACTCCAACAGACTAAACATATTTTTTATTAAATTAAAACAACCGCACAGCAGTATATTATTACATAAACTAACCTGGAAACTTCAGTGGTGGCAACTGGACACACCCGAGTCTGAAGAAAATCAACTCCTCAGACCGCTGACAGCGCATTGACTTTCTGGAGTATGAAGACAGCTGGTGTCCTGATTCTCATGAAACAGAAATCTTTGCAAAACCCAAGAAATATATAAATTGAAAGCATAGCACATAAAATGTATAAAATCAGGTGAAAACTAAATAATAACAATGATAAACGCCTTAGAGATAAACGCCTTAGAGAAAAACGCCTTAGAGATAATGGTCTTAGAGCTAAACGCCTTAAAGATAAACGCCTTACAGATAACAAAAACGATAAACGCCTTAGAGATAAACGCCTTAGAGATAAACGCCTTAGAGATACCGGTCTTAGAGCTAAACGCCTTAAAGATAAACGCCTTAAAGATAAACGCCTTAAAGATAAACGCCTTAAAGATAAACGCCTTACAGATAAACGCCTTAAAGATAAACGCCTTACAGATAAACGCCTTACAGATAAACGCCTTACAGATAAACGCCTTACAGATAAACGCCTTAGATATGAATGCATTCAATAAAACGGTCTTAGAGCTAAACAATCTAGAGACAAACGCCTTAAAGATAAATGCCTTGGAGATAAACGCCTTACAGATAAACGCCTTAGATATGAACGCATTCAATATAACGGTTTTAGAGCTAAACAACCTAAAGACAAACGCCTAAATGCCTTGGAGATAAACGCATTAGAGATTAACAGTCTTAGAGCTAAATGGCTTAGAATAAACGCCTTACAGATAAACATCTTACAGATAAACGCCTTAGAAATAACGGGTTTAGAGCTAAATGGCCTAGAATAAAAGCCTTAAAGATAAACACCTTAGAGATAACAGACTTAAAGCTAAACGGCCTAGAGTAAGCGCCTTAAAAATAAATGCCCTAGAAAATAACTCACTAGAGGTCACAGTCTTAGAGCTAAACAGCATAGAGACAGATACCTTAAAGATAAACGCCTTGGAGATATACGCATTAGATATAACGGTCTTAGAGCTAAACGGCCTAGAATAAATACCTTAAAGACAAACTTAAAGAAAAACGCCTTAGAGATAACGTTCTTAAAGCTAATTGTCTTAGAGCTAAACGTATTTGAGCTAAACGGCCTAGAGCTCAACGCAGTTACCACTTAACGCAGTAAGACACAGCAGGACGATTACAGCAAGACTCAGCAGACAGTGAACCAAATTTCAGCTTGATGACGGCACATCCTTCGTTGGAAGAAAAGGTTACACCTGGAAAAATAAATAGAATTGGTTTTTAAAAAAAACTCACAATCAAAGATAAACAATTAGAAAATACTGAAATTTTTGTTTTGTATTTTGAATAAGGCACAATTTTAGTGTTTGTGCTAAATTTGTGGTAACCCAACGTCAAGGGTAATTTCTGTATTTTGCATATCATTACTGTTACAAAAAACCTCCTTAACGTAAGGTGCGTTGGTAAAATTTCGGAAACACTATTTATATCAAAATGGGTTGCATTGCATTCAAATCACAAGTACGTAAAAAATAAAAATTTGCTTAATCTGCATTTAGGATGACCGCCATACATACAGGCCCGCCCATAAGAGGCCGTGCAGGGCGAGCATCGCATGCGGGCGGCACTCTCACCCTAACATCCTCCTTCCCAACCCCCTTAGCCCCCCTCATCACAACTCTCGCTCAACCCCTTGGGAGTTGGTACTCTTGTGTGGTATTCACATAATAAAAAGTAAAGAACCCTTACTACCCTGATAAACAAAATTAAACTACCCCCTAGCCTCTCTCACTTCACCCCACCCGCCATTTGGCGTTTGGTATTCTTGATACTATAACATAATGAAGGGCTAGAAGAGACGTTATTATCATGTAATCTATGTTAATCTACCATTAGGTTAGGTTAGGCTATCCCAACTCTTCCTCAACTTCCACTCCAGGGAGCAGTTGTGACTCTTGGGCATAAAAAAAATATTCACATACTTGATAAAAAATTAACAATAACCTCAACACTTCGCTTGCTGAGGGTTGGTTTGTACTATGTCCACTTATTTTTTATTTTTTTAACGTGAATGCAGTAACATTAATCATATTTTTATCTACTGTATCCACACACAAAAAAAAACAAATTTTCAATAATTAAAAAATTGGTTTATAGACTCATTTGAGTGCTCCCCTCCACGGAAATCTTTAGTAAAAGGCGAAAGATTTATTCGTTATTGAAGGGAAACCAGAGTATTATTAGTATGTTATTATTGTTGATGTTTTTATTGGTGATGTTATTATTGTTGACTTAATCATTTTTTGTAATTGCAATTGTAATAAACATTGTTGTAATAGTTGTCGTTGAAATGGTTGTTGTAATTGTTGTTGTTATTTTAACATTGTTATGTTAATTGATGTTGATGAAAGTACATTTATTTGTCACAATGCTGGATTTTAAATTACTTATATGAATATTATTATAGTGTTGACAGTTTGAAACGCTTGGATTCTTGCTTTATTTACACGGTACAATGAAAAGACTCTTCCAAAACCTATATTTATATAAGAAAGAATTAGTAACATCGGCTCATTGATGGTTCTACGCATTCCATTTGAGCTAAAAATAAAATGTCATTTGAAAAATAAATGTACCCAAGCGTTGACAATTTCAAATAAATGTTTGTAAATGACCTATGACTATTAATAATAATAAATGTTACATAGTATTTCGGGGCGAACGAAATAAAATACTAAATCTTTTTCCATTTTGCAAAGAATAATTCTTATTTAGCAAGTATGGAATACATAAAAAACAGCAAAATATTGATAAGGTTGTAAAATGACACAGCTGTTGTTTTCGGTGACCAGAATGTTCAGTAGAAACTTTTTAAGTGTATGAATATTGAGTACAAACTTTTCATCGGGCGCAGGGAAGGTTTAAACGGTGAGAAAGCATGGAAAAATTGTGAGGTAGATGGTAAAAACAACAATTTCATTTTCCCATATATATAAACTATGAAGGCGAAAGTTTATATGGGTCTAAGTGTGTTTGTTTCTCTTTCACGCAAATACTACTGATAGAATTTTAATGAAACTTTACAATAATATAGCTCATACATCAGAATAACATATACGAGCTCTGGCATCATGAAATTTGTAAAAAAAAATTGCAATAGGTGGCACGCGAGCTATTTGAAAACTGAATGTGTCGGGAATGAATGTATGGAATGCAGGAGGGGGGAGGGGAACCCGGAGGGAAAACGAGAGGGGAAGGAGACGCGGGATAGGAAAGGGAGGAGGAAGGTGAACGGGACAAATGGGAAAGGACGCGCAAGGAGAAACAATTTCTTTATTAAATGGCATAGCAAACGCAAGCCGTGTATCAGCTAGTGATAAATAATAATAACCCAAAAATAAATCAAGATAAGCCCAATAGCTGGTACATTTTTAAAAAACTTTACTAATTATATGTGTCAAATGTTAGAATCACATTTATGTATACCACTAGCAGACGCGCAGTACTCGGATAACTCAATAAATAAAAAAATGTCATAGAATACGGACATAAATTATTGTAAAAGTCTGTCATCCGACGCAACCAAAGCAAGTTTTCATTTCACTTAATTGAAATTTTAAATGCCGTGTTTTCCATAGCCCCGAACACAAATAGCTGTCTTTTATAGTAATAAAGATGAATCAAAAGGTTTTTCTAAAAAATATTCTTATTAAGCATGTCCAGTCATTCCGAAAGTTTACCAAACATTTTTCTATACAATATAATATGCATCACAGTAATTTTGATTGTAGTTCACTGTAATAATGAAATTATTTGTAGCCATGAATCAAAGAATGTGTGTTTCTACAAAAGCCGTCTTCTCAACAGTATAGATATTCATCATACAAAATTCTATTAATCTATGATTTCCATGGAAACAAAGTCGTCAGCTTCAAAAGTGAAAACACATAAAAAAATCAAAGTGATATTTTTAAAGTTAATGTGAAAATGATGCTCACCTTCCCGCTTGGCCTCGTCTTCCTGGGTGTTCAGGACAGGGGAAAGGGGACAGGGGGCGTGGGGGCCCAGTTGCCCAGCTGAACTCCCATTTCTGGTTCCAACTCCAGTACTCCCAATTACTGGACCTGGGGAAATTACCATACAACGTTAAAAATAGGAAACATAAAAAGGTATGGTTAGGAGAAAACAAATTTACCGAAAAGACAACTAATACGATACAAAAAGAGTTGGGATAGTATAAAGAAAAAATAGTATTTTGTGTTACACAATTTTAACCTTTAAAAAAAAAAATCATATCGTTAATTAATATTGAGACCAATAACTACAAACAATAAGTTATTTAGTAAGCAAGTTATATTATTATAACACTTTATTAACAACATATTTAAAGGATACTGAAGTGCATGACATATTAGAACAAGGATTATTAACAAGATAAGCATACATGCAGATGATATAAAATAATTACCCACTTTTAATCACTAATTACTGCGTTTAATTATTTCACTAACCGCTGAACTTGCACAGATTATGGAAATTACACTTTGTTTTAACAATTACAAAAAATCAACTATTTACATGCACAAAACAGGTTATTAAGTTCTTAGTTTGGGTAAACTACGTAATTCGTGAGGATTTAGACTGAAACAAAACTGACGCAAATCAACCCATATAAGGGAATCCTTTTATATGGGAAATTTTGAACTTTGATTTGAGGTGTGTAATTTTTGTGTGATTTTTTAATGAAATTGGAATTTGAATGCATCTTTTACCGTCTATACAAATGTAATTAGTTGTTTCCTGTAGTAATTAAAATGAAATTTAGTGTAATTTCCAAAATTTGTGCCTAATAAAAGTGCGGCGGTTAGTGGAATATTTACCAATGAATAACCGTGACAGAGATTGGGAGTTGCAGATTTCAATACATTTTTGGTCATTTTTGGAGTTCGTTTCCCAAATTTCAGGAATCTCACCACAATTATGCTAGTGATAGCTCAGCTATAAAAGCGCGAGCGTTATTGGGCTTGGCGTATTTCGGCATATTTTGGCACGGTCGAGCCAAATAACGCTGGCATTGTTATAGCTAAATCTGCCAGCCCCATTACTGTTTAGAAATAAATTCTACAGTGCTGCCATAAAATAAACTACGAAATCTTCCACGGAATGTACATTTTCTACAATAGGGTTACATAACAAAGAAATGCTTAGAATTTTTTCATTTCGCTTGCAAAAATGTTCTTCCCGCTTCCAATTTGGCGGAGAGCATGCTTATAAAGAGCATGTGTATTCATTTGTTGGCTTTGAACATGCTTATACATGATTATAGTCAAAATAAGCATGCTAATTTATGAGCAAATGTATACAGTTGAAGAGCATGCTTATTTATGAGCTTGTGTGTCAGTACCATAATTATGAAAGCATTATTGTTGATTCTGATATCAGAGGGAAACACCAGTATATCAATTAAAAACAAATGGATAGTAGGGAAAACATTCATTTGTTCCTTCCAATCACCTCAGGAATGATGCTATGTGTGATCACTTTGCATTTATTTATTTATAATTAAAAATTACAAAAATTCATCCGACGAGCTGATTATTGGTCTCAAGGAAATTATTGTCTCCCTTATTGTTATGGTGAAAAATATTATCTAAACGGTGTTGAAAGAGAAAAACCACGCTTTATATTCAAATATAAAAGTTAACCACAATCACAGAGAATTAAAATATCGATCGTCCAGTTGATTAGTCAGACATCTCCGAAATATCGACACATGAGTTGAGCATGCCGTTATACAGGGTGTTAAGGTACGTACTTGAGTTACTTTAACCAGTGATTCCTGACATTATTTGGAGTAAAAAATGTAAATGAAATTTTGGTCTCCGGTGACTTTTTTTACGTAAAATTTTTTTTTTTTCAAAATATTTTTTCTTTAAAATCAAACAAAAAAAAAAAAATTCACATGACATTATTGGTCACTCGGCCGAGTTACCGCCCCACCACTTACCCCGCCCCCAACTACCCAACACCTACCATTATTTATGTTTTTGTAGAAAAAAAAAAAAAAAAAACATCAAAAATGTCACCGGAGACCAAAATTTCATTTACATTTTTTACTTCAAATAATGTCAGGAATCACTGGTTAAAGTAACTCAAGTACGTACCTTAACACCCTGTATATAAAAGTGTACCCTCTATCTGGTACAATACTCAGATTACTCATAAACACCACCAAATCTATTAATTACAATGCTGAAAAACTTGTACGTGGATAACAAAAAAAAATTATGTTTTCAGGTTAACTTGTAGGAAATTTCAAAATATTATATATTAATAAAAATTATGAGCTGATATAATAAAAATATAATGGAAATAAAAAAAAATCATTTCTTCGTATTTTTTATTATCCGTTTATTCCTTTTAGGGGAGAACTTTGGTTATTTTAATTAAAATAAGTACTTCGTGATTGCAAAATAATGCTACCTAATGAAAAAAAAAAACAATAATATACTTAAATGGACTTGTTTTTTGTCTATACGATATTATGTTTTTCGTTTCCTTCCACGTGAACGTGTTAGAGCAGCAGTTGTCAAGCTTTTTGAACCTGCGTACCCCTTGACTCTTACTAAAAAAATGTTGTACCCCTACCCTCAATCTATCTTGCGTACCCGTGTAATTTTTTAATACTCTCATTTATTTTCTTATGGTTTTAACTGTAATATGTAACTATTGTTTATAATATATTTATACCGTGGAAATTAAATTAATAAATTATTGCATGAATTATTTAACAATCAAGTCACACAAATACAATTAAAGCAATTTTATACACAGTGTCACACGACTTCGGCCATTTTTAATTCTACACGCGAAATTGTACATTTTTTTTAATTAATGAAGACAATTCATTTATTTAACACCAAAATCGCTCTCCTGAACAAAAGTCGAAAGTGGACAAACGTGGTTCATCCACTAAGGTACAGATATATAGAATCACAATTTCAAAACGCAATTTGAAAAAAAAAAAGTGTTTTTTTTTAATTATTTGAGGTGACGTAACGTTTATAAGACATTTTTCTAACATGTGGGTAATAATAGTTTTATTTTATTACCAGCAATTTTAGTTAGAAAAAACGTATGACGGGCATTTAAAAAAAAACTTTTTACGTTTGCATTCGAAGTTTTATACAAAAATTATTTGTTAATGCAAAACAGTTTTTAGTTTTCCGGCACGTTCAGAAATATTCAATTTTGATACCTTCTACAAAGCGGGAATTATGTGACCTTCTGACAGAATAACATGCACCGGGCACCCTGCGAGAAAAGATGCCACCTCACAAAGATAAATAAGGCCAATGACGTTAAAATACATCTAGACTTGCTACTCACAATCTTAACGAAATGCGGCAGGCAAAAAACACTTATGTTTCCAGTAAAATCTTAATTCAAACAGTGATAAAGATAGAAATTCGAAGAATTTGTGTGCATTGCGCTATTTAAAACAATATAAATTCGCGTATATTTAAAAATTAAATGCTATTCGTTGGCTTTTGCCGAGTTTAGGAAAATATTTATCATCACAACACGTGGGAATTTGGCACTTTTCCAGTGCCAAAACTTAATCTTAAAATTGGGTAACTTTACCTTCCTATCAGTTGATAGAGGTGGTGGTATAATGTATGTCGTGAAATAATTGCATAATGTGGTGTAATTCTTTCACAATAATTTATACGAATGCTAATAATGTAAAATAATCACAATAATTTGTATTTTCTCATAAGTTAAATTTAGTTCGATGGCAAAATCACTGAAAATACTAAATAAAATAAAAAAAATATGGTAAATGTTTACTACTCCGCTTACCGGATAATACGGAATTCGAAGTTCGATACACGGATACGCACGGATAATACGGAGCGGAACATTTCCTTTGCCGCCATTTCTTTAGATTTGATATTTGCGATTTTTTTTCAATCTAAATACGCACGAATTACTTAGTTTACCTAGCCTAAGAACCTAATAACCTATTTTGTGCACGTAAATAGTTGTATATTGTAGTAATTGAAGTTGTATAAGTCCCGTTTCACTTGGCCAAACGTGGCTGTCAAACACTTTGCGTAAGTGAAATAATCTTATAAAATTGAAATATAAAATGCATGTTTTTTCGTCTCCCCCGACATAAATACCTACTCAATTTTCGTAATAATAAAGTAAAATCTAACTGTTTGAATAAAACATATTCCGTATTAACCAGTAGGCGGAGTACGAAACTATTAATGTATTTTCTTTTATACAAGTTAAATTTATTTCGATGACAAAATCACTGAAAATACTAAATTTAAAAAAAAAACTACTTCCATAATATATTATGTCGACTCCGGAAATTTGAAATGTTGTAAAAAACAAATTGTTGTTCGAAAGAGCAAAAAGAAAGATTTTTTGTAGACCGGTAATAATTATGATTTTTTTTATTGAATTGAATACTTCTCTCAGAAAACTTTAAATAAAATTGGTTTCTTTTACGTAACAGTTTTTAATTTATAATTTAAATTTACAGAAAAAATCCCTTTAAAACGTACGTTATAAAAGACCGACTTATTTCCTGGAATTATTTCGACTACGCAGATCAAAAGAGAAAAAAACGAAGAAATTGAACTCTTTGTTGGATTTATTGTCCTTTCCAGCATTTCAAATTTCCGGTAGCGATGTATAATAATTTAATTAAAAAACGTTTTAAAAACAGCCTAATTTGAAATCCACAATTTACACGAACAATTTGAAAACGCAATAATTTGTTTTTCTTGTTGATGTATTATTAGACTACTTATTTAATTACTACTTAAAATAAAATAAAAAGTTTAAAAATGAAACTTACTGGAGAGCGAGGCTCGCAACGCTGCTCGCACAACGGTGGGTCGGCAGAAAATGAACTCAACGGTGGCGCGCGGAATAAATGCTAATAAATCCCCCACCACTCGAATTAGTTCCGCGTTTTGCCGGGGGCTCCGAAGAGAAGGAATAAAAGTACTCGAGTTCTATGAATGGTTGCAGGTTCCGAGTTCTTGTTACGAACTGGGTACGACCCCGAACTCGCGCGAGTTACGGTACTGACAGACATGCTCATTAGTAGCAATAAACCATATGTTACTAATGGGCAAATGCTACTTGGCATGTGTGTCAGAGACTTTGTTAGTATTGAGCACGCTCAAATGAGCATGCTACTGGATTTGTAGGTGGAAGGGGAAGTGCTCTAAGCATGTGTGAACAGGTTCGCTTTTGAGTATGCTCATTTTGATCCGATCTCAGTCAGAACTAAAAACGATATTTTTATTTTGTATTTGTTTTCTTTCACCAATATTTTATTTAATAATTGCATTGCAAGCACTAACATTATTTTGTTGACTTCTGTGCGGATGAAATTGTCTCTATTATGTCGTTGTAACAGTTGACATCTTGGACCCAAATCAATCATTTTATTTTCTTTCGTCAAAAAATTCTATTTTAAAAGCCTATTTCATCACCTATCACCTTTGTAAAACAGTTTTTAGTTTTCGAATACGTTAACCAATATTCCATTTATTAGGATTTTATTGCAAAGCGGTAATATTTTTAGCCTCTGACAAAAACTTCAAATTTTTGAAGGGTTAAGAAAATAAAAAGATCGATTTGGGTTCGTAATTGGACCACTAGAAGAGCAAACCTTGGAGCAACTGATCATTTGTTAGTAGAAATACGAGAAGATGTCAACGGATATAAAAATCATTTACGAATGCTTCCGCAAAAATTTGACGAGCTACTCTCTAAAATTGCACACAAAAACGAGATACTCAAATGCGAAATGCTATTCCGAACTGAGATCGGATTGAAATGAGCATGCTCATAAGCCAGCCTGTTCAACTGTTCACACATGCTTAGAGGCGGTTCCTACTCCTTTTTCAAATCGACTACTTCCAGATAACCCGGTCCAAGACTCGGACCCAAACCCGTAACTCGGGGCCGGACCCAGAGACGAAAACCGAATGCCCAGTCTTGCGCCACTCGCGAGTCGTGAGGTCTTGTCCTGGTCCAAGTTTTGTGTGGGTTCTATCTGAATCCGGCTCCGAGGTCCGGCTCCGAACCCGTGCGTCCCGGTAGCCGCAAAACACCCAGTCCGCACCCAAGAACTCGAGCCCGGGACCTGCTAGAACTCGAGTACTTTTAAAAAGAAGCACTATTTGGAGGCCTCCGGCAAAATGTAGGACTCACCCATCTCTAGTGTCGAACCGACGAGAGTTAGTACGTGGAGGGGGGGCTGCGTTTCCACCGTTTCCACGCTCGCAGTCACTGCCACTGCTAGCGAGCCGCCGGGTGAAGACGGTCAGGCCTTCTCTCTGGAACGCGGGTAAGTTTATATTTTTATAAACCTCATAATTAAATCGTGCAATAATACAAACTCGAAACAAATACTTCGAAAGTTTTTTTTAAAACTATGTCGTTGAGTAATTCAAGAAAATTGTTCATAATAGTTTAAATAATGTTGTGGTTTTACGTGATTCGTCAGTGAATTTCTACATAAATTTAATTTTGTAATCGGTAAACTATGTTCAACTTCTATCGAAGAAAATGCGGTTAATTTTACGCCGCCACACTTTTAATAGGTACCTACATATTTTGGAAATAAAGCTACGGACACACATGCTCATTTGAAGCCAAAGAGCATGCTACCTAGTAGCATGTGTGTCAGTGACGTTGCTAGTAATGAGCATGCTCATTGGATTATCGGATGGAAGGGGAAGGCTCTAAGCACGTGTAAACAGGCTGGCTTATGAGCATGCTCATTTCAATCTGATCTCAGTTCGGAATAGCATTCCGCATTTGAGTATCTCGTTTTTGTATGCAAAGCTCGTCAAATTTCTGCAGAAGCATTCGTAAATGATGTTTATATCCTTTGACATCTTCTCGCGTTTCTACTAACAAATGATTACTTGCTCCAAGGTTTGCTCTTCTAGTGGTCCAATTACGAACCCAAATCGATATTTTTATTTTCTTAACCCTTCAAAAATTTGGCGTTTTTTGTCAGACTAAAAATATTCCCCGCTTTGCAATAAAATCCAAATAATGGAATACTTGTTAACGTATCCGAAAACTAAAAACTGTTTTCGAAAGGTGATGAAATAGGCTTTCAAATTTTATTATTAGAAATAAACATGTTTTTTTAAATATATCAATTTTGGATCATATAGACGTTGACACAATGTGGTGAAATGGTTGCATTAATTTCACCACATATTAATTAATTAGCTACTATTTCACTACATCACGTCATTGTCTATAATAATATTATGTCGTCGATCGTTATCGATCTTCCAGTTGATTACTAAGACATCTCCAAATATTAAGTTTTAAGATAAATGAGGAAAGCAATAATCGAAGGCTCACCAAAAATCTAATATTATTTACATGTGTCTGTGTTTTACGTATAAAATATGCTAAGAAATAACATCGGGAAGTATAACGGTCCGGTACATTAGTATAAAATTTTGAAATTTCCTACAAGTTAATGTGAAAACATATTTTTTTTTGTTATCCACTTACAAGTTTTTCAGCATTGTAATTAATAGATTTGGTGGTGTTTATGAGTAATCTGACTATTGTACCAGATAGAGGGTACACTTATATATATAACAGCATGCTCAACTCATGTGTCGATATTTCGGAGATGTCTGACTAATCAACTGGACGATCGATATTTTAATTCTCTGTGATTGTGGTTAACTTTTATATTTGAATATAAAGCGTGGTTTTTCTCTTTCAACACCATTTAGATAATATTTTTCACCATAACAATAAGGGAGACAATAATTTCCTTGAGACCAATAATCAGCTCATCGGATGAATTTTTGTAATTTTTAATTTTTAAATAAATAAATGCAAAGTGATCACACATACCATCATTCCTGGGGTGATTGGAAGGAACAAATGAATGTTTTCCCTACTATCCACTTGTTTTTAATTGATATACTGGTGTTTCCCTCTGATATCAGAATCAACAATAATGCTTTCATAATTATGGTACTGACACACAAGCTCATAAATAAGCATGCTCTTCAACTGTATACATTTGCTCATAAATTAGCATGCTTATTTTGACTATAATCATGTATAAGCATGTTCAAAGCCAACAAATGAATACACATGCTCTTTATAAGCATGCTCTCGGCCAAATTGGAAGCGGGAAGAACATTTTTGCAAGGGAAATGAAAAAATTCTAAGCATTTCTTTGTTATGTAACCCTATTGTAGAAAATGTACATTCCGTGGAAGATTTCGTAGTTTATTTTATGGCAGCACTGTAGAATTTATTTCTAAACAGTAATGGGGCTGGCAGATTTAGCTATAACAATGCCAGCGTTATTTGGCTCGACCGTGCCAAAATATGCCGAAATACGCCAAGCCCAATAACGCTCGCGCTTTTATAGCTGAGTCTATCACTAGCATAATTGTGGTGAGATTCCTGAAATTTGGGAAACGAACTCCAAAAATGACCAAAAATGTATTGAAATCTGCAACTCCCAATCTCTGTCACGGTTATTCATTGGTAAATATTCCACTAACCGCCGCACTTTTATTAGGCACAAATTTTGGAAATTACACTAAATTTCATTTTAATTACTACAGGAAACAACTAATTACATTTGTATAGACGGTAAAATATGCATTCAAATTCCAATTTCATTAAAAAATCACACAAAAATTACACACCTCAAATCAAAGTTCAAAATTTCCCATATAAAAGGATTCCCTCATATGGGTTGATTTGCGTCAGTTTTGTTTCAGTCTAAATCCTCACGAATTACGTAGTTTACCCAAACTAAGAACTTAATAACCTGTTTTGTGCATGTAAATAGTTGATTTTTTGTAATTGTTAAAACAAAGTGTAATTTCCATAATCTGTGCAAGTTCAGCGGTTAGTGAAATAATTGCCACCAATAAAATATGGCACAACGCAGTAATTAGTGATTAAAAGTGGGTAATTATTTTATATCATCTGCATGTATGCTTATCTTGTTAATAATCCTTGTTCTAATATGTCATGCACTTCAGTATCCTTTAAATATGTTGTTAATAAAGTGTTATAATAATATAACTTGCTTACTAAATAACTTATTGTTTGTAGTTATTGGTCTCAATATTAATTAACGATATGATTTTTTTTTTTAAAGGTTAAAATTGTGTAACACTAAATACTATTTTTTCCTTATACTATCCCAACTCTTTTTTTCTCGTATTAGTTGTCTTTTCGGTAAATTTGTTTTCTCCTAACCATACCTTTTTATGTTTCCTATTTTTAACGTTGTATGGTAATTTCCCCAGGTCCAGTAATTGGGAGTACTGGAGTTGGAACCAGAAATGGGAGTTCCCGTCTACAGCTGGGCAACTGGGCCCCCACGCCCCCTGTCCCCTTTCCCCTGTCCTGAACTCCCAGGAAGACGAGGCCAAGCGGGAAGGTGAGCATCATTTTCACATTAACTTTAAAAATATCACTTTGATTTTTTTATGTGTTTTCACTTTTGAAGCTGACGACTTTGTTTCCATGGAAATCATAGATTAATTGAATTTTGTATGATGAATATCTATACTGTTGAGAAGACGGCTTTTGTAGAAACACACATTCTTTGATTCATGGCTACAAATAATTCCATTATCACAGTGAACTACAATCAAAATTACTGTGATGCATATTATATTGTATAGAAAAATGTTTGGTAAACTTTCGGATTGACTGGACATGCTTAATAAGAATATTTTTTAGAAAAACCTTTTGATTCATCTTTATTACTATAAAAGACAGCTATTTGTGTTCGGGGCTATGGAAAACACGGCATTTAAAATTTCAATTAAGTGAAATGAAAACTTGCTTTGGTTGCGTCGGATGACAGACTTTTACAATAATTTATGTCCGTATTCTATGACATTTTTTTATTTATTGAGTTATCCGAGTACTGCGCGTCTGCTAGTGGTATACATAAATGTGCTTCTAACATTTGACACACCTAATTAGTAAAGTTTTTTAAAAATGTACCAGCTATTGGGCTTATCTTGATTTATTTTTGGGTTATTATTATTTATCACTAGCTGATACACGGCTTGCGTTTGCTATGCCATTTAATAAAGAAATTGTTTCTCCCTGCGCGTCCTTTCCCATTCGTCCCGTTCACCTTCCTCCTCCCCTTCCTCTCCCGCATCCCCTTCCCCTCTCGTATTTCCATTCCTCCTCCTCCACCTTCCCTCTCCTCACTCTACTCCCCCCCCCCCCCTTCCACCGTCCCGTGAACCCCCTTCCCATGTTTTCCTCCCCCTCCTGCATTCCATACATTCATTCCCGATACATTCAGTTTTCAAACAGCTCGCGTGCCACCTATTGCAATTTTTTTTTTACAAATTTCATGATGCCAGAGCTCGTATATGTTATTCTGATGTATGAGCTATATTATTGTAAAGTTTCATTAAAATTCTATCAGTAGTATTTGCGTGAAAGAGAAACAAACACACTTAGACCCATATAAACTTTCGCCTTCATAGTTTATATATATGGGAAAATGAAATTGTTGTTTTTACCATCTACCTCACAATTTTTCCATGCTTTCTCACCGTTTAAACCTTCCCTGCGCCCGATGAAAAGTTTGTACTCAATATTCATACACTTAAAAAGTTTCTACTGAACATTCTGGTCACCGAAAACAACAGATGTGCCATTTTACAACCTTTTCAATATTTTGCTGTTTTTTATGTATTCCATACTTGCTAAATAAGAATTATTCTTTGCAAAATGGAAAAAGATTTAGTATTTTATTTCGTTCGCCCCGAAATACTATGTAACATTTATTATTATTAATAGTCATAGGTCATTTACAAACATTTATTTGAAATTGTCAACGCTTGGGTACATTTATTTTTCAAATGACATTTTATTTTTAGCTCAAATGGAATGCGTAGAACCATCAATGAGCCGATGTTACTAATTCTTTCTTATATAAATATAGGTTTTGGAAGAGTCTTTTCATTGTACCGTGTAAATAACGTAAGAATCCAAGCGTTTCAAACTGTCATAACACTTCATATAAGTAATTTAAAATCCAGCATTGTGACAAATAAATGGACTTTCATCAACATCAATTAACATAACAATGTTAAAATAACAACAACAATTACAACAACCATTTCAACGACAACTATTACAACAATGTTTATTACAATTGCAATTACAAAAAATGATTAAGTCAACAATAATAACATCACCAATAAAAACATCAACAATAATAAACATAACATAATAATTAACAATTATCAATAACAATAACAAACACATGTTATTTCGGTTCCATGTCTAATCGGACTATGAGATCTCTGCGTCTGAATTCCCATAGTAAATTTATTCAGACACGATACTTCCTCACATGATAATTCATCACATCATAACTCACACTAACCTAACCTAACCAAACCTAACCTTACCTAACCTAACCTAACCAAAGTTTAAAAACCCCAATTATCAGTTTTCAACGCTTCGAGACATCATGTGAGGAATTAACATCCGATGAAAAGTTTGTACTCAATATTCGTACACTTAAAAAGTTTCCACTGAACATTCTGGTCACCGTTATTTCAACAATTTTTTTTTTACAAAATATAATTTTATTTAAGGTCCATGATTGGTCATGTATACCTTATCAGAAAAGAGGAGCGCTTGTGTTGTACAAAATATTTATTTGTTAATGTAAATTTTTTTTGAAAAATTGTTTTTATTTATGATTTTGGATAAATTTAAAATCCATTTACTGTCAAACGTGATAGCTTAATAAGTTTATCAGTGTGGTAGGATTGCACCTAGGGTGGTGCAAGGTTCTCGTGGTCAAGGGCTTCCACAGTATATATATGGGTGGTGAACAATAATGAGAGTTGGATTCTTATTATACAGTTTAATAAGTACACAAGTGACTAGTAAATAAATGTGTATCTAATGGAGATTTCGAGTGAAGAGCGCACAATGGACAAAGTACATTCTTTATATAGTCATACATGCTGTCTCTTTCATGCATACGATCTCTCACATATCATCGAAAATGCAACAATCACCACAATAAGTCACTTGCTGAGGGTTGGTTTGTACTATGTCCACTTATTTTATTTTTTTTAACGTGAATGCTGTAACATTAATTATATTTTTATCTACTATATCCACACACAAAAAAAAACAAATTTTCAGCAGGAACTTACATTTTGAACATCACTTTTTGTTCTATCTCCATAGTAATTACAAATAATGAGGATTGGAGTGTACTATGTCCATTGGCCAATTCTATTTTTTTTTTTACTATTATTTATTAAAACCTTATGTACGTGTATGTAGAAATTACTAATGTTTGATTACTCCATACATTTTATTTATTCATACGACAATACTAAATTTTCTCATTTCTAATGAAGAATTATTAATATTTTTTTATTTTATTATTATTTGTTAAATCCTTATGTATGTGAATGTCAACTTATTATTGTTTGATTTGCCATATGATGAAATTGCTGTTGGTTTGGTCTATCTCCGCCCAAAGTATGGATATAGTATAAACCAACATTAAATATGGTCATGGTATAGTACAAGCCAACATTATTTTTTTTGCTATTTCGTTTAAAAAAAGTGTTTTTTTACATTCTTGATTATGCTTTTATTCAATTAAAAATTCAACCAATTATGTTGTTCTTTTACCTAAAGGTAGATTAACCCTTGTATTTTATATTATTATTTATAACAATTAGTTTGAAGTAAAGGAAACAAAAATAGATTTTTTAAAACCTTGTTTTCTAAATACGAGTTTTTGTGGACATAGTACAAACCAACCCTCAGCAAGCGAAGTGTTGAGGTTATTGTTAATTTTTTATCTAGTATGTGAATATTTTTATTATTCCCAAGAGTCACAACTGCTCCCTGGAGTGGAAGTTGAGGAAGAGTTGGGATAGCCTAACCTAACCTAATGGTAGATTAACATAGATTACATGATAATAACGTCTCTTCTAGCCCTTCATTATGTTATAGTTTTAAGAATACCAAACGCCAAATGGCGGGTGGGGTGAAGTGAGAGAGGCTAGGGGGTAGTTTAATTTTGTTTTTCAGGGTAGTAAGGGTTCTTTACTTTTTATTATGTGAATACCACACAAGAGTACCAACTCCCAAGGGGTTGAGCGAGAGTTGTGATGAGGGGGGCTAAGGGGGTTGGGAAGGAGGATGTTAGGGTGAGAGTGCCGCCCGCATGCGATGCTCGCCCTGCACGGCCTCTTATGGGCGGGCCTGTATGTATGGCGGTCATCCTAAACGCAGATTAAGCAAATTTTTATTTTTTACGTACTTGTGATTTGAATGCAATGCAACCCATTTTGATATAAATAGTGTTTCCGAAATTTTACCAACGCACCTTACGTTAAGGAGGTTTTTTTGTAACAGTAATGATATGCAAAATACAGAAATTACCCTTGACGTTGGGTTACCACAAATTTAGCACAAACACTAAAATTGTGATTAATAGTTTCATACTCCGCCTACTGGTTAATACGGAATATTTTTTATTCAAACAGTTAGATTTTGCTTTATTATTACGAAAACTGAGTATTTATGTCGGGGGAGACGAAAAAACATGCATTTTATATTTCAATTTTATAAGATTATTTCACTTCGCGAAGTATTTGACAGCCACGTTTAGCCAAGTGAAACGGGACTTATACAACTTCAATTACTACAATATACAACTATTTACGTGCACAAAATAGGTTATTAGGTTCTTAGGCTGGGTAACCTAAGTAATTCGTGCGTATTTAGATTGAAAAAAATCGCAAATATCAAATCTAAAGAAATGGCGGCAAAGGAAATGTTCCGCTCCGTATTATCCGTGCGTATCCGTGTATCGAAATTCGAATTCCGTATTATCCGTTAAGCGGAGTAGTAAACATTTACCAAATTGTGCCTTATTCAAAATACAAAACAAAAATTTTAGTATTTTCTAATTGTTTATCTTTGATTGTGAGTTTTTTTAAAAACTAATTCTATTTATTTTTCCAGGTGTAACCTTTTCTTCCAACGAAGGATGTGCCGTCATCAAGCTGAAATTTGGTTCACTGTCTGCTGAGTCTTGCTGTAATCGTCCTGCTGTGTCTTACTGCGTTAAGTGGTAACTGCGTTGAGCTCTAGGCCGTTAAGCTCAAATACGTTTAGCTCTAAGACAATTAGCTTTAAGAACGTTATCTCTAAGGCGTTTGTCTTTAAGGTATTTATTCTAGGCCATTTAGCTCTAAACCCGTTATTTCTAAGGCGTTTATCTGTAAGATGTTTATCTGTAAGGCGTTTATTCTAAGCCATTTAGCTCTAAGACTGTTAATCTCTAATGCGTTTATCTCCAAGGCATTTAGGCGTTTGTCTTTAGGTTGTTTAGCTCTAAAACCGTTATATTGAATGCGTTCATATCTAAGGCGTTTATCTGTAAGGCGTTTATCTCCAAGGCATTTATCTTTAAGTCGTTTGTCTCTAGGTTGTTTAGCTCTAAGACCGTTTTATTGAATGCATTCATATCTAAGGCGTTTATCTGTAAGGCGTTTATCTGTAAGGCGTTTAGCTCTAAGGCGTTTATCTCTAAGGCGTTTATCTCTAAGGCGTTTATCGTTGTTGTTATCTGTAAGGCGCTTATCTTTAAGGCGTTTAGCTCTAAGATCATTATCTCTAAGGCGTTTTTCCCTAAGGCGTTTATCTCCAAGGCGTTTATCTCTAAGGCGTTTATCTCTAAGGCGTTTATCTCTAAGGCGTTTATCTCTAAGGTGTTTATCTCTAAGGCGTTTATCGTTGTTGTTATCTGTAAGGCGCTTATCTTTAAGGCGTTTAGCTCTAAGACCATTATCTCTAAGGCGTTTTTCTCTAAGGCGTTTATCTCTAAGGCGTTTATCTCTAAGGCATTTATCTCTAAGGCGTTTATCTCTAAGGCGTTTATCTCTAAGACGTTTATCTCTAAGGCGTTTATCTCTAAGGCGTTTATCGTTGTTATTATTTATTACATGGACTTCACATTTATTCTTAAATAATAAGTGTGAGTTTTCACCTGATTTTATACATTTTATGTGCTATGCTTTCAATTTATATATTTCTTGGGTTTTGCAAAATTTCTGTTTCATGAGAATCAGGACACCAGCTGTCTTCTTACTCCAGAAAGTCAATGCGCTGTCAGCGGTCTGAGGAGTTGATTTTCTTCAGACTCGGGTGTGTCCAGTTGCCACCACTGAAGTTTCCAGGTTAGTTTATGTAATAATAAACTGCTGTGCGGTTGTTTTAATTTTAAAAAAATTATGTTTAGTCTGTTGGAGTATTATTTAGAATTAATATGTTCCGAATTTTAAACACTGCACATATTCTATGTAGAATAACTTGATGTAATTAATTACCACCGAGAGCCAGAGCCGGGCCCAGATTTTATCATTGTTGAGTTTTAAATCAACTGAAAAAAGTTTGAAAAAAGAATCGTTTTTGAGATGGTGATGTTTCTTCAGACAAATTGCATAATTCCTGCTTCCATATTTTTAATATTTTGTCGGAAAAAGAATAGAAAAATTTGTTTTAATTCTTTTCCTTCGGACCCCTCGCCTCTCATTTTCATTTGTTTTAATAATGTCTTGCTTTTACATTATAATAATATCTCCTTTCGTGTATTTCAGGTTGAACCTCGCCTGCTCCAGCCTCCAGAACTTCGGGAGACGTGGTTGCTGGCACTCCGGGGGACCTAAAGGGATCACCAACGCTTCTGCGGAGTTGGTATGTAATTGTTTTTTGATTTTTGCTTCCAGTAAATAGCTATAAGTTCGTTTCCCATAATGTATTACCAGAGAATAACGGAATTTAGTCCTTTTTAAATCAAATTCTAGACGTATTGACTCTTTTTTACAAAAAACATAAATTCATTTTGAAAGATTGTTATTTTATCTGGTTTTTCTATTTATTTACAAACTAAAATATTTCAGATTTTTTTATACACTTATTTTGTTTCAACATTAATGAAAAATCATAAATACTAAGGATCAAAAAATACTTACAAGAAGTACATGATATTCAATAATTTATCATTGTGTGTTTTGAGCATTTTTATTGCTTACTTGAATGTAGGTATATATTAAAGCAAGTTTTGAATGAAATAAATCGATATTAAATTTTTAATTTCAAAAATTAAATTTTTGATACGGGGAATAATAAATCTTTTTCATCGGAACCTCCCTGTACAGTTTCAAGCATTTTTTAACTTTTACTCTCAGCCGCTGGTCAATGGCTCTTAAGGTGAATGTCAAAAGAATTCATATTCTACGCTTTTGTAGATGGTGCGCGTAGTATTTTTTACTTATAAACACTTTTTACAAGTTATGCTTTGAAACATTAGGAAAAAAAACTCAAATCTTTCAAGAACGGCTAACAAACACCATATTTCATCAGCGATTCAATCCAATATTGCATTTGCTAGCCTTTCTTGAAATTTTGAGTTTTTTAATTGACTATTTATTAATATTTTTATTGCTTGTGTACTTCCACGAAAAATAAAATTTTCTTAACATTTCAAAGCACAACTTGTAAAAAGCGTTTATATTTCAAAATACCATACGCGCGACATCTACGAAAGCGTAGAATATGAATTCTTTTGACATTCATCTTAAAAAGTGTAACATGAGATTTTGTATCGAAAGCTTTACAATAAGACTAGGTAGGTACATTGAAATTTGTTCTTGAAGTTTTTGGTGTCATTTTTTGGTCATGAATTTATAAATAGCAATTACTAGTATTGTATTTAAACATCCTAAAAAGTACCTTATTTTAGGCTAAGTATGTATGTGGATTGGGGAGTTTCAATTGTCTTGGCGTCTATGATGTCAGCACCTGTAGATGAGTCATTAGCACCCCCCACACAGACTCATGGGAGCGACCGTCCCAGCGCCGTAAAAAGTCTCACAGTGAACTGTGCTGTAAACTGTTGTCTTACTTTCGGTCTTTACTTTTCTGCCCGGCGGCTAAGGCTGGAATCAGACGGTTCACTCGAGTGAAGGTTTACTTTATGGTTACTCGAGCGAATGTTCCCATCTTTGTTTCATTTCTTGTTCAGACGTATCATTCCGAGTGAAATAGGTGGAATGAAATACAGAAATGAATGATTAGTGAACCGTCTTATTCCAGCCTTAGAGCGGCTTGCGGTACGGTCGCTCCCAAGAGTCCGGGTGGAGGGTTCTATTCTTTAATAATTGTATTAATTTATTTATTTACGTATCATTCCGAGTGAAATAGATGGAATGAAATACAAAAATGAACGATTAGTGAACCGTCTGATTCCAGCCTTAGAGCGGCGTGCGGTACGGTCGCTCCCAAGAGTCCGGGTGGGGGGTTCTATTCTTTAATGATTGTATTAATTTATTTATTTCCGTATCATTCCGAGTGAAATAGGTGGAATGAAATACAGAAATGAACGATTAGTGAACCGTCTGATTCCAGCCTTAGAGTCCGGGTGGGGGGTTCTATTCTTTAATGATGGTATTAATTTATTTATCTTGCATTGTGGGCTTAACCGCTTGGGCACATAAGCTTTTTTTCACAACAATTTAACGTAGGTAGACATAGGAATGACGTATGCCCCGTACCTGAGTTACTAAGTTGTGATGTTTAAATTGTCTATCATTATTGGAGTTATTGTTGGGTAGATAGATGTTTGCTGCAACAGTACTTGTGATATTTTCTGCTAATATACTTCCAATATTTTGTAGTGTTTTGTCAGCTACATTAGCACATTTCCTCAGGGATTCTGTACAATTATTTTCAATATTTTTATTTAATCATGTATTTAACGCCCTTAGCCCTTAGGGCTGTTACAACAAACATATTACATGTTGAAATTTTAAACAATGCAGAACATAATATATATCATTACATAATATAAAATATATCAGTAAATACCATAGATACTTTTCATATTACTTTGTAGTGTGTGTAATTTTTCATTTCAAGCTTAGTGATCAGTTTGTTTGGAGGTCAATAATTTGTTCCTGGAAATTATTTCTATTAAAATTGAAGTTATTTCTCTCCTGTTTTCAATTTTCTTCTAATAGTTTCATTGTTAATTCCATGTTCTTTCACAGTTCATTTAATGAATGTTGATAATTTACAAATCTGGCTTGCCATTGAAGTAAAATCATGTTTGGTTTCATAGTGCTTTCACACAAACGAATTATTGATTTCCGTAAGTCTAAACTTAAACTTTAGGTTTCACAGTTAATACCCACGCTGCGCAAGCGGGTTCCCTGCAGAGCGTCAGGAATCTGAATCTGACTCAAATTAAATACATTTTTTTATCATTGAAGAAGAAGATAACAATAATAATATAATTTTTTTTTAAATATGAAAATGAACAAGACACAGAAAAATAGTAAAAGATAACGGTCGCAACTGGGACTCGAACCCAGAACCTTACGTCTTACCGGGACATACGCCTCTACCAATTGGGCTACTGCGATCTTATATGAGACTGTCGTAATTGTCAACTTCATATTTCAAATTTCAGAATTAACAATATTATCAATTACAATGTTATGGGAATAACCTTCAAAAGTTAAAAAGAGAGTTTTTCTTATAAAAATATGAACATTTTTTTTTATTTTGAACAAATATGTTCAACCATTTCTTGCTATTTATTAATTTTTTTTTTTTTTATAAGTTTTTTATTCCAGAAAAAAAAACATTTTCACTTACTTAACTAGAATTTTAATTAAATTACATTACATTACAGTAGATTAAATTACATTTTATTATTATACAATATATTATCATACAATATTTTTCACTTTCACTATATTGTTGTTTGTGAATAAAAATGAATAATTTTATTTAAATTAAGACACACTTTTTTCGTTTTTAATATCACATGGAAGGCAATTATATAAATTGCCCCCCTTATAACTAATGAATTGCTTACTGTAGTTAGTATGAATGGTGTTTAAATAGGTTCCACGTCTAATCGGAATATGAGATCTCAGCGTCTGAATTCCCATAGTAAATTTATTCAGACACGATACGTACCCAACCTACCCTTGCATTTCCTCACCTAACCTAACCTAAGGTTAAAAACCCCAATTATCAGTTTTCGATGCTTCGAGTCATGATGAATTATCATGTGAGGAAAAGTTTGTACTCAATATTCATACACAGAAAAAGTTTTCACTGAGTAGACCGGTCACCGTTTAAATGTATGTTATCGTGTAAAATGTTTGTGTACTTGGGACGTTTTAATGAATTCTGTGTTTGTATGTATGAGTTTATTATTTATTTTGTATATAAGGAGACATATATTGAATTCGTATAGTTTTCTTAATGTTAACAGTTTTGTTTCCAAATATAGTTTTTTTGTGGATGTTTTGAATTCGTAGTGAAATAGTTTTTTGATTAGCTTATTTTTAATTACCTGTAATTCATTAATAACTCAGGTACGGGACATACGCCATTCCTATGTCTACCTACGTTAAATTATCGTGAAAACAAGCTTATGTGTCCAAGCGGTTAATGTATGTTTCATATGCATTTACCCAGATATCAATTAATTAATTTAATTTAAATATTTTAATTCTGTCAGAGTCAGTCTTCTTATCGGAGTTTTACAATTGATTTTTGAAAGTATTTCTGTCAATATGATTTTTGAAAGTAAAAAAATGTCATTTTTCTAATACCTCTGTCTATACTATGTCATTATGTACTTGCACTCTTTACGGTATTTGTGAGATTGCACTAACTTCCCCCACATTTCTGAATAAAGAAATTATTTTTATTATAAAAACTAGAATGAAACGTACCTACTTTACCCAAAATAACTTTGATTTAATCATTAAAAGGTACGCAGGGCCGCTTAAAGCCTGAGCCGGACCCCCGGGGGTTGCACATTATTGATCGAGACTATGAATTAAATATTATAAAGCTAATTTATTTTTTTAATTGACTGAGCAACTGCAAAGTTTGGTTTTAACTCGATTAAAGAATTTTTTTTTTTTATAAGCAAACTCTCTTTTTAACTTTTGAAGCTTATTCCAATCAATGTAATATATCATTGAAGAAGAAGATAACAATAATAATGAAATTTTTTAAAATATGAAAATGAACAAGACACAGAAAAATATATTATAAGGTATATGTCCCGGTAAGACGTAAGGTTCTGGGTTCGAGTCCCAGTTGCGACCGTTATCTTTTATTATTTTTCAATGTCTTGTTCATTTACATATTTAAAAAAATTATATTATTATAGTTATCTTTTTCTTCAATGATATACATTGATGGTAAAAGTTAAAAAGAGAGTTTTTCGTATAAAAAAAAAGAATATTCATTTAGACTTTTATAAAAAGTCAATAGGTGTTCCATAAAAATAAAATTGAATATATTTATCCGAGACACCATCTAGGTAACAAATACATTATTTGAATACTTGTTTCCAATAATAAAGGTAGCTGCCAATAATATGAAAAAAGAAGAAAAAAAACATTAGTCGAAGATAATATTGTTAATTCTGAAAATTGATATATGAAGTTGACAATTACGACAGTCTCATAATAGATCGCAGTGGCCCAATTGATAGAGTATGTCCCGGTAAGACGTAAGGTTCTGGGTTCGAGTCCCAGTTGCGACGATTATCTTTTATTATTTTTGTGTCTTGTTCATTTTCATATTTTAAAAAATTAGATTATTATTGTTATCTTCTTCTTCAATGATATTTTCGATTAAAGAAAGTTTGAAAAAATAATCATTATTGAGACACGGTTACATTTCTTTGGACATATTGTATAAATAGTGCATTAATGCGATATAAATAATTTTTTTTTTTTAGCTATCTCATTCTTTTAATGTTATTTATCTTTTCAATTTTAAAATTGAATTACTTGGAGATTATATATAATTAAACTTAAAAAGTAATATAGCCATTATTTTTACTGATATAAATTTATTATATAGTAAAGTACCTATTATAAAAAATTTGGAATTATAAAAAAAATCCATATAATCTTTATTTCGGAGGAGAAGCAATACAACATTTTGTCTACTCTGTTCCTTCGGTCCCCTTGTTCCCATTTTCATTGGTTTTAATAATATATTGATTTTACATTATGACACATATCTTTTGGTGTTTTCAGGTTGGTTTCTGGTATCTCCAGTATTCCAGTACTCCCGGGGAACAGAACAGGAACCAACACTTCCGAGGAATTGGTAAGTTATTTCATTGTTTTTTATAACAGTTTTTTAAATGCAGTGATACCTATTAGAGTGTACACAAAACATCGTCAGTCATTTTATAGCAAAACAGTGTAAACAAAATTGCAATACCATGTAAGTGCTTAACCACTGGAGCAACAGAGTAATTAAAATATTTTTTCTCGGATTGCTAAAGGAAATTTTTCAGCCCACATTAAAAAAAATCATACCTCCGAATTTGAATATGGAGACATACAAACTTATTACAGTTCTATGTAGCCAATGAATTCTCCTATCTCTTGTCTATTATCACATATTTGTAGGATTTATAAAAAAAATATAATTAAATCTTTAACCTTAAAACATTTTAAAGAATCTAGAGAATATTTATTTTGTTATATTTTGAATGTACAATATATTACATAGTCGTTTTAATAATAATAAAAAAAAAAAAAAATTGCCACATTTTGACAACAAACCAATCGGAGGTTTTAGAAAAAATTGCCATAATGTGTCAAAAATCGCTCAAGTGGTTAAGTAAAAGTTTTAGAGGTACAAAAAACTTTTTTCCTAAAATGCTTAAGATTTTGGCTCTTCAACTCTACGTGTTACTCACTTCGGTTCCACATATCACTCTATTTAGTTATTTACATTCTAGCTACACAATTATGCAAGATATTAATTACACTTTACAGGGCCCTTGAGGTTATTTTTCACAAAATGGGCGCTATACAAGTCATCCAATTATTATTATTACACTTATGGTATTGAACTAATTCAATGTTTTTAGAATAACGCAAGATTTGCAACTCACGTGTAAATGAAATAATTTAATTGTTTTTTTCACCCAGGTGTTTAATTTTTATTTACCTGTCAAATAAAGAAAAAATGTATACATTAGTTATCTTACTAATTTATGCACATTTTATGCTTGACTTAAAACACTAATTTATGCTCAATTTTCTTATCAATTTTTAACAATAATAAATGTCTACTCTACTCCTCATGAGGTAAGCCATAAATAAACCAATAACAGGTAAACTATATAGATATGTCAAAGGGTACCTGACTAGAATGTGCAATATATCGGTAGTGATATGTGGCAAATGGTACCTGACTAGAATGTGCAATTTATTTATTAGAATTCAGTTACTAGTATTGAGGGCCATTAATGATTTGTTTTGTCTTTAAGATTTATTTTAACATTGTATTTTGCTTTTCACAGGATACGTCGTGGAGCGACACTGTCGGCCTGAAGAACCAGTTTATTTTTAAGTTAGTTTTAAGTTAATTTAAAGTTAAGTTATATTTAAGGTCAGCAACATTGTGTTTACAGGTATATTTTTAAGTTAGTTTTATGTTTCCGGCAGGCAACCACTCGTGGTTTGGTTTAATTTTAAGATGAGTTCTTAGATCTACTATACTATTTTAAACCATCTTGCATAGTGGGGACAAACAACTAACAAACTTAAAACATTATTGTACATCTTTCTGAAATTATCTTTGAACTTTTTTCCAATATGTTTTAATCGCTAGTTGTCCGGATTAGTTTTAGTTCAGAGAAGCTCATAGTTAGATCTGCAATACTGTTTAAAACCATTTGCATGGTGAGGACTAACAACTAACAAACTTAAAACATTATTGTACATCTATCTGAAATTATCTTTGAACTTTTTTCAGTAATTTTTTAATCGCTAGTTGTCCGGAATAGTTTTAGTTCAGATAAGCTCATAGTTAGATCTGCAAAACTGTTTTAAATCATCTTGCATGGTGGGAACTAACAACTAACAAACTTAAAACATAATTGTACACATCTTTCTGAAATTATCTTTGAACTTTTTTCAGTAATTTTTTAATCGCTAGTTGTCCAGATTAGTTTTAGTTCAGATAAGCTCATAGTTAGATCTGCAATATTGTTTTAAATCATCTTGCATGGTGGAAACTAACAACTAACAAACTTTAAACATTATTGTACATCTTTCTGAAATTATCTTTGAACTTTTTTCTGATATTTTTTAATCGCTAGTTGTCCGGAATAGTTTTAGTTCAGATAAGTTCATAGTTAGATCTGCAATACTGTTTTAAATCATCTTGCATGGTGGGAACTAACAACTAACAAACTTAAAACATTATTGTACATCTTTCTGAAATTATCTTTGAACTTTTTTCAGTAATTTTTTAATCGCTAGTTGTCCGGATTAGTTTTAGTTCAGAGAAGCTTATAGTTAGATCTGCAATACTGTTTAAAACCATTTGCATGGTGAGGACTAACAACTAACAAACTTAAAACATTATTGTACATCTATCTGAAATTATCTTTGAACTTTTTTCAGTAATTTTTTAATCGCTAGTTGTCCGGAATAGTTTTAGTTCAGATAAGCTCATAGTTAGATCTGCAAAACTGTTTTAAATCATCTTGCATGGTGGGAACTAACAACTAACAAACTTAAAACATAATTGTACACATCTTTCTGAAATTATCTTTGAACTTTTTTCAGTAATTTTTTAATCGCTAGTTGTCCGGAATAGTTTTAGTTCAGATAAGTTCATAGTTAGATCTGCAATACTGTTTTAAATCATCTTGCATGGTGGGAACTAACAACTAACAAACTTAAAACATTATTGTACATCTTTCTGAAATTATCTTTGAACTTTTTTCCAATATTTTTTAATCGCTAGTTGTCCAGATTAGTTTTAGTTCAGGTAAGCTCATGGTTAGATCTGCAATACTGTTTTAAATCATCTTGCATGGTGGGAACTAACAACTAAAAAAACTTAAAACATTATTGTACATCTTTCTGAAATTATCTTTGAACTTTTTTCCGATATTTTTTAATCGCTAGTTGTCCGGACGAGTTTTAGTTCAGATAAGCTCATAATTAGATCTGCAATACTGTTTTAAATCATCTTGCATGGTGGGAACTAACAACTAACAAACTTAAAACATTATTGTACATCTTTCTGAAATTATCTTTGAACTTTTTTCAGTAATTTTTTAATCGCTAGTTGTCCGGATTAGTTTTAGTTCAGATAAGCTCATAGTTAGATCTGCAATACTGTTTTAAATCATCTTGAATGGTGGGAACTAACAACTAACAAACTTAAAACATTATTGAACATCTTTCTGAAATTATCTTTGAACTTTTTTCCGATATTTTTTAATCGCTAGTTGTCCAGATTAGTTTTAGTTCAGGTAAGCTCATGGTTAGATCTGCAATACTGTTTTAAATCATCTTGCATGGTGGGAACTAACAACTAAAAAACTTAAAACATTATTGTACATCTTTCTGAAATTATCTTTGAACTTTTTTCCGATATTTTTTTATCCTTTTTTCCGATATTTTTTAATCGCTAATTGTCCGGATTAGTTTTAGTTCAGATAAGCTCATAGTTAGATCTGCAAAACTGTTTTAAATCATCTTGCATGGTGGGAACTAACAACTAACAAACTTAAAACATAATTGTACACATCTTTCTGAAATTATCTTTGAACTTTTTTCAGTAATTTTTTAATCGCTAGTTGTCCAGATTAGTTTTAGTTCAGATAAGCTCATAGTTAGATCTGCAATATTGTTTTAAATCATCTTGCATGGTGGGAACTAACAACTAACAAACTTAAAACATTATTGTACATCTTTCTGAAATTATCTTTGAACTTTTTTCAGTAATTTTTTAATCGCTAGTTGTCCGGAATAGTTTTAGTTCAGATAAGTTCATAGTTAGATCTGCCATACTGTTTTAAATCATCTTGCATGGTGGGAACTAACAAACTTAAAACATTATTGTACATCTTTCTGAAATTATCTTTGAACTTTTTTCAGTAATTTTTTAATCGCTAGTTGTCCGGATTAGTTTTAGTTCAGAAAAGCTCATAGTTAGATCTGCAATACTGTTTTAAATCATCTTGCATGGTGGGAACTAACAACTAACAAACTTAAAACATTATTGTACATCTTTCTGAAATTATCTTTGAACTTTTTTCAGTAATTTTTTAATCGCTAGTTGTCCGGATTAGTTTTAGTTCAGATAAGCTCATAGTTAGATGTGCAATACTGTTTTAAATCATCTTGCATGGTGGGAACTAACAACTAACAAACTTAAAACATTATTGTACATCTTTCTGAAATTATCTTTGAACTTTTTTCAGTAATTTTTTAATCGCTAGTTGTCCGGATTAGTTTTAGTTCAGGTAAGCTCATGGTTAGATCTGCAATACTGTTTTAAATCATCTTGCATGGTGGGAACTAACAACTAAAAAACTTAAAACATTATTGTACATCTTTCTGAAATTATCTTTGAACTTTTTTCCGATATTTTTTAATCGCTAGTTGTCCGGATTAGTTTTAGTTCAGATAAGCTCATAGTTAGATTTGCAATACTGTTTTAAATCATCTTGCATGGTGGGGACTAACAACTAACAACTAACAAACTTAAAACATTATTGTACATCTTTCTGAAATTATCGTTGAACTTTTTTCTGATATTTTTTAATTGCTAATTGTCCGGATTAGTTTTAGTTCAGATAAGCTCGTAGTTAGATCTGCTATACTGTTTTAAATCATCTTGCATGGTGGGGACTAACAACTCACAAACTTAAAACATTGTTGTACATCTTACTGAAATTATCTTTGAACTTTTTTTATTGATTTCTATCACTAGCTCAGAGAGTATATGGCTACTGGCGATTCTCTCTTTAAAAAAAAAAACGAGTGTCCTAGCTACCACAGTAGTCACTGGTCACTTGGAAAAGCTACGGCACTTTTCAATGAAAATAAAGAACATAACCCAATATACCTACCAGGGGCATAGCTACCGCCGTATCAGCCGTATCAATGATATGGGGCCTGGGGGCTACAGAGGCCCCTAACGTGAGTAAGCAAAAATTGGTAAAATGTTATCCACAATGTCAATAAAAAAACTGTCATACGTGCCTGTCGAGTTTTCACTTCAGAAATGACTAAGGTCCAAAAAAGCAATCTCTTTTTTTCCCGGTTTAAGCGAGCGCCTATAAGTTGGCAACATCCTACATCGGTTATTGCGGGATTCCTCCTTTTAAGTCTTTCCTTTAAATGGGAGAATCCCGCAATAACTGATGTACAATGACAAACCATGGAGAGCAATATTTACGCATTTTATTTTATTCCAGTTCAAACGTTTGTTATTTTTATATTACAGAAACAAACGGTACATTGATTACAGTGATGAGACAGTTTACAGATATCAAATGATATTTCATGGTGGGTACCTATGGTGTGTTTCTTTGAATGTCTTATTTGTAATTACCGGGTGATGTGCGTAGTGTAGATGTGAGTGTATGTGTGAGTATGTTGGTAGGTGTGAAAAGTGTATGCGCATTGAATAGTTTATATCATTGACTTGTTTATATCATTGATATGATGCTCTTTTTAAATTTGGGCAGTGAATCGGAGAAAATGTACTTTCTTCATTTGGCCGGTTTTATTGCACTGTGTTAATATTTTTTTTTAGAACGGTGAGTAACGAAAGATGCGGAAATGGAATGCGGATGTTTATAGGTTGATGGTCGATTATTGACTGATGTGGGTAACAGGAAAAAGTGACAGGTTTATAGGGAAGGGTAGGAAGGAAATGTGACAATACTAGCTACAAGTACAGCAGTTCATGTATGTGTATAGGTTTGTATAGATGTATGTATGTAAGTGTAGCTGTGTAAATGCCCAACCAGACATCGTTGCAATTCATACGTAACATAATTTCAATACTTAGTTTATTCTCTGGTTACCATTCTAGTTTTCATAATAATTCGCCGTCATGTTCAAACGGCGTGGCGCTCTTTCTTTATCGGTCACTTTACCTAAAATTAGCTGTAAATGCATTTAAATGATAATTAATACTCGTGCCTTCATTTCGATGAGCACGCGCCCGACCTGAGATTTAATTTAATTTTCAAAGTCATTGATAATTTCATGAATGTGTACATATAACATTCATTGGAACAAATGTGTCGATGTATGTAGCGATGGAGCTGCCGCTTTGACTGGCAAAATAAAAGGTACTGTAACAAGAATTAAGAATGTTGCACCTAAATGCAGCAGCAGTCACTGCGTTTTACATCGACATGCCCTTGTCGTAAAAACAGTACCACACGAGGTAAAGAAAGTTCTCGATCAAGCCGTACAAATTAATAATCTTACATATAATTAAGGTGAAACGTAAGTGGGAATTCTCATACAATCTGTTTGCCATGCCCCATTCGAAATCTACAGATAATATTTTATTTATTTTAGTGCTGAAAAATAATACTAATAATGAGATACTAGCGAACGCAAATTTTACTGTATGTATATAATTATATATTTAATTTTACTGTTATATCACTTATGACTTATAATATATGACTTATAATAACGAAGTAATTACATTTTTAAAAGTAATTATTTTTCATCGAATTTATGTAAGTGTTAGTTGTTACCCTAGTAGATAAAAACGCTACTCCAGGCCTATCCATATATTAGAATGAGATATACTTCTGTGTAAGCAGTGTCGATATATATTTCCCAGAACGTTTCAGCACATTCCTATGGTGTTAAAGTACCTGTGTAGTTAGTTGTAGTAAAAATGTCAAGCTTCATGGAATGATTTGTTATTCTGATAGAATACTATTTTTGCTTTTTTATAAATGTTCCATATAAATACGGAGCGCAAGGAATATTTGCGTCCAGAGGCTTTCAGAAAAAAGGGCAAAATTTACGGTATGGTGATAAGAAGGACGACATTGATGATTTAGAACTTTCTTGAAATTGTAACTATCGCTATAGATAGACTCGCCTAGTTATTTTGATGTACTAAACAATAAAATGTATAGATCGAGCTGCGTAGGTACTAGGTACCTATATACTCTCAGATAAAATTATCTGTCTGCCACCTGCCACCAATTTGAGAGGTTTTAAAAAACTAACTAAAAAGTGTAAACAATTGAAGTGACCTTTTTGTGCCAACGAAAAATCAAAAATAACAATAACAACGATTTTGTAAAACGCATTTTGTTTTTCCAATGAGGCATGCACTTTATAAAAATCACATATATTCCGGCAATGTTGGAAATTTTCAAATAGAAATAGTTTAATAATAGATTGGACAAACATGGGGGCCTAAAAGGTTTTTTCGAGATTTGGATAGAAACATTGTCAAAAGCGCCTTCTATGTCTATAAAGACGGCAAGACATACTTCCTGTTTAGAGATTAATAAATTAATATCAGTGCTGATGAGATGGCAAGGTTTATTGATGGTTGCTGATGATAGTGGTTTTTTTTATCCTAAATCCAAATAGATGGAGAGAGGAGCTGTTTACTCTCGACAAAAAATTCTAACCGGTTTTTCATTAATTTTTCATAAAGTTTACTGAGGGTGGATGAAAAGAGCCTGTAGTTGGATCCAGATTTGTTTGATTTTAAAATTGGAATTATTATTTGTGGAACTCCAGTCGTCGGGATTTTATTTTTTAACCTCGCATCTGTCACCCGCTCGCCGGCGGGCTTATGACAACTGAGAAGTTAAGAAAGTCCTCTTTATTTATCTTTGAAAATAAATATTAAAATCCAGGTCTGTAATTATGTACCTATGCAAATAAATATTATTTTCAAATCCTAAGAGTGAAATTAAAAGGTCAAGTGAAAAATACCATTTTATTCATAAAAAAATATTTTATTAAACATACGAAAGAAGCAAAACAAAACATTAAAAATAACAAACGATTTTTGGATTATATAATATTTTAACAATAAAAAACTTATATGTACCTATTGGTTAAGTTTGACATCTGAAAAAAAATTTACATTTTCGAGAAGTATGTATGTTACACAAGTAAAGCTTTTATAGAAATATGGTTAGGAATATGTATTTGTGGAGTCAAAAAATTACCACAAATATAATGTTAAAAGATTTTAAAATTATACTGCCCAAATAAATTACAGTTACAATAATTGTAACTAATAATTACTTATTTATAGGATATAAAGAATATGAATTTATATTATCAATTTTCAACAATCATTGTCTTCCGACAGTTCATCATCCTCTAACGCCTCCCTCATTATCTAAAAATAGTTTATTATTTTACGGTATAAGTGTTTATAATTTAAATATAGATATATTACATTTTATGATTACACGGCAAAATCATCTCATCGCAGAATTTATAAAGAAGAGTCTAGAAAAGATGTATTGGGACCCTTTTGAAGTACATATATACACAACTAATTACCTGGCTGCTATTTACAACAAGGCATTTTAGTGGCCTATATTTTATGATTTAAAGCAAAAATAAATAAAGCAGCACCTGTCTGTACTAGATATTTGATATAATACCTTTTGATTACAAAAATAATTTTCCAGTTTGGTTGGGTATTTTGAACTCAAATTCAAAATGAAAATTTGTATGAAACCAGACCAAATCGGGCCGCGCTAACGTTCAAGTATTAACCTGATGACTGCCCAATCACATTTACTCACCAGTAGCCAACCAATTATTTTCAAATCGAAATGAATTATTTTTTACAATATTATGAGTGGTTATTTCATCAATAAGTGTGCACATTTGCGACAAGGGCAGTCAACAGGTTAAAATTGATCACAATTTTATTTGATCGCTTACTGAAACTCTCATCTGGCATTAACCAAATTTTATACCAATGGCAAGAGGTGACTGTAATAACATATCCAGAAAAAAAACATAGTATAAAATAATAAGATTTTTACAATACATAATGGAAGTAGTCCTAAAACAATAATTTATCAAATAGGCCTAAAATGGCCCAGGCCGTAATGTGTGAAGTGGCACTCAGGCAGTTGTTTCCAACTGCAATTGTAGCAAAACAACTAATCCTCACAATCACAAAGTGTACACATAAGTGATGTGTCATTAAATATATAAGCCACATTATACATATTGCCATAATTTTACTGTGAATGTAATTTAAACAGCAGGTTGTCTCTCCTGGAAACTAAATAGGGGATTCACAGAGGCAGATTGTGTTGCCGACATACTAATTTATATTGCACTATAATATTCTATATTATTGGCATTCTCCAGAGACGTTGTGGGTCACTTCTAAACTTTTTCAATTACATATTCTTTGGTTTGTACGACTTTTGCTGATGGCGTCACTACACACAGTCTCTTGGGGGATATTTACAGGAGTGTAGTCTACTTCTTTTTAAGGGTGAATTGCAGCGGCTGGACCATCATGTTGCCTCCCGTTTTTCTGCGGAAACGAGGACGCGTTACATCTTCCATGTTAAGTTTCTCCTCTTTCGAAAGCGGAGTGAGGAGTTGAGACATGCGAGCTCTGAAGAAGAGAAGAGAAAAATAACAATTAAATTAATAAATACAACAGATTGATTCACATGAAGATGAAAAAAAAAGTTTAACAGGAGAAATTACAGAGCTTATTATAATGATTGATTGAACTGGATTGCTTTTTGTTTGGGAATCAACTGTCTTAGGGCACATACATTAATTACGTGAGCTGTTTTTTAAAAAAAATTGACCCCTCCCCCCCCTTGGAGAGATTAAGTGAGATTTAGTGGGACCCCCCCCCCCCCCTCATGTGAGATTTTTTTCTTAATTTCGAAATAATTGTTTTTCACAATAGCCATTTTTTCAGCAGGCAAAATGGGAGACTTCAAAAGTAGTGAAACAATTAGATTTTTTAAAATTATCTCTTTAATAATATATACTCCTTTAAAGTTGACGTGAGATTTTTATTGACACCCCCCCCCCCCCTCGGTATAATGAGATTTGGTGAGATTTTACTGGACCCCCCATTTTTTTCTCACGCAATTAATGTATGCCCCCTTAGCTCATTAGGCTTTAATTTGGTAAGAATATAAGCAAGTGGCTATTAGAGCCCGTACGCATTAGCGGCTAGCCGCCTAGGCGGTTAGCCTCGGCGGCTGGCCGCACTTTTATTTTAATATGCAGCCGCTCATTTCGTACGCACTAGACCGCCGAAAAATTCAAACAAAATTCAACCGCTAATCGAACCGCCTAGGCGGCTAGCCGCTAGTGCGTACGCGCTCTTAGAGTGAGGTAAGTTGTTATGAAGAGTTATTTTATGATCTGTGAGTGGATCCCTTTGTACTTAAAAAGCACCTAATTTATGGGTCGCTTTGTTAGTGATGCCGCAGTTTTAGGGACTGCAAGATTGGCGACCTTATGATTTGAAACAACATTATTATCCACTTCTGAGCATACAAAGGCTGCTCGGCCTCTTTTGGATTTTACCAGTGGGTTAGAGGCTGGTCCTCGATGCACCGGGGAGCATCGGACACTTTAACCCACCATGCTGGGAGCCAGAAAGCCGAGTCACCCGACACGCCACTTGGGGATTCGGTGACCACCTTTTCTGTACGCAAGCTAACCACCCGAGGCTGATCACCTCCGGATCTTGGCTTGAACTATAACTTGAATCTATATTGATAATTTTCTCTAATATTCCATAACTGGATTTCATTTTAACTTAGTTCCTCAATGTCATGTACAACATATTATCTTTAAAACAGGCTTACGACCTGAGACTAGAATTGATAGGACAGCAACTCATCTGGCACTTAACATATATAATTAACCTGTCACATGCCAGGCGTATTTAAAAAAAACCGTGCGGAAATTACCTTCCTCACTTTTTGTGATTGTTTTCTGTTTATCAGATAATGTGTCTTATTATTCGTTTATATTACACGATAATATCGTTACAAGTTTTCCCAGAATAGCTAACTTTAAAAAAAATATATATATAAAAATTTTCCCATTCGGCAAACACATGTGTTCATACGAAATTGAACTGATTTTTTTATTTCTACACAAACCTAAATATACACCTCACGTGAAAAAAAACAATCCAAAGGTGTTTTCGAAGAAGTAACGACATTGATACTTCTTTGAAAATGTAAAATATTTAAATGCACAAACTTTCACAGTTTGAAAGGGTACATGCCACAATGTCATAGATATTTTATAATAAATTATTCCGAGTAGCTAGGGCTCATGCCGGTATCAGCTACGCAAAGAACGAGAATGACCCAAGCGATTCTGAGCTTGTTCTTCATACAGTTTCTTTATACATAAGGGTTAAATCACATTTATGTAAATAAATAATTGAAAATGTATAAACATCTTATTACCAACAATAACCTAGAATGGTTATTTTCTTTATTGCAAATTCTTCAAAACAATTTAGCTTTACCTTTCTAAGTACTTACTCTATGAAGCATTTGACAACCAACTTAGTGGTTATACCCTCCTATATATAATCTTATTACATATATAAAACAAAGTCGGGTTAGTTACACCATTTATAACTCAAGAACGGCGGGACCGATTTTTATGATCTTTGATTTGTTGGATTTGTCTCTGTCCTGAATAGCAGAATAACAAAGAAAACATCGGAAAAAAAAATTATGAAGAAAATTAATTTTTTATAAATTTTGTATGGAACGGCTTTTCAAATAATGTGCGTGGGCCAACATCATTTGAATCACTTCGAACTGTCTTAATAAAAAACTGAATTTAATTCAGCTAATAAGTAAACACAACATTTATTGATTCTGAGGAAGTACAAAGTTCGACGGGTCAGCTAGTAAAGTAATAAACACAAGTGCCAAGTAACTTACTTCCTGGCTTTCCTGACCTCCTCGGCATTTTCCGCATCTGGGGACATCATATATCCGTGCATAGAGGCTGCCTTTCTGCCTTTCCTGATGGGCTTGGCCGGAGAAGGTTCTACCTTATCTTCACCATCCTCTGAAAGATATATGAACAGTGTGAGAAAGTATTCTAAATGAAATGTTTATACACCCTCGGAGAGACATGGTCATCTACACATGCCGGTTTCCTGCTGTCTCTTTTCAATTCCACCTGCACCACCAGCTGCCTAATTTTAAATCAACTTACACCCTTTTGTCCTGCAGGATCATAACAAAGAAGCCTCTCTGGTGGTCGGCTATATTCTAACCCACTGCACCTCGCACTTGAGGTGATTTTTCACAAAAACGCTGCTACACAAATCATACAAATTTATTATTATTATATTTTATTACAACAATCATTAACTGACTGTTCCACTGCCAACTCCGCCATTCAGCGAATGTTTCGAGAAACACCGCACGCGCGGTAATTAGCGTGTGCATCAATGTAACTATTAATGCTCAGTGTAAATCTGGCAACAGCTCTTGTGCTTGAATGAATTAAAAATTGTTGTCCGCCCATGAGGTTTTTGACTACCTGATCTAGTTTTAAAGTTACAACGTGTTAAATATAGGGTGACAGAGTTTTCCAAAAACAGTTTACGTATGGGTCTTAGTTTTCACTGTCCGAGGTTGGCAGTGAACTTGTTAAAAATTTATTTGCGAGGAGCCTCAGCAATCTCAGCCATTGCTTATTATTTTTTTTTTTTTTTAAGGCGAATCGGTTTACAAGCAGTTCCCGTGAGCACTTAGGCCATAGGCCCATTGTGCTATCTCCCATTTTACCTCAATCCTTTAATAACAAACCAGTCCCTTTAATGAAGTTCACCAGGGTTGTCATTGGATATGGTGGCTATGTCTTCTGGTTCTACTGTATGTCTCCCCAGGTATCTGAGCCTAGTTCCCACCAGGGCAGGACATTGGCACCATAGGTGAATTGGAGTCTCTTCATTCTCTTCACATTCTCTGCATATATTGGTGTTTTCCACTCCCAATATCTGCATGTGTCTCCTGAGATGGCAGTGTCCCTTTAATAGCCCTACCAGTTCCCTCAGCAAGTTTCTGTCCATATTGAGTAGTTTTTTGGTTCGTCTAGGGTCCGGTCCTTTTATGAGAACTTTGGATTGTCTCATTCCGGGTGCCCTCTTGCTTAGTAATGGTCTGATGTGTTTTAAATTCAATAAGTGGATAAAATCTTACCATCTTCTTCAATAACCAGCAATGTTGATGTGTTTGCATCGCCCATTCTGCTTCCTGTGAATAAAATACAAGACTTTTGTTAGACACTAAAAAGTTACATACAAGGTACGGCAAAACAGACAGTGCAGTTTTGAAAGGCGGGTACATCCCGTGTGGTAGGGGTAGGAACCTGGGAGTGGTCTCATTGTGTCGAGAGGATCGTGCCGTTTTCAGTCGTTGCCATAGTTTGGTCCGGACAACACCAGGGTTTTGCCGTCCGCACGTTTCTTGTAAATGGCCATACTTTTTCGAGGAGAATAGACTAACCGTGACTGTCAACGCACAACGTTTGATTTCCATGTTGGGAAATTTTTTTTGAACCTCAATTGGAAGAACTAACTGAGGAAAAAGATCTTGGAGACAATTCTCTGCCAGAACTGCTGCTGAACAATACCGCTCGAGTTTCAATGACAAAACTGCAACAGATGTACACTGCGCTCCTCGTATCTCTGAGGGGTGACATGGGATGGCCCACGCGCCTGATTTAAGCATTGGCGACTTCTTCCTGCGGGGCTTTCCGAAGTAAACAGTTTTAAACATCGACCTCACACCTTGGAACAACTCAAGGATCAAATTCGGGAGAAAATCGCCACTATGCCCATCGAGATGTGCCAAAATGCAGCCGAAAACTTCAGAAATCGCCTTCATCAATGTATCACTGCTGGGGGCTATCATCTTTCATTGTATACCGAATAAAATAAAATAAACATCTTTCCTGTAAGTTGCGCAGTTTTAAATTATTAGCCATTAGAAACTGCACTGTCTGTTTTGCCACACCCTGTATTAAAGAAAAAAAAATCTTTTTCAATATATTATGTAATATTACCTCTGTTGGCAATGGGTGTCCCTTGATCTGAAGCATTATCACTCACACTGGCTCCGTCTCCTCCCTGGGGGGAAAAAATTAAGATTATTAAGTGTTAATTTAAAAAAAAATGCTAAAACCTTTTGTAGCGAAGAACTAGCTTAATATGGTACATAAGATGGTACGGTACCTTGGAATCAGTTGAAGGTCTCCTCCTCCTTTTGGGGGTGCTCAGCGCTTCAACGGCCTTGTTGAAGGACTGCCTCCGTGGACGGCCGCCACTGTCCGTGATGGACTCGTCCAGGAGCGGAGTTCCAGTCTTCATGGGACTTCCAGCTGGAAAAATTCATTATATTCTATGAAATTTTATAATTATTCTAATCCAAAGATCACTCAGTTGAAACGTGTTCCTCATAATTCATTCATTCAAACATCATAATACGGATTGGAGAAATACGGAAGGTATGGAGGTTGCCATGATAGCTAAGTAGTTAGAGCAGAGGCCCGTGGCAAGGTAAAGGCCCGAGTTCAAATCCTGGTTGTGACAACTATCATTATTATTTTGTGTTTTTATAATGAATTAAATGATTTGATATTATTAAAACTGTTAATCCCTCAGGCTAATTTTTTGCCTTTGGGAACAGTTCATGTGGTCTCACAGAAATTGACAGTTGGATATATTCTACCAAACTTTTTACAGATTTTGTATTCTGTATGGGATGGATGTCTTCTATGTTTAGGGAGGTAAACTTGTGATAGAAAAGTGAGGTGATGAAATTGTTTATTGTACATTTGAATGATAAAATAAGTGTTTTTATTCTTTATTCATGTTTTTAGTACATTTTAACATAAAAACATGGTGTCTCATTTTTACAATTTTCTATGTTTGCATTCTAAATTTTAATATTTACAATTTTTTATATTGATTTGTAATAATACAATTTGAAAGCATATTTCATCACCTTTCAAAAACAGTTCTTAGGGTTCGGCTATGTTCAGAAATAACACAAATTTTGTATCAATCTGATTCATTAGGACCAAAATTCTACACAAAGGCGATAGACCCGAGTGGTTACAGTATTTAGTATCAGAAAAGAATTTAAAACAAAACTTTACTTACCAACGTCTAGAGAAGGCCTCCTAGTTCTGAGGATGTCTTTCATTCCAATTTCCGAGGACGCCCTCTTCCCGCGCACTATACAAATAAAATCACATTCATTAACAACAGATTAAAGAGACAAAAACACTACAATATTTATTCACTCATTGAAAAATTTAACCCCTCAGACTAATTTAGGTTAGGTTTTCGGAACAACTCATGTAGGTCTCAAAGAAATCATTCTGTCTCCCTTACTATCATGGTTAGAAATAACATCTAAAAAGTTTTAGAAAGAGAAAACAGAAAACACCGTGCTTTATATTCAAATCTATAAGTTAACTGCAAAAAAATAAAAATGTACACCTTTAGAAATCCAAAGTTTCTGACGCCGAAAAAAAAATTTTACTTTGGGATTTTTTTTAATATAATTTTTACATGAAACAACCAAAAACTGAGATGACGATAATGCAACTACATTTTGGTTAATGAAACATCTGTGTGTTATTATTTTACATTATTACTAATTTTAGTTTTAAAACTTTTTATGTTTGCACACAAGATTTTTATAAAAAATGATGTGTTTATTTCTAATTATACAATTTGAAAGTGTATTTATTTCATCACCATTCAAAAACAGTTTTAAGTAATATTAATTTAAAATATTGCATTTCTTTGGATTTTATGACAAAGCGGAAATATTTTTACCTTCAAGCTTTTTTACTTTTACTTTTAAGCTTTTAATGTTACGCACGTAACATATTTTCTGCTTTCTAGCCAAGGTATGAAATAAATTAATTTTATATAAATAAATTGTATACTCCTATTAATAAGACATCAGGGACCAATAACGTAGGTAAGTGCAATGCATGATTACATAGTTACTTGGATTTTCATGAACAAAAACAGATGAGTAAACTCTTTATAATTCTGAAAAGGGGATTATAGGACTTGTCAATCAACCCATAACGAACAGCCATCTCAAACTGCCGTCCATGCAAACCTCAGCATTTCACCAGTCTCTCTCCCAGGACGTCACAATAAGACATCCCTATCGGGGTGAGTTGATCTTTATATTAAGAGTCGTGTTCAATAAGTAATGTTCAAAAGTTGAAGTATCAAACCTGTTGCGGGGAAATCCTGGGCCACGGAAGAGGTAACACTGGTCACAGACGCAGTTTCAAAGTTTTGAATTTCCTCCAAGTCTGGTTCTCCTGTATTAGTGGAAGGAAGACATGCAGCGGTGAGCGCAGTTATAAGCAGAGTGCAGCATTAGATGGGGGAGAAGAGATGATTTAGCACAAGTATTCATTATTATGTGTTGACAATTAAAGGAAACTCAGAAATTTAAATCAAGGCTGGAATTGTGCGGGAATTTGACATTTTACAGTTAAGTTATTAACACAAGTGTACACATTTAGGCCCTTCTCGATAATCAAGTATCCGATACTCATGTTGCAAACAACTTGTCGCGCTGTCCGTACATGTTGCTACTTGTGGTGTACTGTTGTTTTCTCCGATGAACAATACAACTCCGATGATCGGGAATTTTAACGATACTTCGTTCGGGTTTGTCAGGTTATATGTCCTGTTTATTATCTGGTTTTTAAATGGTCACTGAAGGTGCCCACCTGTTGATCGGATATCATCGGATGTCTTCGTAACCGTTCGGGTATTAGACACGAACAGTTGTCTCTCTCATATAGTACAACTATACTGACCTCTGTTGAGACACATTAAAACTAAATATAACAATCTGCACTAACGACATCTGTTGAGAGACGTTTGAAACTAAAATATATTCACATACACTACACTAATGCAATCACATGACCCATGTCGCCACCATTCAAAACCAAAGAGTTGGTGGAACTATAATCCTTTGTTGACTGTTTTGTTCCTATCATTAATCTAAAAAACATCTATTCAACAACCTTCAAAAATAGTGAACCAAAGTAATGCGCTCAATCCCAAATTATTGCACGAGTATAATATCGAGAGCATGTCCCATCCTTATCCTACATTCCTCTCCCTCTTCCCTTTACTGTCCGTTTTAAGGCAATATAAAACTCATCTTTAACCAACATTGACATAATACACTTTTTTTGGAACTTATTCTTTCAGGCTTAACCTTGTATAACCTTGTGTATATTTTGTAATATAAATATAATTTCTTACAAAATAAATAAATAAAGGACAAGCACTGCAAAATGTCTGAAATAGTGAAGTCTGACGAAGTGAATGGGAAGAACCTCATCTGACTAGAGTGTTGCCGACGAGTTTACAAAATGTCGGCAACTCGTGCCTGTGTCCGAACCTCAGCGCAGTTGTATGGCGGTAGTCGCCAAGATACTTGAATCGTCGAGTATCGGATACTTGCCTATCCCTGTGGAAGAAGGGCCTTATTGTTATCGAGGCTCATTAGTAAATAACACAATAAGGAATAAAATACATTAAAACATTATTGAATTAGCGGTCAGAATAAATATTAACTATTAGAGTATACTAATGTTAAGGTGTTCCAAACTTCGTCACATTTGATGAACTTTTGACATTTAACTTGTTGAAAGCCAGCATCCAAAAAACATATTTTTTCAGTACGACGTAAAATATTTGACAGTTCTCGCCTTTCTTACGAATTCAATTTTTATAACATTTCTTTTGTGATGTAATACAAAAATTACATCAAAATAATGTAGATAAAACAAACTTCCTAATAATCACAGTCATTTTGTCCGCCATCTTTGGTGCCCGGCGCGTCATTGGCAATTAATATGAATTATTCGGAGTGGCTAAATGCTATCCAGTAATTCGTTATGTCAAGATCGAGAATGGCCCAAGCAATTCTGACCTTGTTCTTCATACAATTTCTTTATGCGTAAGAGGCAAAATCGCTTCAAAAATCCGGACCCGCCGGGGGGACTGCGGCCTACAAGAGGTTAAACAGTCCAAGTTAAGCGCAGATTCTCGTCCCCTTTCAGTTTTTGATCAGCCGTCAACCATAATAAATAGCATCACTGTTATGTTTTACGGCTAAGTACAACATGATCAAACGTTGAATTGCGTTTAAAACCATCGCAAGGGGGACCATTCAAATGTTAATAATTCAAAAATTGTGCTGATCGTCACTTAATTGTGATGAAATTTTAAACATCCCAGCCTTAATGACCAATACAAATAAGAGATTAGTAACTTTGCCATAGAACATCATTAAATGAACCATTGCAACTTTGTGTACATGACGCTTTATTTATATAAACTATCTGACGTAGGCACAATAATTATTATTGTAATATTTTAATTAATGAAGATAATATTAGCGAAAGTCAATCGAAAATCTGAAACAGAAAAACGATACGGATACATCTGGGACTCGAACCCAGGACCTCTGGCAATCCGGGCCAACGCGCTATCCACTGCGCCAACGTATATCTATCCGATTCGGTCATTTTTAACTGTATCATACTTTGACTGAAAACCACCAATTTCCGTTGTTTGTTTTTGGGGTGTTATGCCGTGTTGCGCTACCTCGGCTAAAGAAGGAAATAGCGCAACACGGCATAACACCCCAAAAACAAACAACGAAAATGCTTTTGGCCGTGAAAATCTAAAAACGTATCTGAGAACCACCAACATTATTTTCATTTTCTTAACGCATATTTTTATTGGCTGCTATCTTTATGTATGGTTGCAAGATTCAACTTGAACTAAATGCCATCTAGATAGAGTCAGGATAAATTTTGTCACTTTTCACTTTCGCTAATATTATCTTCATTCATTAAAATATTATAATTTGAGGTTTAACTCATTAAGTTAAAAATAAAAAATTATTATTGTTACTATAAATAAAATGACAAATGCAAAGCTACAGTTTTTCATATCTGAAAATTGGTAGACAGCACAAAGGATTGAAGATTATTGCTTGTAAGTTAGAAAGAGTGTGCTTAATAATTATTCAAGAACACCAGAGCAAATACAACACATACAAAGATTAAAGACAGAATTCAGACAGGTGTACCATTACTTTACGTGTGTGCCAAGAGTTATGTGCACATATGTATATTCCAAGAGGTTAATATTACAACTGTAAAAAATATTTCCTACCTTGGAAGTCTTTTTTGTCCAATAATTGGATAGGGTCGATAGTTTTTCCCGTGAGGTTTTTGCGAGGGCTCTGGAGGCTAGGTTCAGCCGTCTCCGAGGCTTCTGATTCGGTGTCTTCCTCGTGTATGGTTCCCTCGCTGCTTTGGACACTGCTGCGGCGCTGCGGGGCTCTCGTCGGCAGTCTGCCGGGGGTTCTCGGGCTATCCATAGACCTCTCCAGCATTGATCTTTGATGCCGGGTTAGCCTAGATGACAAAATGTTTATACAGTGAAACTCTCTTAAGAAGTTTTCCAAGGGACCGGGGAAAAAAACGTGGGAACACTTCTTAAGTGTGATTCAATTTTAGCCATTTAATTTATTTAGAAAAAGGTGGGAATGTGAAATAAATGAAAAATGGTAGAACATAGTTGATTATAAAAAGTTTATTTACATACTTACATATAAATTATAATTTTTTTTTTCAAAGTATTTGTCTATAGTCGATTGCTTTATCTCATAATTGCTTTATTATAATTTTGCATCTCTGCCAAATAATCCTTAAAGCACTCGGACACTTCTGTATTCCCCATCAAGAAATGCTGAAAGGCATCTAAGTGGGCGAGTGCTTACCCACAGGTTGGAATTTTCTTCAGGTTTTCATTTTCTTCAGCTATATCTTCTTCATCCTCTTCTGGTTCCTCGGAGCACAGATCGAATATGTCCTGTACTACACAAGGAACCAATTCAGAATCGATTCGGACGTAATCCGAAAATGTCTCCGGCAATTCCATTCTTCCACGGAGAACATCCCATGTGGCATCGAAATCATCTTCCGGCTGCTCCCTCTCTTCTGGCGCGTCCTGGAACCCGGCTTTCCTGAAGCAGTTGGCAACGGTTTGCTGTGTCACCGAGTTCCAGGAAGACGAAAGGAAGCAAACGGCTTTGAGTAAATCCAGTTAATATATTTGATTTTCTTCACTCATCTTTTGTAGCAACCTACAGACCATTTTTTTCCTGAAGTGCTGCTTCAGGGAAGCAATTATTCTCTGGTCCATAGGTTGCAGCACTGATGTTGTATTGACGGGAAGAAATTCAAATATCCAAGGTCCCTTGGATGTGCAGCGCAGTGGTCCACAAACATTATTTTTCTATCTTGTGCAGCCATCGTCCTGTCCATGCTGAGAAGGTATTCGTGGAAAGTCTTGAATGTCATCCATGCCGAATTATTATTCCGGTATATGATTGGAAGGTTCCTGATGTTTTTAAAACATCAGAACTCGCATGTTCGTCCACACCTGGAATACTGTTCACAGGTTTGGAACCCGCGCTATATTGTTTATGATAACAGGTTAGAAAGAGTTCAGGAGCGATTTCTTAAATTCTTCAATTTCAAATCATTCAACTTACACAACTCTTACGACGAAATCGAGAAACATTTTCGTATCACAAAACTACTCAACAGAAGGCTGGTCGCTGATCAGATGCTCTTGTACAAAATTATTAACTCAAAAGTTGACTGCCCGGAGTTGCTAAACAAAATAAATTTCCACGCACCGATTCGATATAGCAGACAAATTTACCCTTTTCTACATTGATAGATGCAACACCAATTCCAATCAAAATTAATTTATACAAAGAACATGTAACTACTATAACAATAAATTTGCAAATACAGACACATGTGCTGACATATTCACAGCTAGTTACCATCGCTACAGAATTTCTTTGAGAACACTCTAGGACGATTAAATTAATTGTACCTAATACAATCATATTACTCGCGTGGCAACTTTCCCTTATCCCTTTCTTCCCCTTACCCATCCCAACCCAAATACCTATTTCGCAGTCTTAGTTTTGTGCATTATTTATTTGTTTATCATTATAATCTGTTTTTTTTTTCTAGTTTACGTTCATTTTTATATTTCTAAATACCTATCTGTGAACATTAATAATTAGTGTTTTTTTTTTATCCATTTATGTATGCTATACTATTAAGACTGTTTAAGTTCCTTAAATAAATAAATCTTGGGTTTTTGGCCTTCCCGATTACCCATAAAGGCCACTTGTCGGAACCATCCGCATTGGCACATACCAGAACTGTAATCCTCTCCTTGCTCTGTTTCCCATGATGGCAGGCTTCTCCTTTAAAGGCAAATGTTTTATCTGGCAACATATTGAAAAATAGTCCGCATTCATCTGCATTGTATACATCACTTGGCTTGTAAGCTGCCAGAAGACCGGGCAGCGTGGTGGTCCTCCATACATCTACTACCTCCGTATTCACATTGTTGCACTCCCCATTTACTGTTTTGTACACAATGTTAGCACTTCACCAGAATTTGTCGATCCATCCGTTGGAGGCTGTAAATGGAATATTTAGCCTCCGTGCTATATCTTCAGCCTTTTCCTTGATTATTGATCCACTTAGTGGAAGGCTGAGTGCGCGTTTCTGTCTGAACCATTCCAGAAAAACAGCCTCCACCTTCTCGTAATTGCTGGACTTCGTCTTCTGACAATTCAGAGGTCCTGTTTCCTGCGAATGTTTGAAGATATTCTCCCTTTTCGCCAGTATTCCATTTAATGTTGTCACTGGAATCGCGAGCCTTTTTGCCAATTGAATGCGTGTTTCTCGGCGCGACGCATCTAATTCTCTGAAGATTATTTGGGAAATCGATAATGGTTTTCGTTTTACAACAACCGGTTTAGGCACTCCGGATAAAAACATGATTAAAAAAAACACGCACAAAAATTGTCAGATTATCGGAAAAAAGCAATATTCAGCAGTATAATACTGAAAAAAATCACCCGAAAATCAATGGAAAAGCGATAGGTCGGCAGTTAAGATAGGACAGTCAGTGGAATATAGCGTTGGTCAGAGAGTTCAGTAGGTAAAAAATCGGAAAAACGTAGCAGGTGAAAAAATGGAGCGTTGGTGGTGAGATGTAGATGGCGAAACCTTAAGATCGAGACTAAACAAATCAAAACAAAACCATCCCATGGACACATTCATAAATATTTTAATCCCTTATCGGCAAAAGAGAAAGTAAACACAATTTTAAAACTCTTAAAAATCCTTATGAAAGTGTATACGAAAAGCCACTAGAATTCGGATAGTAAAAGTTGCAGCATTCCAAAAGGTTCATACTGTTGATCTTATTTTAAATTGGTGTAAAGGCAATGGATTATACTTGTTGGTCATTACTCGCGCTTAACTTGACAGTTGAAGACAGAGCCGCGGATATACGCTATCTCTTTTTTACGCTTTGATTTTCAATATGAACTGAGGGAGAAAGAAAGAGTTGTTTTGGTTAATTTTAGCAAGCGGTTTGATAAAAGGACACCGCATGTAATTTTTTTTGTAAACAAACTGCCGTGGCCCTCCGCAGAAAAACCTCACAAAGTCCTATGCGGCAAACTGTTTATTATTAGGCAGATTTAACTTTTTTTGCAAGCTTGCTGCTTGCTCGAATTGTGTTCGAGAGCCTATTGTTATGAATGTTATGATTTATGATGTATTTTCGCCAGGCACAGTTGACTATCATATATTTTTAAAGATATTTTAATCCTTTCCTAGAAATTCCTTATGAAAATAATACACGCAGCCCAATATTATGTCGTACCTACCTACCAGACGTCGAATAGCTACGATTTTGCACGTAAATAAATGGCTTGATGCTTGAATCAGAAAGTTAAATCAGAGGTGTTCAAATTCAGCCTCGCGGTAAATACAAAACAACAACAAAAATCATTTGCAAAGTTTCGTTTCAATCAAAATTTTAAATTTTTGCATATGTATTTCCTAACCTTCAAATTTAATTTACGACAAATGTCAGATGAATTGAAAAAAACGTAATTATAATGCATATTTTACCATCTCCCCCGGCGTATTTAATCATGTTGTTATGTAATAATAAAACTAAATATATATATATTTTTTTTAAAAGATAGACAAACATTCCCGGGTTACAAATAACCCAACAACATTTGAAAATCTCCTACTACCACCACACTAAGCGGAAGATGTTGCTTGTGTTGTGATGGAGGACTTAGCCAGCCGAGGAATCGAACACGGAAGGCCTGGGTGGGACCCAAGCGCGATACCCACTCAACCACTGACCGGTCAAGGTGAAATATTCCATATTAATAACTCAGGTACGGGGCATGCGTCATTCCTATGTCTACCTACGTTAAATTGTCGTGAAAACAAGCCTATGTGCCCAAGCGGTTAACAGTGATCCGATTATCAAAAGTTTTTCGTGTTTTACAAATTCATATAATATTATGAAACATCTCATGTTCAGTATCAAAAGGAAGATTATTGAAGGAGGCGTCAAATGTAGATCTAGCCCACGTTGTCATTAAGGCCGAAAAAACATGAAAGGTTATATTAAACTCAACCATAACCTCTTGAATGCCAGGTGTTTTTGGAAAAAATCGCGCGAAATTATCTTCCCGGCCTTTGCTCAAATATCGTATAAAAACAAAGGAATTGTTTTTTTTTGTGATTGTTTTCTGTTTGCCAGATAATGTACCTTATTATTCATATATATTTCATGATAATATCGTTACAAGTTTTCCCAGAATAGCTATTTTTAACAAAAAAATGTGAAAATATTTCCCATTTGACAAAAAAATGTAAATAAAATATATTCATACGAAAATGATAATTTTTTTTTATTTCTCTACAAACCTGAATAGACAACCTACATGAAAAAAACCAATTCAAAGGTGTTTTCGAAGAAGTAATGACATAAATACTTGTTGGAAAATGAAATGACAGTTGAAAACCGTTTGTAAAAGTGACGCCAAGTTGACCATAGATATTTATTATAAATTATTCAGATGGGTTGGCGCTATGCGGATTTTTGCTATGTCAAGACCGAGAACGGCGCAAGCGATTCTGACCTTGTTCTTCATACAATTTCTGTAGAGATAAGGGGCAAAATCGCTTCAAAAATCCGGACCCGCCGGGGGGACTGCGCCCTGCGAGAGGTTAAGTCAAAAATATATTATGGACTTCAGGATTCAAATATTTATCAATATGTGCTTTAGATATTACTAATAAGTTTGTAATATAGACAAATACTTCAATTCAAAAACACCGAAATAGCTTGGCGTATGCTAGTTGGCAGTAAATTTGTTCAGGCAGCATAAGGGTTAAGTTTGATTGAAAAAAGTAGTTTACCTTCTGCTAGCCGAGTATTCCAAGATACTCGATTGTGCGGCAGTCAAGTCCTTTCCTCTGGAGGAATCCGTCTTGTCAAGATGTGACTTATCACTTTCAATTTGAGATATTTCAGGAATGATGGAGAGGTTCGTGTTGGCGAACGCGAGGATGGAACGCCGAGACTTGCGCAGGGAAGGAGCAGGTTGCTCTCCCCCGTCGGCAGGGAGATCGGAACAGAAAGAAGTGTCCAGCTTAGATTCACTTCTGAGAGTCAATGATCTTCTAGAACTGGCATTGGACACCACACTCAAAGTATCATCATCTGGGTCTTTTTTAGATGATTTCCTCTTCGATGCGCTCCTCGTGGACATGGCAATACTTGTGTCCAAATCTTCAGCTGATTCTGAAAGCTTATCAATACTCTGTCGCGAAGAAACCGAAGATCTTCTTTTAGGTTGTTTTCTTTGAGGGGTGCTCAATGTTTTTTGTTCGGAAATAATTGGGTCCACGAGCATTTTTTCTTCCACAATTGTTTCTTCCAAATCAATAGTTTTATCTTTGTCATCTTTCGTGGGTGTGGAATGTTGAACAGCATCTTCTATAACCATATCTACATTTGTTTTATGTTCTAAATTATTATTGGCATTATCATTATTTACAGCAGCGCTTTCAACATGTTCAGCGACTGATTGAGTATCTAAATTAGTATCTATTATAATTGCTTCTGCATTATTGTTTATATGTTTAGGGGCAATAGTTTGTTCCCCTTCACTTTCATCTTCGGAATATTTCAATGAAACGGAATTGTCTTCTAATAAGGAGCCATCTTCGGTCATCAATGACATATTGTTGAATTCTTCCTGTGTCATTGTTTTATTGACTTTGACAACTTCAACAGCTGGGATTTTGGTTTCTAATAATTCAGATCCCACTTCGGAATGACTAGGCAAGGAGACTTTTTCACAAACAGTTTCATTCTGGGCTGCAGATTTCTCAACTTCAAAATGAGTGAGCAAGGATTTTTCGACAAGTGATTCATTTTTTGATGCTGATTTCCCAACTTCTGATTCAGCAGGTAAGGTTTTTGTTTCACCAGCTGATTCACTTTTGGATGCAGATATCTCACCTTCTTGAATAGAAATGGATTGTTTTTCACAAACTGTTTCATTTGTAGATGGAATTTTCTCAGTTGTTAAAGTTTCTTTTTTATGAAGTGATTCAATCCTAGGTGCAGATTTTTCAACTTCAGAAAGAGTAGGAATGGTTTTCTTTTCACTAACTGTTTCATTTGTAGATGCAGATTTCTCAGATGCAGATTGAGTAAGAATGGTTTTTGTTTCACTAACTGATTCATTCTCAAATACAGATTTGTCAGCTACCGAATGAGTAGATAAGGTTTCCTTTTTATTAGCTGACTCAATTTTAGATACTGATTCCCTAACATTTGATTCAGTAGAGATGATTTTTATTTGATCAATTATTGGCTCACAGTTGGATGCAGACTTCTCAACTACCGAATGAGTAGTAGATATGGTTTTTATTTCATCAATTGACTCACTGTTGGATACAGATGTCTCAATTTCTAAAATCGCAGGGATATATTTGTCAGCAACTGATTCATTCTTCAATGCTGATTTCTCAAGTTCTGAATGAGCAGGCAAGCTTTCTGCGGGTATTTTTTCTAAATCTGATGATGGTGTTTCAATAATTTCTTCAACACTTGTCTTTAGTTCTTCTTTTTCTTCATCAGCTAACAAATCAGTTGCCACATCAACTTCAACAATACTGTGAATTGGTTCTTCCATTTCAACATCTGTAGGTAAGTCATTCTCAGCTTCCATGACTTCAACCGCTTCATTATCTAGAACATTTTCAAGTTCCAACTCGTGTTTGGATTGTTCATCATCACTAGATGCAATGGTGATGACTTCTGAACCAGCATCATCCTAAAAGCAAAAACAATATAAAGTAAACCAATACACAATCTTAATATATAAAAAAAGAATGTTTCTTTGTTTGTCTCTTATGAGCTCCTGAACTATTCACCCGATTGCGATGAAAATTTGGGATTTGATAAGCTCATGCCTGCGATGATTTCAATATACAGGGTGTCCGGGGGTAAAGTGCATTAAGTTCGGGAGGTTATTCTACATAATGGTAGGAATAGGAATAAAAAGTTAAAAAACTTTTTTAGTAAAAAGGTAAAATTAGTCAGACGTGTAAGGTTTAAATGTTTTGCATTATTGCCAAATCTATCACTCACCATACAGTCAGTGTTGATTTTGAATGAAACTGTCATTGTTTATTAGCAAAGTAGGTAATTTAATGTACCCAGCAGTATTTGAATTTAAAAACTGCATTATCCACTGGAGCGACATAGCAATTTAAATAATTTTTCTCAGATTGCTAAAGGAAATTTTTCCGCCCACATTAAAAAAATCATACCTCAGAATTTGAATATGGAGACATACAAACTGATTATAGTTCTATATAGCCAATGAATTCTCCTATCTTTTGTCTATTATCACATATTTGTAGGATTTATAAAAAGAATATAATTAAATCTTTAACCTTAAAACATTTTAAACAATCTAGAGAATATTTATTTTGTTTTATTTTGAATGTACAATATATTACATAGTCATTTTAATTTTTTTTTTTAAATTTAAATTTGCCACAGTTTGGCAACAAAGCAATCCGAGGTTTTGGAAATAGTGCCATAATGTGGCAAAAAGCGCTAGAGTGGTTATAATGATCAACCCTCGTGAATTTTGGGTTTTTTAACTAGTGTGTATTTATTAAGACTTACAAGTATGATTACTGCAGACACATTAGTCTAGGGATATTTATATTTAATTTTGTTTTATATTACCACCAAGAATGTTCTATAAATATCCTGTTTGTGTCTCAAATAAATAAATAAATAAGTACTTAAAAGAAAATGTTTGTTCAGTGCGTCTTTAGTTTATTGCTGTCAATGACGTTTCAATACGTCGTCATGGTTCTTGTCTATTTAGTTGTAAACTAACCTTACTGATAAAATTGTGTTTCTTTTGTACGATTTTGTTAAACCCACGCTCCGTAAGGCATCAACCAAATAATAGAATCACATGTGATGACACTACCTGCATTTCTTGATTAACGACCTTCCTGTACTAATAATATTCGTTTTCGTGCTTGCCTACAAGCAGAAGTGGACATTTTGAAAATATCTTAAATTAGTCAAAATCAATGACATTGGTTAAAAGTTTCGTTTTTAGATTTTCACGGCCAAAAGCATTTTCGTTGTTTGTTTTTGGGGTGTTATGCCGTGTTGTGCTACCTCCTTCTTTAGCCGACGTTTCGGACAGCGTTGCAGTGTCCATCATCAGGGCAGATCCGGCAGATCCGTCGATGTGAATTTGTAGTGTTAAGTGTGTGCTTATTTAGTTGGAAGCGATACCGTGCCGTTAGCTTAATTTCAGAAGAAAGTGAACTACTTTGAAAGGGAAATTTGGTGAAAGCGCAGTATTTACGTTAGCCTGGGGCCCGTCCACGGAGAAATGTAACGAAATTTCCAAACGAAAGTAGTGTCATCTTGTGGCGAATTCTAGAAATAGAAAAAACCAATCTGAAGCGAATGTAGCCAATATCAAGGTATAAACAAATGGTTTTATACTTTTGTATTGAATTATTATATGTTATTAAAGTATACTTAGACATGGTTTTTTGCGATTAGCTTTGGTGTAGCCGTCACCAAATTTCCCTTTCAAAGTAGTTCACTTTCTTCTGAAATTAAGCTAACGGCACGGTATCGCTTCCAACTAAATAAGCACACACTTAACACTACAAATTCACATCGACGGATCTGCCGGATCTGCCCTGATGATGGACACTGCAACGCTGTCCGAAACGTCGGCTAAAGAAGGAGGTAGCACAACACGGCATAACACCCCAAAAACAAACAACGAAAAATTGGTTAAAAGTGTTTAATAATTTTATTGTTATAAGTGTAACTTCATTTAGTTATTTAGTGCTGTTAACTTTTTGAATTTTATTTATAACAAAAGATTTGGTAGAGATTTGTCGATTGTCAAAATCACGGCCTGTTATTGTTTACACGCGGTTTCCATGGATACGTTCCAATCAGAAATGTGCGACGTTGCCAGGTTGAATTTAAGTGTACCTACCTCACACTAAGGATTTTTAGTAGGTACGTCTTTTTGTATGGGAAAAAAAAGTTGGAATTTCAGAAAAGGTTTTTATCTTTTTTACTCCTTCTATCATGTAGAATCACCTCCTGAAGTTAATGCACTTTACCCCTGGACATCCTGTATAATAGTGAGCTTTACTTTATGAAATTGCGATGAAACTTTGGTGATTTGTTGTGCGCACACCTGCGAAGGTTTCTATATATATAATGGTGAACTCTGATGTTGAAATTTGTATAAATATTTTATAGCAATTTATAGGTGGCGCGCGAGTAGTTTGAAGAATGTGTGTAATTCATGTAGTTTAGCGGAAGGAAGAGAAGGCGGGAGGGGAAGGGAAACAAAGGAGGGAGGAAGGCGGGATGGTTTAGCATGGGAGAGAAGGAGACGCGGGAGGAGACGGGTAGGTGGAAGGGGAACGGGGACGAATGGAAAGGACAATGCATACTGGGAACTTGCTAGTACAAAATAAAAATAGAATACCACATTACTATCAGAGTAAAAAGTTATTTACCACATATGCTTTGTTAGCTGTATCTCCTGAACTCTCCTCGATGTATAGGTGATCATTTGAAGTTGAACTATCCGATGTGTTGCCCTCGTGGTTCTCCGCATCACTCTCGACCTCAGAATCTTCACTGGGCTCATCTTCTTCCTCATTACTATCGGAGGCCGTGTCAGCAGCTCTCTTTACTACTTCATCATTGCTTTCAGATTCCCAGTCATCATGTTTATTTTCATGATCTGAATTAGCAGCAGTATGATTAGAGGAACCATTTGAATCATCGCTTTCTTTTTCCTCTTCAGTTTTCTCCCCGGAGACTTGTGAACTGTATTGGCTGGACTTTGCTTCTTTTGAGTCTGGGCTGATGGTTTGCCAGCTGTGTTGGGTGGTGGGTTCATTTAAATGAATGTCTTTTTCATTGTCACTTTCTAACTTATTTTCTTCAGCATCACTTACATCGGAATGCAGAAGGGATCCTTCTTCACCGATGAACTCCACTTCCATCTTGTCTTTTTCCGATTCATTTCTTTCACATTCAGTATCAATGACTAAACCGTTTGAATTTGAATCATCATTATATACTTCTGTAACAACAGTATGGATTTCCTTTGCGGTTGATGTAGTTTCACTAGAATCCTCTACAGAGTTCAATGGATCCACCTCAATGTTTATTTTCACTATAACTGAAACATCTTTATGTGTTGTGACTGTGGAACTTATTGAATCCAATTTTGTTTCCTCGTCATGTGCCTCGTCATGTGATGTTTCGTCTTGCGTTTCTAACGGTGCAAAGTGTACAGTAGAACATTTGACAGATACATCAGCACTTTCTGAAATTGCTTCACGCACTAATTGCGATGCAGTCGTTGAATGGTCAGAACTAAAAGTCTTCTCAGGGCTATGAGTTGATGGTTTCGAACTAATAATAATTGGCTCCTCATCCGAGACTTCCGATTCTGCGTCTGATACATCACTAGCTAATAGACTTTCATTTTGCGAGTATAGCAATCTACTTGTATTTGAAAATCTACTTGAATTATGATCTTGAGAGTTGAAAGGTGAATATAGTGGACTTGATGTGATGGTTTTGGTAGTTGAGAAAGATTCTTTAAATACACTAGAGCCCTGTTCCTTTGAGGATTGTTCTTCTGGAATAATACGAGTATTGGACTCATCCTTGAATGCTTCTGGCTCTGTTAGCCAACTATTATTAGATGTAGAAAAGTTGGTTACAGCACTTTGAGTAGATTCTTTAGTTTGGGTAACTTCTCTAAAGCTAACAGAATGACTAGTGAATTCTTCTTTAGAGACGGAAGACTCCAGAATACTTGAACTTTTGGAGTAAGCATTTGCCTCCACAACCATTCTGGCCAGTGACATTTTGGCTCTACTTTGGATAGGAGTATGTTTAGCTGGGGATTGCCTAGGTTTACTGATAGATTCCTGACTGATGGGTTCCGGGGTACGGGTTCTGCTTCTGAAAAAGCAAAACATAATATAAAATAATATTACAAATTAATATTAAGACCTCACATAAGGCAGTGGGATTGTGGAACCCTAATATTGAGAGTGTTGCAAGGTAAAATAAATTATATAAGAAAGTAGAAGGGATACAGGGAAATTTGGACTACTTCAGACTACTCAAATCTGGTCACTAAACTTCAATTTCAAGAAACATTTTAAATCTGAATGGTAAATTTTGACCACGGTGAAACATAAATTTACCTATCTTCCAATCTGGTTGCAAGGAATGCTGAATTATTAATTGCAATAAAATTTTATTATTTATTAATAACTCAGGTACGGGCCATACGTCATTCCTATGTCTACCTACGTTAAATCATCGTGAAAACAAGCTTATGTGTCCAAGCGGTTAAATTAGTATTATTTATTAAAAAAGAAAAGTGCTGACCTTAGACTGCGCCTGGTGTCGGGTGACTGAACTAATTTGCTAATACTCCTTTCTGGAGTGTTTCTCAGACTCCTCCTAGCCTGTGGTCCCTTATACTGATTAATTGGGGATGAAGACACATCCGGCTTAGGTTCCGATTCTACATTTGAACCATCTCCGTCATCCCTACTTACAACCTCAGGTCTCACATCATAACTCTTCTCAGTACTTGCTTGGTTAATTGTTGATTCCGAGTCAGTGTCGGTGTCTTGAGGAGTAAGAATGTTTGGTTCTTCCGCATTCATTGTACTGTCTTCTTCTTCTTCTTCAGTTTTAGCACTTGTTGGAGTAGGATCGCTGACGGCAGTTATATAATCGGCGAGCATTTTTTGGCAAACGGGAACATTTTCAGGGTAACATAAATCATCGACTTGAGTGCTAAAGCTGCTGCGAGCTGAGCTTCGTGCCGACAGCAGATTTCTGAAAAAGGGTCAAGTTACATAATTATTATCGATAGCGGAAATTTGAAATGCTGTAAAGGAAAATAAATCCAAAAATGAGTTAAATATGTATGTATGTCATTTTTATTTCTCTTTCAATCCGTGTCATTGAAATATTTCAGAAAAATAAGTGCATCTGTTACGACGTGCATTTTAGAGGATTTTTTTCTCTGAAAATACTGTTATTTAAGAAATTTACAAAAAAATGTTAAGTATTCTGAAAGATCTATTCAATGTTATTTTATAATAAAAATTCATAATTATATGACTACAAAAACCGGAGATATGATTATTTGTTTCTTTTCACTCTCTTAAACAATTAACATTTTGTCCTTTACAGCATTTCAAATTTCCATGATCGCTATCATTATGGTTAAATAAAATTTAAATTCTAAAAGCGACAGGAACCCTCAGAGACTTCAAAGTGTCAAACTGTCTGTTTAACCTCTAAGGGTCGGACCCCTGCATTTGCAGTATTGAAGAATCGTGCCCATGCACGGTACGAAGCACCGCAATTGCAGTGTCAACCTTATACATTCATTTTGCCTTCAGATACTACCTCTAAGTTAGTTAAAGACAAAAATAAAAATGTCACTTTATAAAGTATGGTATTGTCTATGTGTCGGCACATAAAAGATTTTTATTTATTGAAGTTTCTTGCCATTTAGGTTAATGTACTGCTATGTAATGCTAAAAGCATATTTCAAGCATTTCCACAATAAGATAAAATTCATTATTGCATCAATAGATACCAACCTCCCTCTAGGCGGTGTTTTCTTGATGGGCGTAGAAACAACTGCTGATGGAGAAATAGAAGCCTCTCGTTCGTCTCGGGCACTGCTGTTGTGAATTCCCTTGCGGGGAGACACTGTTAATCCAAATCCACTGGCTCTACTCTGAAAAACAAATATATCACCTGACTTCAAAACTTTGTATGCCGGTTGTTTGGCAGTGTTGAGGGAGCCCATTTACAAATTACATTTCATGGGTTACAGATATTTGAATTTTTAAGATACTTATATAGATAACATTTGAATTTCTCCTACTACAATCAGTATAGGGAGGAAATGTTGGTTATGTAATGAAGGAGGACTCGGCCATCAGAGGACTGAGCGGTATCCTTGAAACTAAAGGACTGAAAGAGTCAGCAATATAATGTTTGTTTAACTTACCCTGAGCCGAATGGAAGGGAAATCATAATCTTCATTAAAGTCTGAAGGGCTCATCGAAGGAGACGGAGTATTGCCAGCAGACGGAATATTGAACCGTATAGACCTGTTAAATAAAATAAACATAAGATTTTAACTTTTCAGATTTTTTTTCAGGTTATTTTATGCTTTGTTGCACTTCCTGCTTGTTAGCCTTTGCCTTGATGATGGACACTTTAAATTTATCAAAAATGTTGGCCAGGGAAGAAATGCAAACATGGCATAATAAAACCAAAAATAAATCATAATAAAAATAGACATACATATACGAGTATTTCAAATGGAGTAGATATTTCACTAAATATGTATTGACAAATTGATTTGGACAACTAATAATTATTCTAGTATAGTATACAGAAGTTCAACGGAATGCAAATTTCACCTATACGCGAAGGCAACAAACAGGCTTATGTAGCATTGACCACCAGCGCATAGAGATTTGTATGAATATTCCAAATTGTAAACAAATTTGACAGACCGCCATTTCTAAACACAGACTGGGATGCTTGTACAGTGAAACCCTCTTAAGAAGTTCTTCCTTATAAGGTTTTCCTGCCTAAGAAGTTTTTTTCCGGTCCCTTGGAAGACTTCTTAAGAGGGTTCCACTGTATTGAGAGCTGTTAAAGGAAAATAAATGAAAACGAATGTAAATGTCAAACCTGGATAGATTGTCGGACTGCGTGTGTTGACTGGCCGTTTCCAGTTCATCGTCAGTTTCCGCAAACTGTCTCTCGTCTAATCCACTGGCAGCGCTTTCCAGTAATTTCCTCACCTGAAAACATTATTCTGTTCATCGGGTATCCCTTTACAGTGGACTTGGTCACACAGCTGATAAACCAATTTGTAATGAACAAACAAATTGAATAATAAAAAGAAGGAGGCTTAGATAACATAATATATACACATGTAATATGTACACAGAAATGAAGGGGGTTAGTTTTTTTTTTTTTTTTAATAATTTTTCTTTATTTTTTGCTTAGCACATAATTATAAAATTTGTGGATTTATCGACCACCATGCTAGGCACATGCCCGTGTTATGGTGGCCGATAAAGTAATTTAGTATAGTAGTTTACAACAGTAAATAGGAGTTCAATCTTCAATCTGACCACCACAACACGGGCATGTGCCTAGCGTGGTGGTCGTAAAATTCTCAAAACATGTAACTAGCAGTTTACGAATAAAGAAAATTAATTAATTTTACTAATATATAGATAGATGTATGCAACTAGCATGCTACCAGCACTGTCAGTAGCTTGCAACTGATGCAAACCCATTGTAAATACGTTGCGTTGGGGACGAACAATAGCAAAATAGTATGTCGGATACTCACGAGCCGGCAACAATATCTAAGTCTAGTACACGCCAAGGCTTGTCTTAATGTTTGGCGATAACTATATGTCCCTATACAAATGGCCTAAGGGAGACCATAATATGAGCTGTTCCCAAAAGAGAATTAGCCCGAGGGGTTAAGAGGGACTTCTTAGATGAGTGTGGGTTGAGAATCTCTTTTCTTCTACAGAGAAAACCCGATGCTATTGTTTTTTTTAAAAATTTTCTTTATTAATTGTAGGATTTTTCAACCACCACGCTAGGCACATGCCCACGTTGTGGTAGTCGAAAACTATGGGTTTGGTTAGTTTAGTGAAAGTGAACTGAAGTGATCATAGCTTACCTTGAGAATGCTCTGGGGAGTAGCTTCCCTCACGGAAGTCCTATCCACGGAAGACCTCCCACTTGCCCGGCTTCCACACCTCCAGTAAGACTTTCTCTCCACAATGGGAGTGTGGAGCAGGGCCTCAACTTCTTCCTTGAGCCGGGGATCCTGGGCGAGGGTCTCCTGGTCCAGCTGGGGATCTTCCGAGGAGTCAAAGCGAGGTCGTTTTGGGGGGGTTCCCTGGAAACTGTCATCAGGGGGGGTGGTGTTCATCTTCTCGATCTGACACAGTCTGGAAAAAATTCAGATAAACTCATGTAATATGTCAGTTTGGGTATTGCATCATACACCCAGTCCTGCTGGGATTTAAACTTTAATAAAAATAAAATATATGCTGTACCGTGGGAAATGAACACCAGAATGTTCGATGAATGATTGTGAAACTGGAACCACCATTTTTTTAAATTTAACAGTAGGACCGCTAGGATTATGTCACCTATGGGGATGCTGTGTTGAGGGTATTTTTGACGGAAGGAAGGAGTGAACCTATTGTAGGAGAGGAAACGCGGAGGCTGACAAATCATTCCACTACCGAGCTGTTGAACACAAGAGCGAGTCGTAGAAGCGACCCTACCTCGTTTGACAAATATCAGCCGTGTACAAATGTTAGGCAACCTATAATGACGCTAGTTCTTCAGAGCACCTTCCATTGAAATACCGATAGAACAAGGAGACCATTTTCTTCTCCTGAAATTGCAATCCATTTGTTATGACGGAAATCTATCAAAAATAACGCCTGTTTCTACACACAGTCAAGGGTTTGTTTGCCTGTATTCAACATTATTTAGTATCATCTCACCTGGATGTGTGGCGTGCCATCTTGGGCGTGCATATGAAGGGCGTCTCCTCCACCTGCAGCGCGCGCTTCAACCCCCGCGCCACGGTGGGCCGGTCCATCCACGTCTCGTTGGCCTTGTTAATGGTGGCCTGGATGATGGAGGACTTGTACTCGGCAGGTTTGGGAACCACGGCCTGCAGGTTTACAGTCATCGGCGTCGGCATCAGCACTGGAATAACCAGACTTGTAGTTCTAACAAACATATCCAAAATAGAAAGGCAAAATTCAGCAACACAACAAATCTCGGCCAAAAATACATGTTACCAATTCCGATACGTAAACTTTGGATCAACAGAACTATAAATACCTAGGAACAAAATTCCTTATTAAATTCCAGAAAAAATAATAATCCTAATTTTTGGTGTGGGTCTGATTCTATTTTCGTCGTTACTTACTTATTTTTTGCAAAATTGTGTTTTTTGTAATTTGTACCGTATTACCAAATAATGTGTTTATATATTTAAAAAATATTATATAATCTACCGTATCCCCTTTTGTCTGTGGCTCGGATGCCTTTTTTTATTTTTTTTAAATGCAATTTTAACTTTTATGTATAAAGAAACTGAACAAGGACAAGGTCAGAATCGGTTGCGCCAATATCATTCCAGATATTGCTTTTAATTTCAGTAATGTAGCTTCTCGGAATCCTTTGAAATTAATGTTCTCTTGAGAACGGCATCCAACATACAAGATGATTTACATATGGGGGTGTATAAAAGCAAAAACGCCACTCTCCAAAAATGACAAATTTGAGTTACAAATGCCAATCCATAGCAACAAGATAGTTTTTGAGATCCTTAGAAAATCAACGGCAAATCATGGAAAAATCTATATGAAAATAGGGTTTAGATGCAAAATCACCACTCTCCACAAAAAACCAATCACAAGCCTAAATTCAAAATAAATTCAACATGACCGATGAACACATTATTATAACATTTTTTTATTATAATAATTCACATTGGATTATACTTGTTAAGTTGTTACTAAAAAATCACACCAAAAATGCGTAGTATTCTTTGAATCTTTTTTGTGATTTACAGAAAACAGTACTTTTGGAGAGTGGCGTTTTTGCTTTTATACCCCTCTTATGCAGTTTCCCCGGTACAGCTAGAAATGATAGTTTAAACATACCCTTGTACGTGGTACATCTTTAACCTCTCGGGGAGCATGGCCGTAATATTACGGCCGTGTGCCTAACGCGTGCCCGAATAAAAAATACGGCCAGAATAAAAAGTCTCCAAGGAGTATGGCTGTATTATTACGGCCGTGTGCCTAATGCAGGCCCAATGAGATTTATTCATGAAATGTGAAGTGTACTGCTGTCAGTTTCCGAGAATGTTCCGAACATTTGAACAGCAGTTGACTCATTTACCGATGTTGCTCGCTCACGGAACACAGTTTTGTTAGAAATAGCTCACTCACCGAGAGGTTAAAAATTAAAATATGTACATATAAACATAATTATAAAAAATAAATATTACTATATACAGTGAAACCCTCTCAAGAAGTTTTCCAAGGGACCGGAAAATAAAAACTTCTTAGGCGGGAAAACCTTATAAGTGGGAAAAATTGGGCCATTCAGTCTTCAAGGGACCGAAAAATCAAACTTCTTAAGCAGGAAAACTTCTTATGAGAGAACTTCTTAAGAGGGTTTCACTGTATTACAAAAGATGAGTGATTATTATTGTGTCATCAATATGTTTATATTTTTGTATAAATAAATTTCTTGTAAAAAAAAGGAATTGACCGATAAGCACCTAACTTTGCAGGAGAGTAGAAACCAAATTAGAAAAATTGCGAACAATTTTTTTTGTTGAAAATTTATTTCAAAGACCAAGTTTTAGAAGATTACCTCATTTATTTATTAAATTAAAACAATAATACCAACTTTTCTTTCCCAAGGTGTTTCCCCCTGTGAGAGTCGACAGGAACCTCGTAATCTTGGGTAAGGTTTTGCAATACAAGTCCACCAGGTCATTCCTAGTCTTAGTTTTGGGCACATGGTCCTTCTTCCTGGAGAAGTCACTGGTCACGTCATAGGGCAGCTGGCCCTTACATGACAGGTGCTTTAGGTCCTCATTCACCTGCTGTGCCTCAATGTACCTGCAATTATATACATACACTTATACATAATCTGTCTTATAAATGGGGTATGTATTCTGTAACGAGGTGCAAATATACCAATAATCTGTCTTATAAACGTGGTGTGTATTTTGTAACGAGGTGCAAAGTGAAACCCTTTTAAGAAGTTTTTCAAGAAACCGGAAAAAAAAAACATCTTAGGGTGGAAAACCTTATAAATGGGAAAAATTAGGCCATTTGGTCTTCAAGGGACCGAAAAAACCAAACTTCTTAAGCAGGAAAACATCTTAAGCGAGGACTTCTTAAGAGGGTTTCACTGTATACCAACGCTTTAGGATAACTTACCTTGATCTTTGGAGATAGTACATAACCAACAGATTATTAGATTCAGAATCCCCAAAAGCCTTCAAGAAATTGGTTAGTATTTCTTCCTCATCTCGGGAAAATGGCAAAAGCAATGCTTTTGATAAAATTCCCATTTTCTGACAACCTAAAAATAGTAAATCGTAAATTAAATGCAGTTTTGTTAATGATACAGTTTTTTCACATTGAAAATTATTCTTCATAGTGCAGAGGTTTTACGGTTGTTAAAATTGTGATTTAACGAGTGGATAGATTAGACCATTTGGGTTATAAAAGTTAATTAAGCAATGAATACTGCATAATTACCTTCCAAAAACACCAGCAATCGTTGTGCTTTTTCATCTGAGGAATCAAATTCGGTCAAGGATTCCTTTATCAGATTAAACGCCTCCAGAACCAATCCCCTGGAGAGATAAAGGTTGCAGCAAACTTGCCAGTCGTCGAAAACCACGGCCTCTCTGTTCTGGCCGCTCTCCGCCAGGATGGTCGCATAGGGGTTACGAACGTGCAAGTATTGCAGTGCGGATTGTGTCTTTTTCTGGGCCAAAAGTGACGAGAGTACCACGTTGTGCTGCCACTGTTTGAGACTACCTCCGGCTAGCAAGCTCTGCAGTTGGACCAGGGCAAACTGAAATCAAAAATGCATGCCAGTTTGGTATATTTGTAGAAACAATTAAAAATGGACTTGATTCAAAGTAGCAAGAAGAATCTACCAGCCCAACAAATGCTACGGCAGTCTGAGAAGGTCTTTGATAAGGACATAAAAATATAAAACACCCAGTTCTAGATCCTCACAAAGGTTATTTATTGGATATTTTTGAGAGAAGAATCTTTGAAGCCTTATAAGAAAACGGTGGACAACGCACAATAACTAGCTATACCAAGCGTTTAAAGGGCGGTCAATACCAAGAGTCGTGTGCAGCTCCACTGGGCAGGATATGGAAGGATGGAAGATGTCTGTGGACGTCTGTAGGACGAAGTGGAAGAACATTGGGAGGCCAGACCTAAACTGCACGGCTGGAGGGTATGTATGTTTTATAATATAATACTCACATCAAACCCTCTGTGGTCCAAATGCCAGAAAGCTTCAGTAATCTTTAGTCCCGTGTTACTGAACCCAAACATGGTGGGAAATTGCATCAATCTTCTTATTATATTCTCATGTCTAAAAGAAAATCAAAAATATAACATAATTAGAGATATTCAAACTCATACTAGTGACGCCACCAACTGGAAAGGTAAGTGTGTCGATTTATTTTAAATTAAATATAATACCTGCTGTCATCGAAGGTTGTAACGTAGTCAACCAGGACATAGAGAACCAAGTAGTGTTTGTACTCCTCTTTGATTTCGGGAATGAGGTATATCCTCAATAGAGAATGTAAAGATGGCGGAGGGTACAATCCCTGCGTTTTGCTGCCGTCATCCATCCAAAACCTGACAAAATTTAAATAAATTTTAAAACATTTTGAAAATTGGAATTATCACATTTGCCTGGAATGGAATTTTGCAACGTGAATTTTGTCATGGAAAAAATAACATATTTTCAATTGAGAGGACAAGCTAGAATAATTTTAAGATACATTATTTCCTTGCCAAGCGAATAAAATATATTTTAATATGTTAGAAGCACTTAAGGTTCAAAATATCATAAAATCGAGGCTAGTGTGGCGAGCTACTAGAAAAACCACAGTGATGTCTTGGCACACTAGGTATTTGGATTTGAAATGAGAAAATGCACAGTTCCTACCGGGATGTCATTTAGCCAGTACCTACCTGTTGCTAACCATGTCACCTTGCTGGAAAAGCATTTTGAATTTGGAAAAATGACAAGAGAAAAATTGCAAATCTGAGTGCATTTGTTTTAGTAAAACAAAAGAATTAGGCACTCCGTTGACGAGGCAACTGAAACCAAACAAAAATCGGCTGGTTTCTATGTCTTGATTGGTCAAAAAGCTTGTTTAACAATAGACGAAGAACAATCAGCTGGCAGCTGGCAACTAGCAGCGGTCGGCCACGGCAATCAGCAGTGTGAGTTGCAAGTCACTGCTTGCATTACCATTGACAACGGGTTTTTGAGTGATTGTGAAGTGTGCGGGCTATCACATTGTCATACAAAGACAGTTGCCAGTTGACAATTTTCAGTTGCCTCAGTGAGCGGATCGCCTTAGAAAGACCTTGGAAGCAAGTTGGTGTTTTAATCTTAATTGTGTTCATAATTTCATTTTTGAACTAAAAGGAAGATTTTTCATTCTTATTATTTATAGTCCATTTCCAAGTACATATGAAGCCGTAATTCGTAAGCAGTTTCAAATGCAAAACTAGGGGTTAAATTGATAATAAGGAAAATAGTAATTTCAGACTTTGGTTATCCCTATTGGCAAAAGGGAGGAACAATAATGTAATGGTTTTAAAGTTACATTTTTAGCTTATCTTCGGTGCACTCCGTTCTGATGAACTGGTCAATGAATAAGAGCGGACAAAACTTATCCTGCAGGTTTTCCAAAGCAGGATTTTCACCATTCAAGCAGTGAAGTTTGTAGCGCCTGTAAAAAAATAAAGTTATAAATAAATAGTTATTTATGAAACAAGTACATTTAAATACACGGAATGAATATTTTATAAAAAAAAAAGAACAATTATACTGTGTTAACATAATATGATTCAAAGTAACTCGAATTTACAATGAGACTGTAAAAAACTAAATGTAAACTAATAGCTGTTTAATAACTCAGGTACGGGACATACGTCATTCCTATGTCTACCTACGTTAAATTATCGTGAAAACAAGCTTATGTGTCCAAGCGGTTAAAGATTGCATTCAAAATATTTTTAATATTTTTGTCCAAGTTAAGAAAGAAAGGAATGATGCAACCGCAAACGGCGTGAAACGCTGCTTGCGTGTGCTTCGTTCCTTTCCTGGGTTCGTGTTTCTGCTCGCGTCTCGGTTTGCAAATGTATACGCAGCATTGAGAACATGAAAAGAAAGTTGCTATAATGCAGTGCTAATAATACATAGTTAATAATCTTTATCTTTATATAATAAAAATCTCGCATCACATTCGGAATAAACTCCGAAACTACTTAACCGATTTTGATGAAATTTGGCTTACTGTGTGTAATTTGGTCCAACTTAAAATATAGGATAGTTTTTATCTCGATTATTGACCTCAATATTCATTAATGCAAATTAAATGTTTGTTATAGGACAATGATTTGTAATTATTTGTAAGTTCCATAAGTTTCTAACAGAAAAGTTAATTTTAAGAATTAATTTATTGACACAATACTTGGTTATCTAGACTACGCAACCATCCAGTAGATTGCGTTGTGTTTCGTTAGCCACAGCAACCCGTGCCTGGGTTAGCTAGTATGTATATATTTTTTACACTACACACAGGGGGCCCTGAGAGAAATAATTTCCCTCAGGGTCAATGTTATCTTTGGTGATGCTATGAAGTTGGCATATTATAGCCCCGACCTGATATATTGTAGCCCTTTATTTCTATGTACCTAACTGTGTTGCGTTACATAACTATTATTATCAATTATTGTTTATGAACAAAATACAGTAATTGACATAGAAACTATTTGTTCACAGTAGGGGCTACGGTTAGGTCATATATTAGCTTGTGAAGGTAAAAAAGAGTGTGTGCCGAGACAGAGCTGTGTGGCGGTTCATCATCTCTGCCTAACAGTGCAGAGAAACTGGTTAGTTAGTTGTAAAGAATCAACTCTCTCAAAAAATCAACTCCCAATCAGGAAAATTCAAGGAGAAATACACATCAACAGCATGGAAACCTGAGGAAAATGGCCTTATGGCAACAATTCAATTTGTTAATAAATAATAATGACCTGTTTTGATAGTATCGCACCAGCGAGTCGACGGGGTACGGAAGGCGCTCATTGTTCTCCTCCAGCAGAGGGTGATCCGTACTGAACTCCGGCAGCAGCCCCACGTTGAGGAACCACTGCACCACCTGGAAGTACAGCGCCACCACCTGCACCGCCTTCTGCTGTAGCTTCACCTCCTTGATGGCTGTACAAGTCAAATGTATGTCCATGAATAAGGAGATATTGACTAACATCCAATGATAACTTAATAGATTTCACATCTGGCCTTATCTGCTATCCAAAATATTGGCTAAAGAAGGGGGAAGCGCAACGCGGCATAATAATTGATCCTACATACCAATTTTTGGTTATATTAAGCGGCGTCTCCTCCGACAAAAATGTGTACACATTTTGTGGATAGTAGTTAGGTCGGGGCCACAAAATTTTTATATTCCGTGGCCGATAGAAACAAAAAAACGTTGTGGTCCTGCCCTAATGTTTTTGCTTTTGTCGGATGTTTTGTCACAAGAGACTGCCTACACATAGGCAGCACCTTAGTGGGTTTCCATCACATACTTTGTTTTATATTTACATATTATTATACTCGTGTAATAAAAACAAATTATTATAATTTTAGTCATTGTCATAGATATTATTTAGGTGCACGTATTTGGAAATTATGATGACAAAAATCTTTTTTTTTTTTTTTTAATTTATTAAGGAAACAACAGTTTATACATATTTTATTAAAGTAATTACATTGTTACATGGTTGCCTGAACCAGTAAAGTTTCTGCATAAATGTATAAAAGTTTAACGTTATATCAATTAACCTCTGAAGGGCCATGTTTTTAAAAAAAAAAATCAAACGTCAAGACGTCACTTCAGAATTTTTTAAGCAAATTTGCCTATTATGTATAAAGAAATTTGCCTATTATGTATGAAGAACAAGGTCAGAATCGCTTGGGCCATTCTCGTTCTTGACATAACAAAATACTGGATAGCATTTAGCCACTCCGAAATATTCAAATTAATTGCCAATGATGCGCCGGGCATTAAAGATGGCGGACAAAATGGCTGCCGCTTGATAATATGAACGCTGTCATATTCGAAGTCTATATTTATTCATTATTTTTTATATAAATCCATTGTGGAAAGCATAGATTTGAGTGATTATTGGGAAGATCGTTTTATCTACATTATTTTGATGTTATTTTTATTATATATCACACAACTGTCAAATATTTTACGTCGTATTGAAAAATTTTTTTTTTGTATGCTGGCTTTCAACAAGTTAAGCATCCTTGATTTAACAACAAACTATTGAATATATTTAATTATTTTATAATGAGAACCAATATTATATCATTGGGTAATTGTTGGGTAATTGATGTGAGCGTAATAAGTAAGATTAAGAAAGGGACGCTTAGATGGTTTGGGCATGTTGAGCGAATGAATGAAGAAAGGAGTGTAAAGAGAATTCATGACGCGAATGTGAACGGTAGAAGAAGCCGAGGACGCCCAAGGAAGACGTGGCACGATCAAGTAAATCAGATACTTGAGTCGGGCCATGTCAAGAGTCAGAATAATAGAAGAGTATGTATGAGAAGATGTATATTTTAAGCGCCCTTGAGGTGATTTTCTCACGAAAATGGCGCTATAAAAATCATCCAAACATTATTTATGAATGTGAATGAGGCAAGGAGTGTGTGCCAAGACCGAGTTGTTTGGCGGTCCGTCCTCTCTGCCTACCCCTGCGGCGAAACGGTGTGATGGTTAGTTAGTTAGTTAGTTAGTGGGTAACTGTTCATTATAATCGTGAATTTGCTATTGCCGTTATCGTTATAACCAAGTTCGACTGTATATTCAATCAATTTACTAGGGTTATAATGAGCGTGTCTTTCATGTAAGAACATGTTTTTATTATGTACATACCTTCAGGCAGCATTAGAGGCTCGCACTTCTCCGCCACGCTGCCCAGCAGACTGGCGACGCCTGCCAGCTGCCGTGTGCAGCTCTCGAGGCAGCGGGCCGCGTTCCCGTCTGGTGCCTCGCCGGCATGGTCAAACAGTGGCAGCGTCAGGCGGTCGGCGCATCCCTTGAGGCAGAGGGCGCGCGCCCACGCCCAGCGCGTCAGCACCGCCAGCGAGCAACCGGCCGAACTGTGACCGCCCGTGGCCCAGTCGCGGGCGCACGCCCCCAGGAAGTGGATGAGGCGCGCTTCTAAAGCGATGGACAGGATGGTCTGGCGTTGGGTGAGCTGGAAGGAAATTTGTGTTTTGAGATCGAGATAAAGTTAGTTATAAGTTAGCTTATCGCCATGCCCTCACATCAGGATAATGAAGAGAGGATATACGTTACAGGATCCAAGAGTTATAAAATGAGATTGAATAAAAAGCTTGATGATACAAGATGACTTTAACATCGAACCTCTGCTACTCTTTACAGAAAAATCGCAATTGAGGTGTCTTGGTCACGTCAGCAGCACCATGTAAAGTTGGGAGAAATATGTTCAGAGGCTGAGCCTACTATGGAAGGAGGCCGCTGAAGTAGCACAAGACAGGACGCCTTGTCAAGACAATGGATCCCCCACCCAAATAGAACAAGTAAAAGAAGATGAGTTATGTGCAATTAAAAAAGATCTATATCCTAAATCTTGGGTTTAATGGGTCGCCTTTATTAGCAGAATGCGGGCATTACAGCTGGTTCTAGAAAAATTCCCATACATTATTGAAACATTTTATATGGCGAATATTTACAATGGAGGTGCTGATGACCGGGGTGGGTTCCACGTAGAGCGGAAGCAGCCCACAGGAAACACACTGCTGGAAGAGTTTTGTGGGTTGCAGCAGCACGGAGGGGCCAATCTCGTTTATGGAAGACAGGATCTGTCTCTGCACGCCCATGGTGGACAGGCGCGTTATGTCCGTGTTGGTGAGGCAGAAACACTCTGGAAACATAAATAATATACAATGTTCCTCTCCTTTCTTTTTCTATATCATGCACTTCATCATGTATTATTCAGCAAAAAAAAAATATATTTTAACCTACATTGCATTATTATTTTTATGCTGTCTACAGTTGAAAAACTGGTTTCTGTTTTGTTTTTTTTTAGTTCTCTTTATTTTTCATATAATATATTATTTTCACTTAAATTTACCTTCATACCTACTATTTATGTAATGTTCATATTTTAAGTTGATCTTTTTTTTTATCCAAACATTGTGTCTCTGTATAATATCATATCATACATGTTGAAAATGAATAAATAATAATAAAATAAAATAAAATAATAAATAATACGACTTCTATTCCCTCTCCAGTCGTAGGTAAGTGATCATCAAACAGGAGGATATCCATCATTAAGGTAGCATATTCAATATTCTGGTAGCGTCCTCTCTGCCTTACCATTTTCTGTTCCTTAAATATCCTTCCATCATTTCATTATCAAAGACAAAACTTTGCAGCCCTAAATCACAATTTCCAAGAGCTATCAAAATCATTTACAAACCCTTTACCATTTCAGTCACAGTGATGACTGTAACAGAGTAGCTTTTGTTTGTGCAAAATCATTTACAAAATCACTCCATACTTTATTTTAATAATGAGATTGGAAGATAAATTATGATGCTAGTCTAATGGAGTTTTTTTTTTTTTTACATTAGGTCCACACAGGAGGCCCTGAGGAAAATAATTTCCCTCAGGGCCTATGTCATCTTTGGGGATGCTGTGTGGAGGGTATTTTTAAGGAAAGGAAGGAGAGGAAGTTCTGGGAAGGAAAAAGGTATGAGGGTTGGGTAGGAATCTGGGGTTCAATGTGTCTAGATCATCCGCCGCCAAGACCTAGACAATGAACCCCATGAACCCGGGCACCCCTGCTAAGTCACCAAACGTAGCGAACCACTTGGGGTGACCTATGGCAGAGGTGTTGGTTATCCAATAAATGGTTCCCGGGGCGGCGGTACCCATTCCCGCCTCCCAAATTAGTCTATAGTCTATATATTCAAACAAGTCTATAGGTTATTTTAAGTAATGTCTAATAATATACTGGGATGTAGCACCATGATGAGTTATGAGATGGTTATCCAGCAGACATTGTGCAGTCTAGAGGCTATGAAAGTTGGCACAGGTGTTGTCAGACTTACCATAGCCCAGAGAGTTGGGGTAGAAGTGCTCCTCCAATCGAGGCACGGAGTAATAGGGGGTGAGGGTGTCGGCGCTGATTCGCACATCGCACAGGTAGGAACTGGCGGTGTGGGCGAGGGACTCCCCCAGGTTCACCACGCTCAGGTAGCTGTTAGTCTCCAGGACAGTACAATCTGAAAATAAACCACATTATATTTTTTCAAAGTTGTCTATTTTCAGAAGTACATATAAATTTAAGTCGAAAAATTAATTTTTTCCCAATATTTCGCTTGCAATGGATAGCCTCAGCCAAGCGTAAAGAAAAGTAAGGACTTTTTGCTTTGCACCTCTCAAACTAATCATACACCCTCCCACTATTCTCTGAAATCCAAAGACAATAAAATAACATCAAGTGGGAAGTTTTTTAATCTCTCCTATGTTGGTGTAGAATTTTTTTTTTAAATACTCTGAGAATTCGCAGAACAAATACCGGAATAAAAATGATGGAATACCGGAATAAAATGGTTTTTTGCAAATGTTTTCCGTTTACAAGACAATTTTTCTTATTATTCATATGTGGGGTATAAAACCAAAAACGTCACTCTCCTGAACAATTCTTAACCTGTCATACTCCGGTGTACCATCGATTTTGTCCCTTGAGTATAAATAAATTGTATCAAGAACAAGGTCAAATCAAAATCAAAAATCACTTGGGTCATTCTCGATCTTGACGTAATGAAATACTGCATAGCATCTAGCCTCTCGCAATTATTTCAATAAATTGTCTATGATGCCGCAGGCATGAAAGATAGCCGACAAAATGGCCACCGCGTCAAAATATGGATCGAGTTGGTTTAGAAACTCTATATTGTTCTTTCATTGTTTTTTATATAAATTCATTGTGGAGAGATTAGATTTCAGGTATTATCAGAAAAATCGTTTTATCTACATTATTTTCATGTAATTTTTGTAATATATCACAAAAGAAATGTTATAAATATTGGATTCGCAAAAAAAGGCCAAATTTACGTAATGAAAAAATATATTTTTCCTATGCTGGCTTTCAAAGGTGTTAGCACTTGACAAGTAGTAAGTCGAGTGGCGAGAAACTCGCTACTTGACTCTCCAAAAAGTGTTCGCACCGCTGTCAAGTGGAGTTTATTAGTAAGCGATGCGTCGCGACATGATGAGCTGCAACGCAATAAAGTAAAGAGATGAAAATAAATAAATTATGGTCACGAAAATAGATAAATAGCTGCAAAAATAAAGAATTTTAGAGTAGCATTTTCGCTCCAACGGGACAACACATTGCACATATCTGCGTCTACGAATGTACTGCGCATGTCAGTGCGCAGGGACGCATGGAGGGGGACTCTACTCGCCGAAAAAATAGAACCGAGTGGATTCAATCTACTAAAGAGCTGACTAGCCTACTCTACTAAAATTGTGGTGTTCGGACACGTTTAGTTACTAATATATTCGCTACTCGACTAAAATACTCTCCCAGTCAGAACGACTCGTTAGGGAGAGCGAACTTTTTGCTTTTATTCCCCTCATATACTATATTCATGTTTATATTGTAAAACGTTTCCCCAGAATAGCTAACTTAATGTACAACAAAAAAAATCTACCATTTGGAGACAAATAGTAAAAAAAATATATATATATATATAGAAATATATAAACTTTATTGAAGTATTTATTGAAGTAAGACTTCTTTAGGCATATTACGACGGGTTACTCAAATCTTTTTTGGATGGAAGTAACATTTTAAAACGGAAATAACGTTCGATTTATATTTCATCATATTAACGTCATAGATATGACAAAAATGAGTGTGAAGCCTGACAATGAATAACAAAACGTCAAAGCAAACTCAAATGTCAGACATCACCCATTTATTTTTGTGTACTAATGTATAAGGAAAGTTCAACAGGGTTTTTGTTATATGATTTAACTAATTTGTATTATTTTTACGATGAGTACTAACCCTTTTTTCTCTCCGATTCTAGTGAATTCTAGCTATTGAAGTAAAAAGTGGCAGTAGTGTGACAATAAAAATAATGTTGTTTAGATTTCAAATGGCTGAATCGCAGGAAAATTTTACCCCTTCATCTATAAATAATTATTAACGAAAAAATCAACAACCAAATCATGTTCTTTTTCTCAATTTTATTTTATTTCTATATAAACCTAAATATGAAAAATAACAATTAAAATGTGTTTTAAAAGAAATAATGACTTTCATACTCCTTTGAAGCTCAAATATTTTCATTTTTGAGAAGTTGTTGAACAAAATCGAATTTTCGCTTTCAGACAATTTGTTTCGTAAGCCATCGTAGAATCTGCATTTAGGAAATAAAAAGTAGAAAAAATTCCAGAGTGGATGGTATTAGATGGTATTATTAACACATGCTCGAGTGCCAAGCAAGGTCGCAAAAACTGTTATGTTTGTAAAAGCTCTTTAGACGTTAAAAAAATAAATAACAAACACAAAACAAAAAAAACTTTAATTTTGAATAAATTGTTTTGATTTTTCTTACCAGGCATTTGTTCCTTGTACCACTGATCGATATCGAAGACAATCATCATACTCTGCACGGGTGCCAGCACACTCTGTGGCCAACACTCCCAGACCACCTGGCACAGGTTGAGCACGCACTCGTCGCAGTCGTCGGCCCGGCCGGTCGTCATGGTGATGGCATGGCACGCCAGCGCGCGACCTCCCACAACGTGCTTGGGGACAGAGGGCGCGCCCGACAGCTCCACGTTGAAGCGCAGATTGCAGGTTATGAAGTTCTGGAAGGAAGATTAGAGGTCAAATAAAAGTCTAGCAGTAACTAGGCAGCCTATAGGACTTGGAATTTAAATTAAGTCGTTTTTATATATTTGAATTAAATTTGTTAAAATTTTTACATTTATTTTGACTGTCCAACTAGGTAGGTCTCCCTAGTTGGAATTGAATTGTGTAAGTATATAAGTCGTGTTTATGTATTATCCCTGTTGTGCCCTGGGTGATCATTATTGTCAAATAAATTGGCACAACAGAGTTAAAATTACACCCAATTTTTCATTTCCAACCTCCATAGAAAAAAAAATGGAGATTTAAGTAAAAAATTTACTTTGTAATTTTTATTTCTCATACCAATATTAAACTGCTAGCTAGAATTACACAAAGACGGGATTACACATGGATGAAATTACAAAAGGGGAAAATTGCACATCCTCAAACCACACCTACTTATTTACTTATTTTTTTAAAATACATTATGTATTACATTTTTCAATGATCTTTGGCTGTCCAACTAGGAAATTCACCTATTTCAGGACAGTCAAATTGAACAGATTTATTGAATGTACCTAATTATTGTTTTGTCTATTAAATTGTTTTTTTTTTTATTTCAATTTATTTCACCTCTTACAAACAACAATTTTACAATTTTAATCATTGTTTAACTAAATAAAAACAAAATATAATAAAAAGGTATAACAAAAAGGTGAAAACATCATTTTTTTTTTGGTTTCTACACCAATTAAGAGAACTGGCTCTTGAGCTTGGTGTAGGAGTTATGTAAGAATATACAATTTTTAGTCCATAATTAATATAATATCAAGTTTTGACTTTTACTTAGATTACACTATATAAAAAAAATAAAATAGTTTTAATGGTTGATCTAAGAAGTTGCTTGTGAATGTAAATAAATATTTAAAAAATAATATAAATGTAGAGAAGAGAAATAAAAAGAAAATTCAATAATAAAAAATTAAAATTATAAACATGACATGTATGCTTTTCAATCATTCCATGAAATTTTACTTTTGATTTTGATGAATTAATGAACTAAATAATCAAAAATAGCTAAAAGAGAAAAAGAAAGTATGGAAATAAAATGTAAATTCAAAAATCATAAACGTGTATGATTTTCAATCATTCCATGAAATTTTGTTTTGATTTTGATGAATGAATTAAAATAAAAAAAAGGTGAATAATTTCGGTAGGTGTAAAACTCTCCATATGTAATTCGGCCGTATATAATGAGGTATTTTCACAAACGAGGGATTCTGTTGAAAATGTATGGAATATTTAAAATCATTTTTCTGATTTTAATCATCGTATTAAAAAATGTTTGTTTTTTACGTTTTCATTCAAATTTATTCATTTTAAAAATGCTCAAAAACCTACAAAACCAAAGCGCCCCGTGATTGTCAACGACGCTTCGTACACACGTCATCATACAAACAAAGCAGAACTGTCGGAAATTTTTCAAGAACGAGGGACTCTTATGAAGTCACACATCGAAAAAGCCGTATCGTCGGGATTGCAAAAATGGGCAACTTAGATTCGCTGTAGAAAATTTTATCGTCAACATAAAAACAAAATAAAAATACCACAATAATTGTAATTTTTTGCTTAATTTTTAAAGCAATAACAAAATTGTGGAAATACCCTATTCATGTTTGATATTCCGTAATATTGGTACATGAAATTCATTCTAGGGTGCACTCATAGATCAATGGTGAGAGTAAGGGGTTAATAAATAATCACCTACCTCATAGAGATACCCCCCTCCGTTGAGGGTGGTCTTTCCTTCGTAGGTCAGGGCGTACATGGCGGCCAGGGGGAAGCCCTCCTCGTGTCGGTCTAGCGAGGAGTACACCACCCACAGATAACTGAAGGCTCGGGGGTCATCACATGGCTCCTAAACACAATAACCAACTAATTTATAACATACGCATTTGGATAAGGTAACTGGTACAAACCACATTTAAATAACAATATCAGGACAGAGTCGTTTAGATACTGCTTGTACGTAGATTGCATGCAGTTGGAAATGCTTTCTCAGAAGTAGTAGATGTGTTCAACTACACAGAATATAGTTACAAACAGGGTATAATAACATACCTCAATAAATCAATGTTAGCATAATACCTACTATTCCACAAAATTATTATGTATTTCGCATGTTTTGTAAATGCCCGTACAGGCATATCTATAATATAAAAATTAATGTTGGTTTCTTTGTGTGTTCGTACCATATGCGCGGCCATACCGTTCATCCGATTGCGATGAAACTTTGGGAATATGATGTGCGCATACCCGGGATGGTTGTAGGATAGTGAGCTCTGGCGTTATGAAATTATTTCCTATACTATTCATATGAAAAAATTTCATCGGATTGTTATTAATTTTTTTTGAATTGTTGTGAACATGCCCGTGAATACTTCTATATATATATACTGGTGAGCTCTGGCATTATGGAATTTGCATAAAAAATTAAATAGGTCACGCGAGTTGTTGGAAAAATGTGTGTAATTGGAAATGACACATGAGAAGCCCAGGAAGGTGCCTGGAGGCACCTTATGGAAACGATGGGTTCCTGACGCCAATAAGGACAAGGGGAAAAAGATGATGATGGGATGAAAAATACAAATCTTTAAGCTGATCACCAGCTATCTTGGTTTATGAAACCATTACCAAAGAGTTTCTTAATGCTAGCAAAATTTTGGCATTGGTTCTTGTTATAAAATTTTCGCAGGGTTATTGATATGCTTTCCAACTCACCAGAAATCCGAAATGAGTGATTGGCAATCCATCGGAACTGGGAGGTGACGTATACTCCAACTTCAGCGTGATCAGATTCCACAGTTGAAAAGCACCAAAGTTGAAAGCGATAAACACACTGGCTAGCTGCGGGACGTACAATACATTGGTAACAAAGACTTTCTCTCTCGTTGCTCGCAATCTGATTGTGTTATCGGGATTGTGCATTATGTACTGCAGGTTGTGGAAGCATCCCTCGTTGATTTGGATGGCGATGTGATCTTCCTTTTGGCAGGCGATGGCCCTCTGTTCATGGATCACGTCGATGTCGTCGATCGACAGGACAACTAAATCGGCGAGGTTTAATTCGTCTCGAATCAGTTCTTCTTGGCCGCTGTTAGCGTGGAGGATGGCTGGAAGAGAAATCAAGGTAAGTTTAACAAAATACTAATATGTAGGTACATATAAACATGTAACTTTTCAATGCAATCGATTCCACTACGCGGCACGTTTTTACACAATGTATATGTTTTGGTGAAACTTCACAGATCATATATGTGACATCCGCTTATGGGGATAGCCGTCTATGGACTACATATGCGACAACAGCGTAGATGGACAAAATAAATACAATCATAAAGTTGACCTTCATTTCAGATGAATTCCTAATGACACACCGCATTAATAACCATACTAGTTGAGTCACCTTCTATGCAGCTCTGCCTGCTGAGATCGAAAGCCAGCGCCATGCCCCCCTGAGTTCCGATGAGCACGGTGCCATCGAAGCACTGCAGGGGCCCCTCTGGGAGCCTCTCCACATACTGCAGGCAGGACACGCGGCAGTCTACGCGCACAGCGCGCAGCACCCTGGAGCCCTGGCAGTGGAACAAGCAAACCATGCCCCCGATCAGGTCGCACTCCAGCCCCACCAGTAGCTGCATGGTGTGCTCCAGCAGCGGGGTGGGTAGCTCGTAGACACATGTCACTTTAGTTCGCAGATCCCTGGAAACATTCATATGTAACTCATTAACATATTGTTTTTGGTTCCATGACAAAACAGAACATTTTAACAAAAATTCTTATTTTTATTATTATTACCAATGATTAATTTCTGTCGGAAATTTTAAACCTCTTAAAAAGTGAGTTTTTGAAAAAAAAAGAACAAAAATTCCCATAATTTTTTTATTGTATCCATAGTACCAATGTATTATATAAAAACAAACTTTGTTAAAAAAAAATACAATAAATAACACATATATACAGGGTGTAAAGGATTTTAACCAGCGACTTCTGAGCATATTTGGAGTAAGAAATGTAGATGTCATTTTGCTGTCTGATATTTTTTTTCTATTAAACAGCAAAAAAAAAGTTTTTTAATCACTTTGTCGCCACTGATCCAACCTCTCGCCACTGAACACACATCGCGAAGGGTTCACGTGGTACGCATTATTTCGTGTTACCATGATGCTGGGACGAGACAGAGTGCTAATCAAGTGACCCGCTAAGCTCTATCTGACTACTCAGATGCGACGTGTGATGGAAAAATATATTTTTGTGTTTTTAATTGAAATCAGTCTTATCAAGCAGCAAATGGACATCTACATTTTTTTTCAAATATCAAACTTTTCGAATCACTGGTTAAAACCTTTGGGTACGTGCTGTTATACCTGTACATAATATCAAAATAACCGAAATAATCAGATATTAGTAAACAAATTTATATTAAAATAAATAATTAATAGGATGATTTCCACAAAGACAGCATACATCCATACTCCTTTATACACATTTTTTTACAGCCATACTCACCGAAAAGTTGACCCTGTAAAGTTTCCCTACTTAAGTTTTATAGTATTGTATCGTTTAAACTTGACTAAATGTCGTTAAAGTGGGTCTAAGGTGTTTTGAAATTAATAATTTGGAATAAGCAGGGGTTTTTTTCTCGCATACTTGTATTATAAAATAAATGAAATAACACAATATCTACACTATGTATAAAATTCTTTTAATAAATAAATAAATAAATTATGGTCTATAATTGATCTCGGCTTAAGCATATCTGGGAGAGAATGAATTATAACCAATTTTGAATGCTGTATTTTCCATTGCCTCGAATGCAGTTGTCTTTTTTAGTGATAAAGGTGAATCAAAGGGTTTTTTCTAAAAAAAATTCATATTAACCTTGTAACAGTTAAATTTCATCTCTGGCACGACCAACTCCCACCGGCTTCCTAACCCAACTGCTGGAAGCGTTTAAATTCAGAACTAAACAGCGCGGCGTGGCAAGCTAATATCTCTGCACAACGAACGGCTGTAAAACAAATCTCATCGGCAGGTACTTCCGTGAAATTTAGCTGTTACAACCTCTCGGGGAGCAAGCTTTTTCGAACAAAACCGTGTCTTGTGAGTTAGCAATTTTGGTAAATAAATCAACTACCCCAAATGTTCGAAACATCCTTGCAAACTGATACTGATGGCAGTACACTTCACATTTCATGAATAAATCGCATTGGGCATGATTTAGGCACACGGCCTTAATATTACGGCCATACTCCTTAGGAGACTATTTTATTCTGGCCGTATTTTTTATTCAGGCATGTGTTAGGCACACGCCTGTAATAATACGGCCATATTCCTTGGAGACTTTTTTATTCCCGCCGTACTTGTACGGCCATACTCGCCGAGAGGTTAAGCGTATCCTGTCATACCAAAAGTTTACCAAGTGATTATATAATCCTGAGACCAATTTAGTTTCTTGGATTTCACAACTAAAGAAGCCCTTTGGTTTGGAGGTTAGGAAGTCGTCAAATATCTCAATGGAAGTAACATTTCATAAATTTATCTTTTGACTTCTCACAATCTTTTCCTTTTCTACAACTCTTAACTGACAAACAATACATGGGCGGATGATTTTCTTTATCAAAAACTGACTAAATTGGGTGTCTTCACAAAAAGTATGGATTATTTTTTTCATCTCTTAGCTTTAATAAATAGCATTGTTAAACAAATAGTGTGTTTTGTGTATGTATAACCATGTTAGCCAAGTGGCCGAATTGGATATAGTAGTTGTCAAAACTTGCAGAACATTATGAAAACCTGATTCTCATTACAATACACAAAGTAACAAATATTGTTCCATTAGAATATGAAAAGGGGCCTTTTGGCAAGGAGTGAAATAATATTTGCTTGCCAATTTGTATAAATTAGCGAGTTGGTATCACAAATTTGTGATAGCACACTGAAGTTTTAATAAAATATCTATATAAGCAGTTGCATTACCAAGAACGTCAACTATTGCCCTGTGTCGTTGACCAAAATAAACAAACTAAATAAAATACCGTAAAATCGCTCCAAAAGTCCATGCTGCAATTTTGTGTCCAGTCACTACATTGATTACTATAAATTTTGCTCCATTTGTAAGCCAGGCAAAGCGAGAGTTCTGTAAGACACCTCCATTGACAAAACTGTAATCTAGAAAGTTAAAAATGACAAACGCAGATTAGATTTATACAATAAAGAATCAAATTATCGGTATAAATTCAAATGATTACAGAAACCTTTTGATTGTTGTTCAGAGTCGTAAGAGCAAAATATAAATATTTTTGTTTGTACCTTCGGCCTCTTCTTTATTGTGTTGCAAAAACGTCGTTACCGATGGAGGCAACTTTACAGCACCGGCTACAGTGCTAACCGAATCTTGAGATTTCATTTCGAAATATCTGAAACATAATATTTACAATGTATCAAAGAAGGAAAGCAACAAGGAAAACCTACCAGGAACAGGATCAAAGCAGGTGATATTGGAGGGGTTATATTCTGTAAATTATGTTGATACAAGCGGATCAGCAAACCGTTATTAGGTCTAATACTTACCGAAATACACGTAAAGTGAAATTAAAAGCATTTGTCAAATAGTGGTGTCGATTTGAATCAATTTAGACAAATATAAAATGTTTTTTGACGTATAGTTCAAAAAACGTTAGCGCGTTGAAAAAGAAAAATGTCTTCGAAACGAATGTGTTGCCAGCGCACAAAGTATTTTTATTACCACATGAAAGTAAACACTTGCACAGCAAGTCTAAGTCAAACGCAAATGAATAAATAAATTCTTGGACTTTTGGTGGGTTTCTCATCATCCTCATAATAGCTTATCCATACTATAACGAATGTTAAATAAAATATTTGCAATAGTTAGAAAACTCGGCCAACTTTTCCAATATATAGGTTCGAGTACCTACCGCAGAATAAACTTCGACTTATAATAAATAAATAAACCAAAATCGTAAATCGAAAATAAGCTTTATAGTATGGGTGAGAAACCCCCTATAAAATATAGGAGAGAATAAATTAAAAAATTAAAACTAGTAAACCAAATTAAAACTAGTAAAATGGGGTAAATTATTACAAACTGAATGTCCCTCAGAACTGTACTATAATTTAAAAAATATTTTTGATAATATCTATGAATCCTCGAAAAAAGAAAAATCATTTAAAAATAATCATAGGCACAACAACCAATGGGTTACTGAAGAAATTAAGAACATGATTAAAAAAAGAGATTATCTTTACCGAAAATGCAAGAATAGCCCTAATAACCCTGTTTTTCGTTTAGAATACACGCGATATAGAAACAAAACAAATAAACATATTAATATTACTAAAAACACATTTCACAAAAACGTAATAAATAGTTTAAACGGCAACCCAAGGAAACTCTGGGACGAAATAAATAACCTAATAGGAAAACCTAAACAAAATCTAGATAAAATAATCCTTCAACATATGGGAAGTCAAGGAGACACAAAATTTTTATGTGATAAATTTGCTACAACATTCGTAAATGAAATAAAAGACATAAGACATAACTGTACTAAAAAAATCCTAGATCGTAACACGTATACAACTCCTGCTAGTATGTCAATGAGATTTAGACCTGTATCACAAAAAGATGTTAAAAAAATTATTAATGATATGGATGTTAAAAAATCAGAAGGCAATGATCAAATAAGAATTAAAGACCTGAAGTTAATTGCTGATAATATAATCCCAATATTGACTAAATTAATTAACCTTTGTGTAAGTAAAAGTATCATGCCTGACGAACTTAAAACATCCATTATCAGACCTATATATAAATCAGGAAACCACAAAGATTTCACAAACTATCGACCAATAGCGATTCTCTCATGTATTGATAAAATTATTGAAAGAGCTTTTTTTAACCAAATACAACTTTTTATAGAAAAAATAAAATCATAAATCCCATACAATACGGATTTCAAAAAGAAAAAAGTACTACACAATTACTGTCTAAATTCACTGACCATATAAATTGTCATTTAAATGAAAAATATTATGTTGGTATAATTTGTATAGACTTTAAAAAGGCCTTTGACACATTGGACCACGAAACATTATTAAGGGCAATGGAGGAATGTGGTATTAGAGGTCCTTTAAAAAAATTGATTAAAAATTATCTATTAAATAGAAAAATTAAAGTTAAAATTGACGGAATTTTTAGTGATGAAATGTTAACAGATACCGGAGTAGCAACAGGGTCAATATCGGGGCCTACATGTTATATAATGCAAGTTAACAGTCTACCAAACGTAATAAAACGTTGTAAATGCTACATGTTTGCAGACGATACTTGCATTATATGTGCTGACAAAGATCCACTAAAAATTCAGGAAATTTTACAAACAGACCTAAATAACATAATTAAATGGTCCCATGACAATGACATTATTATTAACGCAAAAAAAACCAAATATATGCTTATACACTCACCATATGCAAATTGTCAGGAAAAGGAATTGCATATAAAAAGTCATTCATATGATTGTTTGCACACAAAAAACCAATTCCAGCATTGTAATTGCCCGAATATAGAAAAAGTGTACCAATATACATACCTTGGTCTTACAATAGATGTCAACTTTAACTGGTCAAATCATATTGAAAATGTATGTAATAGATTAAGATCCATATTAGGAAAATTTTACCACCTAAAAAATTTTGTTAATAAAAATATATTATACTGTATATACAACGCATTAGCAGAATCAATTATAGGATACGGAATAAATAGTTACGGATTAACGTACAAAACATACTTAAATAAAATAGAACAATTACAAATCCGTTTCCTAAAATTGATATCAGGCAAAAAAAAAGTCCAGTTATGTGAAGGTGATTATAAAAAAATGTTCTCCTTGTGTAATGTCCTCTCTATACACAGTAAGGTAAATTACCAATTAACGCTAGATGAATTCTGGAGTACAGAATTCAAAAAACCTGTAAACCACAATTACCCTACTAGGCATAGAGAAGCACAAATGTTTATTATCAATAAATCTCAAAATGTATACGGAGATAGAACAAAAAGGCATAAAATTCCGGAAATATTTAACGCATTACCTGAAAATATCAAAAATGAGACTTCTTATTCAAAAATCAAAACAAAAGTAAAATCTTTCTACCTCCGAAGAATATGAAATCAAATAATATAGTTCCTTTCTATTTTTTTCTCACCGTATGTTTGTAGGTATTGTGTAAAATATTTTTACTACAACGCAATTCATAAACATTATAAAAATTAGTTTGTCGTAATAAATAGTATTTTAATATTAAGTATTATTATATTTAGTATTTACTATGTAAAACTGAAAAGTATACTGTATTAAATAATTAGAAAACAATGAGAGATTTCTTACAATCAAACTGATTGATCAGTTTCGTAAGATTTGTAAAATAAAATATTGTAAAATAAAACTGAATAAACATATTAAAAAAAAAAAAAAAAAATTATTTATTTTCATCAATAAAAGGGGACATACTACATTAATTACGTGAGCTGTTTTTTTTTTAAATTTATACCCCTCCCCGCCCCCCTTGGTGAGATTAAGTGAGATTTAGTGGGACCCCCTCCCTCTAATGTGAGATTTTTTCTTACTCTCGAAATAAATGTTTTTCATAATAGCCATTTTTCAACGGGCAAAATGAGTCACTTCGAAAGAAGTGATACGATTTTTTTATCTTTTATTATCTTTGTAATAATATATACTTACTCTTGAGATTTTTGTTGACCCCCACCCTCCATTTTTTGCTCACGTAATTAATGTATGCCCCTAATATGTATTCAATCAAAATCAATAGCTCCTTAAAACAAATAAAGAGCTTAATAAAAGGTCTTCATTAAAATCAGTTTTGTGTCATTCTTGAAAATGATTAATGTGTAATCAAAACGTTAATACAGGACTGGTTGTTTCACAAAATTAGAACAATTTATCAAATTTAAAAGGCTATTCAAGTTCTATGCAAATGCTGTTCTGTCCTGAAGTCCTGTTTCTGTCCAAACATTTTGATTCAACCGGCATACGATGAAATAATATGTTACAATAAAATATATAAATTTGTTTTAGACCACTTTAATTTTAATTACACTCTACCGGTTTCGGAAGAACCCTTCCTTCGTCAGGAGAATATTAAAACTAACCTATGATACAAAATATTGATAGATATATACCAAACATTTAGGTGCTGGAGTGGGAGGTCAAAGGGGGAGGGGGGTAGTTGCGGGAAATCCAGCAATAACAGAGCGGTTTATTGGAAACGTATCTAGGATGGGACTAAACGATAAATTAATTTGGTTATTCAATATATTAACGTTATTATTTAGGGATTTTTTAATTTCAAGTGCTTCCAGGGTATCTAACTTTTTGCTTTTATTATTACGGTGAAGAATTTTAACCCCTGCGTCCTTATTAAAAGTATGATTGGTGGAAATAAGATGATTGGCAAACTCCGAAAAATTATTATTATTTAAACATCTTAAATGTTCCGTGATTCTAATATTTACATTTCTGGTTGTCTTTCCTATGTAGAATGATGGACAATCATTGCAACATAATTGGTAAATGCCTGAGTGGCTTAATTTATGATCTCTATCTTTAGTGTTTTTTAATAATTTACCTAAGTTGTTGTCAGTATAGAACGCGGGTTTAATACAAGGAGGCAATTTTTTTGTACTAAGTGAAGAAAAATTAGATATATATAAGATCCTACTCCATTGAAAGGGATTTGTGATTTTATTATTAGTTTCAGGTTTACCAAATAAAAATTTATTAGTTGAAATGAGCTTAAGTTTTTTATTTAGGATAGGCAGTAATTCTACGATTAATTTTTTAGATTTAAGAAAACTGACATTTTTTTCAGAATTTAAAAAAATCGTTTCTTCTCCCCCCAGGTAGTCAGAGAAAGGTGAGATCCATATGGCACTTTCGGCAAATAACTAGTCGGAAATTTATTTTTTTCAACTTTTTTGTACAGAAAGTAAAATTCGAAGCATTTCACGCATAGTCCAACCTTACATACGCTGCTTGCTTTACAAGATGCACAAGACATATTCCATACTTGTTATTATCAGTAAGTAATTGCATTTGCCCAGGATAATGCGGGACGGATGTGTCATACTGCTTCGCACTTTTTTCCTATTTTGGTGAGTTTGTCGGGTGCCTTGAAGTATTTCTTGATAGCATACTTCTCGCAGTAATGTTTTGATATCTCTTCAATGAATTCTAACTGTCCCAATTAAAAATAATCTATGGCTTTGCGTTTCAGAAGCCAGCAATTCTGAATTGTTACATCGATGGCCCAGGTAAAAATGGACCACCACCATTTAATTTGATAACATGTAACGTTTTGATCCATTCTATCAGTTCCGCCCATATTCGTGTTGTGCTGATGAATTCATTTGGCCTCTGAATACTGATCTTTTTTTTGCTCCTTGATGATGTCCTTGCACTTTCAGTATGTCCTCGAGGAAGTACACTATTGTTGCCTTCTTCTCGGAGTTCATTTGGCATCTGAATACTGATATTTTTTTTGCTCCTTGATGATGTCTTTGCACTTTCAGTATGTCTTCGAGGAAGCACACCATTGCTGTACTTCGACATTGTTGCCTTCTTCTCGGAGATAGGAGATGAGCTGGGAACCCGATTGTCTCGAATTGTACCATTGGGTCATTGTATCCATAAAAATGCAAGTATTGTTCAGCAATGGCATATGGCAACGGCGCGGGCTGCTCCAGTACATTCGAGTTGTTGGAACCAGACATAACCCTGATATTATAAGTATACCCAAGTGCACATCTCCTAAATGTTCTAGATCAGGGTTCTCTGGATCTGAATCGGAAGTACATTTTCCCGTTTTGTGTCGGCAACGCCTAACAATTTGGCAATTGCACTCGATAGATATTGGCAATTATTCCGCCGTCATCTTCATCAGCTGAATCTGCTCCGGACAAACCACTCCCTTTTGGCGGCTCCACATCCACTACTTCATCATCATCCATATATTCTTATCTGATTGTTCTTAAAGCAGTAACATCACTTCTTCAACAGTCAAACCCCTAAAAAACGCGGAAAACAATGAAATCTTTGAAAAATTACATTTTATGTATAGTGAGATCTGTCGAAAGATCCATATGGAACCAAAAATCAAAACCTTCTATTCACAGTCCTCGTTTAGATACAATAATGATTATTTTTGTAACAAAGTGTGTGTAAATAGGCAGAGAATTTCATTATCTACAAATCATTTTCCGTTTTGGGGGAAAAAATCAAATCTACTATATAAATTTAATAGATTACTTACTTCACTTATTTTGAAATCTTGAAAAAATTGCACTTTTTTTCTAACTCATTAAAGACACATCTGTTCACGTCGGCACACATAACCAAACTGAACCCAACCAAGACAAAGGTGTTCGTACATGCATGTAGACTATATCAAACTGTATTTGGCACCGCTATTTCAACATATCGGCATTTTGTGACTAAATGAGTGCCAATACTTTTTCGAGATCCATATGGCACCTTCGTCATGAATGGGTATTATCAGCAATTAACTTCAGGTCTTTAATTCTTATTTGATCATTGCCTTCTGATTTTTTAACATCCATATCATTAATAATTTTTTTAACATCTTTTTGTGATACAGGTCTAAATCTCATTGACATACTAGCAGGAGTTGTATACGTGTTACGATCTAGGAATTTTTTAGTACAGTTATGTCTTATGCCAACCACTGCCGATCACATATGGAGTTCCACAAGGAAGCATACTAGGGCCCGTTCTCTTCACTATTTATATAAATGAACTTTGCAGCATGGAAATAGACGGTGAAATAGTTAGTTATGCCGACGACACAGTTTTACTCTTTAAATCTAAGGATTGGAAAAATGTATTTAACATAGCGAATTTAGGAATCATGCAAGTAAAAACATGGCTAGACTCAAACATACTTACATTAAACATATCGAAAACAAAATATACAACGTACAGTATAAATAGCACGGGACAGCCAAAAAATAACACAAACACCATAAAAATACACGAATGTTCAAACACCAATAACTGTGACTCTAGAAAAAACAGAACAAATAAAGTATCTAGGAATTGTAATTGACCATAACCTTAGATGGACACATCACATCAAACAAATCACAAATAAACTCCTCAAAACAATACATATTTTCCTTAACATAAGAAATATATACAAAATAAAACAAATGAAAACAATATATTTTGCACTTTGTCAATCAATAATAGAATATGGAATAATTGTTTGGGGAGGAGCAACAAATTCAGCTATCGAACACATAGAAATTGCGCAGAAAGCGATCTTAAAGGTAATACTTAAAAAACATAGACTTACTGATACAGACCAAATATTCAATTGTTGTGACGTACTAGACATACGCCAATTATACGTTAAAACACTACTTAACTACATTTTTGACCAAAAAAACAAATTTCAACAAACACAAAATATCACTAACAGACCAGTTAGACAAGCGTACAAAGAAAACATAAAAACTCCGACGGTAAATACAAGCTTTGGACAAAGACACTACCAATATCACGCTGTAAAAGCATTCAACAGTCTAACACTCGAAAATAGAATTGAGGAAAACAAAAATAAATTCCGACACAAAATTACAAAATGGATTAAAGAACAAAAAAGACAATATTACCAAAATCTCATAGCATAAAATAATAAAGCATAAAGTAACACACAAAACCAATATAAAACACAATCACCCACAAACACACAACACATAATATAAATATACCTATTTAAACCTTATATAATATCTATTATTTATTTTTAATTTTACTTTAATTTCAAATCTCTGTTTTTAAATTTAATTTATCTTAATCTTATGTTTTTCATATATTTTTAAATGTACTGTGTAAAAATTTATTTGTAGATAAAATGGAGGCCTCAGCACGGGTAAACCACCTAGTGAGGCCAACATTATTGAATTTTATTATAAAATGTAAAAATATTGCATCAATAAATAAAAATAAAATAAATGTCTTTTATTTCATTTACGAATGTTGTAGCAAATTTATCACATAAAAATTTTATGTCTCCTTGACTTCCCATATGTTGAAGTATTATTTTATCTAGATTTTGTTTAGGTTTTCCTATTAGGTTATTTATTTCGTCCCAGAGTTTCCTTGGGTTGCCGTTTAAACTATTTATTACGTTTTTGTGAAATGTGTTTTTAGTAATATTAATATGTTTATTTGTTTTGTTTCTATATCGCGTGTATTCTAAACGAAATACAGGGTTATTAAGGCTATTCTTGCATTTTCGGTAAAGATAATCTCTTTTTTTAATCATGTTCTTAATTTCTTCAGTAACCCATTGGTTTTTGTGCCTATGATTATTTTTAAATGATTTTTCTTTTTTCTAGGATTCAGAGATATTATCAAAAATATTTTTTAAATTATAGTACAGTTCTGAGGGACATTCAGTTTGTAATAATTTACCCCATTTTACTAGTTTTAATTTGGAATATACCAGTTTATTATCAATAATTTCCCTTTTTTTATTTAAATCCTTTGTAAGTACCTCTTTCCCTAACGCAACTCCTGTTATATAATGGTCCGATATTTTGTTAGTCACAATACATGAAAATACAGTGTTATTACGGTTACGAATTGCAATATGGTCGATACAGGAATAAACATTTTTACCGTTTAAAATTTCATCCCGGGTCACATCTAATATTACATTTTCTAAGCCATTTTCTCTGAGTAGATTTTGGTATTCTGTAATTACACTATTTTTGGTATCCAATAAATTCAAGTTAATGTCACCACAGTACAAGTAATTTGAATGAAATGAATGAAACAAGTAATAATCAGATGAGGTTAACTGTATCTAATATTTGTTTTAGTTCCTTCAAGTATATATTCTTGTTGTTGTTCGGCGGGCGATATACCTACTGCAAGTATATTTATGACATCTTGATGAACGGTGGTTATTTCTCCAGATATTGTCTCGCAGCTTTTAAAAGAAACGTTTGTTTTCTTAAAAGTATGATGGTTTTTTAAGTACATGATTAATCCCCCTCCTCTTCTATTTTCTCTAGTATTTGCAATCGAGATGAAGTTTCATAGTTATTATTTCGTTTTTAATATTTATTTCCGTTAGAAAAGTTACATCTATGAACTGCAGAATGTCATTTATTTGTGCAATAAATTAATTAAAATTCTTTTTCAGTGATCTTATGTTTAGGTGAATAGCCACAAACCTCATATTGATGTTTTTATCGTTTATCCAGTTATCCAAATTATAGCACTTTGTAAATTTGTGAGTTTGGAATTGTGTAGAATCTTCCATGACGTGGATTAAAGCGCCATTCACATGGTTCACTAATCTCTCATTTCCGCATTTCATTCGGCCTAGTTTACTCGGAATGACACGTCTGAACATGAAATTAATCGAAAGTGCCGAACACTGCCGAATGAAATCTTCATGTGAACCGATCCAACAATGTTGGATATTTTCATTCGGCATCCTTCACTTGCGCGCACATGCGCGCGGAAGAGAGCAAAGTGAAACGTCTGAACACCGAGTGAACTCTCAATCAGTTTATCTCGCGTCCTGTACGGGAAGGACCATGAAAGGACGCCATCACATCGCATGCAAAACGTCAAAATGGTATTCGTTCGGCTAATTTGTTTGCTTTTGGGAACACCTCTCATATAAATTTTTGGGACTCCCTTAATATCCGTGTACTTTATATGTTTTTTAATATATGTAAGATTATTAATTTGTAGGAAAATGTTCGTAATAAATAAAGTTAAATTAAATTGTGTTATTATGTCATAAAAAATAAAAAGGTTTATAAGACGAAACAATACTGTTTTTTTATTTATTTATTTGTGTCAACAAAATTGCGTAAAAATCGATCCATCTGACATGTTTTTCCTTAAAATTCGGGGCCGGACCGCGCTGGAAAACAAACGAATTCCAGCGCGGTTGACCTCGCTCGGCGACGCTGTGGTCGGAATGGACGAATGAACGCTTATTTCTATAGCGCCGTGTGAACATGGAATGAAACAAAATGGACGATTAGGCCGAAAAAACATGGCGGAAACCTTCCCTCGAGTGAACCGTCTGATTCCAGCTTTAGTAACTGATAAAGTAAGTGTTTCGAGTCAAAAGGGTTTTTTGATTTATTTTTTATTTTTTATTTAAATGTATCTGTTTATATCATTCTCATTTCTTATATGGATTATTTTCCCATCACCTTCACTTCTTATTAATATTTTGGAATTTTGTACCCAAATGTATTTAAATTTTGTTTTCATTTTTTGTTTTGTAATGTATAGGATATATTTTTTTTCTTTTGTTAGATTTTCATTTATGTATATTCGGTCGTTGTTTCCGTTCTTGTAAATGTCGTTGTTTATTAATATGTTTTTTCTTTTTTGTAGCCATTCATCTCGATGAGATTGACGAGTGAACTTCACAATTACATTTGCCGGTTTGGAGTCCGTTCTATTTGGAAGTCTCCAAACCTTTTAAATATTTTCGCCGTTCATATTTAGTTTATCTGCAATTGTTTTTATAGTTGTTTCAATATTTCGTCTTTTATCATTTCTATACTAAACAGTTCAATGTTGTAGTTTTTTTCTCTTTCTTAAATTTCTTGGATCCTGTATTCTAATGCTCTATTACATTTTTCAGGGTATGTTTTTTGTTTATAACTTCGTTGAGTTTATTTTCGTTTTCTTTTAGTTTTTTTCCCAATTCTAGATCTAGCGATATCAGTTCGTCATATTTGTTGGATAGAAACTCAGATGACTGTGTAAGAGTCTTCATATCTTTTTTCATGGCGTACATTATGCTTATTTTATTTTTATTTCATTAAGAATTTGTTTCATTTCTGGGATATTTTCTGGGTTCTAAGGTGCAGAGTTCCACCAATATGTAGGTGCATATTTATCATTCTAGGGAGTATATTCACCATTCTGAGGTTCATATTTTACCAATTCTTTAGTGCTAATTTCACCATTTTTATGGTTTCAATTTCACCATCTTGATGGTGCATATTTCACCACTCCAAGGTGAATTTTTCACCATTCTGAGGTCCATTTTTCACCATTTCTGTACTGCTAACTTCACCATTTGATGGGTCCTTTTTCAGTATTCTGAGGTGCAGATTTCACCGTTTTGATGGAACAAATATCTCCAATCTTAGGTGCTTTTTTCACTTTTTTGGGGTACATATTTCATCATTCTTAGGTGCATATTTCACCATTCTGAGTTTTATATTTTGCCATTGGTTAAGTGCTATTTCGCCAATTTTATGGCGCTTATTAAACCATTTTGAGTGTGCGTGTTTCACCATGCTAAGGTTCATTTTTCACCATTCTGGGGTGCATATTTTTCTTAGGTGCATATTTCACCATTCTGAGTTTTATATTTTGCCATTGGTTAAGTGCTATTTCGCCAATTTTATGGCGCTTATTAAACCATTTTGAGTGTGCGTGTTTCACCATGCTAAGGTTCATTTTGTCACCATTCTGGGGTGCATATTTTACAATTTTGATGGTGCATATTTCAACATTCTTAGGAGCTTTTTTTCATAATTCTGTGTGCATATTTCACCATTTTGAAGGTGCATATAAAACCATTCCAAGGTGAATTTTTCACCATTCTGAGGTCCATTTTTCACCATTTCTGTACTGCTAACTTTATTATTTTGATGGGTCCTTTTTCAGTATTCTGAGGTGCAGGTTTCACCTTTTGATGGTGCCAATTTTTTCTTTCTTAGATTAATTTTTCACATTTCTGTGGTGCATATTTCACCATTCTAAGGTGATTTTTTTCAGCCATCTGATATCCATTTTTCACCATTATTTAACAGCTTACTTCACCATTTTGATGGTTCCTTTTTCAGTATTCTGCGGTGCAGAATTCACCTTTTGATGGTGCAAATTACTCCTTTCTTAGATTAATTTTTTACATTTCTGTGGTGCATATTTCACCATTCTAAGGTGATTTTTTCAGCATTTTATGGTCCATTTAACACCATTTCTTTACAGCTAACTTCACCATTTTGATGGTTCCAATTTCACCATCTTGATGTTTCATATTTCACCATTCAAAGGTGAATTTTTCACCATTCTGAGGTCCATTTTTCAACATTTCTTTTCAGCTAACTTCACCATTTTGATGGGTCCTTTTTCAGTATTCTGAGGTGCAGATATCTCCGTTTTGATGGAACAAATTTCTCCAATCTTAGGTGCATTTTTCACTTTTCTGGGGTACATATTTCACCATTCTTAGGTGCATTTTTCACCATTCTGAGGTGCATATTTTGCAATTTTGATGGTGCATATTTTAATATTGTTAGGAGATTTTTTCCATAATTCTGTGTGCATATTTCACCATTTTGATAATTCTGTGTGCATATTACAACAGTTAGAGGTGCATTTTTCACCCTTCTGAGGTTTTTATTTCACCATTACGTTAGTGCTAATTTCACCATTTTTATCGTTCATATTTCACTAATCTAAGGTGAAGATTTCACCAATTTGATGATGCATATTTACCATTCTAGGGAGATTTTTCACCATTCTTAGGTGCAGATTTCACCTTTTTGATGGTGCATATTTCACCATTCTAAGGTGATCTTTTCAGCATTCTGTGGTCCATTTTTCAGCATTTCTTTACAGCTAACTTCACCATTTTGATGGTTCCTTTTTCAGTATTCTGCGGTGCAGATTTCACCGTTTTGATGGAACAAATATCTTCAATCTTAGGTGCATTTTTCACTATTCTGGGGTGCATATTTCACCATTTTGATGGTGATAATTCAACCATTCCAAGGTGAATTTTTCAGCATTCTGAGGTCCATTTTTCACCATTTCTTTTCAGCTAACTTCACCATTTTGATGGTTCCTTTTTCAGTATTCTGCGGTGCAGATTTCACCGTTTTGATGGAACAAATTTCTCCAATCTTAGGTGCATTTTTCACTTTTCTAGGGTACATATTTCACAATTCTGAGTTTTATATTTTGCCATTTGTTAAGTGTTATTTCGCAATTTTTATGGCGCTTATTAAACCATTTTGAGTATGCATGTTTCACCATTCTAAGGTTCATTTTACACCATTCTTGGGTGCATATTTTACAATTTAGACGGTGCACATTTCAACATTCTGAGGAGATTTTTTTCATAATTCTGTGTGCATATTTCACCATTTTGAAGGTGCATATTTCACCATTCCACGGTGAATTTTTCACCATTCTGAGGTCCATTTTTCACCATTTCTGTACTGTTAACTTCACCATTTTGATGGGTCCTTTTTCAGTATTCTGAGGTGCAGAATTCACCTTTTGATGGTGCAATTTTCTCCTTTCTTAGATTAATTTTTTACATTTCTGTTGTGCATATTTCACCATTCTAAGGTGATTTTTTCAGCATTCTGAGGTCCATTTAACACAATTTCTTTACAGCTAACTTCACCATTTTGATGGTTCCAATTTCACCATCTTGATTGTTCATAATTTCACCATTCAAAGGTGAATTTTTCACCATTCTGAGGTCTATTTTTCACCATTTCTGTACTGCTCACTTCACCATTTTGATGGGTCCTTTTTCAGTATTCTGAGGTGCATATTTCACCATTTTGATGGTGCATATTTAACCATTCCAAGGTGAATTTTTCAGCATTCTGAGGTCCATTTTTCACCATAGCTTTTCAGCTAACTTCACCATTTTGATGGTTCCTTTTTCAGTATTCTGCGGTGCAGAATTCACCGTTTTGATGGAACAAATTTGTCCAATCTTAGGTCCATTTTTTACTTTTCTGGGGTACATATTTCACCATTCTTTGGTGCATATTTCACCATTCTGAGTTTTATATTTTGTCATTTGTTAAGTGCTATTTCGCTTATTTTATTGCGCTTATTAAACCATTTTGAGTATGCATGTTTTACCATTCTAAGGTTCATTTTTCACCATTCTGAGGTGCATATTTTGAATTTTGATGGTGAATATTTCAACATTGTTAGAAGATTTTTTTCATAATTCTGTGTGCATATTTCACCATTTTGAAGGTGCATATTACAAAATTCAGAGGTGCATTTTTCATCCTTCTGCGGTTTTTATTTCACCATTTCGTTAGTGCTAATTTCACCATTTTTTTCGTTCATATTTCACTAATCTAAGGTGCAGATTTCACCAATTTGTTGATGCATATTTACCATTCTAGGGAGATTTTTCACCATTCTTAGGTGCAGATTTCACCTTTTTGATGGTGCAAATTTCTCTTTTATTATGTTAATTTTTTCTTTTCTGTGGTGGTGTGGTGCATATTTCACCATTCTAAGGTGATTTTTTCAGCATTCTGAAGTCCATTTTTCACCATTTCTTTACAGCTTACTTCACCATTTTGATGGTTACTTTTTCAGTGTTCTGTGTGCATATTTCACCATTTTGAAGGTGCATATTTCACCATTCCACGGTGAATTTTTCACCATTCTGAGGTCCATTTATCACCATTTCTGTACTGCTAACTTCATTATTTCGATGGGTCCTTTTTCAGTATTCTGAGGTGCAGAATTCACCTTTTGATGGTGCAAATTTCTCCTTTCTTAGATTAATTTTTCATATTTCTGTGGTGCATATTTCACCATTCCACGGTGAATTTTTCACCATTCTGAGGTTTTTATTTCACCATTACGTTAGTGCTAATTTCACCATTTTTATCGTTCATATTTCACTAATCTAAGGTGAAGATTTCACCAATTTGATGATGCATATTTACCATTCTAGGGAGATTTTTCACCATTCTTAGGTGCAGATTTCACCTTTTTGATGGTGCATATTTCACCATTCTAAGGTGATCTTTTCAGCATTCTGTGGTCCATTTTTCAGCATTTCTTTACAGCTAACTTCACCATTTTGATGGTTCCTTTTTCAGTATTCTGCGGTGCAGATTTCACCGTTTTGATGGAACAAATATCTTCAATCTTAGGTGCATTTTTCACTATTCTGGGGTGCATATTTCACCATTTTGATGGTGATAATTCAACCATTCCAAGGTGAATTTTTCAGCATTCTGAGGTCCATTTTTCACCATTTCTTTTCAGCTAACTTCACCATTTTGATGGTTCCTTTTTCAGTATTCTGCGGTGCAGATTTCACCGTTTTGATGGAACAAATTTCTCCAATCTTAGGTGCATTTTTCACTTTTCTAGGGTACATATTTCACAATTCTGAGTTTTATATTTTGCCATTTGTTAAGTGTTATTTCGCAATTTTTATGGCGCTTATTAAACCATTTTGAGTATGCATGTTTCACCATTCTAAGGTTCATTTTACACCATTCTTGGGTGCATATTTTACAATTTAGACGGTGCACATTTCAACATTCTGAGGAGATTTTTTTCATAATTCTGTGTGCATATTTCACCATTTTGAAGGTGCATATTTCACCATTCCACGGTGAATTTTTCACCATTCTGAGGTCCATTTTTCACCATTTCTGTACTGTTAACTTCACCATTTTGATGGGTCCTTTTTCAGTATTCTGAGGTGCAGAATTCACCTTTTGATGGTGCAATTTTCTCCTTTCTTAGATTAATTTTTTACATTTCTGTTGTGCATATTTCACCATTCTAAGGTGATTTTTTCAGCATTCTGAGGTCCATTTAACACAATTTCTTTACAGCTAACTTCACCATTTTGATGGTTCCAATTTCACCATCTTGATTGTTCATAATTTCACCATTCAAAGGTGAATTTTTCACCATTCTGAGGTCTATTTTTCACCATTTCTGTACTGCTCACTTCACCATTTTGATGGGTCCTTTTTCAGTATTCTGAGGTGCATATTTCACCATTTTGATGGTGCATATTTAACCATTCCAAGGTGAATTTTTCAGCATTCTGAGGTCCATTTTTCACCATAGCTTTTCAGCTAACTTCACCATTTTGATGGTTCCTTTTTCAGTATTCTGCGGTGCAGAATTCACCGTTTTGATGGAACAAATTTGTCCAATCTTAGGTCCATTTTTTACTTTTCTGGGGTACATATTTCACCATTCTTTGGTGCATATTTCACCATTCTGAGTTTTATATTTTGTCATTTGTTAAGTGCTATTTCGCTTATTTTATTGCGCTTATTAAACCATTTTGAGTATGCATGTTTTACCATTCTAAGGTTCATTTTTCACCATTCTGAGGTGCATATTTTGAATTTTGATGGTGAATATTTCAACATTGTTAGAAGATTTTTTTCATAATTCTGTGTGCATATTTCACCATTTTGAAGGTGCATATTACAAAATTCAGAGGTGCATTTTTCATCCTTCTGCGGTTTTTATTTCACCATTTCGTTAGTGCTAATTTCACCATTTTTTTCGTTCATATTTCACTAATCTAAGGTGCAGATTTCACCAATTTGTTGATGCATATTTACCATTCTAGGGAGATTTTTCACCATTCTTAGGTGCAGATTTCACCTTTTTGATGGTGCAAATTTCTCTTTTATTATGTTAATTTTTTCTTTTCTGTGGTGGTGTGGTGCATATTTCACCATTCTAAGGTGATTTTTTCAGCATTCTGAAGTCCATTTTTCACCATTTCTTTACAGCTTACTTCACCATTTTGATGGTTACTTTTTCAGTGTTCTGTGTGCATATTTCACCATTTTGAAGGTGCATATTTCACCATTCCACGGTGAATTTTTCACCATTCTGAGGTCCATTTATCACCATTTCTGTACTGCTAACTTCATTATTTCGATGGGTCCTTTTTCAGTATTCTGAGGTGCAGAATTCACCTTTTGATGGTGCAAATTTCTCCTTTCTTAGATTAATTTTTCATATTTCTGTGGTGCATATTTCACCATTCCACGGTGAATTTTTCACCATTCTGAGGTTTTTATTTCACCATTACGTTAGTGCTAATTTCACCATTTTTATCGTTCATATTTCACTAATCTAAGGTGAAGATTTCACCAATTTGATGATGCATATTTACCATTCTAGGGAGATTTTTCACCATTCTTAGGTGCAGATTTCACCTTTTTGATGGTGCATATTTCACCATTCTAAGGTGATCTTTTCAGCATTCTGTGGTCCATTTTTCAGCATTTCTTTACAGCTAACTTCACCATTTTGATGGTTCCTTTTTCAGTATTCTGCGGTGCAGATTTCACCGTTTTGATGGAACAAATATCTTCAATCTTAGGTGCATTTTTCACTATTCTGGGGTGCATATTTCACCATTTTGATGGTGATAATTCAACCATTCCAAGGTGAATTTTTCAGCATTCTGAGGTCCATTTTTCACCATTTCTTTTCAGCTAACTTCACCATTTTGATGGTTCCTTTTTCAGTATTCTGCGGTGCAGATTTCACCGTTTTGATGGAACAAATTTCTCCAATCTTAGGTGCATTTTTCACTTTTCTAGGGTACATATTTCACAATTCTGAGTTTTATATTTTGCCATTTGTTAAGTGTTATTTCGCAATTTTTATGGCGCTTATTAAACCATTTTGAGTATGCATGTTTCACCATTCTAAGGTTCATTTTACACCATTCTTGGGTGCATATTTTACAATTTAGACGGTGCACATTTCAACATTCTGAGGAGATTTTTTTCATAATTCTGTGTGCATATTTCACCATTTTGAAGGTGCATATTTCACCATTCCACGGTGAATTTTTCACCATTCTGAGGTCCATTTTTCACCATTTCTGTACTGTTAACTTCACCATTTTGATGGGTCCTTTTTCAGTATTCTGAGGTGCAGAATTCACCTTTTGATGGTGCAATTTTCTCCTTTCTTAGATTAATTTTTTACATTTCTGTTGTGCATATTTCACCATTCTAAGGTGATTTTTTCAGCATTCTGAGGTCCATTTAACACAATTTCTTTACAGCTAACTTCACCATTTTGATGGTTCCAATTTCACCATCTTGATTGTTCATAATTTCACCATTCAAAGGTGAATTTTTCACCATTCTGAGGTCTATTTTTCACCATTTCTGTACTGCTCACTTCACCATTTTGATGGGTCCTTTTTCAGTATTCTGAGGTGCATATTTCACCATTTTGATGGTGCATATTTAACCATTCCAAGGTGAATTTTTCAGCATTCTGAGGTCCATTTTTCACCATAGCTTTTCAGCTAACTTCACCATTTTGATGGTTCCTTTTTCAGTATTCTGCGGTGCAGAATTCACCGTTTTGATGGAACAAATTTGTCCAATCTTAGGTCCATTTTTTACTTTTCTGGGGTACATATTTCACCATTCTTTGGTGCATATTTCACCATTCTGAGTTTTATATTTTGTCATTTGTTAAGTGCTATTTCGCTTATTTTATTGCGCTTATTAAACCATTTTGAGTATGCATGTTTTACCATTCTAAGGTTCATTTTTCACCATTCTGAGGTGCATATTTTGAATTTTGATGGTGAATATTTCAACATTGTTAGAAGATTTTTTTCATAATTCTGTGTGCATATTTCACCATTTTGAAGGTGCATATTACAAAATTCAGAGGTGCATTTTTCATCCTTCTGCGGTTTTTATTTCACCATTTCGTTAGTGCTAATTTCACCATTTTTTTCGTTCATATTTCACTAATCTAAGGTGCAGATTTCACCAATTTGTTGATGCATATTTACCATTCTAGGGAGATTTTTCACCATTCTTAGGTGCAGATTTCACCTTTTTGATGGTGCAAATTTCTCTTTTATTATGTTAATTTTTTCTTTTCTGTGGTGGTGTGGTGCATATTTCACCATTCTAAGGTGATTTTTTCAGCATTCTGAAGTCCATTTTTCACCATTTCTTTACAGCTTACTTCACCATTTTGATGGTTACTTTTTCAGTGTTCTGTGTGCATATTTCACCATTTTGAAGGTGCATATTTCACCATTCCACGGTGAATTTTTCACCATTCTGAGGTTCATTTATCACCATTTCTGTACTGCTAACTTCATTATTTCGATGGGTCCTTTTTCAGTATTCTGAGGTGCAGAATTCACCTTTTGATGGTGCAAATTTCTCCTTTCTTAGATTAATTTTTCATATTTCTGTGGTGCATATTTCACCATTCTAAGGTGATTTTTTCAGCATTCTGAGGTCCATTTTTCACCATTATTTAACAGCTTACTTCACCATTTTAATGGTTCCTTTTTCAGTATTCTGAAGTGCAGAATTCACCTTTTTATGGTGCAAATTTCTCCTTTCTTCGGTTCATTTTTCACTTTTCTGGGGTGCATAATTCACCATTTTAATGGTGCATATTTAACCATTCCAAGGTGAATTTTTCAGCATTTCTTTTCAGCTAACTTCACCATTTTGATGGTTCCTTTTTCAGTATTCTGCGGTGCAGATTTCACCGTTTTGATGGAACAAATTTCTCCAATCTTAGGTCCATTTTTTACTTTTCTGTCGTACATATTTCACCATTCTTAGGTGCATTTTTCACTTTTCTGGGGTGCGTATTTTACCATTTCGATGGTGCATATTTCAACATTCATTTGATGCGTTTTTTACTATTTTGTGGTACATATCTCACCATTTTTAGGTGCATAATTCACCATTCTAAGGTGAATTTTTGACCATTCTGAGGTCCATTTTTCACCAATTCTTTACTGCTAAATTAATCATTTTGAAGGTTCATTTATCAGTATTGTGAGGTGCAGATTTCACCTTTTTGATGGTGCAAATTTCTACATTCTTAGGTTAATATTTCACCATTTTGATGGTGCATATTTCACCATTCTAAGGTGAATTTTTCACCATTCTGAGGTCAATATTTCACCATTTCTTTAGTGCTAACTTCAACATTTTGATTTTTCGTATTTCACTATTCTGAGGTGCAGATTTAACCAACTTGTTGTGCATATTTCACCTACCGATGGTGAATTATTCTCTATTCTGAGGTACATATTTCAACATTTTGATGGTACTCATTTCACCATTTTTAGGTGCATATTTCACCATTCTGAGGGCCATATTTCACCACTTTAATCTTGCATATTTCAACATTCGGAGGTGCATTTTTCACCATTTCTTTTCTGCTAATTTCACCATTTTGTTGATTCCTTTTTCACTATTCGCCTGATGGCGCCTGAAAGAGTCGGCGATGTGCGAATGCGGTGCGGTGCAGACCACCGTACATGTGGTCAACGAATGCCCGCTCCATTCATTCCCCGGCGGGATTGATAAGGTCCACAGGGCGACGCCTGAGGCCCTGGACTGGCTCGTAGACCTAGATGTCCCCCTCACAGATTAACAACTACCGACCGGTTTCTTTGATCAACTATGTATCTAAAATTATTGATTAAATTGTTAACAATCGACTCAGCCTATATCTAGAAAACAATAACTTCTTTTCCAATAATCAATTCGGTTTCCGTCCAGGTTTAGGCACTGAAAATGCCATTGCCAACTTAACAAAAATTATCTCTAATAACATCGATAGAGGAACAAAATGCATTGCGCTCTTCCTGGATCTAGCAAAAGCATTCGACACCATATCTCACAAAATTCTGTTGAATAAACTTCAGCGCATTGGTATACAAGGTCAGCTCTTCGAATGGTTGTGTAGCTATTTAGAAAACAGAAGCCAAAGAGTGCTTATTAACGACACTATAAGCAACCCAGCTAATATTTAATTCGGTGTTCCCCAAGGAAGTACGCTAGGACCACTTTTATTCAATATATATATAAATGATCTATGTAACAGTTCCTTTGCCGACCACATAATCACCTTTGCCGACGACACAGTTTTATTATTTGAAGGCAACAGCTGGAATGTTGTTCACAGTAAAGCAGAAGTAGGTTTAAACAAGGTCAAACAATGGCTAGATAACAATCTCCTCACTCTCAACTTACATAAAACCAAATTCATCCGTTTCAGTGCAACACAAGCAGAAAAACCAAAAGAAATACACAACATCATTATACACCACTGTAACGACCGAACCACTTGTAAATGTATTACCTCAGAATGTGTCGATAGTATAAAATATCTTGGAGTAATCATAGACAAATCTCTGAGATGGGGTGAACATATAGACTCCACTTCCACAAAGATCAGAAAACTTACTCATCTATTCATGTCTGTTAGAAATATTATTTGCATAAAAGATCTGAAACAAAAGTTCCATGCCTTGTGTAACTCATTGCTAGAATATGCATCCTTGGGATGGGGAGGCTGTTCCAAAACAGCCTCCCCATTCCAAGGATGCATATTCTAGCAATATAACAAAACTTGATCCCTAAAAAAGTAAAAGCACAAAAATCACTTCTAAGGGTCATCCTAGGTATCCCAGTGATCTATTATTTAGGCGGGAGCAATTGGGATTGTTGTGAGGTAATCATATCTATATAAAACATATATGTATATAAGAATATTTGGTAAATGTTTACTACTCCGCTTACCGTATAATACGGAATTCGAATTTCGATACACGGATACGCACGGATAATACGGAGCGGAACATTTCCTTTGCCGCCATTTCTTTGGATTTGATATTTGCGATTTTTTTTTAAATACGCACGAATTACTTAGGTTACCCAGCCTAAGAACCTAATAACCTATTTTGTGCACGTAAATAGTTGTATATTGTAGTAATTGAAGTTGTATAAGTCCCGTTTCACTTGGCCAAACGTGGCTGTAAAATACTTCGCGTAAGTGAAATAATCTTATAAAATTGAAATCGTCTCCCCCGACATAAATACTCAATTTTCGTAATAATAAAGCAAAATCTAAATGTTTGAATAAAATATATTCCGTATTAACCAGTAGGCGGAGTATGAAACTTGACAGACGAGACAAGCTCGGCATTGTTTTAAATTAAAGAAAATTATATTTTTCTTTACATGTATACATACATAAATGAATGTGTCCTTGTTTGATACGTTTTTAGATTTTCACGGCCAAAAGTCCGAAACGTCGGCTAAAGAAGGAGGTAGCACAACACGGCATAACACCCCAAAAACAAACAACGAAAGTGTCCTTGTTTGTCCCCCAATATTTCCTATACTATACCATTCTTCCGGCTGCGAAGAATTTTTGGTGACTTGCTATGAACACGCCCGTGAAGGTTTTTTTTTACATATAATGGTGATGCCGGCCTTATGAAATTTTAATCAAAAATTTCTTCATTTAATTACACTTTTTCTTATATAAATACCTACCTCACATAGTCCCAACTGATCCCAACTTGGAGACCGTGATACTATGGAATCCTGAAATTAAGTATCTTGTGAGGCTGCCAGTATTGAGGAGGAAAAGGAGATTCGTAAGAGGTAGGTGGGAAAGTACATATTGGTCCAATTGGACAAACGAATGTCCAAATTGGACAAATAGAAGTAGAATTGGACAAAAGTTTCACAATATTTGAAAATTACATGTCCAATTGGACAAACGAATGTCCAAATTGGACAAATGTATAACCAATTGGACAAAAGAAAGTCCGAATTGGACAAATGGATGTCCAAATTGGACAAATGGATGTCCAATTTGACAAAGGTTTGTCCACATTGGACATTGACTTATACCCGAGAGGGTATGGGGTACAACAAATTTATGGTAAGTGTCAAGAGTACACACTAAACAGGCTCAGAAAGGTTGAAAACCGCTGATCTTAACAAACCATGAAACAGAACAACGTTACATATATGTTCTTTATCTTTCGGTGTGTAAGTGTCAAATTATACTAATCTAATATATAAAAATTAATGTTTGTTTGCTTGTTCGTATTGTGATGAAACTTTTGTGCGCATACCCGGGATGGTTGAAGGATAGTGAGCTCTGGCGTTATGAATTTTTTTTCGATACTATTCTTGAGATTGACATTAAAAATTGATCTGATTACGATTTTAAAATTTGGAATTGTTGTGAATCTGCCGGCAAATATTTCTACATATATTGGTGAGCTCTGGCATTATGAAATTTGCATAAAAAATGAAATAGGTCACGCGAGTTGTTGGACAAATGGGTACCTATAGGACCTATACTTTATGGAGTTAAGCGGCAGGGAAAAAAGGATGTAAACGGGGGGAAGGGGTATGCGGAGGTTTTACATTACATTACATGGTTCTTCCGATTAAAATAATACCTACAGTCTTTGTTCCCTGTTTATATAATCCTGAAAATCTGTGAAATCTTCAAAGAATCACAAACTTCTCCCGTGTATTGTAAAATAATAATTAATATTTACAAAAATGGCTATTCATGGAAAACTCCCCATGCGTGAAATGTATTACAAATTTTATTTAAATTTGTTAAGAAATCTGACTAACCCGTGATTTTCCACGGGTCTGCACTAGTATACATAATATTACCATCGTTAGGGCTACCGAAAAAGCGTACAACTGTAATCATCCAAATGCCTTCCTCGGGTTATCCACGAATCACGCTTGATTAATTGCACGCTTTTGCCTTTAAAAATACTGAAACATGGCTAGTTACCGCTAGCTAAACATAGCAAAATGGCTAGACACATTGCAGATGTGGTTTTTTTTATGAATGTTCATTTGTCCGTGATTTAATTTGAGTTAACAGCAACGATTACCTGACTGCAGTGGGTTTTAGGGTCACAGGTAACAATTTCAATTAGGGAGGTGGATAACCAACTTTACCAAATTTACTGAATAACCAACACCTCTGCCATAGGCCACCCCGAGTGGTTCATTACGTTTGGTGATTTAGCGGGGTGCCCGGGTTTATGGGGTGAGGTTTTATCTAGGTTTTGGTAGAGGATGCTTTTGACCACCTACCGCGTGTCGGGAGAGGCTGGTTGAGGGAGACCTTTTGACTTCTTCAATTATCTCGACCCTCTCTCTTTTGTTATTTTTATTCATGTTATTATCCTGACGAAGAAACCATCGGTTTTGAAACATGTAGATATTATGTGATTAGTGGTTTACACAAAGTAATTGGTTTTATTTAATAAAATATATTAATTAATGAAGACAATATAATATCAATATCTCATTCGAAAATCAGGAAAATATCACATTGATATAAATTGGTAGAGTTCCGCCTGGCAAGGCGTAGGTTCTGAGTTCGAGTCCCAGATGTGACCGTATCTTTTTCTAATTTATCTGTTTCAAATTTTGGATTGACTTTCGCTAATATTGTCTTCATCAATTAAAATTTCTTAAACATTGAATTTGACAAGAAATAATATTTTGTAATGAATACATATTTTTGAACTACCTTCATAAAAATTAATATAGATATTTTTTTTTGAGTTTTAAAAGATACATAAATTACAAATCAATTTTATACAACTAGACACATTGCAGATATTCTGTGGTTTTTTTTATGAATGTTCATTTGTCCGTGATTTAATTTGAGTTAACAGCAACGATTAATTAATTAAATTAAAAACATTAATTAAAAACATTATATTTTTAATTAATAAATTATTGTATAATTATATAATAGTATTAATTAATAATATTATGTAATTAATTAATTATGGGATATATTTTTTTTTATTTTTATTTAATACATGTTACATAATTGTGACATTTACATAAAGTTGATATATTAAATCACCATACTAGGCGGCTGCCTGTATCATGGTGACCAATATAGTATAGTTACATTGTATGAAATATGAAGTCTAGTGTAAACATGGAATTAGTATAAATCATGTTAAATATTGGAAAAATTATAATAAAAAGTAGAAAATAGAAAGGAGAAAAAAAGTACATTAGATTATATAAACAGGCTTCTAATTCTATCACATTCACTCATCAAAAAGTCTCCAAGCGTCTTCCTGAAAGTGTGATATTTGGTTATTGTCTTTATTTCAATTGTTAAGTTATTGAAGATTTTTGGAGCAAGAAAGTTAAACTGTGACTGAGCCATTGAGGTTTTTGTTACTGGAATTATATAGTTGCATTGGTTGGAATATCTTGTATTATATTTTGATTCAAAAACATATTTTTTAATAAATTTAAATTTAAAATAGCAAGAAATGAATTTTACATATAGGGATTGTATATTAAGTATTTTAAAGTCTTTAAATAAGTCCTTTGTGGGATGAATGTAATGTACTTTGTAGATAGTCCGTATTATCAATTTTTGAGCCTTTACTAATGGATCTAATATAGTTTTAGAACACCCTCCCCAGACAACTATACCGTAAGAAATAATTGATTGACATAGAGAAGAGTATACTGTTTTTAATGTCTTTTTATTTAGTATATTTCGTAGTGATCTGAAGATATATGCTAGTTTCCGTATACGACTTGTTACATTGATTACATGATCTTCCCACCGAAGTTTGTTATCAATTATTACCCCTAAGTATCTAATGGAGTCTACGCGTTCCAGTGGATTGCATATGCAACTAGCGAGATCTCTGCAATTATGTATTTTTAGTGAATGATTAGTTGAGGGTTGGCTTATACTATTGAGGCTAAATGTTAAATATTTCGTTTTAGCTATGTTTAACGTGAGTAGATTATTATCCAGCCATTATTATTTGCATTTTCAGTATAATTTTATTACAACTAGCTATACATTTTTGTCTAAATTTAACTTTACTTCAACTAATTCGTCAACCTATTTTCACAGATGATAAAAACTTTTCACTCAAAAGATTTTTACAAAAAGGTTCGTGGTTTAGACGTTCTTAGGTTTATACATATTGTTGTACATTAAATTGTATTAAATATGGAGTGAAACTGGTCTACAGCTAACCGTCAAACGCGCAAGAAAGTGTTATTCGAAATTGGCTGAGAGGAAGGCAGAAACGTTCATCTTAAATTCATGACAATCCCTGACATTCGGATCCCTGTACTACTTCCCAAAACAAGTCATCATTCTTCGTCAATCCTTCCGTTCTGCCACCCCTTCTCCACCCCTCCAGCGATAAGGGAAGACTTCACAAACAAACGATCACCACGTGGCGTTTTGACGCTCACCAGAGTTTCGAAATAACAAACATGGTAATTTAAGACGAAAACCGTTAAAGAGTTTTGATTTCTTGACATGTGAAATGTGTTTAAACAGCCCTGTTAAATATTAGACATATTTCGTCTTTATTTATTTATTTATTTATTATTAATTTTCAACGCCCTGATGGGCTTTTACATAATAAGTATATTATACAGTGATATATATGTATGTTTAAATAAGAAATATAAACTTATAGCAATTAACATTATAAAATATAACAGTATAAAAGTAAGTAAGAAATATTATATTATAATAAAAGAGAAAAAGTAAAAATAAATTAAACTGAAACCAGTTTTTAAATTGCAGATGGCATAAAAATAATAAAATATAGTGTAAGTTAATATTAGAAATTTACAGATGTGTAATACAAGAAAAAGTTTACAATACAGAAAAACAAAAGAGAGTAAGTAACAAGTTTTTACATTATAGATAAATAGAAATAATACAAAAATATGTGCAACAGCTTCTACATTATAAGAATATGCTACATCAAAATATTATGGAATCTTTTAAATAACAGTAACTAATATTAAACACGTCTGATTTCACATTCTGACATGAATGATTTAATAATTTCATGTTTGTATTGTATCAGTGACACATTCCATACATCTACGTGCGAATACATATTTCCCAAGTTTTGAATTCTCTGTAGTGGTATATTGAATTGGGCCCTGGTCGCAGTATTACTACAATAAAATGGTAGTACTGACCTTGTATTTCTGGCTGGCACATTAAGATTTATGAGCGATAAGAATTCAGGGCTATCAATTATATTATGCAAGATTTTAAATAGAAATATTAGATCAAAAACAATTCTCCTGTCACTCAAGTTTAATAGATTAGATAATCGTAGTAGAAAAGAGTAGTTTTTTTGTTCTTTCGGTATTTTTAGTTTATAATTTAAAAAGCTTAGGAATTTTTTTTGTACTCTTTCTATTGTTTGTGAATGCACGTTATAGTGGGGAGACCATATAGTTGAATTATATTCAACCTGGCTCCTTACTAGTGATGTGTACAGAAGTTTTAATGTTTTAATGTTGGTAAAATCTTTAGCCACTCTTAGTACAAAACCTAACATTTTTAAACCCTTCTTTGCAATATTTTCAATGTGTGGTATGAAGCTAAGTTTGGTGTCGAAAGTAATACCTAAGTCATTAATTTCGGAAACAGATTCGAGAATGATGTTATTCATTGTGTAATTGAAATAAATCGGATTTTTGATTTTAAAAAATCTCATAGTTATGCATTTATTGACATTAAGGTATAGCTTGTTATCGCTACACCACTCAACTAATTTTAACAAGTTTGCCGAGAGAATATGACAGTCGTTCAGGCTTCAAATTACTTTAAAAAGTTTTAAGTCATCTGCGAACATAAGTACGTCGATGTCTTTAAAAATATTACAAAGGTCGTTCACAAAAAAGATAAATAATACAGGTCCAATGTGGGAACCTTGCGGAACACCACTGGATGCAAAAAAATCATACGATGATTCCCCATTAAGTTTAACACTAAGTTTTCTGTTTGAAAGATAGCTTATAAACCAATGCAACATGTTTCCACAAACTCCAGCTTTAGACAGTTTTTCTACAAGAATAGCGTGACAAACCTTGTCGAACGCTTTGCTGAAGTCAGTGTAAATTGAGTCAACTTGAAGCTTCTTCGCCATTGCATCGGAAATGAAATTTTGATATAGAATATGGTTAGTTAGTGTTGATTTGCCGGTTATGAAACCATGTTGTTCAGTACATATACTATCTTTAAATGAGTTAATTATTTTATCCAGAATCAGTTTCTCAAAGAGTTTTGGAATTGTTGAAAGTATGCATATCGGTCTATAATTAGTTACCTCGTTTTTATCCCCTTTCTTGAAGATGGGTGTTATATAACTATGTTTCCATAGATCAGGAAATATACCTTTCGACAAAGAATGATTAAAGAGTGTGTACAGGGGATAAGCAAGAACGACGACACACTGCTGTAAGAGTAATGGTGGAATGTTGTCGGGACCGGCATTTTTATTGGGATCTAGAAGTTTAATTTGTTTAATAATTTCGTTTAGTTCGATGTGCACATGTGACAGGTTTATATTGAAACGGGGAGTATAGTTAGGTAAGGAAAACTGATTGGGTTGACTTTTATCATAAACGTTCTTGAAGAATTCTGCAAAAAGATCGACAATATTTTTAATACCATCGGCCTTTCTGTCTTCAAAATACATAGTATTTGGTATATCAGAGTCACCACTTCTTAATGTTTTACTGAATCGCCAGAAACGTTTTATATTGCTAAAAATATCATTCTCTGTCTGCCTAATATAGTCATTATAACATGTCCTTGAAAGTTTATTACAATCACTCCTAATTTTAGAGAATTCTATGTACAACTTTGATGTTCCGTGATTCTTGTACAGTTTGTGAGCTGTTTTTTTACATATAATTAAATTAATCAAATCTTTATTGAACCAGACTGGATATTTAGATTCCTTATATTGAGTGTAAGGGACAAAGCGATTTATATGATTACTTAGAATAAAGTAGAACTGTTCAATATTATGATTTAAATCATCACTTTCTAAGAAGGACCAGTCGACCAATGTGAGCGAGTCACACATACCTGAATAATTAGCATTTCTGAAATTATAGCTTGATCTCGTAGGTTTCTGAATTTTTTCGCCAAAGTCTGTTATACAAATATTAAGTGGAGGATGATGGATATCGGGGGGTATGACAACTTCTATGGCTTTATTCACTTTGATACTTTGAGAATTGAAGAAAACGAGATCCAATACACGATTGTTAATGTTTCTAACAAGATTATGTTGAGTTAGGTTTAAGTATATTGACATGTCAAGTATTACTCTTTCATTTTCGGAGATAGTTGTATTACAAGTATTCGACAATACGGGGTCGTGCAAATCCCAATTTACATTTGGAAGATTATAATCACCTACTGCAATAAATTTGGCATCAGGGTACTTTGATTTAATTATTTCTACGTCTTCATAATGGTTTTTGAATACAACAGTGTTGGCCGAGGGGGGTATGTATACAGAACTAATTATTATTTTCTCATTTTTACATTTCACCAAAACAAACAATTGTTCTACGTTACTGTTTTTTGTGTTTAATTTCTTAGAAGTAAATTTCTTTTTTATTGCGACGAGGACACCACCTCCTCTTGACTTTGAACTGGTATCACGGTTTCTGTCCATCCTATAAACATTATAAGAGGATAATCCTAGTTCGGAAGAATTGATGGATGGATCTAACCACGTTTCAGTCAGTACCACGGCTTCACATATTATTGATGGTATACAAATTCTGAAGTTATCTAGTTTTGTGCGAAGCCCACGTACATTTTGATAGTAGAGGTTCAGTGAGCTGGATTTTGATAGTTTTTTGTTTGCGCATTCACGATTTTTGGCGTAGAGTTGACATACTTAATAGTAATATTGGTTTCGCCGTTTTTTAATCTTGATTCAAGTTCACTTCGTAAATGAGCAAGTTCATTTCTTTGTAGACTGGTGAGGTCGTTTGCTGCTTTGACACCGTTCTTCAACTTTGATCGGTTCATCAGAATGGATTTGGAATTTGGATTTTACCCTTTTCGTAATATTTTAACGTCTCAATGCTATTGGGAATGAATTTGTAACAATTCAGGTGTCAGGCGAGGTCAAAAAACAGCCTGGTTAAACGCAATATTTATGAAAACTTATATATAATGTAAAATACATCAAGTTTATTATATTATGTAGGTACACCATAGAATAAATAAGAACACTAAAAATGCTTTCCATGAAGATTTGAACGGAAACTATTGGAAATTAACGGAAAAAAACGCCATTGCTCTGGTATCTTATCTCCAGCCCATTTAGCACACGCTCTGTTTCTCTTACACTAGTCTGATATCATATATCACCATACCATTTCATTGAAATGTAGTTTTCGTAATGATAATGAAACACTGCAGCTCTGCAAATGGTATTTAAGCAAGTAATGGTCAGATTTTTGGATTGCGAAACACACCCATATCGATTTTTCGCGTAGTTCTTAATTCTGTCAAAGACACCCAGTAGGTATGTATTGATACTTCTGTTGCCAAGCGGGTTGCAATTTTATTTTGACATTCATTTTGCACATTTGCTGTGAATTTTATTGATTTATTGTAGATCTGTCACAGAGAAATAAACGAAGTTAAATAATGTTTGATCGAAGCATTTTTCTTGGATTTGACTTGCATAAAAGCATCAATCTGTGAACAAATACTCGATAAGTAGAAATTTTCCCCCGATTACATTCAATCGAGCCATAAATTTGTCAGAATATGTGTTTTAATAACTAGATTCAATTTCAATCATGCTGTTTTTTTTTGTAATTAACCTGTGAGAGCAATGTGATATAATAATATTTTAATTGAATATCGGAGCTAACAAGAGAGTTTTAAGTTACACCAAAGATACTGTATCTTTGGGTACCGGAGGGTGAAGCCACTTGATGGTTGTTAGTTATTGGCGTCGACGGATAAAACCACTTCAGGCAGAGCAGGTAAGTTCATTATTTCAGTCAACTTAATAAATAAAACTTTTAAAAAAACCATCACATCGTAATAAAATTGAGAACGGTAATCCACAACCATTTGCGAAGGTAAAATAAAAAAAGAAATATTGTTGCATTCATGGAGGCAGGCTCTGGTTGATTGATTTCTACTATTTCAAGAAAGGTGGTGGATTACAACCTCTCATAAACTTTAGGAATTCTTAAGAGACACTGGTTCTCCGTCGAATTCCTCTCAGGGTCAGCTGCCAATAGCTTCATCAAAAACATCTTTATATCATCTAATTCAAAGTTCAAGGCATATATCCCTACATTCAACGTCACGCGTATGGGCCTGGTCAGAGGTATCTCGACTGATCTGTCCATCGCAGAAATTCTGTCTTCACTTTCAACCCCCCAACATATCGGCCATCCCATAAAAGCCAGAAGGCTAAATTACAAGGACTCCTCTGAGGGCACAATTTCCTGGAAGCCCTCCCAATCTGTCGTCATCACCTTCGAAGGGCAATCCCTTCCCTCCCATATATATTTATTCTTCAACTCATTACCGGTTGAAATGTATACTTATCCCACCACTCAATGTTTCAATTGCTGCCGTTTTGGTCATACCAAAACTGCATGCAGATCCCCACCCAGATGTTTTAAATGTGGAGATAATCACCCAGCTGATCAATGTCCTTCTTCCTCCCCACCTAAATGTTTTAACTGCTCAGGTTCTCATTCAGCTATCAACTATTCTTGCCCAGAACAATCTCGGCAAAAAAATATTAAAATTACTATGGCCTCTCAGAACGTGTCTTTTCTGCAGGCTTCTAAACTATTTCCGCCTGTCAAAAAATCATTTGCTGAGGCTTTATCCAGCAACTCTTCATCCAACCCTCTTCCCTCCTCAACAACAACTTCTTCTCGTTCAACTAAATTCACATAAAAAAAACTCTCTAAACCGACTCCTGGATACGATCAGCACCAACACAACTCACTACTCTTAAATCCCAATGGTTCATCTCTTTCAAATGCCACAAATGGGTATGCAAATAATTATAATCCGCCCTCGATGAACTCTCTAAAGCTTTCTGAAAAACTCTCACAAGACAATTCTTCATTTATCCAAACTCTTATTATGCTTTTAATTGACCTAATTTCTTCTCAAACTAATCTACCGTCCAACGCTGCTTCTATTGTTTCCACATTAAAATCATTTATTCAAAATGACTCTTCAGGATGTCAGAATACTTCAGTGGAATAGCCTAAGCGCTATTTCTAATAAATCTGATTTCGTTAACCCATTAAATTCAAACCTTATTTCTGTGGCTGCTATCTCGGAGACATGGTTTACTCCATCCACCCACTTTAATGTGGGGGGTACGCCTGTCTCCGCGATGATCGCCCGGAAGGTACGGCAGCGGTGCTGCCTTTTTTATTAAAAAATCCCTACCATTTTCTACAGTAAATAATATCAAACCCCCCAATGCTGACTTCCAAATGGTTTCAAAGATTACTATAATAATTTCAAATCAATGCTCATAACTGCAATAAATAAATCAAACCCCCCACCTAAAACTAAATCTCTTAAAAAACTCCCTCCAACTCCCTGGTGGTATGAAGAATGTTCCAAAGTAGTAAGAATTCGGAAAGCTAAATCTCTTTCCTGTCGTTACAATATGACTATGGAGAACTATCTTATATACAAAAACGCCGAATCCAATGCCAAAAGGGTATTGAGGGCAAAAAAAAGATCCGGGTGGTACAACTTCTGCAATTCAGTATCTCCAAACACTCCAATTTCGGAAGTTTGGTCTATGATCCGAATATTTCGATCCTCCTTCAGTTCATCATCTCCTCGAGCGACTCATTCTAAATGGATAGATGAATTCTTGGACAAAATTGCCCCCCTTTCTGTACCTAACTTAGATGAAATAACGCCCATCTATAATACTCCTATGTCTAATCATTGGCTAGACTCTCCATTCACCTTAATTGAGATAAAAAATTGTTTATCAACAGTTAAAGACTCATCTCCAGGCAGAGATGGTATACCTTACAGCGTAATCAAAAGTAGTAAGAATAAGGTTCTTAACCACTTCTTAACCATCTTAAATAAAATATTCCGGACTGGCAAAATGCCTGATGACTGGAGTTCACAAATAATAATTCCAATTTTAAAATCAAACAAATCACCAAATTCTGGATCCAACTACAGACCAATTGCTCTTTCGTCCACCCTCAGTAAACTTTATGAAAAATTAATTAAAAACCGATAAGAATTTTTTGTCGAGAGTAATCAGCTTCTCTCACCATCTCAATTCGGATTTAGGAAAAAAAAACCACTCAAGATAACCTTGCCATCATCAGCACTGATATTAATTTATCCATTTCTAAACAGGAAGTTTGTCTTGCCGTCTTTATAGATATAGAAGGCGCCTTCGACAATGTTTCCATCCCAATCCTGAAAAAAAAACTTCTAGGCCTTGGCCTTCCCGCCATATTTGTCCAATCTATTATTACTCTATTTAATATTACTCCTCAAAGTAGGACTGTTTGGAAGGGTTTCCCGCAAGACGATGTATTCTCTCCCTTATATAACATATACATATACGATATGCATGTTACCTTCTCAAGTAAAAGTTATTGAGTTCGCAGATGACATAGCTTTCTTCTTATCATCCAAAATCATCCCTCTTGCTGTTAAATATCTTAATGGAGCCATGAATGCCCTACGCACATGGCTTACGTTAAATGGTCTTGAACTTTCAATCCAAAAGACTCAGTGTGTCACCTTCTCAAACCGTCATAAAACCCCCCAGTTCAACTTTAATTTAAAAACTCTCCAATCCCCAACGCTTCTGAAGTTAAATTTTTGGGAGTAACATTTGATAGGAAACTTAAATGGTCTTCCCATATTAATAATCTGGTTACAAAATGCGAAAAAAAATTAAATATCATCAGATCATTATCTGGCGTCTGGTGGGGAGCTCACCCTACTTGCATTAAGTTGCTTTACAATGCACTTATTTGAAGCCATCTTGACTACGCCTGCCCACTTTTTAGTACTGCATCAAAAAATGTACTCAATAAATTAGACAAAATTCAATCTAAATCTTTGTGAATTATACCTGGAGCGATGCAATCGTCGCCCATCAATTCCCATCAAGTTGAATGTTCTGATCCCCCTCTTTATTTAAGGCGTCAACTATTTGCTGACAAATTTGTTCTTAAATGTTTAAATTCTAAATATCATCCGGTTATACCCAGAGTATCGTTGTTCAATGACTCAACACATTCATCTACAACCGGAGCTCAAACTAAAAGTCTTCAGTCTCTCTCAGAGCTTCAAATTATCCAAAATGATCTTCTTCCGTTGTACAAATTAAAATATAGTCACGTCACCCTATCCCCAGCAGTTTTAGAAGGGATCGGCATCCTTAAAAGTCATTCCAATTTCTCGGCCCGTACTGTCAATAAAATGTTCAATGACATCATTTCATCTAAATGGCCCAATTTTTCTCTTTTATTTACTGATGGATCCAAATCTCCCGACTCTCCTAACTGTGGTATAGGTATCAACATTTACCACAATAATTCCAATGACAGAATTTTTCATTCAATTTCAAATCAATTTTCAATATTTTCAGCCGAGTGCATTGCAATAATAGAATCTCTCAAATATATAATCAAAAATAATGTTGAACATTCCCTTGTTCTCTCTGACTCTCCCAGTTCCCTTCAAAAACTTAAATCCAGTACTCTTCTTCATCCTGATGATCACTTTGTATGTCTTATTCGAGTGCTGATAGCCTCCATTCAAAGTTCTGGAAAAACCGTAACCCTGATTTGGATTCCTGGACATGTTGGCATAATGGGTAATGATACTGCGGATGCCTTGGCAAAACAAGGAGCGTCCAACCCTGTTGTAACCCTCGTAAACCACATTCCCCTATCTGACATTGTTTCTATCATCAAAGACAGATCCCGCAATATTTGGGTAGAGTATTGGCACATTGCTAGTCAATCCAAGGGAGCCTTCTATGCCTCAATACGAAGGACTATCCCATCAAAACCATGGTTTCAACAATTCCCCAATTTTTCCAAAAAAGAAATTTCCTTACTTATTCGAATGAGAATTGGACATTGTTCTGTTCCTTCTCCCCTTTTTAAAATTCACGTCCTTGACTCCCCAGATTGTACATTCTGTGATCAAGAAGTGGGAACTTTAGACCACATATTTTTTGGCTGTCCCTCTCTAAACAAGTATCCTCTCTTCTATCAGGCCTTGTCAAAAATTGCCTCGCCTCCATTCAATTTCTCATCTCTTCTAAGTCTGAACTCGACTCCAATCTTCATTATAATTTTGAAATTTGTCCATTTAAATAAAATTAATATTTAAATTCGCCTTTCACTTCTCCATAATTTTAAAATGATGGCTTAGAACACCCTTGAGGGGTGAAAGCCAGAAATAATTATTAAAAAAAAGAGACACAGGTTAGTCTATTTGAGTACACAATGATATCACGATTACATTTCACGTTTCAAGGTTTCAACATCACTCTAGGTTATTTTTTTGTTGTTTTTTTTTCGTAATATACCCATACAAATAATTGCGAAAGCTCAGTGGTGGTTGACTGGAAGAAGAAGCATTGTTATCTGGGAAAGAAATCACTTACCAGCTATAGAAAATGTTTAAACACATAAGACCGCCTCAACAAGAAAAAAAAGTAGAGGAATACATATGAACAAATCAGAAGATCAAACGCTATGCACTTGTGGCGGGGCAGCGAGTATCTACTCAAGGTAGGCAGGAACTTTTTTCCCGGTGGAGAATGGCGGGAAGCGAATGCCGAGAAGCAGGAAGCAAGAAGCGTCGAGGAGCGTGAGATCAAAACAATGGTAGCGGGATATGTGAACCAGGTGGTGAAAAAGTGGGAACCAGATTGCAATAAGCGGGAAGTAAGGAACAACGTGAGGCAAAAAAGATTCCAAGAAGCAGGAAATCGGAAGCAGGAAACAGTGAAAGCGGAAAGCCCGCAGCAACGGAAAACAGGAAAGAAGAAGCAGAAAGAAGCTGGAAGTACGTAGCGGAAAGCAGAAAATAAAGAAATGAGACGCAAGAGCAACGGGAGGCAACAACTAAAAAAGTCGACGCCTGTGAAGAAAGACGCGAGAAGAAATGAAAAGCAAAAATAAGTGAAAGGCAAGAAACGAAAAAAAAAGCTCAATTACTTCTTTTATTCCCGCCGGTGCATATTCCAACATTCAAATGTACATATTTCATTATTCTGAGGTCATATTTCACCACTCTATGGTTTATATTTTGCCATTGCTATGGTACAAATTTAAACATTCTTAGGTGCATATATCAGCATTCTGAGAGGCATTTTTCACCATTTTATGTTACATATTTCACCATTCTGAGGTGCATATTTCACCATTTTGATGGTGCATATTTCACCTTTAATAGGTGCAATTTTAAGCATTCTGGGGTGAATATTTCACCATTATATGGTGCATTTTTCATTGCTCTGAGGTTCATTTTTCACCGATCCTTTAGGGCTTATTTCACTATTTTTATGGTGCTTTTTTCAATTTTTTGATAGTGAATATTTTACCATTCTAAAGGAGTTTTTCACCATTCTGAGGTTCATATTTCACCATTACGAAGCTAAATATTTTACGATTCTTCGGTGCATATTTTAACATTCTGTGTTTCATATTTCGACATTTCCTTAGTGCTTATTACACCATTTTGAAGTATATATTTCACCATTGTGATTGTGCGTGTTTCACTATTCTTAGGTTCATTTTTCACCATTCTGGGGTGCATATTTCACTGTTTTGATCTTGCATATTCCAACATTAAGAAGAGAATATTTCACCATTCTGAGGCGCATATGTCACAATTTTTATGGTGCATATTTTAACATTCTGAGGTGCATATTTCACCATATTGATTGTGCATATTTCACAATTATGAAGAGCAATTTTTAGCATGTTTGGGTGAATTATAAGGTGCATTTTTCAGATTACTGGGGTGCATATTTCACCATTGTGAGGTTCCATAATACACCATTCTGAGGTGCATTTTTTACCATTTTGATGGTACATATTTCACCATTCTGAGTTGCATATTTCATTTTTCTGTGGTGCATATTTCAACATTTTGATGTTGCATATTTCACCTTTATAAAGTGCAATTTTTAGCATGTTGGGGTGAATATGCCACCATTCTAAAGGAGTTTTTCACCATTCTGAGGTTCATATTTCACCATTACGAAGCTAAAGATTTTACGATTCTTCGATGCATATTTTAACATTCTGTGTTTCATATTTCCACATTTCCTTAGTGCTTATTACACCATTTTGAAGTATATATTTCACCATTGTGATTGTGCGTGTTTCACTATTCTTAGGTTCATTTTTCACCATTCTGGGGTGCATATTTCACTGTTTTGATCTTGCATATTCCAACATTAAGAAGAGAATGTTTCACCATTCTGAGGCGCATATGTCACAATTTTTATGGTGCATATTTTAACATTCTGAGGTGCATATTTCACCATATTGATTGTGCATATTTCACAATTATGAAGAGCAATTTTTAGCATGTTTGGGTGAATTATAAGGTGCATTTTTCAGATTACTGGGGTGCATATTTCACCATTGTGAGGTTCCATAATACACCATTCTGAGGTGCATTTTTTACCATTTTGATGGTACATATTTCACCATTCTGAGTTGCATATTTCATTTTTCTGTGGTGCATATTTCACCATTTTGATGGTGCATATTTCACCTTCATGAAATGCAATTTTTAGCATGGTGAGGTGAATATTTCAACATTATAAGGTGCATTTTTCAGCTTTCTGTGGTGCATATTTCACCATAATAAAGTGCATTTTTTTAAGCAATCTCGACTGCACATTTCACCATAAAGAAATTCCATAATACACCATTCTGAGCTGCATTTTTCACCATTTTGATGGTACATATTTCACCATTCTGAGTTGCATATTTCACCATTCTGAGTTGCATATTTCAACATTTTGATGTTGCATATTTTACCTTTATAAAGTGCAATTTTTAGCATGTTGGGGTGAATATGCCACCATTATAAGGTGCATTTTTCAGCTTTCTGTGGTGCATATTTCACCATTTTGATGATGCATATTTCACCTTTATGAATTGCAATTTTTAGCATGGTGAGGTGATATTTCAACATTATAAGGTGCATTTTTCAGCTTTCTGTGGTGCATATTTCACCATAATAAGGTGCATTTTTTTAAGCAATCTCGACTGCACATTTCACCATAAAGAGGTTCCATAATACACCATTCTGAGCTGCATTTTTCACCATTTTGATGGTACATATTTCACCATTCTGAGTTGCATATTTCACCATTCTGAGTTGCATATTTCAACATTTTGATGTTGCATATTTTACCTTTATAAAGTGCAATTTTTAGCATGTTGGGGTGAATATGCCACCATTATAAGGTGCATTTTTCAGCTTTCTGTGGTGCATATTTCACCATTTTGATGGTGCATATTTCACCTTTATGAATTGCAATTTTTTGCATGGTGAGGTGATATTTCAACATTATAAGGTGCATTTTTCAGCTTTCTGTGGTGCATATTTCACCATAATAAGGTGCATTTTTTCAAGCAATCTCGACTGCATATTTCACTAATAAGAGGTTCCATAATACACCATTCTAAGCTGCATTTTTCACCATTTTGATGGTACATATTTCACCATTCTGAGTTGCATATTTCAACATTTTGATGTTGCATATTTCACCTTTATGAAGTGCAATTTTTAGCATGTTGGGGTAAATATGTCACCATTATAAGGTGTTTTTTTCAGCTTTTTTTGTGCATATTTCAGCATTATGATAGTGCATATTTCACCTTTATGAAGTGCAATTTTTAGCATGCTGAGGTGAATATTTCACCATTATTAGGTGCATTTTTCAGCTTTCTGTGGTGCATATTTCACCATAATAAGGTGCATTTTTTCAAGCAATCTCGACTGCATATTTCACTAATAAGAGGTTCCATAATACACCATTCTAAGCTGCATTTTTCACCATTTTGATGGTACATATTTCACCATTCTGAGTTGCATATTTCAACATTTTGATGTTGCATATTTCACCTTTATGAAGTGCAATTTTTAGCATGTTGGGGTAAATATGTCACCATTATAAGGTGTTTTTTTCAGCTTTTTTTGTGCATATTTCAGCATTATGATAGTGCATATTTCACCTTTATGAAGTGCAATTTTTAGCATGCTGAGGTGAATATTTCACCATTATTAGGTGCATTTTTCAGCTTTCTGTGGTGCATATTTCACCATAATAAGGTGCATTTTTTCAAGCAATCTCGACTGCATATTTCACCATTGAGAGGTTCCATAATACACCATTCTGAGCTCCATTTTTCACCATTGTGAGTTCCATAATACACCATTCTGAGGTGCATTTTCAACTATTTTGATGTTACGTATTTCACCTTTATGAAGTGCAACTTTCAGCATGTTGGGGTGAATATGTCACCATTATAAGGTGCATTTTTCAGCTTTCTGTGGTACATATTTCACCATTTTGATGGTGCATATTTCACCTTTATGAAGTGCAATTTTTAGCATGTTTGTGTGAATATTTCACCATTGTAAGGTGCATTTTTCAGCTTTCTGGTGTGCATATTTTACCATTGTGAGGTTCCATAATACACCATTCTGAGGTGAATTTTTTACCATTATGATGATACATATTTCACCTTTCTGGGGTGCATATTTCACCATTTTGATGGTGCATAATCCACCTTTGTTAAGTGCAATTTTTAGCATGCTGAGGTGAATATGTCACCATTATAAGGTGCATTTTTCAGCTTTCTATAGTGCATATTTCACCATAATAAGTAGCATTTTTTTACGCATTCTCGACTGCATATTTCACCATTAAGAGGTTCCATAATACACCATTCTGAGCTGCATCTTTCACCATTTTGATGGTACATATTTCACCATTCTGAGTTGCATATTTCACCATTCTGAGTTGCATATTTCAACATTTTGATGTTGCATATTTCACCTTTATAGAGTGCAATTTTTAGCATGTTGGCGTGAATATGCCACCATTATAAGGTGAGTTTTTTAGCTTTCTGTGGTGCATATTTCACCATTTTGATGCTGCATATTTCACTTTTATGAAGTGAAATTTTTAGCATGCTGAGGGGAATATTTCACCATTATAAGGTGCATTTTTCAGCTTTCTGTGTTGCATATTTCACCATAATAAGGTGCATTTTTTTAAGCAATCTCGACTGCATATTTCACCATTAAGAGGTTCCATAATACACCATTCGGAGCTGCTTTTTTCACCATTGTGAGTTCCATAATACACCATTCTGGGGTGCATTTTTCACTATTTTGATGTTACGTATTTCACCATTCTGAGGTGCATATTTCACCATTTTGATGGTGCATATTTCACCTTTAATAGGTGCAATTTTAAGCATTCTGGGGTGAATATTTCACCATTATATGGTGCATTTTTCATTACTCTGAGGTTCATTTTTCACCTATCCTTTAGGGCTAATTTCACTATTTTTATAACGCTTTTTTAACTATTTTAATAATGAATATTTTACCATTCTAAAGGAGTTTTTCACCATTCTGAGGTTCATATTTCACCATTTCGAAGCTAAATATTTTACGATTCTTCGGTGCATATTTTAACATTCTGTGTTTCATATTTCGACATTCCTTAGTGCTTATTCCACCATTTTGAAGTACATGTTTCACCATTTTGATTGTGCGTGTTTCACCATTCTTAGGTTCATTTTTCACCATTCTGGGGTGCATATTTCACTGTTTTGATCGTGCATATTACAACATTCAGAAGTCCATGTTTCACCATTCTGAGGCGCATATGTCACCATTTTTTTGGTGCTTATTTTAACATTCTGAGGTGCATATTTCACCATTCTGAAATTTATGTTTCACCATTTCGATGGAACATATTAAACCATTTTTAGGCGCATATTTCACCATTCTGTGGGGCTTATTTCACCATTTTCACGATTTTTATGGCGCTCAGTTCACAATTTTGATTGTGCATATCTCACCATTCTTAGGTTCATTTTACATGATTCTGAGATGCATATATCACAATTTTTTTCGTGGATATTTCAACATTCAGAGGTGCATGTTCCACCATTCTGAGGTGCATATTCCACCATTTTTATGGTGCATATTTCAACATTCTTAGGTGCATATTTCAGCATTCAGAGAGGCATATTTCACCATTTTTATAATGCATATTTCATCATTCTGAGGGGCATATTCCGACATTTCTTACGTGCTAATTTCACCATTTTTATGGCGCTTATTTCACAATTTTGATTGTGCATGTTTCACCATTCTCAGGTTCATTTTTCACCATTCTGGGGTGCATATTTTACTATTTTGATAGTGCATATTTCAACATTCTCATTGCTGTACTTTCTGTATTGTTTGGGGATTGTGTTCAACAGAATGTTTAGTAGTTTGGGTATGTATCTATCTCCGTACGTAATGTGTTCAATACTTAGATTAACACGTATCACGTCCCGGAGATTTAGCAGCCTTTAATAGCTTTGATTGCCTTCATTATTTAATTTTCAGAGACCTATACGTTTTGACCACCACATTCCAGTAGCAGTTGGTGCTTCGTTTTCGGAAATTTCGCAAAGGTTCTTCTAAATGTCCTAGCGATTCCCTCCGTGTTTGTGGAACCATCAATTTTATTGGCGATTCATGTTTGGGTTTGATCAGGTTATTACTTTTTTTCAGAATTGAACGAACTATTTTTGTCAAGCGATTTTACGATATCGTCCATCTTTGTTTGTTCGGCAGAGCTTTGGCAGTGTTTTAGAGCTCTTTTGAACTCCTTCCTTATCCGTTTTCTTTCTTCCGCACTGTTCTTCGCTTTCTTCTCTAATGGTCTCCTATTTTGAATCCACGTCATCAATACCGATCTGGAATTTTCGTGATGTTCCTTGACTTATTGATTCTACCCGGCAATTTATCATCACCATCCTATAATGCCGAAAGTGATTAAAAACTGCACCAAAGAAAAATAGATCATTTTCAATTTGTCAATATTCAGTAGGTTATTTATTAAATATGTACTTTCATCAAATCATTTATTTATTTATTTTAAAGAAGTTGACAGCAAATCTGTGATTATACGATAATAAGATTGTTAATAATGCCAATTATGAACTTTCCACTTAATTAATTTATTGTATAAGTAATGTGTTTTGATAAATATAATTCATTTATGCTCAAGATTTACTGGTAAAAATTGATTTCCAAGCCCATTTTGACCAAATTTATTGTATCCCAAATGGTTCTCAAACAGAAAACAAGAACAAAATATATAGATGTGTTCCGATATTTGAGCAAAATTTATGAAGATAATTTTCGTGCGGTTCTAAATTCTGATTCCACAGTCAACAGGTTAAATCTACGACATCAGCTTCCGACAATAGGCCAAACGCGGCGAGTATAAAAAATGGTGCATACAGCGACAGATCCGAACCGAAATCATCTGGTCTTTTGCTAGTCTCGTTTCTGTAGTTTTCCAGACGAAGAATATTGCAGAGCGACGCTTTACAAAAATAAACGACGCGGCCGCGACGCCCGGGCTAGTCACCGGGCAGCATCGCAGTCGGCTAGTCGATCCCAAAGTACAATGGACGGTCGGAATATTGCTCCATAATTTCGACACCTCTATCTGTCTACTTATATGTTTACAACATGCAATCAGTCCAGACTGATCTTTGTTCAAAGATGTTTAATTTTAAACGTATCCACTAGCGCAAGTGAGAATATTTTATGGCGTCGAACTTGCATCAAATAGACTTCGTAAAAGTGATAATATAGAAGAAATAAATCTAATTGTGACTACTGTAATATTCTACGATTTATAACAATAACGTTGATTCAGTGTGTATAATTAAGTTCAGAGTTGGTGGCTGGAACTAGTGCATACTGCGTGAAAGAATATATATAAACCAAAAACGACTGGATTACGAAACGTTGGAGTTGCCAAACATCTATCGCCACATATGTGAGTACCTAACAATAACATGACTCAAAACTATCTATTTAAAAGCTTGCCAAGGATAGTCGCAAGTAGCAACTTTAGCATCCAGTTCAGAAGCCATTGCAACTAGACTATCTATCTCCGCTGTCACTTTTCATACATGTTGTTCTGTACATTGTGTTTGGCCTTCGACTTTGGCCCTTTCCGCAAAGCACACTCTCGGTAAACCTTTCTTTTGACTTCCAACCGTCAACGTAATATTTTCGTGGAAGGTACCAGGAAAATAATTGTCTCCTAGGAAAAACTCTCCCCGGGACATTAAACCCCCGGTAATAACCCCCCCTCCCCTGCGGAAAATGACACAATGCTTATACCCCCGCCCCCTCTCTTCACCAAGTCTAAAAACACACAGTGTAAACAACCTCCCGGATATTAACCTCCCTGTGAAATTTAAAACCGAGAATAAACTCAAATAAAATTAACTTCTTGACAGAACAAACAATCATTCCTTACCTAACATAACCTATTTAAAAACTCTAATATAATTATTGAATTATGAGGACGTAATTATAGACAAAATTAAATTGTAATTATTTATTAGTTATTCAAATGGGACGGTTAATTGTTTGGGCATTTTTAAAATGTTATTGACGGACGGTGAGGGGGTAATTATTGTCCTATAATATAACATGATTCTAAAGGTATTACATTAATAATTGGGCAACAAAAGCAAAGGTTTCCTCGATCCGCCTTCTTCTTCTTCCCCTTGTCCTATTCGGGTCGCGGACCCACTGCATCGACAAGACTCCTCCATACGTCCCCGTCTTGCGCCGATTGTTCGGCCTCCGTTTAAGGCAGACCCATCCTCTCCTCGCACAGTTTTTGGAATTGTGTCTGGGGCGGTCTACTGGACGTCTACCCTCTGGAATGGCATTCATTATTTTCCTCGGAATTCGGTCATCTGACATTCTGAGTACATGCCCAAGCCACCTCAGTTGCGATTTTTCTATGAAGAGTAGCAGTGGTTCAATGCTTAGATCATCTCGGATCGTAGAGTTTCTTATATGATCCCATTTCGTAACCTTTGCCACTACTCTCAAGTACCTCATTTCGGCAGCTTGGACTATAGAGAGTGCTTGTTCGTTTAGCATCAAATGTATGGTTTAGGTATCCAAAGGTTTTCTCGATCCAACAATTTTAATCTCTAAATCCTCAGGGTCTCCTGGCTGGAGCTAATGTAAAAAATATATAAAAAGGGTGTTAAGCGACATAATTAACTTACTTCAAGCGGTGATTCCTCACATTAAATGGAGTAAAAAATGCAAATCATATTTTGGTCTCCGGTAACTTTTTAGATATCTTTTTTTTTTTATTCAAAATCAAACAAACAAAAAAAATGTATTCACATGTCGTCACTGGTCACTCAGCCGAATAAAAACGAACCCCTCACCCCGCCCCTAACTTTACCTTAAAAATGTCACCGGAGACCAAAATTTCATTTACATGTTTTACTCCAAATAAGCCAGGAAGTAAGTCAAGTACCTACGTCCCTTAAATGTATATTCACAAGTTTCCCGCTTATACTACGAGTTTCCGGACACCGTGTTTATTATGTTTGTCAATAGTTTATAAATAATATTATTTGTGTTACTGCAAATTCTCCTGAAAAATAGTTACATCCTTTTTCATACACATATGAGTTGAGTTAACAAAAGCGTCGGATTACCACCGAGGCCTAATTAAATTTTTCGGCTAGCTAAGTCCTATGTCATTGCACAAGGAACATTTCCGCTTAGTATGATAGTACCCAGTAGGAGTTTATTTTTTAATATTGTCGGGTTATTCGTAAATATATATATTTTTTCAAATTGGACTGTTTGTCTCGAGCGATCTGAGAACATAGAAAGTAAGGCGCTCCGCTGACCGGAGAAACTGCACGGAGAAAAATGTTATTCTAAAATACGATAATTTTATTCGTAAAAACGGTTAAAAACGGGATTGAAGTTCTTACGAACAAATTAACAGTGCTTCAATGTTTATTCTTACGTATTCAGGCTAATAAACATTTAAACCCTGTTAATTTGTTAGTAAGAACTTCAGTCCCGTTTTTACGAATAAAATGATCGTATTTCAAAATAACTTTTTTCTCCGTGTGAAACCAAACGTAGGCGATCCGCTCGTGGTTTCCCGCCCCGCGTTATGGTTTCCAACCAAACTTCCTACTCAATTTTACCATTTCCATAATTATCTCAGCTTCTTTAAACCATAGACGAAGAGCAATCATCTGTCATCGTAGCAACTAGCACCGCTAGTCGCGAGTCACTGCTTGCGTTACCATTGAAAACGGGTTTTCGACTAATTGTGTAGCGTGCGGGCCATCACATTGACATACACAGGATAGCGAGTTTAGTTGCAAACTGTTTTTTTTCAGTTTCCTCGTCAGCGGAGGCAGTTAGGCGCTCCGCTGACTGGAGAAACTAAAACCAAACTAAAACTCACTGGTTGCTATAGTTTCCAACCAAAATGACGCGCTATTCAATTTTACGATTTCAGTTTATTATCTCAACTGGTTTAATCATAGACGCAGAACAATCAGCTGTCATCGTAGCAACATCAAGTGGCATGGCGAGTTTCGGGTCACTGTTTGCGTTGCCATTGACAATGGGTTTTTGAGAAGTTGTGTAGAGTGATGACCATCACATTTACATACACAGGATAGCGAGTTTAGTTGTAAACTGGATTTTTTCAGTTGCCTCGTCAGCGGATGCACTAAATATTGTATAAAACTAATATAATTTCTATGAATGGAATATAAAACCTTTGAAGTAGCTGGCTGTTATAATAAACCTATTTGTAGCTACGTGAATAACGAAAGCGTGTTTCTTGTATATAAAAAAAAAACTGAGGTGTTACTAGCATAAAATACTCATTTCCAAAAATAGTCATTTTATGTTAGTACCTAACACGTTTTCAAACATAAAATATTATACGAGGCTGATACTTCGAGTTTGTGTTGATAAAAAGTAAATAAACAACATGTCCATCATCAATCACTCTTCTTCTACATAGCGATGAGTTTCTTGCACGCTTTTCATTTGGCTTAAATATCAACTGTGTAGGTACTGTTTTTATTATTTCGGCTCGTGATACAACAGCTACCTGAAAAAGTTTATTTAAAATCATTTTTGTTATGTCTAACAATGATTATAAAAATTCATCTCGTAGGTAGCTCGTTACCGCAGATGTCCGACTCAGACCACCCTCGCCCCCACCATACGAAATAAGAATAGACGTAGAAAACTCCTTAATTTCCCCAAAAACATCCTCAAAACAGGAGGGCCTCTATTACCATAAATTATTATTTCCATAACCATTGATAAAAGATATGATGTGAATAATATTGTTGTATTTTCTAGTAATGTACTCTAACGCCGTTCTTCCATGAAGCTACGTTCAAGCGACGCGATCGCCGCTCGTCCGTATTTTATAAACTATTATTAGTGTTTGAAATCGCCGCTAGGCGCTGCACTAGCAAAATAGTATGACAGGTAGCGGTAGCGTCGCTTGTAAGTAGCTACGTGAACGATGGGCGTAAGAGTAATATCCTCTTTTTTCCTACGCAATACTGGGGCTGATAGTGGGGTTTGAACCCACAACCCCTCCCCCCCCCCCCCCCTTCCCCCGTACCCTTATATACGCCCTTGTACGTATCTACACGAGATTTATTACTTGAAATTGTGATTATAATTTAGAGCCGATAAAAGCATATACACATTTAAAAAGTAGTAATAATATTGTAGTAATAATTGATTTCAGTATCAGTAAATGCGGAATGCTGATTAAATATTCGAATAACTAGCGAGTAGCCGGCATGCCACTCAAAGAAAGTGCTTGTGTTAATTCTGTTTATTGAAGTCCTTTTGGATACACAATATATTTTGTTTTTCCGTCTGGTGTGTACACGAATAAATCAGAAGGTTTTCCGACACGTGAGCAGGCAACATACAGCCGTCAAATTTACCCCCCGCCATCCCCTACCGTGACTAAGTCTCCTTTGAAAATCCTTCCCTTTGCCTCTCCCTCGTCCCCCATCCCTGCGTAAGCCCTTTCCTGTGTGCCATTTCCCATGCGTCCCCCCTCACCTCCCGCGTTCCCTTCTACTTTCCCCGCCTCCCCCCTCTCCCGCGTCCCCCCTGTCCCACGAACGTTTCGCCTTCCCCGCCTTCTTCTCCTTCCCCTTCCTTCGTTTCACCCCCCGCCAACCCCTATCCTTCGTTCCCCTCCACCTTCCGGATACCCGGCCCCCTCCTTCTTTCCCTATATGAAATAAACACTTTTCTCACAACTGTCGGTGTAAGACGCTTGGATTCTTCAAATTAACTCCCTGCTATCCCCTACCTCTATATCTCCTTCCCACTGGTTCTCCCTCGTCCCCCACCCCTCCATTAACCCTCCCCAGCTTGTCCTTTTACATTCGTTCTGTTCCTCTCCCGCGTCTCTTTCCCCTCTCGAGTTACCTTTCCACCTTCCACCCCTCCCGCGTCTCCCTTTTTCCCTCGTCCAGACGTCCTGCGTTTCCCTCCCCCTTCTGCTTTCTCCTTCCACCTTCCCCCTCCATCATTCCCCATCATACCACTTTAGGTAGAAACAAATGCTTCTTGCGATCTCTTGAATATTCGATAGAGCACTTTCTTTTTGATAAATGTTTTAGTAAACCAATATTTTTGGTTCCGGTATCATTTTTAAGACCCACACGGCTTGCCTTGATAATAACTTGGTCGAAGTTTACAAGGGTATGTTTTTTTTTAAATATATATTTTTAATATTATGAAATAGTTAATAAATTCTTTAATATTACGACTTTGAGTTTAATAAATTCATTATTTGTTTATTTATTATTCAAAAATGTTCACTTTTGACACTCCCTAACTTAACCTTTAAGTACTGACGTGGTTAAGTCATATCATAAATGGTGATGTGACGTATCTCAGACGGCTTCATAAATAATCGAGATGGATTATTTATATTTACTGACTTGCACATTATTTACTTGTATTATGATTCGTTTATTACTATTTTACTAAGGAAGTACAAAAAACAACAACATGTTATATGAGATCAATATTTATTTGATACAAATTAAATAACCTATTTTTCGCTCAACTAGACAAATATTCGTTATAATCTTAGCTATAATAAAATTATTTAGACATTTTTTGGATTTGTTTTTATTTTTTAAACATCAGTATTCATTATAGTATAACTTAGGTAGTTATTGCTTTTGAAATCACGTAAATATTTTAGAATACATCACTTGTTGTCTACACGGTCCACGCATACTGTTTTTGAACACCCAAGACAAATAGGCTTGCGACATTCAATGCAATTGAACTTAGTACGTCTTTTTGATCGGCGTGTTCGATACCGAAGATAAGGGGAAGGGCGCGGGGGTATCTTTAAGAACTTCCGAAAAATAGCCGGTTCCCACGGGGCGACTTTTGTCGGTCAACTCGACAGTTGAAAGCTAATCGACACGTGTGAACACTTTGTCAACAAAGTTATCAACTTTTTTTGTTGCTAGCGAAAGTTGATAGCCCGTCTACTTTTGTCGTTCAAGTATGACTATCGCCATTTTGGTTTTACTAATCGTTCGAGTTTTACATCGAATCGTCGCGTCTGAACACATGTTTCAAGTCGCTTATCATTTTTAATTACTCGCGGGAAAAAGTAAACGTCAGGCGTTTCATTTATTCGGTAATATTTCCTACCGTCATGGAATCCGTTTTAACCAAAAAATATCTGAAATGGTCGGACGATTTAATGTTCAGATTTATGGATCTGTACCAAAGCCATCCCTGTCTTTCGGATCAAAAACAAGAAGTATACAAAAATAGAATATTATTTTTGAAATGTAAATAATATTATTTTGAAAAAAATTGTGTTGGATGCGCCTAATTCACTCCTTCTCATGATCCATTTTCTCATCCAAGTACGACGTTTTTTATATTTTTTCATAATCTCCAGCTCCTCTCACAGAACATCAGAAATTAGATAGACGCACGCACCAACAATTTCAGTTGACGCCATTTTGAATCTCAAAATCGGTTCAACTTAAATTGAAACGTGGGAACAAAATGTTGCTCAACTTTTTTCGTAAAATAAAAGTTGGTCAACAAAAATCGAAACGTCTGAACGCCCCATAAGACTCATATTTGTTAACTTGCCGTCTGTGAGACACCCACGTCAGTACTTAAAGGTTATGGGGCCAATCATTAACTAATTTATGTAGAACGTGTGCAGTTAATATCATAGTAAATAAATATAAAAGCTGTATAGGTTATGTCGGTATCGTGTACCTGCCTGCTTGATAGAATCACAACGAGACCCGCAAAGAAGAATGCGAATTCCACGAATCTTGGCCGAATCTCAAGATATTTTTAAAAATTAGCCAGAAGATATAAGAATGCATGGAGACCAATGTTATTCTGTGACAGAACTCATTAATTCAATCGAAAACAAATGGAATTATATATAATAGGTTCATCGCAGCGAATCCATCGGCCACAATTTGATGAAAATAGATTTTTTTTTTTTAATTAGCCTCACACAGGAAAATAATTTTCTTCATGGTCTAAGTCAGCTTAGAGGAAGCTGTGTGGTGGGTATTTTTAAGGATATGAAGAAGAGGAAGTTTTGTGAAGGAAAAGGGTATGTGGGGTGGGTAAGAATCTAAAGAATGACGGACGTATGCATCATGAGGTGATGGGTCGAGAGAATCTGACAGGAGAGGTCTAAAAGTCTTCCTCCCACGGGCAGAAGCATCCGCCACCAAGACCTAGATAAACCGCACTTCATGAAAGCACCTTTTCTAAGTCACGGAGTGATCTATGGCAGACGTGTTGGTAATCCAATAAATAGTAATTGGTAGGCGGGCGTGGGTACCGCCGCCCCGGGAACTATTTATTGGTTAACCAACACCCCTGCCATAGGTCACCCCAAGTGGTTTGCTATGTTTGGTGACTTAGCAGGGGTGCCCGGGTTCATGGGTGAGGTTTGCCCGGGTCTTGTTGGCGGATGCAGGCTAGTTCGGGAGGGACTGGTTGAGGGAGACCTTTTGACTTATCCAGCAGGGCTCGGCTCTGTCGGAACATCACATGCACGGCAGTGGTCACTCCTGGACCACTGATCTCCGGATTCCTACCCACCCCTCATACCTTTTTCCTTCCCAGAACATCCTCTCCTTCTTTTCCAAAAAAAACCCTCCACACAGCACCCCCAAATAGGCCCGAAGGAGAATTATTTTCTTCAGGGCCTCCTGTGTAAATATTGTAAAAAAAAAAAGTTCACAGGGCGGCCGTACCCCCCTCCTAAATTTTATCGCGCCTTTTTTGTTAAAAATCACCTCAAAGCCCAATTGATTCGATTACGTCTCGAAAACTTCTGATTGTGCATTACAATTTTAACCAACTTATCTAAATTAATTTTAGAAAACAAAAATTTGTGTCTGAAAAAAAAGGTAAATGTCCCATTCTGCCCCCGTGGTTCAATAGAAAATGAACTAGGGGCACAATGAGGCACTAATTATTGGCACAGTTCAAAGATGAGAACACGTCATTTGGTGTGTTACTTGTACCTACTCTAAATGGCTTTAGCCGTGGTGAGTGGTGACCAGATATGAATTGTCAGGTACTTTCCTATCTTACTCATTCCCACCTACTTGTGTAGCCCGATTAAGGATGCCATAGTCTCTCACTGCTCTAGGCGATTGGGAGCAGTTGGCACTTTTGCGCGGTATTCACGTAAAATTCTTGCTAATTATTTATTTTTCGATTAATTGGTTGATTTTAGACCGATTCACTGCGGTTTATCGATAAAACCTATGTACCTATATACGTGTGACGTCACGTTTTGGCTGGCTTTAAAAAATTATAACTTTTATTATGTAAACGACTTTTATAAAACGTAAAAATTATGGTATTTAAGTTAGAAGAATATTCATAAACAAAATTATTGGAGTTTCTTATACACTAATAGCCTTACTAGAAAACGTGCACGGAGAAAAATGTTATTCTAAAATACGATAATTTTATTCGTAAAAACGGTTAAAAACGGGACTGAAGTTCTTACGAATAAATTAACAGTGTTTCAATGTCTATTGGCGGGAAAATGTAAGAATAATTTGTTGGTATACGTACGAAATTACGTACACCAACAAATTATTCCTACATGTTCCCGCCAATAAACATTGAAACCCTGTTAATTTGTTCATAAGAACTTCAGTCCCGTTTTTAACCGTTTTTGCGAATAAAATTATCGTATTTTAGAATAACATTTTTCTCCGGGTGTATTTATTTTTACACGACTGATAAACAACCATCAAGTATCGTTAATGTTTGTTTAACTGTTGTGTCAAATTTAAAACACATTTATTAGTAAGGGGGTTATGGATTTCATAAACATAGCGTATAATGTTTCAAAGACCCAATCATGTCTGATTACGTCTAAAAGGGATCGAAATGACAATCTAGTCTCCTTCAACGGTAGCATTCTTCCGAACAGGCCCTCCATTGATATGCTCGATAGTACTCTAAGTTACCAGCTCAGGTACGGGGGCTCCATCGAGGCCAGAGTTAAGTTGGCTTCTCAGAAACTGGGCGTACTGTACAGGGCCCGCAGATACTTTAATAATGCACAACTGCTAACCCTGTACAAATCGCAAGTGCGCCCCACGGTTGAATTTGGCGGCCACCTCTGGTCAGGAGCCCCAAAGTACCTGAAAAAAAACACTCGACTCTGTGCAGAAACGGGCGATCCGTTTGATAGATTCTCCGGTCTTAACAAATGGATTGCAATCTTTAGAGCACAGGCGTCGGGTGGGAATGCTATCCTTGTTCTGCCGGTATTTCAATGAAAGATGCTCCGAGGAACTAACGTCATTGATCCACGCCAAATGCGTGCCATACATATGTGCACTGTTGACATTCGTCACATGAGAACGGGCCGCTTCTACGACTCGTTCTTGAGTTAAACAGCTCGGCTGTGGAACGATTTACCGGCCTCTGTGTTTCCTCCTTCCTACAACATGGGTCTCTTCAAGACCCATGTTGACTCCTTCCTCTCCTCAAAAAGACCCTCCACACAGCATCTTCAAAGATGACATAGGCCCTGAGGAAAATTGTTTTCCTCCAGGCGTCCTATGTGGAGATAATTTTTAAAAAATCATGGAATATTCTACTACACGTGGTTTCTTGCGCTCGCTCCTGGTGGGATCCATTTGATAACATTCCTCGCGTTGTGACTCTAGAAATGTTGCGTGGGTCGACCGGCGCGGCATTTGCGTTTTTATTGGCTTAGCCAGAAGCCGGCTACGTCATTTTGACATTAATTTTATTATTTAACACCTTACTAAATAACCATTTATAAAGTGATTGCCTCACGGGGGTAAGCAGATGGGATTTATTGCTACACGACTCTGACCGGCACGCGTTTCTTACTATCGTAGGTTCACTTCTTCTTCAATGGCGCTACATCCCATTTCGAGCCTTGGCCTCCTCCACCACCCTCTTATCTTCTCCGAACACCCCTTTCTCCGTCTACCTGCTCTGCATGACTAATCCATCTAAGCGACCCTTCAGCAAAGAAAATAGTTTGTTTAGTAAAACATTTTAGTATTCAAGGACGGTTTTCATGAATAATATTTCTTAAATATTGTTCCGGAGTCTGTTACCATTTATGTATCTCTTCATAAATCTACCATAATCGTGTTGTTTTCGGTTTCGTTTGTAGGTTTTATAAAATCTGCATTGACGTAACTTCTTCTGTAATACGTCGGAAATCTGCCTTATTATATATTTACTGTAAGTGAACCCAGATTTATGCAAGGCCTCTCGTGTAAGGAAGACATCTCATTTGATTTCATGGAGTGATTTCTCAGAGTTTAAGAGGGTATAGAATGCTTTACCATATATATTTAATGCTAAATAATATAAATCCTTGTTATGTTCGTTGGTTGTCTAGTTGCTGTCTAATTGTGAACTCATCGTAAATAAATTCATAACTCTTGTAATTAAATAAATTCCAATGCCGTCGTCTTCCAATCTGCAACATGGATTAGTCCTCTTACATCCTTTCTGACATCATCCTCCCATCTCAGCCTAGGTCTGCCCGCCTTTCGTTTACCTCCCGGGTGTCCTGTTAGTCTGTTAGATTAATGAGAACCTTCTTCGGTACTCGTGTGCTTGACATTTGGTACACATTTCCGACCCATCTTAGTCTTTGGAGCCTAAACGCCAGAAATATTTGACTTCTTACCCTTAGCACTCCGCGTGTTTTTGGTATTATCTGCACGAGGACAGTAGCGCCATAGTTGTTTTTATTGTTTTTTATGAATAATTTTACAAGAATGAAAAAAAGTTAGACAATGGAAATAGTCAAAAATAATCTTAGCCATAAAAAGGCGTTTTTTAAAAGATGTTTCTTATGTATAACTTCCTATTTATGTAATAAAAATTTTATACTTTACGCTTATATTTTTTTGTAAAGTAATTAATAACTTTATGTTAGTTCCAATAAGTAGATAAGGTAGGAAAAGCGTCAATGTATCCATAGCATATTTTTTCATATTCATAATATAAACCGATTTGTAGTAAAGATAAATCTAAATAGTAATTTGGCATATAGCTTCATCTTAAAAG